>CM060935.1:895922590-897142148 GCA_030765085.1 Allium cepa
GTATATGTTATATTTCTATTTGTCAATCTTCATTTCATTTATATATCTCAATTAATAAACATTTTATCGATCCTAATAAATGCACAAATTTATCGATGTAGATTATCATAACATTATATAGTGTATGTTCTTGCAATATTAGAAAGGTTAAATGTTATCATTTCAATTTTCCAATAAGGCACCCACTAGTCTTTTATGTTTCACCAAACTCTAAGTGAAACACAGAAGTCTTTTGACTTTACAGGTGGGTGTTAGGAAACGTTCGTCTTGAAATTCTGACCTTGAGTTTGCTCAACAAGTCATAGCTCCACGGTCGATGAATAAATCCTTGTTGGTTGTAACACATATAACTCCTAACCTATGTTACCATGTCCTAACCTCATTTAAACCTTGAGTTTGTTCAACAAATCGAAAGAGATTATTCACTCATACCCACCATATCGCAACGTCCTAAGTATAATATATGTACTTTGAGTTTTCTCAATAAATACACATAGTTATCTTACCTAATCTATTCGATATATTAATAATATTACATATAACATCTCTAGCTTGAGTTTTCTCAACAACTAAGGAGTATGCAAGTAATTTATTAATATATAATAGAGGACATTCTTATATTAAAGATTCATTTATTCAACATATTATATCGAGTGATACCGACTTATGGAATAATGTACTTCTTATGAAATACTCCTATGATTCAAGTGCCAGACACATCATAAAACACGGTATATGTACATATACGTATGTATTTATTCCTTAAATCTATTTAGGGTTTCATTAATGTTCCACCTTTAATTATATATTTGTATTGTATAAGTTTTATTATTATATAAATTTAATATATCATAAATTATATTAACTAAATTTTATTTAATTAATTTTAGTTAATTAACTATTTAATTAATTTTATATTAGTATTCTAATATAACTTTTATATGGACATATCTACTACAACCTTTATAGTGTATGCTATAACCTTTATAGAATAACACATATATCTTATACATGTTTGTTTTAATTAATTAATCTTATATATGTGTGTTATAAATAATTAACCTTTAATTTATTCATTTAGTTGAACTATTTTAATTAAATTATATTAACTTCAAAATTCAGTTCATATACATACATGTATACTTATGTTATTTTAAACAATTTAAAAACAACATAACATATATCTCAATATATATTACATGCATGTTCATTATTTAATTAATTTACTGTTATTGATCTTATTAATAAATTTAAAATTTGGAATTAATGTGAATTGTTTTTCAAACATTTTGAGAAATTATGTTAAATTATAACCTTTATAACAAACATATTTAACAGCTAAATTTAAAATCTTTAACTTTAGTTGTCAAAACATTTTGAAAAATAGCCCAAAGCCAAATTCAAGTTGGGCCTTTTCTATTTGGGGCAACCTTTAGTCTCACATCGCCTTTCAGGCCAGGTTGGTAACAAGGTAGGACATGATACTTGATTACCCAATTCCAATCCTAGACGTTACCTTTCTAAATACCGTACTAAGTGGGCAAGCTTAATTATTTAACCATAATATGACTAATTTAGACTGCATAGGCTATTGGGCTCTGATACCATTAAATGAACCAAGCTAGCCCATAGTGGAAGAATAGGTGAATTTTAATTTTTTTTATGCTATTGGATCTTAGTTGGGCCTATGAAGCCTAATTTATTTAGAACATTTCTAAATTTTTTATAAATAGAATCATTTATTTTATTTAAATTAGTTAAAGGGAAGTTTTTAATTTCAAATGTATAGTGTACCAAATAAACCAAACATTAAGTTAATGTATAAGAATGAAACATATCATTTCTTTCCCTAAAATAAAAATTAATTAAGAGCATTAATAGCATTAAATGGAGAGATAAACCATTCATTTTCTCTACTTAATTTGAATTGATTGATACATTAAATGTCATTAATTATTAATTTGTTCATGGAAAGATTTATTACTATATTCATATGTATCTAAATCTACAAACTGCAGTTCGAGATTTATTTAATTTTGTTTTATTTATTTATATAACTATATATACAAATATATGAAACATGTATATAAACACACATATATGTATGTGCATGCGTAACATCATAATCCGTGAAGGATATAATGTGCCTATATATAGATGTTGGGATTTATATTGTAATGGACACATTAGCTCATTTTGTATGTACTGTAATTTGTTCAAATATGTGCTTGCATAATATATCAAAATAGGATATCAATATATGTCTATGAATATATATATATGTGTGTGTGTGTGTGTGTGTGTGTGTGTGTGTGTGTGTGTGTGTGGGTGTGTATTTATACACTCATATAAATTATTGAATAAAACAGTTTCTGCCATAATAAATTAATGTAAAACAATCACAATATAAAAATACAAATTTCACGATTTTGAAAATCTGGAACATATTTGGCTTAAGATTAATTTTTGGAATTTTTAAATTAAAATAACATTTATTATTAAATAGTTGATAATAGTCCTTAATTGGATTAATCTTAAAATATGAAATCAAGTTAGAAAATTCTAAAACTTTTTTGAATGTAGATGAGACGTATATAGGGCTTAGGAATTTTTTTTTACAATTTTGTGAACTAAAATTATATTTTAAATTCAATAATTAACTACTTTTCAAAAATAAATTAGTTATAAAAAATATTAAATTAAGTTTTAAAAGTCCGATATTCTTATGAAGGTACCAGTGAAACATCTAATGCTTATGAAAAAATTCTAGAATTTTACCGATTGAATTTATATTTTTTGATTAAATAATTTATTGCAGGTCGAAAGTAAATTGATTTCAAAAAATAATAAATTAAGAGCAAAAAATCTTTAAATTTTACAGTAAGCATCTTACATGGTTCAGAAAATATAAAAAATGTAAATTTAAAATTTTAAACAATTAATTATTTTATACATAATAAACAGTTCACAAAATCATTAAATAATAATAAAATATGTGTATACATATATTTTATGATTCACGACATGTATAAGGCATCATAAGAAAAATTTTAGATTAAATATATACAAGATATAAACATATATACAATTATACATGTAGACAATTTGCAAATCTATATACATTTAATCTAGATCTATTTATATATATTAATATAAATTAAAATTAAATATATTTTTTAGAAAAATATTCAACAGTAAATCAATAAACAAAATACAACAACAAGCACATAATTAATCCAATTGTAACAAAGACATGTACCCATAAAAATCTCACCTAATTTAAATAATAAATAGATCTGAATACAAACAAGGGATTTGGATGTAAATCGACATTCATATGACAAACTTGAAATAAAAACAATAATGGTAAATAAAAGTTTACCTCCTAATGAAGCTTTTGAGTCCACGTTGAACAATGAATTCTCTTCTAAGAACAATTTCTAATCCATCAAGTTGCTTAATCGAGATTGGGGACCTTCTACTAAATTTAATTATTTTTTAATTTAATTGGATTTGAGAATTTTTGGGATGATTTTAGATCAGAGTGGCTACTATTAAAATGAGGAATAAGAAGAAGAAAGTGGTGGCTCAAAAAATGAATTAGCCTTTAAGTATGGTTTTGAGATTCGCTTTTATATGGGTAGGATAAGAGAGCAAATAATGATCTCAACCACATATCTCAAAACCCTAATCTCAAGCATAGTGGCTACCCCTTCCTCTATCAAAAGTAATGACTTTCACCTCTCAAATTTATGGGTTGTAAGCCCATTTAACCCAATTTAAATATACCTAATTATATTCAACAAAATCTGTTTTCGATATCTCATATTGATCAATGTGTTTATAACTTTTTTATAAATACATGTAGCAAATTTATATATCCTAATTTTCTAATTAAAATTTCATAAATATTAGTTAATTTATAAACTAATTAAATCATTTGGTCTTATGAGAATACATTGATTCGGTTGTGGGTGTAAATTCGGTCAGCGATTAACGCCGAATTATTCAAACGTTAACATTCGCACTCCACTTAGTGGGTGGTGTGACATCGTGGTCAAATTTGTTGCTTACTCATTTTCAAAAAAAATATTTTGATTTAATAAGCATTACCCAGTTGTGACAATTATTTACACCATTTCTCTTCATCAAAACTATATCTCTTTGAACTTATTGAATTTGGTAATGGTCAAAAATTTCCAACATCATCCACATTCAAACTCTATAGTCCAAACACAAAGTTCTTGGTTCAATAATAACCGCTATTATTAATAGTACTACTCTGACTAGAGATTTTGACTTTGGGTTGACTTGAATTGACTGTGATATTAACCTCATATAACTGAAGAGATGAATCCTTTCTTGAATGACGCTTCACTTCCAATACTTCCACACATCCTTATTATAGTCACTCAATGGATGTTGTGCCATTATCTGACTATAATCAAAGCGGACCTTTCATATTGAAGATTCACAGTATTATCTAGTCGAGAACTATGTAAATTATTCACATTGATATTTTCTGTTTGACCTTAGTTGTATTAACCAATAGAAAACTATCGAATGAGCCATTCCATAATTATCCAATAACTATTAGTACGTAACCCCTAGGTACCTCCAGTAGTCATGAGTAAAACACAACCCAACATTTGGAGAGCGTTATGCGCTCTAGTCTCAACGGATATATCGATATCCGGTCTCGATGCATCTTGACTAGTAACATTTAAAATGGTATATTTTCTTTAATAAATTACTCACGATTACACTTTGTAACTACTATCACAAAACATACCATTTATGGATTTTCTGTTAAATATAATTTTAATTAATTAATTAATCAATTAATTAATATAACTATATTATATCAAGTATTTAATAGAAAGGAAACACCTTTATTTCGAATAAGATTAGTAAACGAATTAGATATATGTAACAAATTCCACAATTTTCCTTAGAGCATACCCCAAACTCTATTAGCTTATTAGTAAAATGGAAGATAAATTTTAACCTCCCTAATATTATAAGAACATCTACTATGATATTGTCCTAATAATATACCAATTAAAACTTGTAGAAGATGTCAACTCTATAACTTTTTTTTGAAAGTGACAAGCTTACCAGACTAAACTAGATCGATTGCCTAAGTGTGATTAAGATGGCGTTGACTTATGAGGTCTTTGGTCAGCTATTACATGCAAACTTAAAGAATAACCCATCGATGATGCGAACCCCGAACTTAGACGTACTCATAAGAAATGGGTTTCGAACCTATAGATCACCTAATTTTTTGTGCTTTCTACGCTGGACAAGCCATTGTAGAGGCAACACGTAAACATGTCCTTCCATGACATATCCAATAGTCTCAAGGCCCTTTATGATGAACAGTCATATTCTATAAGGTACGAGCTTAAGAAGAAGTCGTTTAACCAAAATGACTAAAGGATAAAAGGTGGACGATTATGTACTAGTGATGAAGGACCATATTGGCAGGCTTTCATAACTAGACGTATAGTTAAGTAATGAACTACAAGTTGATTTGATCTTTGGTTCTCTTATACCTCAGCATGAACCGTTCATACTAAATTATAATATGAACCAGTTGAATGTGAATCTCATTGAGCTTTTAATTTGTTGAGCTCGTCCAACTCTGCATGTGAGGATCAAGGGGTTGTGCTTGCTGTAAAGGGTGGTACATCATCTTCAAAAGGTTCAAAGAAGCAGAAAAGAGAAGGTAAGAAGAAAGAAAAGTAAGAAGACAAATGACAAGAGTGAATGTCACCATTGCTACAAGATAGGTCACTGGAAAAGAAGCTATCTCGATTACTTAAAGATTGTTAGAGAAAGGAAGCAAAACAGTTCTACAGCTCCATCAGGTACATTTATGATTTAAATTTGTTCTATTGTCAATTAAATGTCTTGGGTTTTAGATATTGGACTTGGAACTCATATACTAATTCATTACAAAGGCTTAGGAACTAGCGCCGCACGGAAAAAGGAGAGACAAGGCTCCAAGTTGCTGATGGATCTATCGTAGATGCAACAGCAGTAGGAGATTATCATTTATGCTTACCTGGTGGAGTAGTATTGATATTAAATAATTACTATTTTGAAAAGAATTTATTTGTGAAATTATTTATGTTTTTAGATTATCTGAGATTGGATACACACACACAGATATATTATTATGCCAATAATGTTATGAACATTAGTTTGAATGGAAATAAAGTCTACGATGGTGTTCTTGAAAAAGACATTTATGTGATCAATATTAATTATGCGTGTTCTATGAATAATTAATTTAACAATATAAATGATAGCTTGTAGGCTAGGTCATATAAGTGAGAAACGACCACACGAACTACAAAACGAAGGTCTTCTCCCGTCACTTGATTTTGAATCCTTGACACATGTGAGTCGTGTCTTTAAGGGAAAATGACCAAACACCTCTTCAACGAAAGCAATGAAAGAGTTGATTAACTCTTAGGGTTGGTACATAGTAATGTATGTGGCTCATTGCCTATAATCACCAAAGATAATAGTTCTTATTTTGTTACTTTCGTTGATGATTTCTCATGACTAGGATATGTCCATCTTATGAAGAAGAAAATCTAATGTCTATGATAAATTTATTGAGTATAAAAATGTAGTAGAAAACCAAACAGACAATAAGATTAAGATTCTTCGATCTGATTGAGGAGATGAGTAAGTTGAATAGGAATTCCAATGGTACTTAAAAGATAATGCGATTATCTCCCAATTTACTCCACTTTATACTCCATAACACAATGGTGTGTCAAGCAAAGGACAAAAAACCTATTAGATATGGTACATTTTATGACGACTAAAGCTAAGTTACCTTTGTCTTATTGGAGATATGCAGAAACCACAAGGCATATGTTGAACATGCTATCCACTAAATATGTTCCTAAAACACCATATGAGATATGGTATGGTAAGAAACCCTAACTCAAGTTTGAAGACATGGGGTTGTTCGACATATGCTAAGAACCTGAATAAACTAGAGGCAAGATTGGTGTGTGTAAATTTATAGGACTTCCAAAAAACTCAATGGGATGTATATTCTACAATAATGAGGAACAAAAGATTATTATTTATCGATACGCTATCATTTTGGAAAATGAATATAGACTTGGATGAGATCTAAGAAGTTAACACTGAGGTCGAACTAGTGGGCGAACCAAGTTCACCCGTATATGAAAACATTCAACCTATTAGAAAGTCTAGTAGAGAATTTGGCGCACCAAAGATATACTATGGTTTTCTTATGGACGACGAGAAGGAAGACTGTGGCTTAGATGATGATACTCCTCTATCTTTCTTAAGCACTGCAGAGTTAAAAACTCTGCACTCTAGCTAGGGGCAATGAAATCTGAGATGGATTCCATGTACGAAAACAAAGGATGGACGTCATCGGATGTACTCAAAGAGATAAAAATCATCGGTTGTAAATGGATTTTTAGGAAAAAAAACTAAATGCAGATAGGGAAGCAGAGACATATAAGGGAAGGATAGTTGCGACATTTCGCCCGTGGCCATGCTTAAGTCCATTCGGATTATGCTAGCCGTTACCGCATTCTATAACTATGAAATATGGAAAATGGATGTAAAGATGACATTTCTAAATGGTGATTTAGAAGAAAACTTCTATATGTCACAGCCCGAGAGTTTTGTGGTCAGCGAGAGTAAAGGAAAGGCTTGCAAGTTGTTAAAGTCCATTCATGAACTTAAACAAGCTTTAAGTAGTTGGAATAAGTGTTTTGATAAGGTAATCAAACAGTTTAGTTTTTATCTGAACATAGAGGAAACAAGTGTATACAGAAAGGAACATGGCAACAGAAAGGAACGAGGCAACACTATTATAATCTTAGTGTCATATGTCGACATTCTTCTATTGATTGACAGTGACATTTCGTTGTTGTAGTAAGTGAAACTTGATTTTCCAATAACTTCTCCATAAAGTATTTGGGAGAAGAAGCCGATACACTAGGTATAAAAATCTATAGAGGTAGATCTAAGAGGCTGTTAGGACTTTTCCCAATCCCTATACATAAGCACCATACTAAAGATGTAGCGACCCAGATTTTCCGTTGTTTGATTTTGAATACTTAAATAGTTTTAAATATTTAATTTTGAATTTATATTGATTTTGAATATGGAATTTTTGGTTGAATTCGAGAAATAGAGTTAATTTCCGATATAGCGCTTTATCGTAATACGGAAATGGTAAATAATTAAAATCTGAGTTGAATATGAATCAAAATGATTTCTAATGTTGGTAAAACAATTCTATTTGAATTAAAATTTAGTTAGCAAGTTTATAAAACTGGAATTACAGTGATTTCGTAAATTTTTGAAATCGTCGATTTTATCGATGCGTTAAAATAGCCTTTTGGGGCGCAGTTTCAGAATTCGACAAAACCTGTTCCATTGGATCCATAATAGTGCATTATAATCAGATTTCAAATTTCGTAGCGTTCGGAGTTGCCGTTTGATCGTACGAGATAGAAGTGCATCGAAATTAATATTGAAATTTTAATATTATAATTGGGTTCAAAAGCTCTCTTCTACGTACATTCGAATTAGGTTTCAAAACTTGTTCCCTTGCATTCAGAATGGGGGTATAACATTTGAAACGCCAGACGGTATGCCTCGATAGGAGTTCGGGAGTTGGAGATACGCTAAGCGGGATACTTTGAATTTAAATAATTTTATTATATTTCTAAGTCAAACCCTATTATCTCCAGCCACCGTAAGCTATGCACAAAGCCACCCTGCATCTGGTTTCACCGCCTTTGTTAGTTTAAATCACCTTTCTTTTTCTCGAGCCAATCAGTTCAAACATTTACTAAAAAAAAGAAACAAGCAGGCGATCGAAATCGCGAATTCTTGGAACCCATGAGGCTCTATAAGGTGGAGCGGCGAGTTATACTATTATTGGGTTTGGGGATTCGAGTGGATAGAGGCACGTTCATGATTTGTGGATGCGCTATAGTGCGCGCATAAACTGGCTGGAGGACGAGTGGTGTAGGGGAAATCTACAGGCGGAGTTAGGTGGGTCCACAACGTCGAAGGTGGTCGTAGTGATAAATTGGATGGAATTAGGTTGTCGGGTCCTTTTAGTTAGATGGGGGCAGAGATAGGCGTTGGGTGTGTGGCAGAGGCACGGTGATTCACGGCCTGAGTCCAGCAAGATTTGGTCGACTATGGTGGTGGACAATGAGGAAGAGCGGGAGTGTGAAAGCGAATCGCAACCTGGAAGGAGCTGGGCAGGTTCTGAAATCACATGATTAGATTTAATAAAAGGTAGTTAAAAATTTATTTGTTTAGATTAAGTATTATTAAAATCATATGTTAATAAAATTCGTAACGCGTCACACGAGGTCCAAAAATCATGGAATCTATCACGTTGGATTCGTATGGACGTAGGCTAAAATCTGGAATTGGTTGAGAGTTGATTTGGACAACAGGGATTTTAAGTTAAATCAACGTCATTCGATTTAATTTAAATTGGAAACGGTTTGCAAATAAAAATCAAGCTGAGTAAATCTCACTCATTTGGATTACTGGATTTAATTTATAATAATTAAAATTAATTATTGGATGATTGGTTGAATTGATATATTATTATCAGTTGAATATTATATTATTATGGTAGTGTGTGTGTGTGTGTATTAGTAGTTGGATATATTCCCGTCGTTGGAGCAGATGAGATCCTATACACCTCGCATAATAGCAGATGACCCTATACTACCGCGATATCCCGCCTCGAAGCGGGATTGGTATTTTATGCTATATAGCGCCTGTGGATGTAGGGGAACAAGTTGGAGGGATCCAACTGGATTTTTCAATTATGTTGATTGTTTTTTTTTCATATATAGTGATATATGATGTGATTAAATTAATCTGTTATGGATTGTTGTGTGATTTGATTATTGGATGCTATAGTAGGACTGGCCTTAATTTTAGTATTTTAAATACCATAAATATTACTTTTGAATTTGAAGGAATTAAAAAGAGATTTTGGATATAAAATATTTATATCGAAATTTGGATTATTTAAAGGAAACCAGTTTGGATTGGAGTTGCACTCAACCATTCATAAAATATTTAATTAGAGATGTAAAAATAATTTATATAAAGTATTTAAACAACGGAATTTTAAGTGGTATTTCTGGATTTATGGAGAAGAAGTTGAAATCGATATTAATAACAGATTTGGAAAAAATAAATGGAATTAATAAAGAAATAGATTTCGAAATGGGTTTTAAATAGAAATCGATTTATAAATTATTTGGTAATATCAATCTATTATTTACAGAGGAAGAACAAAAAATGAGTTTATATATTTATAACGATGTTTATAATTAAAGAGAAATATTATTTTTGATTTTGAAGGAATTAAAAAGAGATTTTGGATATAAAATATTTATATCGAAATTTGGATTATTTAAAGGAAATTGGTTTGGATAAAACAATAATTTGATTTGGAGTTGTACTCAACTATTCGTAAAATGTTTAATTAGAGATTTAAAAATAACTTATGTAAAGTATTTTTTACAATGGATTTTTAAGTGATATTTCTGGATTTATGGAGAAGAAGTTGAAATCGATATTAAAAATAGATTTGGAAAAAATAAATGGAATTTGTTAAGAAATAGATTTTGTAATGGGTTTAAATTGAAATCGATTTATAAATGTATTTGGTAACATGAATCTATTATTTACAGAGGAAGAACGAAAAATGAGTTTATAGATTTATAACGATGTTTATAATTAAAGTGAAATGATTATCATTAGATAAATTGGAAATATAAATTCACAGTGCGAAATTATATCAAGATACGAAAACCGGATTGGAGAAATATAGTGGATTCTATTTTGGAAAAGTGAGAATGATTATGAAATCGGAATGTAGTCGATGTGATACGATTCGAGGGGGACTTATAAATTGAAATTGGTAATATTGGATTTTTAAAATGGATTTTTGTCGAGAAATTTAAATTGTTTTATGGGATTTTATTTATTAAACTTTATAGTTAAGGCTTTTTAGTATTGAAATATTTCGCAAAGTGGATTATTCAAATATTTAATATTTATTGAAATGAATTCACATTTTCATAATAAGCTGTGTAAATCGGTTAGTTTTATTTAAAAATGAGTTATTATGTTACTTACAGTATTTAAATATTTTAAATAATTACTTAAAACATGTTTGAAAAAATAAATTATATTCTTTAAAAATACTTATTACATAGATATATAGAATTTTTAATGATTGTAATTTATTTATAAATTCTCTCGAGATATGTAAACGGAGTTTATTTAGCAGATGTGATTTTATAAGAGAAAAAATTATTGTGAAATTCTAGGAACTTAAGGAAATTTTCGAAATGTTAGAAACAAGAACTTCAAGATTGAATATGAATTGATAAAGAAGTTATAAATGGATAGACGAGATTATAATGATTATAGTCGAGTTTGGAAAATGTAAATGAATTAATATAAATTTCCGAAATTTTTGAGATAAGTTATGAAATATTTCCAAAGTACGGGTGTTAGAAACGATTTTTGGGAAATAGACTTATAATTTTTCGTAAGTGTTGAAATGAAAGGTTTTGGATTATTTAAGTGAAGAAGGGATTTATATAGAGATATTTTTCTAAGTAATGGGTTATAAATCAAATATGGAAATATTTCACTAAGTGTTGAAGTAAGATATGATTTGAAAATATTCCGTTAAGGATTTGAAATTGTTTTCGACATTGGAATACCGGAAGAGATTTGAATATATATCTTTGTAAAGATATTTTTAAACGAAAGTTTTGAATGATTTATAAAATTAGGCCTAGTGACTGCTTTTGTGTGTAATTTGATAGTTAAATAACCAACTATCAACTCTAGCCAAATTGTTGATCGTTTTAAAGATACCAGGATCAGATTTAATTATCCAAATCTACTTCGATCTGATTTGTGCGTTACGAACAAATGATATCGTAAAGACAATGGGGACGGTGATTTGGGGATTCGGTTTGTTAAGACCCAGAATAACTTGTATGGATGAATGTTGTCATTGCAATGTCACCTAGATGGTTTTGTTAGCATTCTAAGCATGAATGCGATTCTAGCGGTAAAACATAGCCTCAAGCCTCATCAACCGAGAATGAACAAAACAAGGGAGATGCACCAGGGCTAAGTGGGTCGCACCTAAGTAGGGTATATTATCACTTTTCTGAATACCGTCGGATAAATATATAAATTATGGATATGGGTGTGCGTGGAAGAGAGAGCGCACGATAGGGTGGGAACACCCGGGGTAATAATATATTTGGTACTATCCAGCAAGGGGTAGGTCGGTCGGTCCTATGTTGGCAGGGATCATTAGGTACGATCTTGGTACATTTTTCTAGAGACGTAGTATGGCGGGCAGTACCCCAATAGCCCAGTCATTGTATGGAATTTAATATCCACTATGAGCCTGTATGGTTTTGATTGTGCCCAGCTATACTGAAACGTGGGATGCAAGCATTTCAGCTATTTTCTAATTTATTTTCTATAGACACTATTATAATATCAGATGATTTTGATATAAAATATTTTGGCTATCGTAAGGTAAAAATCCGGCGTATTTATACGCAACGTGGTCTTAGGAGATACCTTTGTTTTTCAAAAGCATTTTGAAAATATTTAAATTCAAATTGAGTGTGTTTTCTCAAGATAGTTTTCCAGACTGACTCAGGTGTTATTTTATTATAATGCTCGGGTCAGACCGAGTATTACAGATTCAGGTTATGATGCTATGGAACTCAGGAGACAAACTGGAGGATTTCAGATGTATATCACGTACTTGATTATATTCTGTTGTGTGTGTCAGGTTGTATAGTCAGCACTAGTGGGGACAAGTTATAATAACTCTCCATATTGACTTATTGATTGTTGTACTCTGATGATTGTATGTATATTAACAGTTACAGCTTTCTTTTGTATAAAGATCTATTATTATATATGTTATATTTTGTCCCACTGCGATTGTGAGAATCTATGTTTTTGTTTTTATTCTTCTTCTCTCTTCCTTCTCACCCTCTCTCTTCTTTTCCATGACCTTCTGTCAATTCTATATTTTTTGGATCAGACATGTGTGGTTTATTGTCGATTTAAAGGATATGGATTTGCGGGTCGCTACATTTGGTATCAAAGTTGAAGGTTAAGCGAGAACCTTAGTTTGGTGGGGATTACTCATTAGAGATAGGTCAATAGTACCCTAGAATGAGTTTGAGTGCTTTAATAAATAAGAGCGCGCATTTGTTAGTGATATAAAATGTTTATATTATGTTGGTTGATTTACTTAGTGGCTTATGAATTTTGGTCGGCATAGTCCGTACAACTGTATTGATGTGACTTCTAAACACTTTAATAGTGTAATTCAATACACTATTCTTTTGAAATGGGATAAATAAAATAGTTTTACCGAAATTACATTTTTGGTATAAAGAAATAATTTTCTGAAATTATTATGGCATATTGGTGTGTTTGGTTTTGTTATTATTATAATCCAAACAAAATTATAAAATCTGAAATGGTTTATATAACCAAATTGAAATTATATAAGAATGATTTATGCAACTGAATTATAAATAAAAATGGATTCAAACCAAAGTTTGGAGATTTAAAATCCTGAAAAGTATGGGAAATATTTTTCTAAAGCATTGTGAAAATTAATAGTATATTTTTTTATAAAAATTTTGAAATAAAAATGGTTTTAAATGGATTTTTGAGGTAATAAAGCACTAAACTCATTTCAGTCGCTGGAAAATAATTATGATGATCGTGACATCATCTGTGTTCATTTTTGAGTTTCTAAGTGATAGATTGCTACCATAAAGGTTTGTTATTGGAGTCTTCTTTCTATAAAAAGTTTGATTTAAATAATTCAAGATTTTGGATTTGATATACAAATGAGATATGTATATATATGATTTCTTATATATTTGAAATAAAACTGGGTGTTTGAATTCTGAAATTGTTATTTAAGTTGGGTGGAAATTTTAAGTAGAATAAGTTTTTGAACTTATAATTTGAAAAATAGGATAGGTAGGAAAGGAAAATATAAAAGTTGAGATATGCAATTAAAGGGAATTCAACTTAAGTTAAGTAAAATAATTTTTAAAATAAAGTTAATATGGATTTGAATTGAATTAATGAAGTGCATTAATGAAATGGGAGTTAACTTAAGCAAAGTAAATGGAATAAATAAATGAAGTGGTTGTGATAATGAAAGAATTAATGAATTGATTAAATGGATTGGATGTTAATTAGTTGAATGCAACTAACTGAATATGGAGAATATAAATGAGAGTGACAAAGGAATGTGTAAATGGATATAAATGTGAAGCAATGATTATGAATTAATTAAATGAAATTTAATTTGGCGTAAATAAATGGGATATTCATTTGAAGGTTTATGAAACTGGAAAGTTCGAACTTATAAACCGGAAAGGTGAATTTTAATATTGAATTAAAAATTTAACTTAAGCTAAGTAAATAAAATTGGATTGGATTTGAAACAATATCAAATTGATTTGGATATAGGGTTTGAATTGTAAGTGACTATATAACTATAAGATATAAATTTTGAAGGGAATAAAATTTAAGTGAAAAATTATGGAATTTTGAATAAATAAGTTTATATAACTTATAAATCCGAGGAAATGGAAAAGAAAACGCGATTAAATGGGTTAATTGAATTGTTAAAGGAATGTAAATTAGAATTTGAATTATAAATTGGAATTGAACCCAAGTCAAAACCAAATAAAGTGATGTTTGAGATAAAAATCAGATTTTGTATTTATAAAATGAATTTGAACTCAAGTAAATTAAATGGAGTGATTTTTGATATAAAAATCCAGTTGTGAAGTATAAAATGAAAGTAAACTACTTAGTTGAATTAATTAGTTAACTGGATATTGGAATGAGACTTGAGTTAAATGGAATTGAACAGATTGAATAAGAATCAATCTAAAATTGAAAAGGAATTTGTTTGCAAGGGAAATAAACTTAAGTTATATAGTTGAAATGATTGGAAATAAACGAATTAACTTAAGTTAATATATTTGGATAAAAACCTGGCTCAAGTAAATTTATGAAATGGTTCATAAATAAAATGGACATGGATTAGTTTGTTATTGAATATAAAATTGAGCGAACATGATTTTGTGAATAAGTTGAATGTGAATCAATATAAATTGACTAATTGATTTAAAATCAATTGAAAATGGTTTATAAGCTTAGGTGACTATTTTATTAAATGAATATCACCAAATTTGTATGGAAAAATTTGTCGTTCACGTAAACGGAAGCAAAAAAATTTTGTGAATCAGTGGAAAGTGAGTAAGTTGTTTTGAACCAATTTGAAATGGATATGAATTTGTTGGGTATAAATATGAATTAAATGCAAATAAATGCTATGTGAATCATTTGGAATTAACTGAAATGGCGTATAAATTGAATTTGAAGTGGATAACTAAATGTTGGAACCCTGTATTTGCATGTCCCTTCTAAAATACATGATATACCATGTTGGCGTTAGGAAACCATGTGTTTAAAGTAGTTAAAGGGATGTAAAGTTATTAAATTTCATAAATTATGAAACTGATTTGCTTATTTGAGTAAGTACAGGTAAAAGAAGACTATTGGGCTAGATTTGGGGTGCGAAATTGCATATAATTTGAGCGAACTCGCTTAATAACGCTAATATAAGGTACACTTAAGCTATAAATGAGAAAATGATATAAATATTGCTATATATTGTGTTTCTGACCGTGTGGGTCAATGATATCATTTTTATTATGTCTGTGATATTGCATAAGGCACTCCGTACAAAGGAGACTCTGCCAAAAAAATTGGTAAATTTAAGGTATTAGAAATTTTTTGAAAATTATTGCAAACAAAATCGAATTTGCAACTTTAACTTGAAATAAAGGATTTTGATTTAGGAATGAAACTTACTTGCTTTGGATGAAACTAAAAGGTTTAGGAAAGTGGAATATCGAGTTTTAACTAAGTTGGTTTTTGAAGAGTAATGGATTTGGAGCATTTTTCCTGCCTTAACAATTTCGAGGACGAAATTCTTTTAGGGGAGAATGTAACGACCCGGGTTTTCCATCGTTTTATTTTGAATATCTAAATGGTTTTAAATATTGGATATGGAATATAAATTGATTTTGAATATGGAATTTTTGGTTGAATTCAAGAAATAGAGTTAAATTCAAATATAGCGATTTATCGTAATACGAAAATGGAAAATAATTAAAATCTAAGTTGAATATGAATTGAAACGATTTCTAATGTTGATAAAAAAAATCTATTTGAATTAGAATTTAGTTAGAAAGTTTTTAAAACTAGAATTTCAAGTGATTTCGTAAATTTTTTAAATCGTCAATTTTATCGACGCGTTAAAATAGCCTTCCAGGGCATAGTTTTAGAATTTGAAAAAACCAGTTCCATTGGATCCGTGATAGTGTATTATAATCGGATTTCAAATTTCATAGCATTTGGAGTTGCCATTTGATCGTACGGGATAGAAAAGCGTTGAAATTAATATTGAAATTTTAATATTATAATTGGGTTCAAAATCACTCTTCTACAAACGTTCGAATTAGGTTTCCAAACTTATTCCATTGCATTCGAAATAGGGGTATAACATTAGGAACGCTAGACGGCGTGCCTCGATAGGAGTTCGGGAGTTTGAGATACGCTAAGCGGGATACTTTGAATTAAATAATATTATTAAATTTCTAAGTCGAACCATAATACCCCCAGCCACCTTAAGCTGTGCACAAAGCCATCCTATATGTGGTTTCACTGCCTTTGTTAGTTTAAATCGCCTTCCTTCTTCTTGAACCAACCAGTTCGAACATTTATTAAAAAAGAAACAAGCAAGCGATCAAAATCGCGAATTCCTGGAACGCATAAGGCGCTAGAAGCCGGAGCTACGATTATATTTTTATTGAGTTTGGGGATTCAAGTGGATGGAGGCACATTTGAAATTTGGGGATGCGCAATAGCATGGCGTGAACTGGCTAGAGGATGAGTGGCATTGGGGCAATCAGAGTTAGGTGGGTTCGTGACATCGGAGGTGGCCCGGTGATAAATTGGAAGGAATCGGGTTGTTGGTCGCTCTTAGTTAAATGGAGGCGGAGAAGGGGGCTGGGTGTGTGGCTGAGGTGGGGTGATCCATGGCCTAAGTTAAGCGAGCTTTGGTCAACTGTGGTGGCGGCGCGGTGAGTAAGAGCGGAAGCGTGAAAGTAGAATCGCGATCTAGAAGGAGTTGGGAGGGTTTTGAAATCACATGATTAGATTTAATAAAAGGTAACTAAAAATATATTTGTTTAGATTATGTATTATTAGAATCATATGCTAATAAAATTCATAACATGTCATACGAGGTCCAAAAATCACGAAATCCGTCACGTTGGATTCGTAAGGACGTAGGCTACAATCTGGAATTGATTGAGAGTTGATTTGGATAGCAGGGATTTTAAGTTAAATCGAAGTCGTTTAATTTTATTTAAATTGGGAATGGTTTGCAAATAAAAATCAAGGTGAGTAAATCTCACTTATTTGGATTACTGGATTTAATTTATAATAATTAAAATTAATTATTGGATGATTGGTTGAATTGATATACTATTATCAATTGAATATTATATTGTATATGGTAGAGTGTGTGTGTATATATATATATATGCATGTATGTATGTATGTATGTATGTTAGTAGTTGGATATATTCCCATCATTGGAGCGGATGAGACACTATTCCCCACATAATAGCGGATGACCCCATATTACCGTGATATCCCACCTCGAAGGGAAATTGGTACTTAACATATAACGTTTGTGGATGCAAGGAAACAAGTTGGAGGGATCCAACTGGATTTCTCAGATATGTTGATTGTTGTTTTTCATATATAGTGATATATGATGTGATTAAATTAATCTGTTATGGATTGTTGTGTGATTTGATTATTGGATGCTATAGTAGCACTGGGCTTAATCTTGGTATTTTAAATACCATAAATATTATTTTTGAATTTGAAGGAATTAAAAAGAGAATTTGGATATAAAATGTTTATATCGAAATTTGGATTATTTAAAGGAAATTGGTTTGGATAAAAAAATAATTTGATTTGGGGCTGTACTCAACTATTCGTAAAGTGTTTAATTAGAATATAAAAATAATTTATATAAAGGATTTTTAACAATGGATTTTTAAATGATATTTTTGGATTTCTGGAGAAGAAGTTGAAATCGATATTAAAAATAGATTTGGAAAAAAAATGGAATTTATTAAGAAATAGATTTCAAAATGGGTTTTAAATAGAAATCGATTTATAAATGTACATAATAATATGAATCTATTATTCATAGAGGAAGAACAGGAAACGAGTTTATAGATTTATAACGATGTTTATTATTAAAGTGAAATGATTATTATTAAATTGGAAATATAAATTCATAGTGTGAAATTATAACGATGGAAATCGGATTGGAAAAAAAGAGTGGATTCTATTCTTGAAAAGTGAGAATGATTATGAAATCGGAATGTAGTCGATGTGATATGAATCGAGAGGGATTTATAAATTAAAATTGGTAATATTGGATTTTTAAAATGGATTTTTGCCGAGAAATTTAAATTGTTTTAAAATTGGATTTTATTTATTAAACTATATAGTTAAAGCTGTTTATTATTAAAATATTTCGAAAAGTGGATTATTCAAATATTTAATATTTATTGAAATGAATTCACATTTTTATAATAAGCTGTGTAAATCGATTAGTTTTATTTAAAAATGAATTGGAAATGAGTTATTGATGTTATTTACAGTGTTTTAATATTTTAAACAATTACTTAAAAACACGTTTAAAAAAATAAATTAGTATTCTTTAAAAATACTTATTACATACATATATAGAACTTTGAATGATTGTAATTTATTTATAAATTCTCTCGAGATTTGTAAACAGGGTTTATTTAATAGATGTGATTTTATAAGAGAAAATCTTATAATGAAATTCTGGGAACTTAAGGAAAATTTTGAAATGTTAGAAATAAGAAGTTATAAATGGACAGACGAGATTATAAGTGAGTATAATCAATTTTGGGAAATGTAAAGGAATTAATATAAATTTCGGAAATTTTTTGAGATAAGTTATGAAATATTTCCTAAGTATGGGTGTTAGAAATGATTTTTGGGAAATATACTTATAATATTTTCTTATGTTTTGAAATGAGAGATTTTGGAATATTTAAGTGACGAAGGAATTTATATAGAGACATTTTTCTTAGTTATGGGTTATAAATCGAATTTGGAAATATTTCACCAAGTGTTGAAGTAAGATATGATTTGAAAATATTTCATTAAGGATATAAGGATTTGAAATTGTTTTCAACATTGGAATACTATAAGAGATTTGAATATATATCTTTGTAAAGATATTTTTAAATGAATGTTTTGAATGATTTATAAAATTTGGCCTTGTGACTGCTTATATGTGTAATTCGATAGTTAAATAACCGACTGTCAACTCTACACAAATTCATTGATTGTTTCGAAGAGACCGAGACTGGATTTAATTATGCGAAACCACTTTGATCCGATTTGTGTGTTACGAACAAGTGATATCATGAAGAAAATGTAGGCGGTCATTTAGGGATTCAGTTTGTTAAGACCCAGAACAACTTGTATGGATGAATGCTATCATTACAGCATCGCCTGGAAGGCTGTGTTAGCATTCCAAGTATGAATGCTATTCTAAAGGTAAAACGTAGCCTTAACCTCATCAACCGGGATGACCAAAATAGCGGAGATGCAGCAGGGCTAATGGGTTGCACCCAAGTAGGATATGTTATCACTTTTCTAGATACCCTCAGTTATAAATTATGGATATGGTGTGCATGGAAGAGAGCGCTCGATAGGGTGGGAACACCCGAAGTGATAACATATTCGGTACTATCCAGCAAAATAGACCAGTCATGTGTTGGCAGGGATCGTTAGGTATGGTCTTGGTACATTTTTCTAGAGATGTACTATGGCAGACGGTACCCCAGTAGCCCAGTCATTTTATGGAATCCAATATCCACTACAACATGTACGATTTTGATTGTGCCCAACTATGCTGAAACGTGAGACGCAAGCATTTCAGTAATTTTCTAATTTATTTCTATAAACACTATTATAATATCAGATGATATTTATATAAAATGTTTTGGTTATCGTAAATAAAAACTCATCGTATTTATATGTGACGTGGTCTTACAAGATACCTTTGTTTTTCAAAAGGATTTTGAAAATATTTAAATTCAAATTGGGTCTGTTTTCTCATGCTGGTTTTCCAGACTAACTTGGATGTTATTTTAATATAATGCTCGGGTCAGACCGAGTATTACAGATTCAGGTTAAGATGCTATGGCACTTAGGAGATGAACTAGAGGATTTCAAACATATATCACATACTTGATTTTATTCCAATGTGTGTGTCGGGCTGTATAGTTAGCACTGGTGGGGGACAAGTTATAATAACTTTCCATATTATTTTATTGATTGTTGTACTCTGATGATTGTATGTATATTAACAGTTACAGTTTTCTTTTATATAAAGATATGTTATTATATATATATATATATATTATATTTTGTCCCACTGGTGTGGTTTATTGTTGATTCAGAAGATACGGATTTACGGGTCGCTAAAGAAGAGGTTCGGTATGGAAATTCCAAGCGTTGAAATATTCTAATGTAGTATGGAATTGTCCTTTATAAAAAGTACGCTCCTTAAGTTAATAAAGAAAAAGAGTATATGAAGAGGATTTCCTATGTTTCAGCCACAATATCCATAATGTATGATATTTATGTGTTAGACTGGATGTGGCATAAACATTAGGATGCGTGAGTCGGTACCAATACAGTCTTAAAGAAAGTAATGAACGGCTGTAAAATGTAAACTAAAGAATTTAAGAAATACTCGGGACTTATTTATCATTTATGGGAATGAAGACCTCTTTATGAAGTTATACAGATTCAAGCTTTCAGAGTGACATTAATGATGGTAAATCAGTATCTGGTTATGTCTTTGCATATAAAGGCATATCCATCGGTTGGAAGAGTTCCAAATAAGAAATAGTATCTTATTCAACAATGGAGGCAGAGTACATCGTCCTCAATAAAGCAACTAAAGAGGAAGTATGGATGTCTTTGAGTGAGCTAGGAGTGATTCCCAATACTGAGAATCATATGACATTGTTCTACGATAATAATGTGGTGATTCAGATCGCAAAAGAACCCATAATATATAAAACTCATGGCATATACTTCGGAAGTTCCACCTTATTGGAGAATTCGTTGAGAAGAAATAGGTCGTGATATAAAGGATAGATACTAAGGACAATATGGCAGATCCATTCATCAAGGGACTAACTCGGTCAGCTCTCGAGAAGCTGATTGAAGAGATGTGATTAAGATTTCATACTTGGCCCCAAGTACAAATGGAAGATTCGGAGAATTAGGAGTGTGTCCTAAGGGAAATTATGTAAATTATTATAAATCAATTAACTCTGTGATCACTTCTCGTTCGTAATAAAGGTGTTTTGTTTCTATTATAAATTAGCTATAACGTGTTATAAATAATATACGTTTAATTAAAATATATTTAACATAATATCCATGAATGGAGTGTTTGTGATAGTAATTTCAAATAGTTGTAACCATGAGTTTTGTATCACAATATAATAAATACACCATTTTAAATATTCTCAGTCAAGATGCATCAAGACTGGATATCAATGCATCGTTGAGACTAGAGCATATAACGCTCTTCGAAAGTTGGATAGTGTATTAATCATGACTGTTGGGGTATCAAGGGGTTTCGTACTCCTAATTATTGGATAGCTACATAATGACAAACTCAATAGATTTCTGTTGGTTAATATAACTAAGTCAAATAGAAAATATCGATGTGACTAATTTACATAGTTCTCTCAGCTTGAGAATATTATCGACCTTCAATATGAAAGCTCTACTTTGACTGTAGTCAAATCAAAGAGAGGATTCGTCTCCTCGGTTATATGGAGTCATTATTACAGTCAACTCAAAGTCAAAACTCTGCTTAGAGTAATTCGGTTAATTATTATTGTTATTATTGAACCAAAGACTTTGATTTTGGATTATAGAGTTGCATACCAATAATATTGGAGCTCACTTTCTCATCTGGCAAAAGAATGAAAAGCGTTTAGTCCTCTTAGATAGTATAGACGTTAGTTGTAGCAACCCAAAATTTGAGCTATAATAATCAATTAACGAATCAATTAAATAATAAAATAAGTTTAATAAATTTTCAGAATTGAGCTATGAAAGTTGCACTATCATGTCCGTGGTAATTTTCTGGTCAATTTCTATACATAGTTTGTCAAAATCCGAGCTTAAATGAAGAAGATACGAAATAAAGAAGAAAACAGAATTTAAAAGAAAAATATGCAAAGGGTCAGGTCGACCCAGACCAAGGCAAGGTCGACCCTAGGGTCGACCCCCAAGGTAGCTAGGTCGACCTGTAGGTCGACCCTCATCATTACAGGTCAACCCACCTTTTTTTTGTACGTAGCTTCGTCCAGTTTCTTTCGAACACATCATTTTGCAATTTCTTTTCAATCCTGTGCATTCATGCATCCATCCGATGGTTCCCATTGAGCCTATGATGTGGTTGCTCCAGATTTAATCTTCAAATCCAACTGTCTGAGATCCCTAAGTGACACTATGAATAAGACCCTAAACCCAGTAATTTTTCTCATTCAGATTTTCTCCCAATTGGGTTCATTGCCTGAGGCAGCACTCTAAAAAGAAAAATTTTCTTGAGAGGAGATCTTTTTAATTAAAATATTTCACACCCTAGAAGTGGATCCGGGAAGGCCAAGGACTAGAGCTAAGGACCACAAGTGAGTGTCTAGTAATTATTTAAGATTTTTAAGTAATTTAAAATAATAGGGTTCTCAGTAGTTGTGGTTTTTATGTAATTTTGAGACAATTTCTTTATAAGTTATTTACATCTATTTTTTAAAGTTCTTTTCATTCTATATTATTCGGTTATTTTTTTCAGCTAGTTTTTTCAGTTATTTATAGTTATTTACAGTTATTTACTATTATTTGCATTTATTTATATCTGTTTTACGTTAGAATTTAGCCTATAGATTTTAGTTTCTTTTTATTCCAATTTGCACGAATAAAATATAAGAATATTAAAAAAGAGAATAATTCACAAATATGCATTAAAATAGAAAACATTAAATTTACAGAAATTAGATGTAAAATAAGAAAAACTACGATAAAAAGAAGATAGACCGAAATAGGCAAATTTGAGACATTTGCAAGTATGTTTATAACTAGTGGTTATAACTAAAAAGATAGAACAAAACAATAACAATTATAATGTAGCTTATAATTAAGCAGAAAGGACAGTAAAGGCTTATTTTAAAACTTACAAATTAAGCTAATAAGCAAATATAGTAGAGATAATGGAAAAGGTTTATTTTAAGACTAGATTAAGTTAATAAGCAAATACAACTGAAATAACAGAAGAGACTTATTTTAAAACTTACACTAAGTTGATATGGAAAGATAGAAGCAGGCTCCGTACCAATAGCATTCTCTTTTGGACTAGGACTGATGGTCTCACAATTGTTAGGTGAGGCTGGGACACGCTTATGCTAATAAGGGTGAGTAAGGTGCCAATAGATAGAAGCTTAAATCGAGGGATTTAGCAAGGAGCGCAACTAGATTTTGTCTGCTAGGATCCCTTTCAGGCTAGGACCGATGGTCTCACAAAATACTTAGGTGAAGCTGGGTAAGAACCTTTCAGACTAGGATTGATGGTCTCACAGTAGATTAGGCGAGGCTGGGCACGCTTATTCTGATTAGGGTAAATAAGATGTCACAAGAGGGAGCGACAGTGAGCGTGTACCGGCGATGACCAAGCGTGCTATATCGATTAGGGTAGATAAGTCGCTACTTCATTCCAAGCGCTAAACATGTGTCTTTTGCTATGGAACCAACAGGATTGGACTAGCTCACAGTGGCACAATAGAGATAGAAAGCCAATCAACGGGTAGAATTAGGATTTCAACCTAATTAAAATAGGATTAGGGTTTCAGCCTAATCAAAGAAGTAATCTAAGACAAGTGGAAACAATCGCAATCAAAGCAAACATAATCAGTTAAACATTATTTTATTCTAGCTTTATCTTTTCTTCTATTTTCTTTATACTATAACTATTATTAAGTCCATTATCTTTATCTTGCTTAGAAATGCTAGTAATTACTTTCACCCCCCAGATTCATAGTCTGACCCGCTCCTCTATTTTTCCCTTTCCCCCATAGGCCAGAAAAGGCAAGGACAGTAGATTCAGATTTCTTGAAGAATCAGTTGCAGAGTTTTTCTTCATGTATTCTTCTTCTTTTTAGTTTTCTTTCATTTGGATTTTGATGTACTGGTACTTATGAGGGGGATGATCATTTTTATTATACTCTGATTTTATGAGACCGAGATCTATTTTTCACAAGACATGTATATTTGGTATTTGAGACATGTGATGTTTTTCAGACTTTTTTTATGAAGTAATGATGAGTATTTTAAATGTTTCCGCTATTATTATTTATTTGTCTTGAGAATCTTAACCTCCATGATGCTTTAGTTATACCTATAAAGCACCATATCCTTTAGTGTGCCTTTTTGGATATACGAAGAGGTGTGTGGTGTTTCACTTAGTATCAGAGCTTAAGGCTACAAGATTACTAAAAACTTGTTTTAAAGTAAAGTATTTTTCAAAAGTAACATATCTTCAAACTAGAAGTATTTTTCAGAAAGAAACTCTTAGTATAGAAATGATTTTCAAGTATAAAAGAATTTTATAAAAATCCCCTCAAAGTCCAGTTCAACCTTCTTTCGATTCTTTCGAGCCTAAATTTTCTTTTCTTTGCATAGAATGGCGGACGCCGCAAACCTTCCAGAAGGTGTCCATGTCCTTGGCTGGTTTCGTAGATACCTCCAAGCTACGACACCAGAGGTGCAAGGGCAAGCGCCCAATCCACCACCATCGGTGGAGATCCCATTAATCCACCTGCAGCAGCCAATTTTTCTAAGTTATGCAAGGACTTCGTTAATCTAGGAGGAAAGACGTTTTCCGGCATAGAGAATGTCATGGAGGCACGAGCTTGGTTGAGGAATACGGAGTAGATATTTGGGCTGTTAGGATTGGAGGACCTCCAGAGAGTTCAGCTTGCATCTTGGCAGCTGAAAGGAGAAGCATCTTACTAGTGGGAGATCATAGAAATTGAAGGAAGAGGCATTGCTTGGTTTAGATTCCAAGAAAGGTTTGAGAGAAAGTTCTTGTCACAAGCTAAGGAAAGCATGCAATTAGAGAAGTCTATTAATCTGAAGCAAGGGAATCTTTCGGTGAAAGAGTATATAAATTAGTTTAATGAGTTGCCGTGGTTTGGGATGGAGCTTGTTAATACACCGCATAAGAAGGCCATGAAGTTTTCCAATGGTTTGAATCAGCCCCTCCAAGGGTTGTTGTTAATGCATGTACCTATGGGAGAAACGTATGAGTCACTATTTGAAATGGCTCTCATGTCACATGCAGCTAAGGAAAGAGAAGTTTAGGAGGTTCCTAAGTCAGAGAACTCTAAGAAGCAATGGTGGAAGAATAAGAGGGATAATAAGAAAGGAGGAGGACCTCAAAAGCAGATCAAGAAGGGTGAGAAATGTCATAGTTGTGGATTGATTGATCATTTCACAAAGAACTGTAAGAAGGACACGATGAAAGGGAGGTGTTACAACTGTGGGCAGCATGGTCATCTTAGTAGATCTTGTCCTCAAAAGACGGGGCAGAAAGCAGGCGCACCTACAACACTAGTACAGGCTTTGGATGCAGCACCTTCTAGCGGTGGACCAAAGCGAGGAAGGAAAGCCTCTGTAGAAGGTTTGATCTCTATTTCTGATTTTCCTATTCCGACTCCTTTTGATTTTGGAGCATCTCATTCTTTCATTTCTAGTTCCTTGGTTGATTGTTTACACGTGGATATTTCTCTAGTAGTAGATCCTATAGTTGTTTCAAACCCCATAGAAGGATCGATACATTTATCCATGATTTGTAGGCGTTTGAAAAATTTTATACTAGGCGTAGAGTTTGATTGTGATGCCAATGCATAGGGATTTTTGGAATATAGGATGATTTTGGGGATGGATCGGTTATCCAATTATGGAGCAATATTGGACAGCGAGAGGAGAGTCGCCAGACTAGAGACATGTAGCGGTAGGACTCTCGAGGTTTCTTGCGACCTACATGGGTCAGTCATGTTGATCTTCCTTTATTCCCTTGATTCATCACTAGGAGAGTTAGATTCTGTTTCCGTCGTTAGAGATTTCCCAGACGTTTTTGAGAAGGTTAGGGGACTACCCCGTAAGAGAAAGATCGACTTTAGGATCTATCTGAATGACAATGCTAAGCCAGTAGCATTGCCCGTGAGACATATGGCTCCTAGGGAGAGGAAGGATTTAAGTAAGCAGATTGGTGAGCTATTGGAGAAAGGTTTCAACAGACGTAGCATGTCCAAGTGCAGAGCGGCATTCGTCTTCGCTACAAAGGTGAATGGTTTCGTCCGACTTCGCATAGACTATAGAGGGTTGGATAAGCTAACGAAGAAGAACCGTTGCCCACTTCCTAGGATAGAAGATCCTTTTGATCAGCTAGTTGGCTCTTCAGTATTTTCTCAGCTTGATTTGGCTACTGGATTTCATCGGCTTAGGGTTGTTGATGATAGCATCAATAAGACAGCATTTAGGACACCCGATGGATTCTTTAAGTGGTTGGTTATGCCGTTTGGGCCAATGCCCCGGCCTATTTTGTAGATTTGATGAGCCGTCTTTTTCAGGATATCCTAAATAAGTTCGTTGTAGTATTCATGGGTGACATTTTGGTGTTTTCTAAGAGTATGGAAGAGCATGATATTCATCTTTAGGAGGTTCTTCGTACAGTTCACGTTCACCAATTGAAAGCAAAGTTTTCGAAATGTCACTTTTGGCGTAAGGTGGTGTGTTTCTTAGGGCATGTAGTCTCAAGAGAGGGTCTAGTGATGGATCACGCCAAGGTAGTAGCAGTACATGATCGGAAGGCCCTCAAAAATGCTACCGAAGTTAGAAGCTTCCTAAGTTTGGTTGACTATTATAGGAAGTTCATCTAGAGATTTTGCTAAGATTTCAGCACTGCTTACTCGCCTCACTAAGAAGAATATGGCATTCGTGTGGGATGTAGATTGTGAGGATTCCTTTATGATGCTAAAGAAGGCCCTTAGTGCACCGGTGTTAGTTTTACCTGACGGAGCTAAGCATTTTGCAGTATACACTAACGCATGTAAGACGAGTCTTGGAGCAGTATTGATGCAGGAAGGGAGGGTAGTATGTTATGGAAGTAGATTGTTAAGAACTCATGAGAAAAACAACCCTACCTATGATTTGGAGCTAGCTGCTATTGTTTTCATGCTCAAGTCTTAGAGACATTATTTGCTAAGAGAGAGGTTCGAGCTATTCACTGATCATAAATCATTGAAGTACCTATTCTCACAAAATGATTTAAATTTGAGGCGGCGGCGTTGGATGGAGTTTTTGGCATCATATTACTTTGAGATAGCCTACATCCCCAGTAAGGGAAACGTAGTTGCAGATGCGTTAAGTAGAAAGAGAGCAACCTTAATCTAATGTGCATGGAGTGGAGAAGTCTAGAGTTTATTTCCACCTTTGATTTTAAGCCCTCTATGAACGTTACCTCTGGATTATTGGCAGCGCTCGAGGTTAAGCCTACCCTCGTAGATCAGATTGGCTCAAGGTAACAAGAGGATTTAAAGCTTATGGATATTCTAGAGAGAATTAGCAGAGGAGAAGTCTCTAGACATCTCCAACGCTATTTCATTGATAGTATAGGGTGGCTAAGGAGAGATGAAAGACTTTATGTCCCCCGCACTAGTGATTTGATTAGAGCGGTTCTAAAAGAAGCATATCTTTCTCGGATGACAATTTATCCAGGTGGTGATAAGATGATAGGGACATGAAGAGAGTGTTTCGTCGGAGTGGCATGATGAAGGATGTAGCAGAGTTTATAGCCATGTGTTTTGTTTTCCAAAGAGTTAAGGCGGAGCAGCAGAAGCCTGACGGTTTGCCTCAACCATTGGATGTATCCGAATGGAAGTGGGATAGTGTTTCGATGGACTTCATAGATGGTTTACCATGATCTAGGAAGGGGAATACCAGTAATTGGGTGATTGTAGATCTTTTGACTAAGAGCACCCACTTCATTCCGGTCAAGAGTAAGAGGACAACACCTTATTTGGCATCCTTATATGTTTATATGATGGTCCGACTTCATGGAGCTCCCTCTGGCATAGTGAGCGATAGAGACCCTATCTTTACTAGCGAGTTTTGAAGAAGCTTGCAAGAGGCTTTAGGAATACAACTTAGATTGAGTACGGCTTATCACCCTCAGACGGATGGCCAAACAGAGAGAGTTAATAGAATTCTTGAAGATTTGTTGAGGATGTGCATTCTTGATTTTAGAGAAACTTGGAAGGAGCATCTTCCTTTAGTGGAGTTCGCATATAACAATAGTTTTCAAGCTAGCATTGGGATGACACCTTTTGAAGCTCTTTATGGAAGACCTTGCAAGTCGCCTTCACGTTGGTTGGAGTCTACATAGAGATTGCTACTTGGTCCTGACATGATTAGGGAGACTTCGGAAAAGATTGATTTGATTCGAAGAAGAATAAAGACGTCCTAAGATAGGTAGAAATCTTATGCAGATAAGCAGAGAAGGGATATTGAGTTTGAGGTAGGAGACTTTGTTTTCATTAAGGTGTATCTGCTAAGAAATGTAGTGAGATTTAATCAAGTGGGAAACTTGCTCCTAGAATCTTAGGACCGTTCTCCATTGTGGAAAGGGTAGGGAAGATGTCGTATCAGATAAAGCTATTGGAGAGACTCACAAGAGTTCGTGATATTTTTCATTTTTCGCACTTGAGAAAGTGCTTACACGATTCAGCAAAGGTAGTGGAACCTAGTCAACTTGAGGAAGTTGAAGTGGAGAGAGAAGCATTGGTTCATCACATTCCTACTAAGATCGTTGGGCATGATATCAAGAAGCTTAGGAATAAGCAAGTCCCTTTGGTTAAGGTGTAGTGGGGAGATAGCATTGAGGATGCTACATTGGAGGCTGAAAAGAAAATACGTATCTCTTATCCGTATCTTTTCGATGGTACGCTTTGAATTTCCTATTTCCATCTTTAGTTTTAAATAGGTTCTTTCCTTTAGTATCCTTTGGAAGGGAGATCTTATGATTTAACCTATGGATGGTAGGACTGAATGTAAATATGTTACTAGAACATGTTATGCATAATGGACGCTAGTGGATGAAAGTGTTTGCTAGTGGATGCTAATGGACACATATATATACATTAGGCATTATTATCTCTTAGGAATCGGCCTAACTAGGTCATAAAGCATATGCATATGGATGTGTGCTCATTTGCATTTTTATTTTATTCATGATAGCTATAGATGGATGATTAGCATATGATTGTTGCATTTGGATGATGATTGTAGCATGCATATAGAACTATCAGTTGTCATTAGGAATTTGCATTCATTTGGATACATGGCACGGACATGATTGCATAAAAGGAGGTCAACAGAATCAGTAGACTGCCTAATCTTTTGTATTAGTTAGGGACATTGACACTGCACTATTGCATATATCATAAATTGCATTAGAAAACTTAATGACAATGGATGTAATGGATGGTGGTTGAGTATATGGTTGTAGAATTTGAATGAAAATATTTATTTCATTCTTCTGTCCTAAGAGATTTTGGGGACGAAATTCTTTAAGGAGGGGAGAACGTAACAACCCTAAATTTGAGCTATAATAATTAATTGACGAATTAATTAAATAATAAAATAAATTTGACAAATTTTCGGAATTGAGCCATGGGAGTTGGACCATTGTATCCATGGTAATTTTCTGGTCAATTTCCATATATAGTTTGTCAAAATCCAAGCTAAAATGAAGAAGATGCGAAATACACAAGAAAACGGAAATTAAATGAAAAAAAATATGCAAAGCGTCAGGTCGACCAAAACCAAGGCAAGGTCGACCCTAGTGCCGACCCCAAAGGTAGCTAGATCGACCTATAGGTCGACTCTCATGAGTTATAGGTCGATCCGCCTTTTTTTTGTACGTAGTTTTGTCCAGTTTCTTTCGAACACATCATTTTGTAATTTCTTTTCAATCCTGTGCATTCGTGCTTCCATTCGACCCTGCGAGCCTATGACGTGGTTGCACCAGATTTAATCTTCAAATCCAACAACCTTAGATCCCTAAGTGACACTATAAATAAGACCCTAAACTCAGTTATTTTTATCATTCAGATTTTCTCCTAATTGAGTTCATTGCCTGAGGCTGGACCCTAAAAAGAAATTTTTTCTTGGGAGGAGATCTTTTTAGTTAAAATATTGCACACCCTAAAAGTGGATCCAGAAAGTAGGGATGGCAATGGGGCGGGTCTAGGGTCCAAACCCGGTCGACCCGCTCCTGTTTTGGCCCGTCCAAACCCGTCCCATTTGGTCCTTGGGGCGGGTAGACCCGTGACTCGTTCTTGAGTGCTCCGGGTCTAGGGTCGGGTCGGGGATCAGTTGACCTACCACAACCCGACCCGCACTACTAACATCTCATGCAACTGCTTTATTACTATAATGATTTATTAATCTTGATTTTAGCATGGATATTAAAACGTTCTAATAAATAGTGTATAGAAAAAATTAGAGTATTATGTTGCGTCATTGATAATTATACAGTAACATATGTATATATTTTCTGAATTGTTATTGTACACATCATTTTTACTATCTTCCCTTAGCCACGTTGTTATTTATATTTCATGTATTATTTGGTGATAACGAGTATAAACAAATAAATATATGTGCATTGGTACACAATTTTGAATCAATACATGAGACTCATCGGGTCTTGGGGCGGGTCGGGTCTACCCTGACCCGTACGGGTCTCGGGTACATGACAAAATTACAGACCCGCACCGGGTCTACGGGGCGGGTCTGGTGCTAGGTCTAAAAAATCTGGGACGGGTATGGGGCACTAAAAGCCCGCCCCAACCTTCCCCATTGCCATTCCTATCAGGAAGGCCAAGGACTAGAGCTAAGGACCATAGGTGAGTGTTTAGTAATTAGTTTAGATTTTTAAGTAATTTAAAATAATATGGTTCTCAATAGTTGTAGTTTTTCTGCAATTTGAGACAATTTCTATATAAGTTATTTACAACTGGTTTATAAAGTTCTTTTTAGTCTATTTTATTCAATTATTTTTTCAGCTATTTTATTTAGTCATGTATAGTTGTTTACTTTTATTTGCATGAATAAAATATAAGAATATAAAAAAAGAGAATAATTCGCAAATATGGATTAAAATAGAAAACATTAAATTTACAGAAATTAGATGTAAAATAAGAAAAACTGCAATAAAAAGAAGATAGACCGAAATAGAAAATTTTGAGACATTTGCAAGATGTTTATAACTAGTCATTATAAATAAAAAGATAGAAAAGAAGAATAACAATTATAACATAGGTTATAATCAAGCAGAAAGGACAGTAAAGGCTTATTTTAAAACTTACAATTAAGTTAATAAAAAAGTATAGCAGAGATAACAAAAAAGACTTATTTTAAGACTTCGATTAAGTTAATAAGCAATTACAGCTAAAATAATAGAAGTGGCTTATTTTAAAACTTACACTAAATTAATAAGCAAAGATAGAAGTAGGGCACGTACCAACAGCATTCCCTTTCAGACTACACTGATCGTCTCACCATAGTTAGGTGAGGCTAGGACAGGCTTATGCTAACAAGGGTAAATAAGGGGCCAATAGATAGAGGCTCAAATCGGGGGATTGGGGGTAAGGGGCGCAATTAGATTTTGTTTGTTAGGACCAGTACCGGCAGCATTCCCTTTTATACTAGGACTGATGGTCTCACAATACCCTTAGGTGAGGCTGGGCAGGACCCTTTCATATTAGGACTGTTGGTCTCACAACAGATTAGGTGAGGCTAGGCATGCTTATGCCGATTAGGATAAATAAGAGGCCACAAGAGGGAGCGACAATTAGAGTGTACCGACGATGACTGAGCGTGCGGCATCGATTAGGGTAGATAAGTCGCTACTGCGTTCCAAGTGCTAAATAAGTGTCTTCTGTTGTGGGACCAACCGGAATAGACTAGCTCATAGTGGCACAACAGATATGGAAGGTCGATCAACGGGTAGAATTAGGATTCAGCCTAATTAAAATAGGAGTAGGGTTTCAGCCTAATCAAAGTAGTAATCTAATACAAGTGCAAACAATCACAATCAAAGCAAACAGAAACAGTTACATAGTATTTTATTCCAGCTTTACCTTTTCCTTTATTTCCTTTGTATTAGAACTGTTATTAAGTCCATTATCTTTATCTTGCTTAGAAATGCTAGTAATTACTTTCACCTACCAGACTTACAGTCTGACCCACTCCTCTATTATTCCCTTTTCCCCCATAGGCCAGCAGAGGCAAGGACAGTAGATTCAGATTTCTTTGAGAATCAATCGCGGAGTTTTTCTTCATGTATTCTTCTTCTTTTTAGCTTTCTTTTCATTTGACTTTTGATATACTAGTACTTATGAGAGAGACGATCATTTTTATTGTACTTTGATTTTATGAGACTGAGATCTATTTTTCATAAGACATGTGTATTTGGTATTTGAGACATGTGATGTTTTTCAGACTTATTTTATGAAGTAATGATAAGTATTTTAAATGGTTCCTCTGTTATTGTTTATTTGCCTTGTGAATCTTAGTCTCTGTGATGCTTAAGTTATACCTATAACGCACTATATCATTTAGTGTGCTCTTTTTGGGTATTCAAAGGGGCGTGGGGTGTTTCATTAGTTCTCTATTCTTTCTTTCTTTTTTGATAGTCCGAGTCCCTATACGTCATGCATCGTCTTTTTGGACCTTTTCTCGAACTATGGAAGAAGATCTAGATATAATAGAGGTTGCGAGAGAATTGGTGTAAATAATCGTCACTACCGGGTAGTGCTTAATAAAGTAAAATTAGATTTTACCGAAACCAAAAAAGCAATAAATTTGGCTAAAATGTCACACCACTTGCTGAGTGATGTGTGAATGTTAATATTCGAATTTTTCGATATTAATCGTTAACCAAATTTATGCCTAAGAGACACAACAGAAACATTGAATACTCATTTAACTACATGATTTAATTAATTTATAACTGTTATAAATTGTTGATCTAATTAATATTTATGAAATATTAATTATAAGGTTGTTTTAATATATTGAAACAATATTAAAAAAATCATGTTTATAATAGTTATAAATATATTAATCGATATACGATTAATACATACGAGTCTCAATTGGATTTAAATGAAATAAGTATTGTTCAAAGTTGAGGTGGGTTTGAAGCCTATATGGGGCTTGATATATTCATCCATAATTAGATCATGGTATGGCCATCCAATTTGATGGAATTGGGTCAGCCTGTAGCAGAAGTTATAGGTGAATTTCAAAAAAATACCCTATTGGATCTTTATTGGGCCTACAAAGTTTAATTTATTTAGAACATTTTTAAATTTTATTTCAATAAACGCTCTTATTTATTTAAATTTATAAATTATGTACAATTTTATTTAATTTATATTGAATTAAATATAAAGTACATACATATATCATATACATAAATATATGTGTGTGCATATGTAACATAAATAATCCGTGCAAGGTATAACATGTATGTATTCAAACTTGTTATTTATATAAGTATTAAAAACTTTGTATACATATACATATATAACTCATATGTAAAAATATTAATGCTTTATATCTATATACTATTGCATTGAATATTATATATATGTATATATATACACATAATATTTTTCTCTTCAATTTTAAATCATTTTACATATATACATACATATGTATAAATTACAGTAACAAAATTATTATTATTATAATATATAAATATACATACAACACGTAAATTTATAATATCTAAATATGTATATCTATGTGTATATATAGTATATTAATTATGTATTTATTATATATATATAAACCTTTCTAGATCGAATTCATAGCATAAAAAAAGTATTTATATTTAATTGCACTAACATACATATATATTATTCGAAATATAATAAAATAATAATAAAAAATATTTTTGTGTTATATTATTTGAATTTTAAATTAAAAAAAATCAAGCATGATATATTGATGTTATGAAAAAATTTCTAGAATTTTCTCGGTCAAAATAATATTTATAATTGATTAATTAATTTCAATCGTTTATTAATTGATTTTTATTTAGAGAAATGTGTGATCCTCTATAGCAGAGGAGAGCACACATGTGCGCGCACACATACACACATATATAACCAATAACAAAGGAGCATCAGCATGCCTAGTTGGTGATAAATCATAACATAGAAAATCTAAAAAAACAAGCGCAGGTAACTTCTCGAATGAGCTCCGGCAAGGCCACCGCCCATTACACCTCGATATTGAACTCCGACAAGGCCATCGCCTGATACTAAAATGTTAGAAGTACCCAAAATAATCCATGGTTCAACCAAGTGCATAAATGAGATCAAATAGCAGCATCATCAGAGAATGAACGCCTCGCTGCAAATGCGGATAATCAAGAATGAATGTCTCACAGCAATCCTGCAATCCTAATGGCAGAAATCCTAAAACCCTGCAAATATCATATTAGCATCATTTTTGGCCTAAACCTGTATCTACAGATGGAACTATACAAATATATAAGAATAATACACATTTATGTATATAAGTGAAGTTTATATACATATATATGTATTTATGAAAGTAATAAAACTAAAGTTAAAAATATAAAACGGTAAAGATTCTAAAACAAGAGATAGACTAATAACTCAATATGCAACATCTAAACTTACTATAATGATATGAAATAGTGATCATGAAATCTAAAAGGTATAAAAATTAACATGATACGAAGTTAAGAACTTATAAAACATTCAAAATCTAAAAAAATATTAATATTATGCTCCTTTGACCAGAAGAAAATTAGGATATTCAGTAAAATCATCATTCAAATTCGAATAAATGTTAATGGTATAATTACTAATGTTAAAATATAGTTTTTTTTTAAAAAAACATAATGCTTTTTCTAACCTTATTAAGATATTCTTTAAATTGATTTTTTTTTAAACAGAAAAATTGATTTTTTAAATTTTGAGTTTTTGGCCGAGATTTTATCCAATGATATCAAAAGTTTATAAAATTAAAAATTAAAATTTGAAACATATTTTATTTTACATGATTTATTTAATTAGCATGTTGATTTACAGAATATTAAATAATAGTAAATAAATATTAACAATTAATTTCCAACTAATGAAAAATATAATCTATGTAAACATGAATTTATAAAATATAATTTCAACTTTTAAGATGATATGGTGATATAATTAAATGCAAGTCATATAATTAAAATTAGGTAGTTTATTTATACATTTATATATATATATATATATATATATTAATAAAATGATAATGATCAAAATAAAATTTATTTGGCTGTGCACTTGAGATATACATATAAAAATGTTTTTTTAATAAACTAAAACATACATATAACCAATATAATATGCGACAACGTTGATGATACATACAAGAATCTCATCTAACTAGCAATAATATATATATATATATAATTGTGTGTGTGTGAATAATATAATATTATATAGAAATTATAAATCATATATTATAGTAAATACATTCCTAATACTAATGTCTTAGATTACACCTTGTAATGATGAATTCTCCCTCCTTGAAAATCTTCTCGATTCGACAGATTGCTAATCCTTGACCTTTGATCTTTAGCCATCCAATAGCTATCGCCTTTTGAATTAATTTGAGATGCATTTGTTTGAGCTCCTTGGTGATGAGGTCCGACAAAAATGATGCGGAAATGAAAGTCAAAAGGTTCATTTTGCATTAGGGTTAGGTGTCTTTTTACAGCGCAAAAAATAGAGAGAAATATGGATCACATCTCATACCATTTCTCATCAGATCTCAACCATCCATCTCCAAATTCTTTAGCCTTTTTAGCTTCCTTCTAAAAGCCCTATCGCCACTGAAATAACATCTTAACATCATTGGGATAATAGCTTATTTAAGCCCAAATAAGCATTATTAATTACATCTAATTTGATCGCTTGTTGGTATCGCATATCGATTGACATATTTATAGTTATTATAAATATGTTCAATAATATTTATTCCTCAAATCATATTAAAAATTATATGATTAATATTTCATAAATATTAATTAATTTATGACAATTATAAATTAATCAAATTGTTTTATCTAAAGAGATTTCATCATTCCTGTCATGTGACTCGTCGGTTGCAAACCCATTTAGCTATTAACATTGGATTATTATAATGTTAATGCTCACATGTTACTTAGCATATGGTGTGATATTTTGACCAAATTTATCGCTTACTCAGTTTCGATAAATCTAATTTTTTATTATTAAGCATTACCCGGTTGAGACCTTTATTTACACCAATTCACTTCATCAAAACTATTTCACTTTGGACTTGTGTAATTTGGTAATGGTAAAAATTCAAGTATCGTCCAAACACAAAGTCTTTGGTTCAATAATAACAATTATCATTAACCTAAATGCTCTAGCTAGAGACTTTGACTTTGAGTTGATTTAAGTTGACCGTGATACTAACCCCAAAGAACTAAAGAGACGAATCCTCTCTTGAACAGTAGTTCACTTACAATACCTCACTCGACCTAACTGCAGTCACTTGACGAATGCCATACCATGATTTTCTTTAATTAAAGTAGAGCTTTCATATTAAAGATCCACGGTATTCTCAAGTCGAGAGAACTATGTAAATCAATCATATTGTTATTTTTTTGTTTGACCTTACTTGTATTAATCAACAGAAAACTATCGAGTGAGTTGTTCCATGGTTATCCAGTAATTATCAGTACGTAACCCATAGGTGCCTCCAGTAGCCATGAGTAATACACTGCCTAACATTTGGGAAGCATTACATACCCTAGTCTCAAAAGATTCATCGATTCCAATCTCGATGAATCTTGACTAGGAACATTTAAAATGGTATATTTGCTTCATTGTGATAAATTACTCACGGTTACAACACTTTGTAACTACTGTTTTAAAACATACCATTTATGGATTTTCTATTTAACATATTTTAAATTAAATTAGTTAATCAATAACACATTATATCAAGTATATAATAGAAAAAAAACACCTTTATTTCAAACAAGGTCAGACAACGAGATAGATATATATAACGAATTACATGATTGCTCTTAGGGAATATGCCAAACTCTATTAATCTTCCACTTGCGGTTGGGGTCAATTATGGAATCTCATTCTAACTTCTCCAATCAGTTTTATCAAAACTAGTTGGGTCAGTTCCTCAACAAATGGGTGTGCTATTACGTTTCAATTATCTACTTGGTCAGTCAACTCTCTCCGATGTTGATAAACTACCTTTGTCGTGTGGAATAATTCGGAGTATATCTCTCGAGTTTTAATGAGCTCTAAGTTCTTTTATGAATTATATCGTAACGTTGTTATCATATTACAATGTTATTTGATTCTAAACATTTCGATTCTCCCTCGACTCAGTTATAAATTTGTGCTATTATATTTTTATATCTTATTTTATTGTTGGACTATCCAAGGCGATGTACTTAGCCTTTTCATTGAATCGGCCACTATCTTTCGTTTGGAACATTTCCAATTCAAAGATTTTAACTTGAATATATTATTAGCATACTATACTCAACATCACTTATGGAAGTTTAAGTCTGAACACTCCTTCATAAGGAGTTCATTATTTGTATAAACAATTCTCTAGTTTTTTAAAAAAATACATAATGACACCATAAACAATCATTTAATGGTATCTGTTTAGATTTGATATTTGTTTTATGTATCAAATAAATAAACAAATCATGATATCGCAAACAACACGACATATATGATAATTCCTATTGCCAATGCATAAGGAATCCATCTAACATGTTCTATATCAAACATTTTAATAAGGTGTCCTTACATATCGTTTAGGGAGTTCCTAATATCTTCTATACTCGCTATAAAAGACATCAACTACAAATCCAATGTTTGAGTATTAAAATGACTAAAGCTAATTTCAACACGAGTACATCGTTAACATTCAGTAGTGTATTATTTACTTATGGTTTATAAATATTTATATACCTCTTAACGTTCTTTCTTATGAGCATGTGCTTCCTCTGTATTATGAATGATAATAAAACTATATGATATTTATATCAAAAGACTTGTTCAATTTTGATGCTTATCGAACGACACTTTTGTATCTATTCTTGGATCATACTTAAAAATTTACAAAACCAAATATCGCTCCACAGACTTTAAGACACTTTGATTGTTATGTGCAAAATAGTCTATTCTAAATCATTATTAAAAATTTCCATTTCAGCACATATGTACCAAACACAAATTCATACTAAGCAAATAATTTTGTGAGTAAATCCAAACCAACTTGAGCACATCGAATTGTGAATCTGTTACGTTAATTTCAATAATTCAAATTCACTGTATTATTCTCATTAATGTGCCTCACTATATTCCAACAGCATTTATCTTTCTCCTAAAGACATATTTGCGGCTAATGGATCATATCCTTTTAAGTACAACTATCAAAAATCATATTTTGATAATGTACTTAGAATCTATTTTGGATTCGCGCATTACCATATCATAGAGTCGATATTCTTGATGGCTTAATTGACAACCAAGGATCATCTATTCTTGATAAGGATAAAAAATTCATAGTTTCTCTTCGATGTGTGAGAATACTTATTAGACGGTTTTATGTGATGTGTTCGCTTAGGTTGGGTTAATTTCATTTCATCCCACGTAATCAGTTTCATCTTCGGATTATATCCAAATCTATTCTAGTTTCAATGATTTCTCGAATTCACAATGAAGTTGGTATTTCTTAATACAACGGTTGTTTCTTAGTGCAATGGAACGGATTTTCATAAATACTTTATGAATTACCTTGTATATAACACTAATTTGATATTATTTTATAATACTTATGTTCATAACATAAATTAGTCGTCCAATAACTATCATACCCAAACTTTTTTTGGGCCATTTATATAAGATCGATTATGTATAATTATTACAGGTAGTCTTTTGACTCGCACAACCTACCAGCTCTTTAGCCTAGGACATGACAAGGTGTCTTATAAACCATATCTTCTATGATTTTTTATTCTTTAGATGATATTAATTTTAACCTCGTATACTACTCTTAAGTACCAACCTTATAGAAAGAGTTTGATTCAACTTCATTCATCATTAATCGTGCTTTGTCCAACAAAGTTTGACAACTCCTTATGTAACACCCCATAATTTACATTAATTATTTAATTAGTTAGTTAGTTAATTAAGCTCCAAAAAAGAGTTCGTGTAAACGATGGAATTTTTCTATGAAACTTGCACCATTGTGTTCATGACAAAATTCTGAGTAACTTTTATATTTGGAGTTTTGTGATCGGAGTCCAAATGAAGAAGTTGCGGATGAAAAACGAATTTGGAATGGAAATAATTTGATTAGATAAGTTAATGTTTATTAATTAATCGCCCGGACCACAAACCAACCGATCATTGGGACCGGTCGACCCCTAGCGGTGGACCGGTGCTTCATGGACAGTCGACAGGTCGCCTTCAGGGGGCTGGAATAAAACTAGGCTGCAACGGTCCAGATTTAATATTTTAAATCGTACGGTTAAAGTTTAGTCTAACACCTAAATTCAGACCTAACCCTCCATTCTCTTCTCATATTTTTCTAGAGACAATGGCGAAGCACTACCATTTTTTCTTTTCCACTTTCTTTCTAAATTATAATAATATGATATTTATATCTATATTCATACAATTAGAGAAGAACGTAAATCTAATAAAAAGAGAAGAGAAGAGAATCAACTATACGCGTATTTGAGGTAATTTATATATATATTTGTACATATTTCCTCTCCCAATCCCAAGTCTCTTCTCAGATCTGTAATTTTATTGTGTATATATATAACCTTTTATACATATTTCTTAGATTAAAATGGATTTATACATGAATTTAAGGTTCTGCATCAGATCTGAAGATTTGGATCGTCTTTAAAAGGTGAATTGGAATTTATATATTGTTTATGATTATAAATCTATTCTGTTAGCATACATTTGATTTTTATTTCTAAATCAATTTTATTGTGAATTGTAGGCCTAAAATGGTGTAGAAAACTATTGCTACACATTCTTGTTTTAGACTTAATTTGAAATATGTTTACACCTAGATTTTTAAATCAATCCCAAAGATTTTAGAATTGAATATTGTATATTTTTATTCCAGATCTGTTCTTAGGTGTAAAATAAGATTTTTGAATTATTGGCCAAATTTGCGATAAGTTGTAGAATTTCCACGGTTTAATTTGTGGGAAGAACATCCGTTTGATTTTATAAATTTATTTTCTTTTTCCACTTTTGTATTGAAAAAAGCAACATTTGATTTATTAAGAGGTAAAACAAAAAGGGAAGAGACGTGTAAAGTATATGTTTATTCTCTGTAGTTTATACTGTTTATTACAAATGAATAGAAATTATCCATTCCTTATAATTTCAAATGTAGTAGATCTTTCCTTTTGTGTTAAAACCAATATATGGAAATCATAGTGGAAAATCTTCATAAGGCTAGCAAATTAAATATGGGAATATATTCTAGTTACATATTTATGACTAGAATATATTTGGATAATAAGTAGTTATATGTATTTATTGCGTTAATAAAGAAGAACATCGCTTATTCATGCATTATTTATGCGTAAAATTTGTTAGTTATTATTATATTTAGGAAAGTGAATAGATAGAATTTGGAAATGTAGTACTTCCTGTTAATGGGCAGTAAATTAGGAATGACCAATAATTAATAGGAAATAAAGGACTGTAACTCCAATCAATCAACAATTAATGGAAATGAATTTGGGTGTTACAATTAATAAGGACAAATGGATTAAAAAGGACTGATAAAAATGGAACAGATATAAAAGATTACTAATCTGAAATTAGTAATCATACATAAATATCTTAAGAAATGTCAGTTTGGATTTTATGGACAAACTGATATTTATGAGCTTAAAAGGGGGATTTATAGGTAGATAAGTATTTAAGGTAAATCTTTGTCTTAAATAATAAGGAAATTAGTAAGCTATGTCCAATGTCTACCTAAGATAATATAATTAAAAAGTTGGGATGGTTAATTGGACTTAGTATGTTAGTGATGCGAGGTCAATAGAATCATTCAACGGAAGACTACCCTTCACTTTGAGGCTACTAACAGTCGGGTCCACTTACTACTAATGTGAGATATCACTAATCCTAGATCTCTTGACGACGTGAGTGATTGGACATGCTTTCTTAATTAAAAAGTATTAAATGGTTCAAATTTGGAATTAGGAGTGGTATGGGATATCTCCATAGCGGTTCGCTTTTGATTTGAGGTATTAAGTGGATATAGGGTCCGCCTCTCTCCTAAAAAGAAGTATTAAGTAACCTAGTGAGATTCCAAATAAATAAGGACGTCTCTAAAATGGTTTACTTCAGTGTTGAGGTATTAAGTGGCTATTTTAGGGCCTACCACCCTACTGAAAGAAGTAACCTAATCATATTCCATATTTATAATTAAGAGTGATAGTGGATATCTCGGGAAAGCTTCGCTTTGGGTTTGATGTATCAAGTGACTGATCTAAGGACTTGCCTCTTTCCTAAAAAGAAGTATTGAGTAAGCAAGTGAGATTCCAACTGATGCCAGCTATATAGTACAAGTGAGGAGTCCACTTTGGGGTTAGATATTAAATGGCAAAGGCCTATCTAAAAATAGGTGTTAAATGATCAGGGGTCCGCCTAGTCCTTGTTATGAGGTATTAAGTGGCTTGGATACAGTCTCCCACATTGCTAAGGCCATAATAATGATAGTACCAATGAGAAGTTCGTTTGAGGATAGGTATTAAGTGACTTACAATCTGCATAGAATATAGGTATTAAATGGTTAGAAGTCCGCCTACTCCTTTTAAAGGTATTAAGTGGCTTAGATACTGTCTCTTACATGGCTATGATTTTATTAACGATAGATGCGATAATATTTGGACATTAAATGTCGAAAGCCTTAAATAGTGGGTGGAGATCTTTATAGTTAGGACGCATTAACCATTGATAACATTGTTAAAAACCCACAATGGGAATAGGTCATAAATGATGGGTATACCTTGATTGAGGTCTTAAATAGCCGAGTCTGCCTATTTCTATTTTCAAAGTATTTTGTGGTGATCATAGAAGCACGCTTCATATTTAGAAGTATTAAGTGACAAATAGGTTTGGAAGTATTGGGTGGTTGATAAAGTTTCGTTAGTATTTTGTACCTTGGGAAGGGATAGGTAAGTAATCGTGTGTGCAATGCAAGGTTAGAATTGCTAACCTTAACATACATAACTATTAAATGGAAAGCAATCGGTATAAATCTTTGTTATGCACAGTTTATAGATTTTCCAATCACCGGAACATTGTTTTGACCCCCTCCTCATTACACCCACATGATAGATCTAGAGGAACATGTCATTGGAGCTGGATGTTATTTTTTCTTAGAGAAGTCTTCTTTTCTTTCATGCTCGATGCTAATGTGACAATCTGTTATCAAAGTAATACCACTAATTCCAAGGTAGTAATTGTAGTCAGTAGTCTTATCCTATTATTGTTTCCGCCATGAGTTTATATTTTTTATCAATCTCTGATAATGCTCATGCTTATTTGTAGGTATAAAATCTAGATCATGGTTTGATGGACTTGGATTTCAATTTTGTTGAAATTTAGGGCCATCAAGAAGCGATTTGTTGCATTTGGTATCATTGCCAAGGTTAGTAGGTCAGAGGAATTAGGATAAATTGAGAGAACATATTCGTACTTTCCTACCAAGTAATATTATATTTTTACGTTAGATTCTAAGAATTCCGACTATAGAAGAAATTGTAGTTCCGCTCCGAGGGAATGGGCAAAGAAACTATAGGTTGGAAACATCTCGGAGTTAAGATTTTCACTCCGAAGTACCCCATGGAGTGCTGATGATGCATGAAGCGTTGTTGATGAAGAGCATGGGTACGACATATAGCAGAAACCCAGAGATTAGAGGTGTTCGATTTGATGGTTGAGATTCTAACTACCTTATGATTTTGGATTTTGATAACGAGTTCCAATTGGAGACGCATGTTTATTCCATATGGATGGGAAATTAGAGCCTATACGTCACAATTGTCTAGAGGCAAGTTTTTGCGAGAGTGCATTCATAAATCACATCTTTGATTGCAGATCGTATTTTTATTTGAATAATTAATGTCAATTCCTCAGCCTAAACCTATGGGAGAATTTTTGTAAAGTATATTTTAGAAATGCCTTAGATTTGGAAAAAAGATTTTTCAAAGGATTTCTTTTTCCGAGGATTCATTTCGGAAATCTTTGTTTTGGAAAAGTTTTGAAATTTAATTTTCAAGAAAACACATATACCGCTAAATTGGTCTTGCTAAGAAATTCTTATTTTATAAAAGAATAAATTTTGAAATCCTTAAATATTTGTATATTCAGTAAAGGCTTGATTTTGATTTTTTGCAAGGAGTTTTCCAATTTGGGAAATTTGTATTTTAAAAGGGTTTTTGGAAACCCTAAAATATTTATATATATTTGATTTTTAATGGAAGTTTTAGTATGACATAGATTTTATTATTTAGAAACAAGTATAAAGGAGCATGTATTTAGCTTAGCTATTTTTCGGTTTAAAAATCGAAGTTTTTAAAATCTTCTCTCTTTAAGGTAAAGACAAAATAGGAATGACATTCAATTTTATTGGGTTATGTAGTTTGAAGTTTTGTTGTGCCCACTAGCTATTGGGAGAAATATTTCCGTGCAAAGTAGGCAGGAAATAGCAGTTGGAATATTTTTGAGTTTTTGAAATTGTTGTTCATCATAGCAGTTTTGTTAGCACTACTGTGGATTGCTGAAGCATGGTTCGGGACTAGGTGGTAGGCTTTGACACTACCGTGATGAGGACATGAATTTTTCGAATCGTGTCGAATCGAAAGAGACGGTGTGGAATGATTATTATTATTTAATTTCACCCTAATTGGGTCAAGGTTCAATTAATACCCAAATCCTGTCTAGCGATTGACCCCCTAGTGGTAAACCTAGAGTGGTCTATCAGTTAACGAGTTTTATCACAACTTGAACTTGGAACTGGGCAATAAAAGTTGCGTCCGAATTTCCCCAATTGCCTTCTTTCGTTCCTCCTTCCTCAACAAGCCGAACCCAATCTCCATCCTCCTCCTCGTCCAACTCTCTCTTTCGTTCTATAACATCCCCCTACTTGGAGGTCCAAAACTAATGGCTATAGATGCTACGGTCATCCATAGTAATTAATCATTGGTGACCAAATACGTCGACGTTAGATTCGTTGATACACAGAAAAACATGAATATGGAAAAAGTTTTAACTTCAAACAAAATCACATTCCATTTCAAAATATTTCCAATTCATTACATAATCCCATAATCGAAATTCACGTTCAGAGAAAATATGTATTACAACATACGCAAAGAGCGACATATGAAGATGCTTCCTTGGATGATCAAAGTATATACAGGCAATATAACAACTTTTCCATTGCTTGCAATACAACGGAATCAAGAGAAAAGAAAACTCTAAATAGCTATCATGCCTTTTGCACGTCTCCTGAAGCTTATTCATCTCATGAGGTACCTGAAAACCTCAACTCTCAAACTACTCAAGACCAATTGAGTGCCCAAGAGTTTAAGGGGAAAACATAAACTTAGAGTCGGACATAAAGGTTCATATGAACAATAATCTGTCATCTCAAATCATTTAGATATCTAGTGAGACAACATCGCTTTGCGGAACGGGTCTTCCCCTCACTATTATCTTAAAGCCTTTATAAAACCATATATTGTGCTACTGCATCCACAATGGTTACAACAATTCAAAACGGTATAATATGATGATATGCAAAACAAATGAATCAATTCTAGATTACCCATCCCTATTCATTTTTGACCATCTGTCACAGTTATAGATTCTACGATTACTATCAACCAATTAGTTTTCAGGGACTGACTAATAAGCAGCAAAATATTTAAGGACTCCTTGTTCATTTACATAGTTTTCATGGGGTTACTAAGAACCTACTAGTAACTCCAATATCTTTACTCTTATCCTAGTTTTCATGGAATGGCTAGGAACCTATTGGTGACCCCAATATCTTTTTTTCTTATCCTAGTTTTCATGGATTGACTAGGAACATATTGACATCTGTCAATATATTAATATGGGTATAGTTTTAATGCACTAACTATAAACCCACTGGCCCCTGCCAGTATCAAATCATAGTATCCATGGGCTTACTATGAACCAATCTTTCCAACATCCGCTTTTATACATCGTTTTCATGGGCTAACTATGAACCTATAGGCCCCTGCCAATATCTTTTCCTATACACAGTTTTCATGGGCTTACTGAGAACCTATTAGCCCCTACCAATATCTTCATTTATATTTTAGCATCCTATATTCTAGTTTTCCTTGACCTCCTGGATGCAATTCTACTTATTTAGGAGTTAACTTAAATTATATTCACTAACGGGGCAACCTAGCGGATTATTCTGCCCTTTTCCCCAAACTACAATTATGCGATTTAAAAAATGTGAATATATTTATATTTGAAGAAGCAAACATAACAACATAACAATACCACTCTTGTGGGTTTAATATAAAACATGGTTAATCCCTTTAACCCATAATTTCATCAAAGAAAGCTTCTTCTTAAAATCATTTAATAACTCCTTTAATTTAGACATGGGTTTTCCTTTAAAAATAAGTTTAGGTTATGAACCTTTCGACGCACTCGAAACCTTGCTTTCGACTTCATGGGACGACCTCCTTCGAAAGCATTAAAATATGTCTTTAAAACATTAGGTTCCTGTCTTCTAATACTTTAAAATCTTCCTTTCAAAACCTTTTGATGTATTAAAGTATTAACATATAACTTTAGAAGCATGGCTTCGAAACCTATTGAAAGTACCCCTTTTGACACCATTCGAAGTAACCCTTTCGAAATCATTGAAAGTCCCCCTTTCAAACCATTGGGTTTATACTTAAAAAAATTATTTGGGTCAAAGTTAACATAGGCCAAAAAAACTCTTTCAAAACCATCCTTTTTCATACATAAAAACATTTTGGAAACATGATGGAGTCGGCACCATCCTTTCGAAAGCATAAAACATCTAGGTAAAATAGTGGAAGGTTGGCGTCCAAAACCCCTAACCCCTTTCGAAAGCTACAAGAAATGGCTTATATTTATAAAATAAAGTATCTTTCAATAGCATTGATATCTTCAATACCATCGAAAGGCTAAAGTATGGCAGTAGGGCATCGACTAGGTCGGAACCCCTTCTTTCAAAAGCATTTCATAATTAAAGGAATTCATTCAAAAGCAAACTTATGTTAATGGAAACCTTTTCGAAACATTTTAAAACCTCTTTCGAAACCATATGCTTCGAATCCTTCGAAGGCCAAACCAAAATAAAAGCAGATGCTTCTCTTTTTAAAATAAACCAAGGTAGCGACTCTTTCAGAAGCTATGTTTTCAATACCTTACCTTTCACCTTCCTCCAATCCACTACGTACCATCAATGTGATACCTTGTGTATTGGTTTTTGGCATTGTAGGCTTCGACTGGGTAGAAAGCAAAAGCTTTTGTGTCAAAAGGTACTTCCCAAAGTAGGCAGAACCAACTTTTCTGAGTAAACCTGGTTTAATACTACTTAAAGCAAACTTTTCTCTAACTAACCTGCCATATGTCAACACCAGATTGGTTGCTTTAACTTTTTCAAATTCTTTACTAAAATAATTGCCGCTAATTTGAAATCTAAATCATGGTTAAGATAATCAAATAAGCCCTTCCATTAAGTAAAACAAACTTTGCGCAAAAAAACCTCTCTTCTAAAATAACTTAGGTTGCACAGCAAATCACCTAGGAAAAATCACCAAAAATTCTATAAATTCACTTTAATCACGTTATCCAACATATCAAAATTCTAGACCCCAAATTCCTAATATATTTTCCTAAATAATTTTCTAAACCTAAATAATCATATTTTCCTTTGAAAATTCATAATGATATTTCCATAGCTTGGAAAATTATCAAAATTGAAACCCAACTCCAAAATCATGCATTTTAAACATCATTAAATCTCAGTTTTGCCCTAAAACTATGCATAACCACTTTTAAACAATCTTGTTTAAACCATATAAATTATAAATCAAGCATATCATCATGAAATATATCACAGTACTGAATTTACCTTAAATCCTAAATCATATGATTATATAAAAAACCCAAAATAGAGATGGAATTCTTATTCACCTTGATTAAGATAAGGAGATTGGATTGAGATTGATTTCCCCTAAGCTTGATTCTCTAGTTTTAGTTTGTATTCCTGTTATTAATGGCCTACCCTTCCTTAGTATTTTTGGCTTGTGTTTTAAAATGACGTGAATGAGGAATCAAATGGTAGGGACGAAAATATATAAGGGTAAGGGTTATGGGTGGCAAATTTCTAATATACCATTATGTTGTTTAATTATCCAAAAACCATACTTAAGCCCATTAATTATTTTATTATGCCCGGTCTTAATTAAATTTCTTCAAATCTTAGCCTCCTTATCACTTAGCATTTACATTACTTTATTTAATTTATCTAATTAAATCTCCAAAATTATGTTACCAAAAAATATGGGTGTTACAAGCTCCCCTCCTTAAAGAATTTCGTCATCGAAATTTAGTAAACTAAATACTGAATATAGCAATCATCTATAACGAATCCTAACAATCATACTTGTCTACCTAACTAGGCATTATCTATATAAATCTAATATAGACATACACTCAAAACAAATCAGGATAAGTATCTCGAATCATGTCCTCTGTCTTCCAAGTATAGTCCTCCTCGTTGTCGCTCCATTGAACGTTCACCAACTTGGCTGTCTTGTTCCTCAATATTCTCATCTCTCGCAATAACCCGAACTGTGAAGACCCGTAAATCCGTACTCCTTGAATATACACTAATCTCCATAGATTAACTCAAGGTGAACAGAAATACGAATTATCAATGTTTAAGAAAAAGAAAAAAAGATAGAAGAGAGAAGAAGATAGAAAATAGGGAGAAGAAAATAGAAAATAGAACGGAACAGAAAACAACAGAACAACATCAGAATCTCACAATCGCAGCGGAACAACATATAATAAATAAATGAATAATCTTTAAACAAAGGACTATATCAGTTATTACATTTTATACATTACATTACATCATCATCAGAGTGTACAACAACAAACAACAACAAACAGCGGAAAAAGAAATACTATATACTAGTAATACGCCATGCCATCCATATTGCCTCCAGCAACTCCTGAATATCCAGAATATCCTGATAAACCTAACTCTTGACTTCCCGTGTCGGTAGGCTTTTCAACCATCCCAGCTCCACCGTGGCTCACAGTGATACCCCAAACTTGCTTTTACGGCCACCCTTTCAAATGTCACGGCTTCGCCTAACCAACCCCGTAAAGAGGACGTGTGGGGGTAAGAGTCTCCCGTTCGCCACCAAACCACGAAGCGAGAACCCCCATCACATATCACCTAGCATAAGCAAGACTGGTGTGAGAACTCAAAACAATTTATTTATCTTTAAAATCAAAATAGAGGAATATTTTTAAAGTCAATTCGCAATGCTTTTAAAAATGAGACTACCATAAGGCCTCCCGCACACACACACAATGCAAACGCAGAATCGGAGGAGATTTCTCCTTATGATAGTCAAAGATGCTTGATACGCATTTAAAAAGAACATTTGATATTATTACTAGTGCATAGTGTAGGAAAAAATTCATTTCGAAAATAGAATATAAATCTTAGCCAACATACGACCATTATCGTATGCCTACTATAGCTACCATCTAAACAGTGGTGACCACCATAAGTAAATGGCAGGTTCTACAACTAATACCGTACAAGTTTCGTATTGGGAATTGGATTTCCAACGAATGATCAGGCCAAGGAACTTTCCATTGCCACATGAGAATGCCTCTAGATGGACATCCCCGAGAACCAAACCGGATCTCTACCAACACAAGGCCGGGTTACCCCTAACTGAGTAACAACTGACCGAATATGCCATCCCCCGGTCCTTTGGGACCTTTCAACCGAGCGCTCGCAATCAATTCACACAATCATAAAGTGTTTTCAACATGAGTAAGTATCTGGGCTCCATACCATGATACCGCCCTTTTCCAGAAGGAAATGCACATATCCTAAAGGACGCTACCCCTCATAACCTTGCTGCATCTTTCCTGTTTTGACCATTCCCGAGGTGTGAGGCTCGACGAAGTCACGTCCACAAAAACATACTTTATACAAAAGCCATGCTTTGGGTCAACAAATGATCATAGAAATGATCACCAGGATAGACGATCAAATAAATGATCCTATCACAAATAATCAACACAATGATCATTTCACAGCAACACTCAGCATGTCACATTACCAAATTGGGAATATATCGCTGATAACATTCAACTACATAACCTGTGAGCTCGTACGTCTCATAGAAGGGTGTTAAGCTAAAAGAATAAATTCTCTGCCACCAATAGAAATATATTTGAAAGAAATCAGCTTTACATCTCAATTTGTAATGTCAGACATGCAATCCTTACAAGTCTGTTCCGGGATCGAACAAAACCGAAGGCACTTACAAAGAAGTCCTTGCAATCCGGATATCCACAATCCTGATCGGATTTCCCATCACTTAGGGAGTCTCTATACCGTTGCAACTCAGTGCAGAGACAATCGATAGGTCATCCTATCACTCTCACAAATATCCGGTCTTCAACACCGGTCATCAATGTTATCCATTACGTCGTATCACTATTCGGAATGGGTAATCCGAATAACGAGCGCAATAATTTAAAAATAAGTGTAGCATTCAAATTCAGCAAATCACAACAAATACCTTTCAAAGGTAAATATTGATAGTCGGTTATTGAACTATCACTGGATATGCACAACATCACCAGATTCCAAATAATTTTCCAAATTATTTATTTCCCAAAAATATCTTTACTAGGTATATAATTTCACACTTCAAAAATAAATCAATATTTATTTTTAAACAAATCCTCCTTTTCATTTATAAATTCCATAATGAATTTATATTTCAAAATATCTATGAATATACGACTTCAATTATTCACTTCAATTTATCTTCAAAAAGATAAATTCTCAAAATATTCACTTTATATTGGAAAACATTTCCATACTTACTTAATAAGTAATTCTCAATCCATTTATTTTCAACACTTGGAAAATATTCAATATACTTCAATCGAAATTAAGTATATATATTTCATTCTTTAAGGAAATCATTCTCTTAAACATATTTATTTGGGCCAAAACGAATGTTGCGTAAAACATCGTTACGACAACCCAAAATCACTAGTATAGGGATTCGAATTTAAGATAGATATATAAATCCCAATACTATACAAAACATTTCCTTTCGGAAATCATTTACTATAACAACAGTGTTATAGTCCACCATTTCCTTTTATTTCTCGAAAACGTCTATTTCAACAATGAATGTTGAAATCTATGGTTTCGAATCTTAACACATTTAAAACATCGTTAGATCGTTTTAATTCTATTTAAAATATCACATTCTAAACATTTTCTTTAACATATTATTCACTATTCAAAAACGTGAATATACTACGTTAACCAATTTCATCATTTCTATATATTTCATTTTAAAGGATTATTCACTGTCTAAAATGTGAATATAGCACCATAAATAAGTTATAACAATTTACTTATCAAAATAAGTCGTTTGCGAATTTATAAAACAACGTTTATAAATTCCATTTCTATTTATTTTATAACAACTTCCTTTTATAAATTCCTTTATTAACCTATTCAATTCATATCTCAATGATATACTAAAGATTCATATTATAAGTTAAACACTTATAATTTATTTGTTTACAAGAATCGTTCTTTTAAACATCCCAATTTATAAATCTTATAACTTATAAGATTCATTTATTTATCAAAAATTCATTCTTCAATTAACTTTTCAAATTTTATAAACCTACTGCTTATAAAATTCCATTTATAACTTCACCGTTTATAATTCTATAAATTTCATTCATTTATGAAATTCATTTACAATTCATTCTAACACTTATAAAAACTCGTTTTTTTATAATTCAAATATTCTATATCAATTTATAAATCTCTTATATAAATCAATTTATACTATTATTCTTTTAAAACATCTTTAATCCCCTTTATAATTTCTCTATTTTGATTTATACAATAATCAAGTTTTTATAAATCCTATATTTTCAACTCTTTATAGTAAATTCAATAAATCCTGATTAACACTATTTTATAACATTAAAATTTATACGTTTATTTATTTAATATGAATCAATTCCAAAATATTTATAACGTATACTTTCAAAAATCACTTTAAAATCATTTTAAAATTCCAAATTTGGTCCAATGATGCTACACACCAAATAGTCAATCACGACAACAACGACATCATATATCGATATGATAATCCATCAAATATCAAAATATCTAAAATCAAATAAATACTGTTGAGGAATCCAGTTGGATCCCTCCAACCTGTTTTTCTGCATCCACAAACATTAGCACAATACTAATTCCGCTCCAGTATGGAATTATCGTGGTATATGGGATTTAAATATTATCCGCTTAATAGACGGCGCAATAGGGTCTCATCCGCTAAAAAAAATGCGGGAAATCAATAACTCCAATATATACATATGCCAATATGTATATATTGCTATTATATATAATACCAATTTCACTGTTTATGAAATATTCGCGGTATATGTTTTTAATAAATAACATCCGCTTACTAACGGCGTATAATGTCTATTTTAACAATCAATAGATAACAATCATCATTCAAACATGCATTCAAATATTTTAAATCTAACTATTTAAAATAAAAATCGAAACTGATTCGATTGAGTGAGAAGTTCTCACCTTGATTTTAATTCCGTTTTAGCGATTTATTTCGAATAAAATTAAACACGCGTTTAATTTTACCCGAAATTCTCACTAACTCCAAACGACTCCAATCCAACTCCATCGCGTAGTGCTCGTCCATACGATTCCAACGCAACTGGTTTTGCGCGTTTTCGACCTCGTATGAAAAGGTTATGGATTTATGAAGTTACACGAATTTAAACTATATATAAATTACAACCTAAATATATAATTTTTTTAAACCACAACTCATCCATAGCCGTGAGATCCTTCTTTGAACACATCAGGGCCATGCACTGCTACTCCATCTTCCACGCGCAACATCTCCAGATAATCACGTTTTAGCCGAACCCATTTTTGATTATTTATGGTTTAAATTTTCGCCATCAACACTCGACGAAATTCCGATCAGGGACTTGCATTTTGAAGAGCACGACAAGCACAATACTCGGCCAAGATGGCATAGAGCTCGGCCTCACCATTGTTCTCGAATTGCATGCGCAATCATAGCCGAACGCAGGCCATTATCTCCCAAAATACAGCTCCAATCTCGATCATACCCGTTGAACTTCAAGATCTCGCGTAGCTCTACCACTTTCTAGTTGTAAGTTTCTTGAAACGATTGAAGGATTGAAAGATAAATGAAGGGGAAGAGGAGAGTTTTCTGGCCGTTCATCAGGGAGGTGGCGGCTGTGCAGTTATTAGGGTTTTTTTTTTTCTTGAGAATAATGGGCTATTTATAGGAAATCGTTGAACACTATTCATTCCGGAAATTCCGAACTCCGATTTACGCGCCGTAACTAGCGTTTCTAGGGTTTACCCCGCATTCCGGACACAATGGAAGAGGTTTCGGAAGCTAATTCGGACATCTGTGCGAGTTATGGCTATAAACGTTCAATTTGAATTAAACCGATTTAAACGATTTTCTAGGTGTTTTAATTTGTATCGGACAAACGGTAAATCCAATTGACACGAAATTTGAAACCTTACAATAATATCACATTACGGATCCGAGGAAACTGGTTTCGTCGAAATCCGAGACTTTTTAAAAAATGGCTATTTTCACTAGTCGATTTTAATATTAAAATATTCAATTTTCACAAATAAACTTTTAATTCGATTTTAAAAGTTCTAAAATATCATTATAACTTCAATATGATCAAATAAAATTTTACAAATCATTTTCAATCATATTTAACTCAATTTTCAATTATTTCCATAATTTAACATATTAAATTATCGATTTAATTATTCAATTAAATCCAATTATTCAAAATAAAATTTATTCGACTTATAAATTCACTTATTAATATTTAAAATTAATTAAATATTCAAATTTTAATTACTAAAAATTCTGGGTCGTTACAATCTTCAACCCTTACAAGAATTTCGTCCTCGAAATTAACAAGTAAGAAAAGTTACAGAATTTATTAACTTTCCAATATTCATAATTAAATTTCTTATAATAACTTACTAAGTTTTCAAATCATACTTAGTTATCTTTTCAAAAACAATTACTATTGTTTAACTTTCAATTCCAAATCAAAGTTAAAATTTTCAAAACTTTCCAATTTTCTCAAATTTTTTCTAACGCCTTAAATTTTCGGAAAAATTCGCCATAGTCTCCTTTGCGCGGCTCGATCCGAAAAAAAAATGACAGTATATATATCACAAATATACATCTCATCAAGTAATGAGGCATCCCGAAGGGAAAAAGTGTAAAAGTACGATATGTAATCCGAGATATGTACCTTATATTTTATTAGCGAGCATATACGGCTAATATAGCGCGAAAGCGAGCTCCAAATGCGAAGCAAACACGATCCGCACCTACTAAACACTCAACAAACAACATGAGAACATGTATATAGACAATAGTATCAATATACAACATATAGCAACATAATAACTATATATGCCAACATAGCAAATGAAACAAAAGCAACAAATGCAAACATCAACCAACTATCATTCATAACCAATAAATATTCATTCATATTCTCATTAATATTCAATGAATTGGGTTCTCAATTTATTACATCTGATTCTTTTCAGTGGATGTTTGCTAACATTCATTTTCAATTAGTTTATATTCACTAATTCATATTCAAGTTGGTTCACTTCCAATTCAAATTCAATTCTATTCAAGTTTTACTTAACTTCCAATCGAATTCCAATTACTTTAGCTTTCAATTTCATTAACTCAATTTCATTAACACTTAATGAATTATATACAATCAATCAACTAACAACCATATAATAATCAATGTATATTAATTACAACCAATTTCCTTTGCTTTCAATTGGTTTAATTAAATTGATTTTCATTCAGTTATTCAACTTTCAATAACATTAGATTTTAATGAATTAACACTTATATTCATTATTTCATATCAACTTAATTCACATTCATTTGATTAACATTTAATCCATTCATTCAATTCAATTACAAAAGTTGAATTTCATTTATATAACTGAAGTTCACATTTATCACTTCACTTTATTATTTTACTTTGATACTAATATCAACTTCATTCAACATCTCTTAAGTTATATTTCCAGTTAATAAGCATCACTTGTTTTTACATAACTTAAATTCCCACTTATAAATCAATTCAGCTTCAAAATTCTAAAGTAAATTTTTATTTAACTTTAAATTCATTTTTATTTGTAACTCATATTTATAAATATATTCATATAGTTTCACTTCTTATATATATAAGTTTATTTCACAATTGTAAATCACTTTAATTATAATTCAATTCTTATAATTCTTTTGCTTATACAATTATTTTTTAATCTAGATTATTCAAACAACTAAACAATCAACTTATTTTCACTTTAATAATTCTGAAAAATTATTTCTTTATATATAAAATATAATCAAGGTAAAATTATTTCATTTACCCAATTTTAAAACAATACTGTGTCGAATTGTTCTATTCAAGTGTTTAGAAACCCCTTTGGCATAGTTTTGCAGACCACGCTGACGAAAGTTCATATGCCACTCAATAAACCAACCATCACAATATAAAACAATTTTATATATTCACTAACAAATACGCTCTCATAGCTATTATTACCCTCAAATTCATTCTAGAGTACTGCTGACTCTATCTCTAATGAGTAATACCCAACAGAACCATGGTTGTCGCTTAACCATATGCTCCGATACCACCTATGAAGACCCGTAAATTCGTACTCCTTGAATATACACTAATCTCCATAGATTAACTCAAGGTGAACAGAAATACGAATTATCAATGTTTAAGAAAAAGAAAAAAAGACAGAAGAGAGAAGAAGATAGAAAACAGGGAGAAGAAAATAGAAAATAGAACGGAACAGAAAACAACAGAACAACATCAGAATCTCACAATCGCAGCGGAACAACATATAATAAATAAATGAATAATCTTTAAACAAAGGACTATATCAGTTATTACATTTTATACATTACATTACATCATCATCAGAGTGTACAACAACAAACAACAACAAACAGCGGAAAAAGAAATACTATATACTAGTAATACGCCATGCCATCCATCTTGCCTCCAGCAACTCCTGAATATCCAGAATATCCTGATAAACCTAACTCTTGACTGCCCGTGTCGGTAGGCTTTTCAACCATCAGCTCCACCGTGGCTCACAGTGATACCCCAAACTTGCTTTTACGGCCACCCTTTCGAAAGTCACGGCTTCGCCTAACCAACCCCATAAAGAGGACGTGTGGGGGTAAGAGTCTCCCGTTCGCCACCAAACCGCGAAGCGAGAACCCCCCATCACATATCACCTAGCATAAGCAAGACTGGTGTGAGAACTCAAAACAATTTATTTATCTTTAAAATCAAAATAGAGGAATATTTTTAAAGTCAATTCGCAATGCTTTTAAAAATGAGACTACCATAAGGCCTCCCGCACACACACACAATGCAAACGCAGAATCGGAGGAGATTTCTCCTTATGATAGTCAAAGATGCTTGATACGCATTTAAAAAGAACATTTGATATTATTACTAGTGCATAGTGTAGGAAAAAATTCATTTCGAAAATAGAATATAAATCTTAGCCAACATACGACCATTATTGTATGCCTACTATAGCTACCATCTAAACAGTGGTGACCACCATAAGTAAATGGCAGGTTCTACAACTAATACCGTACAAGTTTCGTATTGGGAATTGGATTTCCAACGAATGATCAGGCCAAGGAACTTCCCATTGCCACATAAGAATGCCTCTGGATGGACATCCCCGAGAACCAAACCGGATCTCTACCAACACAAGGCCGGGTTACCCCTAACTGAGTAACAACTGACCGAATATGCCATCCCCCGGTCCTTTGGGACCTTTCAACCGAGCGCTCGCAATCAATTCACACAATCATAAAGTGTTTTCAACATGAGTAAGTATCTGGGCTCCATACCATGATACCGCCCTTTTCCAGAAGGAAATGCACATATCCTAAAGGGCGCTACCCCTCATAACCTTGCTGCATCTTTCCTGTTTTGACCATTCCCGAGGTGTGAGGCTCGACGAAGTCACGTCCACAAAAACATACTTTATACAAAAGCCATGCTTTGGGTCAACAAATGATCATAGAAATGATCACCAGGATAGACGATCAAATAAATGATCCTATCACAAATAATCAACACAATGATCATTTCACAGCAACACTCAACATGTCACATTACCAAATTGGGAATATATCGCTGATAACATTCAACTACATAACCTGTGAGCTCGTACGTCTCAGAGAAGGGTGTTAATCTAAAAGAATAAATTCTCTGCCACCAACAGAAATATATTTGAAAGAAATCAGCTTTACATCTCAATTTGTAATGTCAGACATGCAATCCTTACAAGTCTGTTCCGGGATCGAACAAAACCGAAGGCACTTACAAAGAAGTCCTTGCAATCCGGATATCCACAATCCTGATCGGATTTCCCATCACTTAGGGAGTCTCTATACCGTTGCAACTCAGTGCAGAGACAATCGATAGGTCATCCTATCACTCTCACAAATATCCGGTCTTCAACACCGGTCATCAATGCTATCCATTACGTCGTATCACTATTCGGAATGGGTAATCCGAATAACGAGCGCAATAATTTAAAAATAAGTGTAGCATTCAAATTCAGCAAATCACAACAAATACCTTTCAAAGGTAAATATTGATAGTCGGTTATTGAACTATCACTGGATATGCACAACATCACCCGATTCCAAATAATTTTCCAAATTATTTATTTCCCAAAAATATCTTTACTAGGTATATAATTTCACACTTCAAAAATAAATCAATATTTATTTTTAAACAAATCCTCCTTTTCATTTATAAATTCCATAATGAATTTATATTTCAAAATATCTATGAATATACGACTTCAATTATTCACTTCAATTTATCTTCAAAAAGATAAATTCTCAAAATATTCACTTTATATTGGAAAACATTTCCATACTTACTTAATAAGTAATTCTCAATCCATTTATTTTCAACACTTGGAAAATATTCAATATACTTCAATCGAAATTAAGTATATATATTTCATTCTTTAAGGAAATCATTCTCTTAAACATATGTATTTGGGCCAAAACGAATGTTGCGTAAAACATCGTTACGACAACCCAAAATCACTAGTATAGGGATTCAAATTTAAGATAGATATATAAATCCCAATACTATACAAAACATTTCCTTTCGGAAATCATTTACTATAACAACAGTGTTATAGTCCACCATTTCCTTTTATTTCTCGAAAACGTCTATTTCAACAATGAATGTTGAAATCTATGGTTTCGAATCTTAACACATTTAAAACATCGTTAGATCGTTTTAATTCTATTTAAAATATCACATTCTAAACATTTTCTTTAACATATTATTCACTATTCAAAAACGTGAATATACTACGTTAACCAATTTCATCATTTCTATATATTTCATTTTAAAGGATTATTCACTGTCTAAAACGTGAATATAGCACCATAAATAAGTTATAACAATTTACTTATCAAAATAAGTCGTTTGCGAATTTATAAAACAACGTTTATAAATTCCATTTCTATTTATTTTATAACAACTTCCTTTTATAAATTCCTTTATTAACCTATTCAATTCATATCTCAATGATATACTAAAGATTCATATTATAAGTTAAACACTTATAATTTATTTGTTTACAAGAATCGTTCTTTTAAACATCCCAATTTATAAATCTTATAACTTATAAGATTCATTTATTTATCAAAAATTCATTCTTCAATTAACTTTTCAAATTTTATAAACCTACTGCTTATAAAATTCCATTTATAACTTCACCGTTTATAATTCTATAAATTTCATTCATTTATGAAATTCATTTACAATTCATTCTAACACTTATAAAAACTCGTTTTTTTATAATTCAAATATTCTATATCAATTTATAAATCTCTTATATAAATCAATTTATACTATTATTCTTTTAAAACATCTTTAATCCCCTTTATAATTTCTCTATTTTGATTTATACAATAATCAAGTTTTTATAAATCCTATATTTTCAACTCTTTATAGTAAATTCAATAAATCCTGATTAACACTATTTTATAACATTAAAATTTATACGTTTATTTATTTAATATGAATCAATTCCAAAATATTTATAACGTATACTTTCAAAAATCACTTTAAAATCATTTTAAAATTCCAAATTTGGTCCAATGATGCTACACACCAAATAGTCAATCACGACAACAACGACATCATATATCGATATGATAATCCATCAAATATCAAAATATCTAAAATCAAATAAATACTGTTGAGGAATCCAGTTGGATCCCTCCAACCTGTTTTTCTGCATCCACAAACATTAGCACAATACCAATTCCGCTCCAGTATGGAATTATCGTGGTATATGGGATTTAAATATTATCCGCTTAATAGACGGCGCAATAGGGTCTCATCCGCTAAAAAAAATGCGGGAAATCAATAACTCCAATATATACATATGCCAATATGTATATATTGCTATTATATATAATACCAATTTCACTGTTTATGAAATATTCGCGGTATATGTTTTTAATAAATAACATCCGCTTACTAACGGCGTATAATGTCTATTTTAACAATCAATAGATAACAATCATCATTCAAACATGCATTCAAATATTTTAAATCTAACTATTTAAAATAAAAATCGAAACTGATTCGATTGAGTGAGAAGTTCTCACCTTGATTTTAATTCCGTTTTAGCGATTTATTTCGAATAAAATTAAACACGCGTTTAATTTTACCCGAAATTCTCACTAACTCCAAACGACTCCAATCCAACTCCATCGCGTAGTGCTCGTCCATACGATTCCAACGCAACTGGTTTTGCGCGTTTTCGACCTCGTATGAAAAGGTTATGGATTTATGAAGTTACACGAATTTAAACTATATATAAATTACAACCTAAATATATAATTTTTTTAAACCACAACTCATCCATAGCCGTGAGATCCTTCTTTGAACACATCAGGGCCATGCACTGCTACTCCATCTTCCACGCGCAACATCTCCAGATAATCACGTTTTAGCCGAACCCATTTTTGATTATTTATGGTTTAAATTTTCGCCATCAACACTCGACGAAATTCCGATCAGGGACTTGCATTTTGAAGAGCACGACAAGCACAATACTCGGCCAAGATGGCATAGAGCTCGGCCTCACCATTGTTCTCGAATTGCATGCGCAATCATAGCCGAACGCAGGCCATTATCTCCCAAAATACAGCTCCAATCTCGATCATACCCGTTGAACTTCAAGATCTCGCGTAGCTCTACCACTTTCTAGTTGTAAGTTTCTTGAAACGATTGAAGGATTGAAAGATAAATGAAGGGGAAGAGGAGAGTTTTCTGGCCGTTCATCAGGGAGGTGGCGGCTGTGCAGTTATTAGGGTTTTTTTTTTTCTTGAGAATAATGGGCTATTTATAGGAAATCGTTGAACACTATTCATTCCGGAAATTCCGAACTCCGATTTACGCGCCGTAACTAGCGTTTCTAGGGTTTACCCCGCATTCCGGACACAATGGAAGAGGTTTCGGAAGCTAATTCGGACATCTGTGCGAGTTATGGCTATAAACGTTCAATTTGAATTAAACCGATTTAAACGATTTTCTAGGTGTTTTAATTTGTATCGGACAAACGGTAAATCCAATTGACACGAAATTTGAAACCTTACAATAATATCACATTACGGATCCGAGGAAACTGGTTTCGTCGAAATCCGAGACTTTTTAAAAAATGGCTATTTTCACTAGTCGATTTTAATATTAAAATATTCAATTTTCACAAATAAACTTTTAATTCGATTTTAAAAGTTCTAAAATATCATTATAACTTCAATATGATCAAATAAAATTTTACAAATCATTTTCAATCATATTTAACTCAATTTTCAATTATTTCCATAATTTAACATATTAAATTATCGATTTAATTATTCAATTAAATCCAATTATTCAAAATAAAATTTATTCGACTTATAAATTCACTTATTAATATTTAAAATTAATTAAATATTCAAATTTTAATTACTAAAAATTCTGGGTCGTTACAATCTTCAACCCTTACAAGAATTTCGTCCTCGAAATTAACAAGTAAGAAAAGTTACAGAATTTATTAACTTTCCAATATTCATAATTAAATTTCTTATAATAACTTACTAAGTTTTCAAATCATACTTAGTTATCTTTTCAAAAACAATTACTATTGTTTAACTTTCAATTCCAAATCAAAGTTAAAATTTTCAAAACTTTCCAATTTTCTCAAATTTTTTCTAACGCCTTAAATTTTCGGAAAAATTCGCCATAGTCTCCTTTGCGCGGCTCGATCCGAAAAAAAAATGACAGTATATATATCACAAATATACATCTCATCAAGTAATGAGGCATCCCGAAGGGAAAAAGTGTAAAAGTACGATATGTAATCCGAGATATGTACCTTATATTTTATTAGCGAGCATATACGGCTAATATAGCGCGAAAGCGAGCTCCAAATGCGAAGCAAACACGATCCGCACCTACTAAACACTCAACAAACAACATGAGAACATGTATATAGACAATAGTATCAATATACAACATATAGCAACATAATAACTATATATGCCAACATAGCAAATGAAACAAAAGCAACAAATGCAAACATCAACCAACTATCATTCATAACCAATAAATATTCATTCATATTCTCATTAATATTCAATGAATTGGGTTCTCAATTTATTACATCTGATTCTTTTCAGTGGATGTTTGCTAACATTCATTTTCAATTAGTTTATATTCACTAATTCATATTCAAGTTGGTTCACTTCCAATTCAAATTCAATTCTATTCAAGTTTTACTTAACTTCCAATCGAATTCCAATTACTTTAGCTTTCAATTTCATTAACTCAATTTCATTAACACTTAATGAATTATATACAATCAATCAACTAACAACCATATAATAATCAATGTATATTAATTACAACCAATTTCCTTTGCTTTCAATTGGTTTAATTAAATTGATTTTCATTCAGTTATTCAACTTTCAATAACATTAGATTTTAATGAATTAACACTTATATTCATTATTTCATATCAACTTAATTCACATTCATTTGATTAACATTTAATCCATTCATTCAATTCAATTACAAAAGTTGAATTTCATTTATATAACTGAAGTTCACATTTATCACTTCACTTTATTATTTTACTTTGATACTAATATCAACTTCATTCAACATCTCTTAAGTTATATTTCCAGTTAATAAGCATCACTTGTTTTTACATAACTTAAATTCCCACTTATAAATCAATTCAGCTTCAAAATTCTAAAGTAAATTTTTATTTAACTTTAAATTCATTTTTATTTGTAACTCATATTTATAAATATATTCATATAGTTTCACTTCTTATATATATAAGTTTATTTCACAATTGTAAATCACTTTAATTATAATTCAATTCTTATAATTCTTTTGCTTATACAATTATTTTTTAATCTAGATTATTCAAACAACTAAACAATCAACTTATTTTCACTTTAATAATTCTGAAAAATTATTTCTTTATATATAAAATATAATCAAGGTAAAATTATTTCATTTACCCAATTTTAAAACAATACTGTGTCGAATTGTTCTATTCAAGTGTTTAGAAACCCCTTTGGCATAGTTTTGCAGACCACGCTGACGAAAGTTCATATGCCACTCAATAAACCAACCATCACAATATAAAACAATTTTATATATTCACTAACAAATACGCTCTCATAGCTATTATTACCCTCAAATTCATTCTAGAGTACTGCTGACTCTATCTCTAATGAGTAATACCCAACAGAACCATGGTTGTCGCTTAACCATATGCTCCGATACCACCTATGAAGACCCGTAAATTCGTACTCCTTGAATATACACTAATCTCCATAGATTAACTCAAGGTGAACAGAAATACGAATTATCAATGTTTAAGAAAAAGAAAAAAAGACAGAAGAGAGAAGAAGATAGAAAACAGGGAGAAGAAAATAGAAAATAGAACGGAACAGAAAACAACAGAACAACATCAGAATCTCACAATCGCAGCGGAACAACATATAATAAATAAATGAATAATCTTTAAACAAAGGACTATATCAGTTATTACATTTTATACATTACATTACATCATCATCAGAGTGTACAACAACAAACAACAACAAACAGCGGAAAAAGAAATACTATATACTAGTAATACGCCATGCCATCCATCTTGCCTCCAGCAACTCCTGAATATCCAGAATATCCTGATAAACCTAACTCTTGACTGCCCGTGTCGGTAGGCTTTTCAACCATCAGCTCCACCGTGGCTCACAGTGATACCCCAAACTTGCTTTTACGGCCACCCTTTCGAAAGTCACGGCTTCGCCTAACCAACCCCATAAAGAGGACGTGTGGGGGTAAGAGTCTCCCGTTCGCCACCAAACCGCGAAGCGAGAACCCCCCATCACATATCACCTAGCATAAGCAAGACTGGTGTGAGAACTCAAAACAATTTATTTATCTTTAAAATCAAAATAGAGGAATATTTTTAAAGTCAATTCGCAATGCTTTTAAAAATGAGACTACCATAAGGCCTCCCGCACACACACACAATGCAAACGCAGAATCGGAGGAGATTTCTCCTTATGATAGTCAAAGATGCTTGATACGCATTTAAAAAGAACATTTGATATTATTACTAGTGCATAGTGTAGGAAAAAATTCATTTCGAAAATAGAATATAAATCTTAGCCAACATACGACCATTATTGTATGCCTACTATAGCTACCATCTAAACAGTGGTGACCACCATAAGTAAATGGCAGGTTCTACAACTAATACCGTACAAGTTTCGTATTGGGAATTGGATTTCCAACGAATGATCAGGCCAAGGAACTTCCCATTGCCACATAAGAATGCCTCTGGATGGACATCCCCGAGAACCAAACCGGATCTCTACCAACACAAGGCCGGGTTACCCCTAACTGAGTAACAACTGACCGAATATGCCATCCCCCGGTCCTTTGGGACCTTTCAACCGAGCGCTCGCAATCAATTCACACAATCATAAAGTGTTTTCAACATGAGTAAGTATCTGGGCTCCATACCATGATACCGCCCTTTTCCAGAAGGAAATGCACATATCCTAAAGGGCGCTACCCCTCATAACCTTGCTGCATCTTTCCTGTTTTGACCATTCCCGAGGTGTGAGGCTCGACGAAGTCACGTCCACAAAAACATACTTTATACAAAAGCCATGCTTTGGGTCAACAAATGATCATAGAAATGATCACCAGGATAGACGATCAAATAAATGATCCTATCACAAATAATCAACACAATGATCATTTCACAGCAACACTCAACATGTCACATTACCAAATTGGGAATATATCGCTGATAACATTCAACTACATAACCTGTGAGCTCGTACGTCTCAGAGAAGGGTGTTAATCTAAAAGAATAAATTCTCTGCCACCAACAGAAATATATTTGAAAGAAATCAGCTTTACATCTCAATTTGTAATGTCAGACATGCAATCCTTACAAGTCTGTTCCGGGATCGAACAAAACCGAAGGCACTTACAAAGAAGTCCTTGCAATCCGGATATCCACAATCCTGATCGGATTTCCCATCACTTAGGGAGTCTCTATACCGTTGCAACTCAGTGCAGAGACAATCGATAGGTCATCCTATCACTCTCACAAATATCCGGTCTTCAACACCGGTCATCAATGCTATCCATTACGTCGTATCACTATTCGGAATGGGTAATCCGAATAACGAGCGCAATAATTTAAAAATAAGTGTAGCATTCAAATTCAGCAAATCACAACAAATACCTTTCAAAGGTAAATATTGATAGTCGGTTATTGAACTATCACTGGATATGCACAACATCACCCGATTCCAAATAATTTTCCAAATTATTTATTTCCCAAAAATATCTTTACTAGGTATATAATTTCACACTTCAAAAATAAATCAATATTTATTTTTAAACAAATCCTCCTTTTCATTTATAAATTCCATAATGAATTTATATTTCAAAATATCTATGAATATACGACTTCAATTATTCACTTCAATTTATCTTCAAAAAGATAAATTCTCAAAATATTCACTTTATATTGGAAAACATTTCCATACTTACTTAATAAGTAATTCTCAATCCATTTATTTTCAACACTTGGAAAATATTCAATATACTTCAATCGAAATTAAGTATATATATTTCATTCTTTAAGGAAATCATTCTCTTAAACATATGTATTTGGGCCAAAACGAATGTTGCGTAAAACATCGTTACGACAACCCAAAATCACTAGTATAGGGATTCGAATTTAAGATAGATATATAAATCCCAATACTATACAAAACATTTCCTTTCGGAAATCATTTACTATAACAACAGTGTTATAGTCCACCATTTCCTTTTATTTCTCGAAAACGTCTATTTCAACAATGAATGTTGAAATCTATGGTTTCGAATCTTAACACATTTAAAACATCGTTAGATCGTTTTAATTCTATTTAAAATATCACATTCTAAACATTTTCTTTAACATATTATTCACTATTCAAAAACGTGAATATACTACGTTAACCAATTTCATCATTTCTATATATTTCATTTTAAAGGATTATTCACTGTCTAAAACGTGAATATAGCACCATAAATAAGTTATAACAATTTACTTATCAAAATAAGTCGTTTGCGAATTTATAAAACAACGTTTATAAATTCCATTTCTATTTATTTTATAACAACTTCCTTTTATAAATTCCTTTATTAACTTATTCAATTCATATCTCAATGATATACTAAAGATTCATATTATAAGTTAAACACTTATAATTTATTTGTTTACAAGAATCGTTCTTTTAAACATCCCAATTTATAAATCTTATAACTTATAAGATTCATTTATTTATCAAAAATTCATTCTTCAATTAACTTTTCAAATTTTATAAACCTACTGCTTATAAAATTCCATTTATAACTTCACCGTTTATAATTCTATAAATTTCATTCATTTATGAAATTCATTTACAATTCATTCTAACACTTATAAAAACTCGTTTTTTTTATAATTCAAATATTCTAATTTATAAATATCAATTTATAAATCTCTTATTTAAATCAATTTATACTATTATTCTTTTAAAACATCTTTAATCCCCTTTATAATTTCTCTATTTTGATTTATAAAATAATCAAGTTTTTATAAATCCTTTATTTTCAACTCTTTATAATAAATTCAATAAATCACGGTTAACACTATATTATAACATTAAAATTTATACGTTTATTTATTTAATATGAATCAATTCCAAAATATTTATAACGTATACTTTCAAAAATCACTTTAAAATCATTTTAAAATTCCAAATTTGGTCTAATGATGCTACACACCAAATAGTCAATCACGACAACAACGACATCATATATCGATATGATAATCCATCAAATATCAAAATATCTGAAATCAAATAAATACTGTTGAGGAATCCAGTTGGATCCCTCCAATCTGTTTTCCTGCATCCACAAACATTAGCACAATACCAATTCCGCTCCAGTACGGAATTATCGCGGTATATGAGATTTAAATATTATCCGCTTAATAGACGGCGCAATAGGGTCTCATCCGCTAAAAAAATGCGGGAAATCAATAACTCCAATATATACATATGCCAATATGTATATATTGCTATTATATATAATACCAATTTCACTGTTTATGAAATATTCGCGGTATATGTTTTTAATAAATAACATCCGCTTACTAACGGCGTATAATGTCTATTTTAACAATCAATAGATAACAATCATTATTCAAACATGCATTCAAATATTTTAAATCGAAACTGATTCGATTGAGTGAGAAGTTCTCACCTTGATTTTAATTCCGTTTTAGCGATTTATTTCGAATAAAATTAAACACGCGTTTAATTTTACCCGAAATTCTCACTAACTCCAAACGACTCCAATCCAACTCCATCGCTTAGTACTCGTCCATACGATTCCAACGCAACTGGTTTCGCGCGTTTTCGACCTCGTATGAAAAAGTTATGGATTTATGAAGTTACACGAATTTAAACTATATATAAATTACAACCTAAATATATAATTTTTTTAAACCACAACTCATCCATAGCCGTGAGATCCTTCTTTGAACACTTCAGGGCCGTGCACTGCTACTCCATCTTCCACGCGCAACATCTCCAGATAATCACGTTTTAGCCGAACCCATTTTTGATTATTTAGGGTTTAAATTTTCGCCATCAACACTCGACGAAATTCCGATCAGGGACTTGCATTTTGAAGAGCACGACAAGCACAATACTCGACCAAGATGGCATAGAGCTCGGCCTCACCATTGTTCCCGAATTGCGTGCACAATCATAGCCGAACGCAGGCCATTATCTCCCAAAATACATCTCCAATCTCGATCATACCCGTTGAACTTCAAGATCTCGCGTAGCTCTACCACTTTCTAGTTGTAAGTTTCTTGAAACGATTGGAGGATTGAAAGATAAATGAAGGGGAAGAGGAGAGTTTTCTGGCCGTTCATCAGGGAGGTGGCGGCTGTGCAGTTATTAGGGTTTATTTATTTTTATTTTTTTCTTGAGAATAATGGGCTATTTATAGGAAATCGTTGAACACTATTCATTCCGGAAATTCTGAACTCCGATTTACGCGCCGTAACCAGCGTTTCTAGGGTTTACCCCACGTTCCGGACGCAATGGAACAGGTTTCGGAAGCTAATTCGGACATCTGTGCGAGTTATGGCTATAAACGTTCAATTTGAATTAAACCGATTTAAACGATTTTCTAGGCGTTTTAATTTGTATCGGACAAACGGTAAATCCAATTGACACGAAATTTGAAACCTTACAATAATATCACATTACGGATCCGATGAAACTGGTTTCGTCGAAATCCGAGACTTTTTGAAAAATGGCTATTTTCACTAGTCGATTTTAATATTAAAATATTCAATTTTCACAAATAAACTTTTAATTCGATTTTAAAAGTTCTAAAATATCATTCTAACTTCAATATGATAAAATAAAATTTTACAAATCATTTTCAATCATATTTAACTCAATTTTCAATTATTTCCATAATTTAACATATTAAATTATCGATTTAATTATTCAATTAAATCCAATTATTCAAAATAAAATTTATTCGACTTATAAATTCACTTATTAATATTTAAAATTAATTAAATATTCAAATTTTAATTACTAAAAATTCTGGGTCGTTACACGAACTGTTGGTCTAACAAAAGTCAAATTAGGCCCTACTACTAGGTCTTCAAACTCTGTCGGAGGAATAGTAACCTCTGGATCATGCACATACTTGCGAAGATGATACACATGAAATACATTATGGACACCTACTGCTCGGCAACTCTACTCTGTATGCAAGCTTTCCAATCCTTTCTATATTCTGTAATGGACCAACATATCTTGGTGCCAATTTCCCTGACTTCCTAGACCATACTACACCCTTCATCAGTGATACCTTAATGAAAACCCTGTCTCCAACTGAGAACTCTAAGTCTCTACGCATCTTATTTGCGTAACTCTTCTGTTTGATTGAACTTCCTTCATCCTTTCTCGGATCAACTCAATCTTTTCTCACGCCTCCCTTACCAAATCTGGACCTAAGACCAATTTGTCTCTAGTCTCCAACCAACATACTGGTGATTTACATGGCATTCCATACAAAGATTCAAAAGGCTTCATTCCTATACTATTTTGGAAACTATTATTATAGGAAAACTCGGCCAAATTTAGGCGATCCTCCCGAGATACACAAAATCCAATACACAAGCTCTTAACAAATCCTCGAGTACCTTGTTGACTCTCTCTGTCCGCCCATCCGTCTGTGGATGATATGCATTACTCATCTTAAGCTTAGTGCCTAACACATCTTGTAAACTCTTCAAGAATTTTCCAGTGAATAAAGAATTCTATCGCTGACTATGCTACTAGGAACTCCATGAAGTCTAACTACATTCTTCATGAACAACTTCGCCAAAACAGGTGCCGTCCAAGTCAACTTACTGGAAAGAAATGAGCACTCTTGGTCATTCTGTCCACTATGACCCATATATTTTCATTTCCACTATTTGACCTTGGAAACCCATCTATAAAATCCATGAATATCGAATCTCATTTCCAAACTGGAATCTCTAGAGGCCGAAGTAAACCACTAAGCTTCTAATGTTCGGCTTTCACTTGTTGACAATTTACACACTGCTTAACCCATAAGCCAACATCCCTCTTCATGCCTTCCCAAAAGAAGCTCCTCTTCATATCTTAATACATCTTGGTCCCTACAAGATGAATCATAAACTTGGATTGATGCCATTCGCCAAGAACTTCTTTCCTCATGTTTTCAACATCTGGAACACCTAATCGCCTCTTATTTCTATACCATCCTCTCTAGTCAAGGTAAAAATATTTAAAATCATCGATCTTAGTTCCAACCTCAAGCCTTCTGATCCTCTTGGCTAATAATGGATCCTCCTTCCGCTTAGAAGCAATTTTTTCGATCAATACTAGTCAAACTTCTAAACGGGACAACATGGCAGTACTCTGACTAGAATTAGTAGTCGATCTTAACTGCACACCACAACTGGTCAAAGCTTCTAGATTCTTCCATTCTGTCAACATAGCCAGCACATTCTGATGTCTTCTGCTAAGAGAATCTGCCACTTTATTACCTTTTTCCGATGCATACTCTATACCAAAATCATAAGCAGCCAAAAACACCAGCCACCTCTGTTATCTCATATTCAACTCCCTCTAAGAGAATAAATATCTTAAAAACTTATGGTAGGTATACAACTCAAATCTCTCCCATAAGAGATAATGTCTCTAAATCTTCAAGGTAAAAATCACCGTAGCCAACTCCAAATCATGTGTAGGATACCTTACTTCATGCGGCCTAAGCTGCCTATATGCATGGGCAATAACTTTGCCCGTCTGCATCAACGCTACTCCTAATCTAGTCCGACATGCATCGACGTATACCACCAACCCTTGGTTTCCATCGGAAAATTCTAACACTGGAGGATTGGTCAACAAATGCTTTAACTTAAGGAATGCTTCCTCACATTTGTTGGACCAAACGAACATAACTTCCTAGTAAGCTTAGTCAAAGGCGCTATTATCCATGAGAAATACTTGATGAATCTTCGGTAGTAGCCATCAAGCCCAAAAAAATTTTAATCTCGGTCACTGTCTGTGGTCTCTTCCAAATGTTCACAGCTTCGATCTTATATGGGTCAGCTGACAACGCTTTCTTTGAAACCACATGACCAAGAAACTTAACCTCTTTCTGCCAAAAATGACACTTGGAAAACTTCACCTTTAGCTAATTTTGCCTAAGTGTCTCTAGCACAACTCTCTAGATGATTTTCATGCTCTCTCTCATCCTTAAAGTATACCAAAATGTCATCTATACACACCAACATAAATCTATCCAAATACTCTTGGAAGACTCGGTTCATCAAATCCATAAAGAAAGCAGGTGTATTTGTCAACCCGAATGACATTGCCAACCACTCGTATGAACCATATCTAGTTTGAAATGCTGTCAAAGGAATACTGTCCTCCGCCACTCTCAACTGATGGAACCTTGTCGCCAAATCCAACTGGGAAAACACTCTAGCTCCGCTCAACTGATCAAAATTATTATCCATCCTCGACAGAGGATATTTATTCTTTATCGTCCTTTCGTTCAACTTATGATAGTCGATATCATCCTCAATGACCAATTTGATTTCTTCACGAATGCCGCAGCCGCTCCCTAAGGCGAACTTCTTGGTCCAATAGAATTCCTTCCTTCTAGATACACTAGCTGCACCTTCAATTCCTTCATCTCAATCGGTGTCATTCTGCTAGATGGTCTACTCATAACTTTAGCTCCTCGCACAAGATCTATCCGAAACTCAACAGATCGTTTCGGTGGTAGTCCTGTGACTGGCTCAAAGACATTTGCATACTCTCTTGCTATTCGAACCTGACTAAGATCTTCTCCCACTTCCATTGCACTTAACAAAGCACAACTACTCTAGTCGAAATTCTCTACCGAGAATATAATTTGGTTATGACTATCAGCATGTCCCAAAGATATCTTCTTATCTTGGCAAAATATCCTAGGCTCATACCTCCTTAACCAATCCACACCCAAAATGATTTCTAAATCAACAAAATCGTAAACATACAAATTGCATGCAAACTTATGACCTAACAAATTAAGTTCTGACAAAACACATCTCATCTTTGAATCAAAAACTGAGATATAAATGAATATGCTGCAATGGTATCAAATAGTATCCTAACTAGTATACTTTGAATCAAAAACTTATCTTCCATCACAGTCTTTCCTTTATCAGTTGCAGTAGGCTTAGTTGATGACCCAACAACAAAAACTTTCCCCTTGCTTGTCATGACTGGCTCTGGACACTGGTTCTTGTAATGCACAACTTGATCACAGTTAAATCATTTCACATTCTTCTTGTCCGTGGCCTTTTTTCCCTTTCTTGACTGGCACTCACTTGCATAATGACCCTTCTTATCACAATTGTAGCAAACTAAATTAGCCTTTGCCTTCTTAGCAGCATCCCCTGGGATCCCTTCTTCTTAAAGTATTTCCTCTTCTTTCCTAAGGACCCTAAGATTGAACTGGCTTCTCTCTAGCTGAAATAGCAAGCATCTCTTCATGGCGAATGACCATATTCACCACCACATCACAAGGTTCTTGGATATGGTTCATGGTCATTTTAGCAAGCTCAGGTCATAGTACTCGAATGAACCTCTCATTCCTTTTGATGTCAGTGTCAACCTTAGCATATCCATATTGAGACAACTCATCAAACTTAGCAGCGTACTAGATTACTGGCATCTCTTCTTTGGACTAGATCCATGAATTTACTCATCAATGCCTACTTAGTTACCTCAGACAAAACCTCTTCTCAAACCTCCTACTAAAATCAGCCTATGTCAGCTTCTTCCTTCGGAACACCGATAATCACACTATTCCACCAGTGAAGCGTTGCCCCTTATAACCGTTGAGAGGTCAGCCTCATCTTTTGCCCATCATCCAAGCTTAGATCATTAAAGATTCTCACACGGTGCAATAGCCAATTCTCAAACTCAACAGCATCCTCCGTTCCAAGAAACGGCTTTCCACCCAGACTGGTGTAGTCTCTGCTTAACTTAGCATAGCTATTCCCAACTGAAGACACAAGATTAGCTCCTCCAACATTATCAACAACTCTAGCATGCAAAAGATTAGCTAATAACTGATACACCATCCTCGCATCAATTGGTGGATTTCCAACACCAACATTGGTTTCAGCATTTGGATTAGCATTAGTCAGTCGACCTAGGTTCCTCCTGGTATTAGATCTAGCACTTCCATTGGTTGCGGTGCTTCCTTCATCTAGATTTCCTCTTCCGTTTCCTGCTTCCATATCTTCTTTCTCGTAAATCTACATATGAGCCTTAGTAAGATACAAAAGAACGGTATAAGAAAGAGGGGAACACGTACTTATATATGTATAACTATATATCCAATACAAGTATGTTACTATAGCGTTAACCCAAACCATGATCATATTTTCAAATTCATTGGAATTATGTTTCAAAAACTTTTAGGTTTATCTTTCCTTTTAAAGTTTCATAAACCTATGCTCTGATACCAACTTGTAACATCACCCTACTTAAAGTCCCAAAACTAACGGCTATGGATGTTGCAGTCGTCCATAGTTATTAATCATCGGCAGCCAAATACGGTGGTGTTAGATTTATTGATACACAGAAACACATGAATATAGTAAAATTCAAACTTCAAACAAAATCACATTCCGTTTCAAAATATTTCCAATTCATTACATAATCCCACAATCGCAATTCACGTTCAAAGAAGATATATTTATTACAACATACGCCAAGAGCGACATATGAAGACGCCTCCATATATGATCAGAGTATATACCGGTAATATAATAGCTTTTCCATTACAAGAAATAAGACGGAACCAAAAGAAAAGAGAACTATAAATAGATATCATGCCTCTTGCATGTCTCCGGAAGCTTATTCATCTACTGAGGTACCCGAAAACCTCAACTCTTAAACTACTTAAAATTAATTGAGTACCCAAGAGTTTATGGGAAAAACATAAACTTCGATTAGACATAAAGCCAGTTATGAATAATAATCCGCCATCTCAAATTATTTAGATATCTAGTGAAACCATGCCACTTAGCGGAACCGGTTTTCCTCTTACAAGTATCTTAAAACCTTTATACCATATATTGTGCTCCGGGCTAAAACAATTCAAAACAGTATAATATGTTGATATGCAAAACGAATGAATCAATTTTGGATTACCCATCCCCATTCATATTTGACCATCCTTCACATTCATAGTTTTTAGGATTACTATTAACCTATTAGTTTTCATGGGCTGACTAATAACCGGTAAAATATCTAAAGACTCCATGTCCATTTACATAGTTTTCATGGGATCACTAAGAATCTATTGGTAGCTCCAATATCTTTACTCTTATCATAGTTTTCATGGGTTATCTAGGAACCTATTAGCGACCTTAATATCATTTCTTCTTATCCTAGTTTTCATGGGTTGACGAGAAACATATTAACATCTGTCAATATTTTAATCCGGATATAAATTTCATGGGCAAACCACAAACCTACTAGCCCCTGCGGGTATCAAACCATAGTTTTCATAGGTTTAATATGAACTTGTCTTTCTGACATCTTCTTTTATATATAGTTTTCATGGGCTAACTATGAACCTGTTGGACCCTGCCAATATCTTTTCCTATACACAGTTTTCATGGGCTTACTAAGAAACTATTAGCCCCTCCTAATATCTTTCTTTTAAATTTTAGCATCCTATATTCTGGTTTTCCTAACCTCCTGGATCCAATTCTACTCATTCAGGAGTAACTTAAATTATATTCACTACCTAGTCAACCTAGCTGGTTATTCTGCCATTTTTCCCAAAATATAGTTATGGGAATTAAAACAATGTGAATATATTTATATTTGAAGAAGCAAATATAATAACATAACAATACCACTTCTGTGGGTTTAATGTAAAACATGGTTAATCCCTTTAACTCATAATCCCGTCAAAGTAAGCTTCTTCTTTAATAACTCCTTTAATTTAGCCATGGATTTTTACTTTAAAAATGAGTTTGGGTTACAAAACCTTTCGAAACCTTGCATTCGACTTCATTGGATGACCTCCTTCGAAAGCATTAAAATCTATCTTTAAAACATTAAGCTCCTACCTTTTTAATACTTTAAAACCTTCCTTTCAAAACATTTCAATTATATTAAAATATTAACATATAACATTAGAAGCATAGCTTCGAAACCTGTTGAAAGTATCCCTTTCGACACCATTGGAAGTACCTCTTCCGAAATCATTGAAAGTCCCCCTTTCGAAACCCTTGGGTTTATATTCAAAACATTATTTGGGTCAAAGTGAACATAAGCGAAAGCAACTCTTTCAAAACCATCTTTTTTCATATATAAAAATATTGGGAAAGCACGATGGTGTCGGTGCCATCCTATCAAAAGCATAAAACAGTTGGGTAAAATAGTGGAAGGTTGGCGTCAAAACCCCTTTCGAAACCATTACCTTCGAAACCCCTAACCCCTTTCGAAAGCTACAAGAAATAACTTATATTTATAAAACAAAGCACCTTTTGACAGCATTGATATCTTCAATATCATCGAAAGGTTAAAGTATGGCAACAGGGCATCCGACTAGGTCGAAACCCCTTCTTTCAAAAGCATTTCATAAGTAAAGGAATTCATTCGAAAGAAAACTTATGTTAATGGAAACCTTTCAAATATTTTAAAACCTCTTTCAAAACCATATGCTTCGACTCCTTCTAAGGCTAAAACAAAATAAAGGCAGGCGCTTCTCTTTTTAAAACAAACCAAGGAAGCGACTCCTTTGGAAGCTATGCATTCGACCCCTTACCTTTCGCCTTCTTCCAATCCACTACGTACCATTAACATGATATCTTGTGTATTTGTTTTTGGCATTGTAGGTTTCGAATGGGTTAAAGGCAAAAGCTTCTATGTCAAAAGGTACTTCCCAAAGTAGGCAGAACCAACTTTTCTGAGTAAACCTGATTTAATACTGCTTTAAGTAAACTTTTCTCCAACTAATATGTCACGTGTCAACACCAGATTGGTTGCCATAACTTTTCCAAATTATTTATTAAAATAACTGTCGCTAATTTCAGATCCAAACCATGATTAAGTTAATCAAATAAGCCCTTCCATTAAGTAAAACAAAATTTGCAAAAAACTTCCTCTTCTAAAATGAAGCATAGCAAATCACCTTGGAAAAATCTTCAAAAATTATAGAAATTCACTTTAATCAAATCTTCTAACATATCAAAATTCCAGATCCAAGTTCTTAATATATTTTTCAAAATAAATTTATAAACAAAAATAACCATATTTTCCTTTAAAAATTCATAATATTCTTTCCATAGCTTAGAAAATTATCAAAATTGAAACCAAACTCCAAAATCATGTTTCTCATAACAAGAAATTTTCCATGGCATTTTAAATATCATTAAATCTCGTTATTTTCCCTAAAACCATTCATAACCTCTTTTAAACAATCTTGATTAAACCGAATTAATTATAAATCAAGCATATCATCATCCAATATATCATAAAAACGAATTTACCGTTAAATCTGAAATCATATGATTATATAAAAAACCCAAAATAGATATGGAATTATTATTCACCTTGATTAAGATAAGGAGATTGCATTGACATTGATTTCCCCTAAGCTTGATTCTCTAACTTTTAGTTTGTATTCCTCTTGTTAATGCTGACCCTTCTTTAAGATTTTTGGCTTGTGTTTTAAAATGACATGAATGAGGAATCAAATGGTAGGGATGAAAATATATAAGGGTAAAGGTTATGGGTGACAAATTCCTAATATACCCTTATGCTGTTTAATTAACCATAAACCACTCTTCAGCCTACTAATTATTTTATTTGGCTCGACCTTAATTAATTTTACTCAAATCTCAACCCTTTATCCCTTAATATTTATGTTATTCTATTCAATTTATCTAATTAAATCTTCTGAATAATGATACCAAAAATTAGGTGTGTTACACGTTCCACCCATAAGCGACGTGGTTTTTCCCTAAAAGCGGCAGCTTCACCTTTCCCTCGTGTTGGTTTTGCATGTTAGAACTGGCCCCTCCACCACTATAAATCTAAACCTTATTTCCTCCCTTCGACCACTTCTTAGCCCAAGACACCTTTCTACAATATCGGTTTTTCCTTGCACAATTATGGTCTCAACCCTTAAGAGGCCACTTGGTTAGATAGGTACTAGCAAAAGGTTTTATCGCTTGTAGGATGGAAGAGCTATTTGTTGTGGTAGGATTTGCACCGGTCCTCTGCTACGAGACTTTTGAGTGGGAATGTTACCCATGCTACATCTGCCTTTTCGATAGAGGCTATAGTTTGATTCATCCGGAGGTGAACGGTATCTTGATTGAGCTGACTACTGATGATCTCGTTGAGATTTTGGAGGCCTCCACAAAGAACGCGGACTTAGATGATTTAGAATGTCGGTGTTTGGAAGAGGATAATCTACATCCAATTGCTCGTCTGATTGTGCGTATTATTCAGCACAACATCATCCCTAAGATGGGAAGTTACGACCAGATTTATCCCTTGGTGCGAAAGACCACCTATGCTGGTATTAGCGAAATTTCCATCAATTGGACTCTCAACCTTTTAATTCAATTTGTCGATCAAAGATTAGCACTCCATAGATTCACTTCCTATATTTTCATCTATCCACTCTCGTCTTTAGGTATGATGGGTGAACCTCCATGAAGATATAGTTTAGTAGAAGATTCCTTCTGCCATCATTAGATGCTTCCTTATGAAGATGGCAATTTCAAAGCCGTCAACAACATCAGTAGTGCCAGCGGCACGAGATTACGTGTATTGTCGCCATGCTACGACTATTCAAGGGTCGCAGCAATGGATCGAGTTCCAATCACGGAGCAAGGAATCTCATAGTCTGTAGGTATTATTTTAAGATTTATGGTATTATTGTCCTTTCCTTTCCAGCATTTGTTATTTTTTTAGGTTTTTTGGATTGCAACTGTTAGTTGTCTCTTGTAAAAGGCACACAAGATATTATGAGTTCCTATTTATTTATTTATTGTGTTATCATTTTTGGACATGCGAATCGCTCATATATGTGCATAGTAAAGAAGTAGTATAAATATAGGAATCTCATAAAGACGCTTGATAATAAATGCAATATAAGACTGGAAGCTTAAATTAGTTGCAAATTTTTTAGCAAAGGACATGATAAAGTTGTTTTGGTATCACGAGTCATTCGTCATATTCCTTGAAAGCCAAATTTATGAACAATAGATGTGATGACATTTTAAAATAAAATGTCAATTTTTTGTGTAAAGGTTAGTTGTAGATTTTAGAATTTGGTTTATGCATCTAGCGCATAACCGACTTCTGATTACGTTGAGATTGTGACATGATTTATCAAAATTTTTGAGAAGGAAAATATTTTGAAAAGTTTACCCTTGATCTGAAAAGTTTCTTTTTTGAAAAAAGGTATTGTGCTTTAGTTATTTTTGACTCTTAAATTATTTTAAGAGTATTTGTTCAAAATTTCATTCCAGGGAAAATGTACGTTTAAATATTTTGACGTATGGATTTAAAAATTAGGAAAGGTTTATGTGAAATCTTTGATTTTGAAAGCCACGAGTTAGGCATAGGGAAGGAAGATAGAGTTAGAATTTATGAATTTAACGGTGACAATGATCAATGATGCGATAAATGCAAGCGATAACAAGAGATAAACTGTTTAAGCCTTGGAATTTCAATTTTCATACTTTGTCGACGATGCACGCAAGTCTATTTTTAAACTTAATTCCATTTTAGAACTTGAAAATAAGCCTCCTTATGCATTTTGTTTGTAGAAAATTTGGAGTAAATCTGGGGGTACCGAGGAAATTTCTGCTGTACTACGGGAATAAGAAAATTATAGAGTGGTAAGAATGTTATATTCCCACCTAAATTCATTTTTTCGGCATAAGAGTAAAACTTAAGAAATGATTTTTCGATGCTTTAGATTTTGTATAGTATAAATTAGATGCAGAATTGGTTGCTTCATACTTCTATCCGTAGGAGTATGGGGTTTTGGTTGAAAAGATTTTTCAAAAAGCTGCAAACATATAGAACTGCCAGTATATACATAGGTTGTTTGCATCATGTTTCCAAAAATATTTTCAAAATAAATGCATTCATATAAGAGGATCTGATTTAGAATTGTTCTGCATACATATTTTCTTTGTGATAATACAGTAATACACTATTCATTTGTAAACGTTTGGTTGCAAAATTAGTTGTTCACTCATTCATTGTGTAGTGTAGCATAATTAGTAGCCAAAAACATGACTTAGTCATTGGTAAAAGTTTGGGATGAAATTCTTTTAAGGAGGGAAGAATGTAAAACCCCATAATTTGATATTAGTTATTTAATTAGTTTGTTAATTAATTCGGCTCCAAAAATGGAATTTACGCAAACGATGGAATTTGATCATGAAACTTGCACCATTGCATTCATAGCGAAATTCTAAGCAACTTTCATATTTGGAGTTTTTTGATTGGAGTCCAAACGAAGAAGTTACGGATGAAAAACGAATTCAAAACGAAAATAATTCGATTAGATAAATTAATGTTTATTAATGAATCGCTCGAGCCCACAGATCGAACTATCATTGGGACCGATAGACCTCTAGAGATCAACTGGGGCTCCAAGGGCGGTCGTCCTCAGGCGGCTACAATAAACCTAGGCCGCAACGGTCTGGATTTAATATTTTAAATTGTACGGTTGAGATTGATTCTTACACCTATAAATTTAGGTCTAACCTCCCTTAACTTCTCATTTTTCTAGAAGCAGTAGCAAAGCTCTGCCAATTCTTCTTTTCCACTTTCTTTCTAAATTATAAAAATAAAATATTTATATCTATGTTCATACATGTTTGAGAAGAATGAAAATCCGATAAAAAGAAGAAGAGAATAGAATAAACTATACATTTTTGAGGTAATTTATATATAATTGTATATTTGTATCTATTTTCTCTCCAATTCCAAATCTCTTCTCATATCTTTAATTCTAATGTATATATACACACACGCGCGCTTTTATACATATTTCTTGGATCAAAAAGTAGTTGGAGATAAATTTAAGGTTCTACTTCAGATCTGCAGATTTGGATCGCTTTTAAAAGATGAGTGAGAAATTTTGTATATTGTTTATGATCTTAAATCTATTCCGTTGGCATATATTTGATTTTTATGGCTAAATCAAATTTATTGTGAATTGTAGGCCTAAATTGGTATAAAAAACTATTGCCTGCATATTCTTATTTTAGACTTAATTTGAAATATGTTTACTCCTAGATCTAGAAATCAGTCCCAAATATTTTAGAATTTAAATGTTGTATTCTTATTTCAGAACTGTATTGGCTATAAAATTAGATTTTTGGATTATTTTCCAAATTTGCGTTAAGTTGTAGATTTTCCATGGTTTAATTTGTGCGAAGAACATCTGTTTGATTTTTATAAATTTATTTGCTTTTTCCATTTTAATTCAGAAAGGCGCGACTTGATTTAGTAAGGAATAAAAACAAAAAGGGAAGAGATGTGTAAATTATAGATTTAGTCTCCGTATTTTACATTGTTTATTCCAAATAAAAAGAAATTATCCATTCCCTATAATTTCAAAAGTAGTAAATCTTTCCTTTTGTGTTAAAACCAATTTATGGAAATCATAGCGGAAAATATTCCTAAGTAATTTAATTCTAGCAAATTAAAACAGAAAATATATCCTAATTACATATTTATGACTAGAATCTATTTAGATAAGAATAAATAGTTTATAAGTATTTATTGCGTTAATAAAGAAGAACAACGTTTATTCATGCGTTATTTATGCATAATGTTCATTGGTTGTTATTATATTTAAGAAAGCGAATAGGTATAATTTGGATGTAATAATTCCTATTAATGGGCAATAAATTAGGAATTGCTAATAATTAATAGAAAATAAAGGACTGTAACTTCAATTAATGGGCAATTTATGGAAATGAATTTGGGAGATACAATTAATAATGACAAATGGATAAAAAGAGAATAATAAAATGGAATGATGTCAAATGTTACCAATTTGAAATTATTAATCATACCTAAATGTCTTTGGAAATCTCCGTTATGATTTTATGGACAAATGACATCTATGAGCATAAAAAAAGGATTTATGGGTAGATAAGTATTTAAGGTAAATCTTATAGCCTTAAATAAAAAGGAACTTAGTTAGATAAGTCCAATGTCTACCTAAGATAATATAAGTAAAGATTTAAGATGATTAATTGGACTTAGTAAGTTAGTGCCACGAGGTCAGTAGAGTCACTTGATGGAAGACTGCCCTTCACTTTGAGGCTATCAGTAGTCGGGTGCACTCACTACCGATGTAAGATATCACTAATTCTAGCACCCATGACGACATGAGAGATTAAGCCTATTTTCTTTATTGAAAGGTATTAAATGGTACAAATTTGGAATTAGCAGATGTGAGGGATACCTCCATAGGGTTCGCTTCTGGTTTGAGGTATTAAGTGACTGTAGGGTCCACCTCTCTCCTAAAAGGAAGTATTAAGTAACCCAATGAGGTCCTAAATAAATAAGGACGTCTCTAAAAGGGTTTACTTCATTGTTGAGGTATTAAGTGGCCATTTTAGGGCCCGCCTCCCTACCGAAAGAAGTAACCTGATGAGATTCTATATTTATAATTAAGAGTTGTAGTGGATATCTCGAGAAGTGTTCGCTTTGGTTTTGAGGTATTAAGTGACCAATCTAAGGGTTCGTCTCTCTCCTAAAAAGAAGTAGTAAGTAATAAGTGAGATTCCAAGCGATGTCAGCTAGTTACTACTAGTAAGGAGTCCACTTTTGGGTTAGGTATTAAATGATAAAGACCTACCTATAAATAGATGTTAAACGGTCATGGGTCTATCTAGTCCTTATTAATGAGGTATTAAGTGGATTGGGTACAGCCTCTCACATTGGTAAGGCCATAATAATGATAATACCAGCAAGGTGTCCACATGAGGATAAGTTTTAAGTAACGTAGGACCTTCCTAGAATATAAGTATTAAATGGTTAGAAGTTCACCTAGTCCTTTCAAAGGTATTAAGTGGCTTGGGTATCGTCTCTTACATGACTATGATTCTATTGACGATAGATGTGATAATGGTTGGACATTAAATGTCGAAATCCTTAAATAGTGGTTAGAAGTCTTTGTAGCTAAGACCCACTGACCATTGCAACATTGTTAGAAAACCACCTTGGGAATATGTCTTAAATCATAGGGTCTACCTTGATTGAGGTCTTAAATAGCCGAGCGTACCAATTTCTATTTTAAAAATATTTTATGGTGATTATAGAAGCCCGGTTCATATTTAGAAGTATTAAGTGGCAAATAGATTTGGAAGCATTGGGTGATTGATAAGGCTTCGTCGGTATTTTGTACCTTGCGAAGGGTAGGAAAGTAATCGTGTGTGCAATGCAAGGTTAGAATTGCTAACCTTAATAGACATAACTATTAAATGGAAATCAATTAGTATAAACTTATGTTATGGACAGTATATAGATTTTCCAATCACCATAATATTGTTCTGACCCCCTCCTCATTAAAACCCACACGAAGATTTTAAGGAACGGTCACTGGAGCTGGATGTGCTTTGTTGTTGGAGAAGTATTCTTTGCTCACATACTCGATGCTGATGTGACAATCTGCTATCAAAGGAATACCATTAATTCCAAGGTAGTAATCATAGTCAGTATTCTTATCCTATTATTATTACCGCTATGAGTTTGGATTTCTATCAATATCTGATAATGCTCATCCTTATTTACAGGTACCAAATCCAACGGTCTGCGCTTTGATGGGCTTGGGTTTTAATTTTCGTTGAAATTTAGGTCCATTAAAGTGTGGGTTGTTACACCTTATTAATACATCATTATGTATTGTAGGAAGAAGTTACTATTGAGAATGAATTTTTATTCATTTTAGGTACATTTGGATCCAATATGCTCACTCACATGATCAAATTGAATCAATCCTTCTAGGTATTATATTACTAACTTCCGTTTTATATTCTATGACCTTATCAAAGACTTATACATATATATAAAATACACAGATTCATGTTTGTGATAAATCGTTGGTGAATATGACGAAGTATGTGGAAACATTTTGGTATTAATAGACTTACGATTGCACACATCTATATATCAATCCTATGAGTTCATTAACTTTTATGATGCTCCCACTAAATAGCTGCACATCCCTTAATTATTTGGGACATAATTAACCAATATTGTATGATTAAAAACATATGATAAAAATTATTTTTCAAAACTATGATTTAGTCTATAATTCCAAAATAGTTGTAAATAATTTTAGATGCTTTTGTATTTTCCAATGCATTGCTTTTTTTATGAAAAAAATACCACATTATAATTTTATTTCATCATGAATATTCCGGATTGAAATATAATTACATCTGTTTTTAAATCGACACCAAAAAGTAGTCATTATTTTATAAATAGTGTTTGATATGTTTTTCGAAAATAATTTTCATAATTTGATGCAATTAATACATGTCATATGATATGCTCCCACTATTTCCGCCATTAATATAATAATGTACTAAATTCGAAGGTCCATTATTCACCTAATATAGATTATTTATTTCATACATTGTAACTAGTTTACAACGGAGATTTCTTTGAACAAATATTGTAAATTCAAAGAAATGAATTCATTAGAAAACAATTTCATATATGAAAATACATTTTCGGAATAGAAATGATATTTCTTATTCCAATATGAAGTATTAATTATTATTTTACAATTCTCAATTTTGATGTTTCTTTATGAAGTAGAGCTGTAGAAGTGACTATTCACTCTTTTTATCATAATTGTACCTTAAATCACATCTACTCTTATACGTTCGTTTTCTTTCTAAATGGTCAAGCCATTCAAAAGAAAATTCTTATTGCAACATTATAACAAACTCTTTACCAAAGTGTATTCGAACATCCTTAACATTTAAGGACATCAAATATTTTGCACTTTGTGTAAACTGATCAAGCTAACATTTCAATGATCGAATTCTTAGATCTTTCTTAGAGTTTTGGTTTAGTGTTACATTTAACACAATGAGGTCTTTTTTGTAAACTATTAAATTGAATACTCGATCTCATAGTATTTTTTATTGGCTTATTTCAAATGAACTAACTTCATCGAAGTATCATAAATTACAAATTATGATCGTTCCTCATATAACATTTATATGTGATGGTATATGGATCAAATATCCATAGTCTTGTATTGCCTTTGAGTTTGAAACTCATTGAGTGCAATACACGGTCTCGACCAAATAAACACATAACGACCAAATTATGAATGCATTAAGTAGTTTTAAAATTAGGTACTTGCATGGGTATATAAAACATTAACATGCAAGAAATATTTAATAGTAAGTATATATATTATATTTCTATCTGTCAATCTTCAATTCAATTTATTTGTATATCTTAATTGATAATTTTTTTATCAATCGTATTAAATGCATAAATTTATCACTGTAGATTATTATAACATTATATAACATATATTCTTACAATATTAGAAAGGTTAGATGTTATCATTTCATTTTTCTAATAAGGCTCTCACTAGTCTTTATGTTTCATCAAACCCTAAGTCGAAACATGGAAGTCTTTCAACTTCACTAGTAGGTGTTAGGACTTATCCATCTTGGAATTCTGACCTTGAGTTTGCTCAATAAGTCAAAGCTCCACGGGTGATGGATAACTCCTTATCGGTTGTATTATATAGGACTCCTAACACTTTGGTACCTTGTCCTAATTCCAATTCGACCTTGAGTCTGCTCAACAAATCAAAACAAAACTATTTTGTCGTACCTACCATATCGCGATGGTCTAAGTGTAATATATGTACCTTGAGTCTGCTTAATAAATACATATAGTTATCTTACGTCGTCTATTCAATATATTAATAATACTACACATAACACCCCAGCTTGAGTCTGCTCAACGATTAAGGAGTATGCAAATAATATATAAATATTATAATTCTTATGAATTACTCTCGTGATTCAAGTGTCGGACACATCTAGATCACGGTATACGTACATTTACATATATATTTATTCTTAAGTCTATTTAGGGTTTCTTAATGTTACACCTTTAGTTTATACATTCATATCATATATGTTTTATTATATAACTTTTATATTTTAATTAAATGAGATAATAATCTCATGTATAATAATATATTAATTCAATTTTATTTAATTAACATTTTAATTAATTTTATATTATTTTAATATAACGTTTATATTAAATATTTATTATATACTATAACCTTTATAACATAACATATAGCATGCTTTTATTTAATTAACTAACTTTCAATAATTTATTTAATCAATTAACCTTTGATTAATTTGTTTAATCAATCAACCTTTAATTAATTTGTTTAATTAATTAACCTTTAATTTATTTATTTAATTAAACAATTTAAATAAAATTATATTAATTTCGAAAAACATATTGTATACATATATGTATAGTTATGATAGCTTAAACATTTAAAAAATACCATAACATATATCGGTCATATATAATACATGTATATATTTTTCATTAATTAAGTTCACTTAATTAATTAATTTTATTAAACTTATTAATAAAACTAAAAAATCAAAATCGATATTTAATATTTTCAAACATTTTGAAAATTTAATTATATTATAACTTTTATAATATATGTATATCTTATTTTAAATTTAAAATCGTATATTTTAATTTTCAAACAATTTTGAAAATCAACTCAAGGCCTAATTCAAGTTTGGGGCTTTTCTTTTAGGGATAACCTTCGGGCTGTGAGTTAAATAGTTAACCCTAACATGACTAATTAGACCGCATAGGCTATTGGGCTCTGATGCCATTGTTGGAACTGGGCCAGCCTATGGCGGAAGTTATGCATGAAATTCAGATTTTTTTTTACCATATTGGATCTTTATTGGACCTATGAAGTCTAATTTATTTAGAATATTTCAAAATTTTATTTAAATAAAATCTCTTATTTTATTTAAATTTATAAATTTTATCTAAATTTATATTCAACTAAGTATATAAGTATGTATATGTATCATATACATAAATGTATGTGTGTGCATGTGTAACATAATATTTCGTGCAAAGTATAACATGCCCATATATAAATGTTAAGATTTACATCGCAATGGATGTGTTAGCTCATCTCATATGTATTAAATGTTTTCCAAATATATGTATGTATGTAAACTTGTTATTTATATAAATATTCCAAACTATATATGTATGTATGTATGTATGTATGTATGTATAACTTATATGTAAAATATTAATGATTTATATATATATAACACTATCACATTAAATATTATATTTGTGTACAAAATATAATTTTTTTAATTTTAAATCATTTTACACACATTCATATATATGTACGAATTACGGTAAAAAAAATATTGTTATGTTTGTATATATGAGTACATACGCACGTCCAAGCGGGCCTTCATTTAATCACAACGTGCATGCATTTTTAGTTGTACATGTGGAAGTAGATTTGATGGTAGCATCCCCATATTTGAACTCCGCCTAGGTAAAAGCCGCTATTTTTTTGTTCAGATTGCAATAACTTCTTCATACTAACTTGGAATCAATCGAGACTTCAATGGATGAACTCCCATCTAAATTATAGACAATAAGGAATATTGGGATACTTCATCCAATGAACGTATACCGTAGTTCTCCATGGTGACTAACAGTGTTGCTTAGAAATAACATGCTACATCCTCGTATTTGGACTCCACCTAGGTAAAAGCTGCTATTTTTTTTGTTTATACTGCAATAACTTCTTCATACTAACTCAGAATCGTGCGAAAATACGATCCATGGACTCCCACCTAAATTACGAACAATATAGAACACTCGGATACTTCAGCTTATGAACATGTGCCATAGTTATCCATGATGATTAGCATTTGTACTTAGAAAATAATAAGCAATATTCCCACTTCAACACTCACTGTAGTTCTCCATGGTGACTGATAATTGTACTTAGAAAATAATAGGATACATCCTCATATTTGAACTCCGCCTAGGTAGAAGCCGTTATTTTTTTTCTTCAGACTGCAATAACTTCTTCATACTAACTTGAAATCATACAAAACTTCGACCGATGAACTTCCGCCTAAATTACAGACAATATGGTACACTCGGATACTTCATTTAGTGAACGTATACTGCCGTTCTCCACGGTGACTAACACTTACAAAGTAACAGGCCAAATCCCCATATTCAAACTCCTCCTAGGCAAAAGCCGCTATGATTTTGTTCATACTGCAATAACTATTTCATACTAACTCGGAATCGGCCGAAACTACGACCAATGAACTCCCACCTAAATTATGGAAAATATAGAAAACTCAGATACTTTAGCTTATTAACGTATACCATAGTTCTCCATGGTGATTAACAGTTGTACTTTGAAAATAACAGACCGTATCCCTACTTCAATGCTCACTGTAGTTCTTTATGGTGAGTAATAGTTGTACTTAGTAAATAATATGCTAAATCCTCATCTTTGAACTCCACCTAGGCAGAAGCCGCTATTTTTTTCTTTAGACTGCAATAATCTCATCATACTAACTCGGAATCAGGCAAAACTTCGACCGATGAACTCCCACCTAAATTACGGACAATATGGTACACTCGTATCTTCATCTTGTTAATGCAAACTGCAGTTTTCCATGGTGACTAACAGTTACGCTTAGAAAATAACAGGCTGCATCCCCGTATTTGAACTCCTCCTAGGTAGAAGCCGCTTTTTTTTGTTCACACTGCAATAACTTCTTCATACTAACTCAAAATCGGATGAACTTCAACCGATGGACTCCCACCTATATTACGAACAATATGGTACACTTGAATATTCATCTTGTGAATGCACACCGTAGTTCTCCATGGTGACTAACAGTTGTACTTAGAAAATAACAGGCTATATCTCCACTTCAACGCTCACTGTAGTTCCTCATGGTGACTAATAGTTGTACTTCGAAAATAACATGCAACATCCTCATATTTGAACTCTGCCTAGGCAGAAACCGCTTTTTTTCTTCAGACTACAATAACTTCTTTATACCAACTCGGAATCAGGCACAACTTCGACCGATGAACTCTCACCTAAATCATGGACAATATGGTACACTTGGATACTTCATCTTGTGAACACACATTATAGTTCTCATTGAGGACTGACAGTTTACTTAGAAAATAACAGGCTACCACATCCCCATATTCACTACACCAGAATCCTAATTTCGCAACGGCTTTTAGCCGTTGCAAAACAATTTTGCAACGGCTATGAGCCGTTGCGAAATGGGAAGTGGTAAAAATTTCGCAATGGCTCAAATCCATTGCGAAATATATATTTTGCAACGGCTAGCAATGGCTTGTAGTCGTTTCGAATTTTATTTTGCAACGGCTTAAAGCCGTTGTGAAATGTAGATGTATAATTGATTTTTTAAATATTAACAACGGCTTTGATCTGTTGCTAATTACTATTTTTATTCTAAAAAAAAAATTCAAAATTATTCTCTGCACCAGTGACAGTCATTTCATTATCTTAATTAATATAAAATTTTGGAAATTTAACACTATCACAAAAGAAAGATTATTAAACAAAATATTATTCATAGATTAAACACAAAAACTAAACATAACAAATGTTTGAATTATAATGTTCAACATCAACACATACCATTATATAGTTCAACAAGTATACATAACATACATAATACAACAACGGCATCATTACATAATACTACATGACAATACATACGGATTATAAGGAAGGTATAAAAAAATGTTACATAGCTATACCTTCCTTTACAACCTTGCTTTCAAACCCACAGCCTACATCACACTTCAGTCCATCAACAACATCACCATAACCCACAAACTGCTTACAATCAAACTTCTCACTGTGCCACTACACATCACAACCTTCTAAACTGCCACTGCTGCTACCATCAACATTCAAATACAACCTCCACTATCATTATAGCAACCATACTTCACTCTCCAATTCTCCATACAACATCGCTCTCTCTAAAACAATTGCACTGATCTTTGTCATACACTCACTCCTTATTGACATCACAACAGTATTTCATCCGCATCCTAAAACAAATCACTGCCAACCTTTGCATTTGTCATCCACCATCCATGTACATCCTTATCACAGCACATACACTTCAAATTCAACCCTCCTCAAACAGCCAAGTTTCTGGTGTGCATCTCCAACCTTCGGACCTGACACACTACCACATTCCTTTCCCTCTGCACAACAATAACCATATCCTTCTTTCACAACAACTACCTCCATATATATAACCAACACCCCAAACACATCAAAGTGCACGCAACATCACTTCATTGCCCACACTTCACCACCATCATTACCACAATACTACCTATGTCCAACAACACAGCAAGTGCACCTACTTCATCCACTTCCGCCTCACCAATCTTCTGCAACTACTCCTCATTGCTACACTCAAATATCGCTGGCAAACTTCAAACAACCCTGCCACCAAGACCTCTAACTCACCATCATACCATCTTCAGCATAACATCGTCATTTCAACCTACACTACCACAAAAACTGGCGACCAATCCCACCACCTACCTCAACCAACTACACTCCTCCTTCCCACATCATCACCTTCTCCTCAAAACTGCTATTGCAACCTAACTCCACCCAATCACTGCTACCAGCCAAAGCAAATCACCACCACTGCAATTTGCACCCTCTTGAACCCGAAGACAAACTCGCAACCACTTCAGTAACCACTTCCAGACCCACTCTCCAAAATCACGCAACCACCAGTTCCTCCTCCAAACATCTCCAATCAACCCGTATGTATACTTGTTTATAATTCGTATGTATTGTACTATGCAAGGTTGTGAAGGAAGGTTGATAAGGAAGGTATAAAAAAATGTTACCTCACGGATCAAGCTTTTTTAGTAAGGTATAGCTGTTGTATACTCAATACCTGCGAAGAAGAGAGTAGTAGCGCTGATTGGATTTCAAAAGAATTTCCATAGAATAAAAAGCATTTACAAATACGTACAAAAAAATAAATAAAAACTTACGGGACAGAGGTCATGGCTTATTTCATATAAAGACTTCTTCGGCTTTTGATGTATAACCTAGTATTCAAAGCACAAGTACACAATGAGTTAAGAACAATCTGTAACACATTATTTTTTTGTACATTGACTGGTAAAAAAGCTGCTATACCAGGAAACCTATAGCCTGTCTTATATGCTTTAGTTCATCCCATGCTGAACCTATAGCCTGTCTTATATGCTTTAGTTCATCCCATGCTGAACCTATAGCCTGTCTTATATGCTTTAGAAACATGACCAAACATATACTAACTTCATAAACAATTTCTAAGATATAACCAAAAAATAAAGATACATCACAAACTTTATGTATAGCCGATGTTGCAAGTGACAGAATTCAGAATATTCAGTAATTGTTTGCAACTATATCAAACTACATTTCAAATGACAATTGAATTTTAAAATTCATAGTCAAACATGTACAAATATTTCAAGATATGAACTGTAAAAGGGCAACTTTTGTCTGCATATTATACTACACTTTTACATGATCGATTCATATATGCCTTGTAAATATGTGATTAGTAGTAAGTACAGCATTAAATTGGGGTAGTGGTATTTAATGTTATAAATGCAAGTGCGTTTTTTAAATATATTTCTTCATTGTGCGGTGGGAAAGAAGTGAGCATAAAGAATAAAAAGCTTAAATACATGAATTTGTCATTTACTCTCCTGTAATATCCATCTGTCATGCTTTACTATCATTTATTTGACTGTAATTTAGTATACATGTCACACAAAAAGCATAAAAATTAAGATAATGTAAACATAAAAGTAAATACAACTTTAACGTGAATATTGTGCATGACTGAGTGGAAACATACATGAGCACTGCGATGTAAGAAAACAAAAGTAAAGATAATGTCTTTTATTATTTTATATGAAGTTTATTATTCTTTTTATTCTTTTCACAATTGGAATCTTCAGCCAAGTATATACCATATAAGTCGATGGCATTAATTAAAAGTTATGGTTCGACCTTCAAATCTATCATGATCAGTACGAACCTGTATTTATCATAATTTTTGAGATAAATGTAATAAAATATTCTTGTCAAAAACCTGAAAAGTTTCCGCAATAAATCCTACAACTTTTCCTGAAGTTCCATAGGTGATGTGATCTTCAACCTCTTTGGCATAATGGGAAGCATCGGATCCAAATGCACCGCGATATGGATCAGGATTCATGACATGATGAATTTCACCCTATGGCAAATAGAAAATATGTAAGACAAAATCAGATGAATTTCATTAAAATTTATGTCATCTTATACAAATGAATTTCCTTGCGCAAGTGTAATAAACAGACCTGAGGTATGGGGTATTTCCAAGTATGTAGGCAATCAGACCAATAGTTCCAACACTTCCACCATGATATGCATTTCTCAAAGCGATCATGCTTAAATTACCCATGTATAGTCGAGCCATTAGTGTTTCTAATTTGTTTGCTTCGGTACCAGAATTAACGAAATAAACAACCTGCATATATTCAACAAATATTATCGTTGCCAAATAGATAAGTCACTATTAAATAGCTAAGCCATTGTTGCTCATTATTAATATGTTTATGTCTCACCAGCTTGGTCTAGTACATACTTCACTACCAATATATGAGCATGAATACCTATCATCACAAACATAATAGATTAAAGTTTTTTTAAAAAGAAGAAAAGAAATATAACCAGATATCAGATATCTTTGTTTCCATTTTTCGCATATGCATAACAGGATGGGGTTATGCATATTAGTTTGAAGCACCAAATAAATTGCATTAAAGAAAGAAACTAATCGGTATAAAATCCACCTTCATTTTCTACATCAAAAGTTCAAGTGTAACCCTATTTGTCACCACAATTTTTGCTTTGTTAGTTAAGTGCCGTTAAAAAAGGAAATTAAAGTTAACTATTTTCGAGCCTTGAAGATTTAAATTAAAAGCAACAAAGTTTAAATTATGCAAACGTAAAATATTACAGCTTCAAACATTCAAATTGTCAATAAGTAATATTGTAGGATCCAAAATTATTAAATAATTAGATACATCTCCCCTTTGTTAATACAAAATTAAGCTGCATCTAAAACAAAATGGATGCATGCTAAATAAACACTTAGTTTTGTTGTATGTTCGTTTAAAATGAAAAGAGGACAGTTAAACATTCCCAGCATCTGTGAAGTTTTTCATAAACAATGAGTACATCTTAATATATTACAGGTTTGAAATGTTATTATGTCCCCTGTACAATAAGTGATGTTTGAAATGTTATTTTATGTTGTATGTTTTGTATCAATAACTTGATGCTGAAATACTATACCTATTGGATAGCTGCATTTTCAAATTAAACCATTTACGCATCCGCATTCAAAAAATAAAATGAAAGAAACTCTCACTTTTCCTTCTTCCCCATACTCAAATCGATGCTGCTGGAGCGTGAGAAATCAGAAGAAAAAAAGGGCTGTTTTTCCCATAAGCAAATTGAAAACAACCATACAAATGTAAAACAGTGGTACATGCTAACTTCCACTAAGAAATCATAACCTTTTTGTACCATGGATATGTAATAATAACAAACGCTTATTTTCAGGAACAACCACACAATCGGTATTAACTAAAATATTGTCTTCTAAATGTATTTATAACTACTGACATCTTTACTATAATAGCAATCTATTACAATGTGTGTTGCTTGATGCCTTTCCCAAAATCAGTACAATAAAAAATAGTCACAACTCACAAGGTTGTAGGTTTGAACTTTAACAATGATGCACATGTTCATGTTCAATTAAACTAAATACACAATAAGTTGTAGACAGTGCACATGCATAATTTACAACATATTTGAATTTGATATGCCAGACAACACATGTTATATAATAGTAGAAGTATGTTAGTATATTACATATTATAATTTATCCATTTGGTGTGGGACAACTCATTCAAAGATTCACATAACACAGGTATTTCAGTATAAGCTTCTACAATATCTAAAGGGCATTTTTTTTCGTTGTTCTTAGAATCTTGCAAGATATTTCTATCTTAGAATCTTTCGGACATAAAATAAGAGTAACAATAGACTCTTCGTGGTACATACTCGTCTTTTTTTTGGTTCCGCCTAATCAACAGTGTGAAGACGTTAGTTTCAGAAAGAAAGAAAGAAAATTACTGCCTTAGACCACAGTCAAAAGTGGCTAAGGAAACCACAGAGCACCCGAATGTTGCTTGTTTAGTTCACTTAACTAACCACAAATGCAACATGTGGCTGTTCAAGAGGTCTAGAGGTTCGGTTATTAAAACAACACTAAGAATGTTGTTTTATGCATTTTTGCATTAAAATGGCAAAGGTGATGTCATTTTAAATATTTTTGCCTGCATTATCTACGCTGTTTTAAGCTTGTCATGACTCAAATGAAATAAAAATGCATACTCAATGCTATTTCGTTCTATCCAAATGATGGTTTTTAGTATTTTTAAACAAGGTTCTGGTTGGTTTGGTGTTTTTGAGTGTGTGAGTTGTTTTATTCAGTGTTTTTTGTTTTTTTCCTTTCGAAAAGTTGAGAGTGAAAAAAACGACGGTTAGGAATGACCTTAGGTTACCTTGATATCTCTGAATTTGTTTAAGATGATGCAACGAGCTCCTTTATGTGTCTTATTTCCCTTAGTTATTATGTAAAACTTAACGACAAATAATAGCAGAATAAGTTTTTCATTTCTCTATGCAGCAACTTTCATCATGTTTACCACATGTCAAGGTTCAAAGATAATGACAAACTGAGAAAGTAGTTACAAGTAAATCAAGCTGCAGAAGAAGAACTGCAATTACGAGTGACTGATCCTGAAGCGCTGCTTGTAAATAGTTAAGTGGGCTATGCATCATGCTAAAAGTTCCTTTATCCTTAATGATTTCTAGAAGCTTCTGGTTTGAAGTTCTCTTTAATAATGATGTAAATGTTTCCGTATCAATAATAAGTGAATACATGCAAATTTGTATGTATCCTAAATAAAAGTGTTTACCATCTTCAAAATAGGTTAATGTGTCAAATCTTTACTATGACAAAATATAGACTTCATTTAGCAATGGTTAATTTATAGCTAGAAAATAAAAGTCTGTCATCTTCAACTTGAATGTATCCTAAAACGAGTGTACTAAAACCAGTTATTTGTTGAATAATGTTGGGACAACCGTATGATGATGTAAATGATTGCTCATACAAGTAGCAGATATAGGATTTTAGTTAACACCGGAATCATAGGAACAATCTTTATATACATATACTGAAATGCCCAAACTAGTGGTCAATATGTGGATAACTAAGAGTTACACACAATTTACATAATATTTAGCATGCCTTATGAATTAAACGAAAGAAATGTGTTGTACAACATGTCCAAACAAGGATTAATCTTAGTATTTTGGTAAGTAATAATGAAGTTTTAAATAGGCACTAAAAACATAAAATTCAAACCTGTAATATATTAAACATGGATCATCATGCAGTTCGCCTACCTGATCGATTTATGGGAATTGATACAAAACATAAAATAACATTTCAAACATCACTTATTGTACAGGGACATAATAATCTCGGCACAAAATCCAAAGCAACAATCCTAAACATTCCTAAGAATTGGATTCAATATGTATATACAGATCATATTTCAGAATATTTTTTCTTAATTATTACATATATAAACTGTGAATAGATTATACTATATAGGAATGAAAAAATAGATACATATAAATTCTGAGATAGAGAAATAACCCAAGTGCAAATCTGAAGTTGAACTAAAAGGAAAGGGAGAAGGCCACAAAACCAGGATTCAGAGCAAGTAGCGTAGTTTTGAAAATGCAAACAACATAATTATTTAGCGACGTGAAAGCTTGAAATGAAATAATTTGAAGATTTAACATACCTGAAGCTGTAACTAAATCCACGGGAAGATGTACAAAATAGAAAATATGGATTCTTAGGCCATAGATGGGTTCGATGTTATTTGAGAAGGCATCGAGCAGTATGGTTAAGGAATGAAATGGAAGACGATTGATTTTCATCCCCGTTAGAGCGGTATTAAGAAAACAAAATGGGCAAAGGGTGCTCCGAAAAACTCTCCTAAAAGCTTCGCATCGAAATCAAAGCACCAGCCCTCTTCCGCTGCCTAATCTCACTTGAAATCATGCGGTCGCCCGTAAGTCTTTGCACCGGCGTCACCTACGACCGTGCCTCCATCCAACGGTGGCTCTATTCCGGCAACACAACTTGTCCTCCCACGATGCTCCCTCTTACTTCCACAGATCTCATTCCCAACCTCACCCTCCGCCGTCTGATCTGGATAAAAGCCTTGGAATTGAGCTGAATTTGAAAGCATTGGAAATTCTCGAGTTGATTTTGGGTTCAAATTGGACTGATGACAAAGCGGCGGAGGAGGGAAATGGGGGCGATTATTTAGGGCAAAGCGGCGGAGGAGGGAAATGAAAGTAATTTGGGGCGTTTAGTTTTGGGAACGGAGGGATGTTTCTGCACGTAAGTGGATGGTCAACAAATTAAAAAAAAATAGGAAAACTAAAGAACGGCTATTAGCCATTGCGAAATCAAAACTGCCCATAGTCGTTCCTAAATCATTTACAACGGCTGATAATCGTTGCTATTTAGCAACGGCTCAGAACCGTTGCAATTCTTTCGCATGGAGGAGTTGCAAAACTGCCAATATGGTGTAGTGATTGAACTCCCCTAGTATAAAAGCGCTAATTTTTCTATTCAGACTGCGATAACTTCTTCGTACTAATTCGAAATCCGGCAAGACTTCGACTGATTTACTCCCACCTAATTTAAGGACAATACGGAACACTTAGATACTTCATCTTATGAACGCACATTGTACTTTTCCATGAGGACTGACAGTTGTACTTCGAAAAAAACAGGCTACATCCTCATATTTGAACTCTGCCTAGGCAGAAGCCGCTATTTTTTTCTTCAAACTGCAATAACTTTTTCATACTAATTCGAAATTATGCAAAACTTCGACCGATGAACTCCTGCCTATATTACAGACAATATGACACACATGGATACTTCATCTTGTGAACGCACACTGTTGTTCTCCATGGTAACTAACAGTTGTACTTAGAAAATAACAGGCTATATCCAAATATTCGAATACTATTTCTCTATGAGATGAGATGTAAAAGAGTATATTTGGAATTTCAAAAAGACACCGAGTAAATCTATTTAATGAATTCTCTTTATTAGTAGTAAAGATAAAGATATATACACACGTGTATTTATAATATCTGAATATGTACATGTGTATATATATAATATATTAATTATGTATTATATATATATATTTAAACTTTCCAGATCAAATGCACAATACAAAAAAATATTTATATTTTATTGCATTAATAAATATATAAATTAATTCAAAATACAATAAAATAATAATAATAACTATTTTAATATTATGTTATTCGAATTTCGAAATTTTAGAAAATTAAACATGATATTTTAAAGATACAAAAAAAATTCTAGAATTTCCTCGACTAAAATAATATTTTTTAATTATTGACGAATTAGGCTATTTATTAAAAAAAATTAAAATATAAAAAAGACTATAAATTTTTACTTTTGGTCAAGAGTTTATAAAATGATATCAAAATTTTATAAAATTTAAAATTAAATGTTCGAAGCATATTTTATTTTATATGATTTATTTAATTAGCATATTGACTAAATAATATAAAATAATAGTAAATAAAAATTAAAAAATTAATTTGCAGCCACCAAAAAATACATTCTATATAGATACGCATTTATAAAATATAAGGTCAATTATTAACATGATATGATGATATAATTAAATACAAGTCATAAAATTAAAATTTGGTAGTATATTCGGTAACAAATTGCTAATTCTTGAACCATAGACCTTTATCTATCCAATAGCTTCTGCCTTTTGAATTGATTTGAGATGGATTTGTTGAAGCTCCTTCTTGATGAGCTCGGCCAGAAATGATGGGGAGATGGCAGCCAAAAAGTTCTTTTTGCATTAGGGTTATGTGTCCTTTTATAGCGGAAGAAATAGAGACAAATATGGATCACATCTAATACCTTTTCTCATCAAATCTCAACCATCCATCTCCAAACCCCTCTGGCATTTTTAGCCATTCCTTACAAACCCTATTGTTAACATCTTAACATCATGGGCCAACGACCCATTTAAGCCCAAATAAATATTATTGATTAAATCAAATTTAATTGCTTTTCTATATTGCATATTAATCGATATTTATTTATAATTTTCGTTAATATTGAATAAGTTAATTAATTTATAATAATAATGAACTAATTAAATCGTTTGGTCCAAAGAGAATTTATCATTCTGGTTGTGTGACTCGTCGGGTGTAAATTCGGTCAGCGATTAACATCGAACTATTCGACTATTAATGTTCACATATTACTTAACAAACGATGTGACATTTTAGCCAAACTTATTGTTTGCTTAGTTTCAATAAATTCCAATTTTATATTATCAAGCGTTACCTGGTTGAGACTTTTTGTTTGCACCAATTCTCTTCATCAAAACTGTATCACTTTGGACTTGTGTAATTTGGTAATAGTCAAAATTCCACTATCTTCCATATTCAACTCTATAGTCTAAACACACCCTTGATTATTATTAACCAAAATGCTTTGACCAAAGACTTTGACTTCGAGTTGACTGTGATACTTAACCTCATATAACTGAGGAAACGATCCTCTCTTGGATAGTGCTTCACTTCCAATACTTCCACTTGACCCAGCTATAGTCACTCGATGGATGTCGTGTCATGTTATACTATAATCAACACGGAGTTTTCATATTGAAGATTCATAATATTCTCAAGTCGAGGGAACTATGTAAATCAGTCATATCGATATTTTCTGTTTGATTTTAGTTATATTAACCAATGAAAAATTATCAAGTGAGTCGTTGCATATTATTTGATAACTATCAGCATGTAACTACTAGGTGCCTTCAGCAGTCATTGGTAATACACTGCCCAATATTTGAAGAGCGTTACATACTCTAGTCTCAATGGATACATCGATATCCAATCTCGTTGCATCTTGACTAGGAACATTTAAAATGGTATATTTGTTTTCGTTGTAATAAATTACTCATGGTTATAATACTATCTACCTACTATCACAAAATATACCATTTATGGAATTTTTTTATTAAATATACCTTTAATTAAGTTAATTAATTAATATAACACATCATATCAAGTATATAATAGAAAGAAAACACATTTATTTTGAACAAGATTGGTCAATGAGTTAGATATATATAATGAATTACATAATTGCCCATAGGGCATACCCCTGACTCTATCACATATGATGGTCTTTGGGGTAGGGTTTTGATGTGCTAAAAGATAGAGAATGAGTGGGAGAAAAATAAAGATGTAGATTCTACATTTTCTCTTTATTCTCTCCTTTATATAAGGATCATAACCCTCGTTCTAAAATTAGTTTTTGAATTTCCTTTCTTAACTTTTGCCGACTGAAACCATATACACCCATCCTCCAGAATTTCAAGCATAAACTAAAATAAAATAAAAGTTATATGACAGTCGGTAGTCGGCGATTAGAAGCTAGCACATTCTGGATTGTGATAAAATTCAAGAAGATCATTTCAAAGCCTCAACATGTAAACCCTTAGATTTAATGAAAGGTATTCATCTTATTTATTTATTTGTTTAGTATTATAATCATTATTGCATTATATTGTAGATTGTTAGATTATATTACGAGTCTAGTATATCGAAATTCTATCATACATTAAATGGTCGAATATGTTGATGCATATATATATATATATGTTTAATTTTTTTATTTTTGTGTAGTTTCTCATATTAAACTTAGTGCCTAGAAAATATATTTTTTAATTAAAACTAATATGAAATATAGCCCTGTTTTGGACACCTCAGTCGTAACTGGTCAAAATGCATTGACGACCTTTCAAAAGTCGCCAGTGTAATACATTTTTCTGCCGACTTTTGAAAAGTCACCAGTGTTTTTTTTTAAAAAAAATTTACACTGGCTCCTTTTCAAAAGTCGCCAATGTATTTTTTGAAAAAAAAAAATTACACTGGCGACTTTTGAAAAGTCGCCAGTGCATTCTGGCCAGCTCGGCGCTGAGCTGGCCAAAACAGGGCTATATTTGATATTAGTTTTAAAACTGGGCTATTTGCGATAATTACTTTTAAAACGAGGCCAAATCGAAAATAAATCCTTGCCAAAATAACTGCTATAAGAATCAAGAATGTTCTGCCCTCCTTGATTTCTTCCTACCATGTTTCATCCCTTCCTGATAGAAGTATCATTGACAATTGACAATTTACTCCTTGCACATGAGTTGCTTAAAGGTTACTATCTCTCCAAGAGAATTGTTTAAACTTGACAATAGAAAAGCTTTGGACTTTGTTCAGTGGACCTCCATAGTTAGAATAATGGTTACGATGAATTTCCTTAAACACTTTGTTGCTCGGATATATGCATGCATTTCTACCCCTTCCTTCTCCTTATCTTTCAGTGGCAAGAACGTAGGATATTTCAGGAGTAAGCAGGAAATAAGGCATGGGTACTATTGTACTAATATCCTCCCACCTGTTTATAATAGTCATGGAAGTTTTCACTTGCATGATTACTAAAAACGTGCAATATAAGAAAATGTAGTAACATCCCAACTGCAAAAACCCTCTCATCACATTTTAATGTTTGTTGATAACTTGATAATTTTCACAAAACCAAATCTTAGTTCCATCCACTGCATTATGAATAACCCTAATGAGTTCTACTGCTTACTGGCCTTAGCATTAATCTGGTGAAATCTAGCATTATGGTAGCTGGAGTCAACAGTCTATTTTTCAGAATATCTTAGAAGCTACGTACCTCTCCGCAACCCATGTCCAATAGCATACCCTATCTTGGAATTCGTTTTTCCACTGCTAGTATCATTATATTTCAATGTCTCCCGCTATTTGAAAAGATCACATCTGCTACGGATAATTGGGCTAATAGATTTCTCACCCAGGCCGCTAGGCTTGTTCTGCTAAAATCCATGATTTTCTCCATGTTTATGTGCTGGAGTAAGACCATCATCTTGCCTAAGAAACTTATCAATATGATTGAGAGAGCCATAAACCACTTTCTTTGGTCGGGAAATATGCAACAAAAATAATCCCAATAGCATCTCACAAGCTGGAAACGCCTCTTCAATATGGTGGGCTTAGCTTTAAAAACTTAATAAACTGGAACATGGCAGCTTTCAGTAAACACTTGGATAATCCCCTCGATAAAAAGAATAATATATATATATATATATATATATATATATATATGTGTGTGTGTGTGTGTGTGTGTGTGTGTGTGTGTGTGTGTGTGTGTGTGTGTGTGTGTGTGGGTGAAGTAAACTTGGATTCATAACATTGGAACAAAGGATTTATGGCTTATGAATGCTCCTCGGCACAGTAGTTGGGTTTGGCGCAATATTCTGAATCCGAGGAGTGCACTTCTCCCTCATGTTCATCAACAATTATTAATGCGGGAGTAGCTAGTTTTTGGAATGACCTATGGGCAATATAGGGATTGGTTTTGGGTTATATGTTGAATCATCAACAAATAATGCAGTCTGGCAATGCAAAAAGTTCTAAAGCTTTTAAATACTTGATTAATCAACAGATTATGGGGCTTTGGGGCTTTGGGGTAAAATCGAAAGTTTACACTATCCTGTTTCCGATATGGAGAAGGTTGTCTGGACCAATAAAGCCAAAGTACATTATATTGCTACATTATACAAATCAATATGCATTTTTAAAAAAACACAAAATTTTGTCTGGTATAAAAGAATTTGGAATAACCAGTTAAGGCCAAAAGAAAATTTTCTTCTTTGGAAAGTAATAAGAAATGGTCTCCATGCTAAAGCTAATCTGTTAGCTTGGGGGATGATGGTAAATGATACATTGTAGCTTATGCCTAGTTGAAATAGAGGATATTCACAATTTGTTCTTTAATTGCGAAATCACCTTTTTCTTATGGAACAAGCTGAATCGAAAGGCAGGTAAAACTGATAAAAATAGAGACAGTGCTACTGAATGGAAGCTCATTTTTAAAGCTACTAGAGGAGAAATAAGGAACCCATTCTACTACTATTAATTCTCAAAAAGTTTTTGCTTGTGATTTGGAATGAAAGAAATGATGGAGTTTTCACGAGAAAGGCCAAAACTACTTTGCAAATTTTACAGCAACTACTACATGAAATAAGAAGAGTTATCCACGTTAGTCCTCATTCCTCTGATGAGCAAGGCCAAAACTACTTGTGATTTGGAATGAAAGAAATGATGGAGTTTTCACGAGAAAGGCCAAAACTACTTTGCAAATTTTACAGCAACTGCTACATGAAATAAGAATAGTTATCCACGTTAGTCCTCATCCCTCTGATGAGCACACTTTACATCTACTATTAATAAAGAAAATTCAATGAACCAATTTACTTAGTGTTCTTTTGAAATTCCAGAAATGTCATTGCTTTCGTTTACAATAATATAACAGTCCGTGTGTGAAGCACGGACTCATACTAGTAATACGTGGTGCTAAAGCTTTAGTAACATACTCCATCATTTCTGTTTTTGTCCTTGTTTTCTTGTATTACGTGCACTTTGTAGTCCCTATGTTCCATTTCAATCTTTGTTTGCCCACTTTCTGTCTTTATCTTTTTCCATGGAACACAACTTGTTATGTTGCCTTTTGTTCTCCTTGTGCAGTAATAAAATGTTAGTGGCTCATCTAACTCCACTAGCTTTGCTAAAAAATCTCGATTAATTTTTGACCCTTTTTATTTAACTAGCATATAACCCGTGCGTTGCACACGATAATGTTGTAAAAGAAATTATCAAATATACATAGTCAAACAGTCGACGTACAATGTAATATGCTAATGTTAAACATATTTTTTTTTATTTTAGCATGTTAAAATGTTATGTTTTCATAGTAAAATATATTCAAAATTATTTTCGAATAGTTAAAATAATCATATATTCATTATTTTTATATTCTAACTATTTAAAATGATAAATTTTGTTTCAAATTAGTTTTACGATAATATTTCTAAAGTTTAAGGAAATTATATGTTAAAAATATTATTTTATTGATTTATACGTTTAAAAAAGGTATATGTATATACATATACTATTGTTATTTCCAAAATTTTATATTTTAAAATATTTTATGTAATTTTAAAATAAATGTAATTTATATTTTGAAATTAAGAAATTATACGTTAAATATGACCGATATACCTATACATGTGAAACAATTTTTAGTGTTTATGTATATGATAAATTTCAAAAAAAAATATAGATGTAATATGTTCCTTTTTGAAGTAATATTGAGTAAATTCACGATCATGTGTGTTTTGATCCGCATGCGTACCTGCACATGTGCGTGATGATGAGTTTTAGATGTCAAATTGCAAATCTATATTGATAAGGATTTTAAATGTAACATGAGATATTAAAGGATTTTTTTTAATTTACTAAAATTGTGGATAATAATAATAATAATAAAGTAATAGAGTGTATCTCATGCATTGCACATGCTAATTTTGTAAAAACATAGTACTCATACTTTAAATGTTGTTAAAATAAAATTTTGTTATGCAGTGTTTGATATATCAATCATAATTAAACGTTTATTATTGTTTATGCCTATAATTTTTGTTAAGTGATTCAGATATTTTTACATTTGAAAGAACTATCTACCATGTATTACTACTAATGTTGTATATAAATTGAAATTGTCATTTTGTTTATAAATTATCAAAGAATTTAATGAGTATTAATTACTTGAATTTATTTATGTAGTATAGATTTATAGTGTTTGGTTAATTTAAATACATAGATTTGAATGTAAAATAATAAAAGAAAATTGATGAAAGCTTTGTAAACGACTGTAGAAATTATAAAATCTCGGTACATATGAATATAAAATCATGGGAAAATTAACTTGATATTTTGGATAACTATAAAATGATAATTTATATGGATTTAAAAAAACGAAGAGAATTAATAGGTAGGGGTGATAATTTTATAATTATTGTGATGATTTGTGATCTTTAACTTCAATCATTTAATTAATAATTTATTAAAATAAATAATTATACATTAAAGTTGTTCGTATTGTTTTTAATATGATCCATATTTATACCGTGTTGTTACAATGAGCGTGATATTTTATTGGCATGGTTATCTATATTATTTGTTAGACAAATTAATAAATAATGGTTAATTAATTTTTTTAAAATAATTTATAATGAAATTATTTAATTAATTTAAATATACGACTTAAATGTAAATTGTACATGAAATTTGAGGACTTTGAAAATAATTATAGAAAGCAGAAAATGTAGATTTTTGAATGTAAAACAATAGTGTAAAATTAATAAAATCCTATAAACAATTCAAAACTAATGAATTGTATTAGGTCTTTAAAATATAATTTTAATAAATATCTAGAGAAAATTAAGGAGAGGTGAGAGAAATGCTAGAATTAAGGTGAGAGCTAAAATTTCTTCCACTTTACTATTATTTAATATATTATTATTTATTTAATTTTTTTTATAAATCCATTTTTTTTGTGTCCTGAGCTTAAAATCAGTTTGCATCAGTTTTATAATATATATATATATATATATATATATATGCACATGTATTTACGTATTTACAAATATTTACAATTAAAGAAAAAAATCAATTTTTTTCTCGGGTTTGTAGCAGCAATTCAAAAAAAATGTTTACAAATTATTTTATAGTAATTATTCAATGTTTTCGTCATTTAACATAAATGGCTATTTATATAAATATATCTTACATATTTTATATAAATTATTACAATTATTATTTCCATGTACACATATACATCTCTGCTATTAATAATGAGAATTTCGTGAATAGGATTCATCCGTGTCTTTTTGAATTTCGTAAAATACCCTTTACATCTCCATAGTAGCTAAAATTATTTGGCTCCTAATTTGGGTGTCTATTATAGAATAAAGAAAGTAGAAGACATTGGAGAGAGACAAAAGATATATTATTCATTCTTGAGAATATATATGTATTTACATTACATAGCCACCTTTATATAAAGGCTTCAGTGCAAAGGATTTAACCTATCCCACGATGTGGGACTAAACAAAAGAACATAAAAGCATATTCATTTTATGATTTACGTATATTGTAACACTCCCCTTTGAATATGCGTCTTCAAAATCTTGAATGCTCTGATAACTTGAAAATTTTCATTTCGAAACATGTATGATGATTGCTCCCCCTCATTATTATCTTGCTTGCATTTATCGATTCAGTCGATATTGTTGCCTCATTAAAAACCACTATAAGGAAAACCCAATGGGAAAAACCTTGAAAGAGGAAAAGAGTGCAACTTGTGAAATCATAAATATCATATTAAAAATGATATTCCTTCTAGTTTGATACTTCGGGATCAAATAATGCCTCATTAAAACCTTACTAAGAAAAACCCAATGGGAAAAATCTTAGTGAAGGAAAAAGAGTACAATATAGTATGTCATATTTCAATAATTTATTGCATCAGATAGAGTTTGATACTTCTGGATCAATTTAATACGTCAGTAAAAACCTTACAAAGGAAAACCCGATGGGAAAAACCTTAGTCAAGGATAAAAATATAATTTAACTTAAATAACATATTTGAGATGTTATTTCTTGAAAAGACGTTTGATTCTTCTAGATCAAGATAATGCCTCATTAAAACCTTAATAAGAAAAACCCAGTGGGAAAAATCTTAAATAAGGAAAAAGAGTACATTATAGCTTATTTCAAATGATACTAGGGAGTTGATACTTCTGCATCAAGATAATGCCTCATTAAAACCTTACTAATAAAAACCCAGTGGGAAAAATCTTAGTTAAAGAAAAAGAGTGAATTATAAAATAATTATGGGTGCTCCCCCTGATTTAAAGTTTCCTTTGAATTCGTATTTGTCTTTCGATAACTTAAATTGGTTATAGATACTTCTGGATCCATAAATATGTATCTCATTAATAATACAATTTATTAATAGTTTCCTTCGATGCAATCAAATTTTCTAAGATTGTTTCTTCAAAAATGGTTGCATTTTATGCATTTGCATGCTACTTTTATGAAAAACACTTCATGTGCTTTCATTTTTGTGCTTCAAATTAGTTTTGCGCATTGCAACTATACATCTTTCATGAATATTAAAAAAATTCATTACAACATTACTAGAAAGCAGGAAGTAATCTACTCATCTTGATGTATCAAGATTTTCATTACAACAATACTTAGAAGAAATTTGTAATCTACACTTCATGTCTTTTTCATTCTTTATAACTACAAAAGTTATATATATTCTTCAGAAATTTTTATACTTTAATAAGTATTTGCATATCGCAACTATCACTTCAATGGATATTAAGAGTTTCATTACAACGATACTTAAAAATAGGAAGTAATCTACTCATCATGAATTATATCAAGATTTTCATTACAACAATACTTAAAAGTAGGTTGAAATCTACACTCATTGTTATTTGCATTCTTTATAACAATGAAAGTTATTTATATTCTTTAGGTATTTGTATACTTTCATTATTTAATATGATTTTAAACCACATTTATACCTTCAGGGTATATTAAGCATTTCAAGTACTTTCGGTACTTTGCGGACTACATGCCCATATTTCTCTACAATTAAAGGATTCATGATGGCCAGTCATGTTTTCCCCTAATTCAAGATTCTTAATCTATTTATAAATATAAGCGCTTTATTATTTACAAATTTATCATCGATGATTATTTCTTGTCGGTTCTAGACATGATTTATTGAGATTTCTTTAATTATCATGTTTTAGGTACCTAAACCACTTCTAGGTAATTTGGCAATCATGTCATTGGTCTCTTCAAGAGCGCCCTTAAGTGTTTCTTCAAGAACACTCACCTCCATTATTTTGCATCTTTATTACTTACTCCAAAAATAATTTGAACTGACTTTTGAACCATATTTTAGATGTGGTTTACAAATTTTGATCCTTCAGTGATTCAAATCTATACTGGAGAAAGTCTACTAGGGATAATATTGATAATATTTTGCATCATTGTATATTTAAATATTTAACACTGATGATCAAAATAAGCTTGTATCCCTTTATCCTCCCCCTCAATGTTGACAAACATTGTCACATTAAATAATAATCATTTTTGGACTCTCATTTTGATCCATTATGATATTGCTACTAGCAAATACATCATACATATTAATAATAGGAGGATAATTCTTTTATAAGATGCATTCAATTGATATTGATTATTAGAGTTTGTTCTCATTCATTGATCTAAGCAATTGGAGGAATTTACTTATTGTGTAGATCATTTACATACATGACTTCAGGTCATTCAACATTTATGTTGATTGAATTTTAAATCACTAAATAATATATATGCATAATCACTAAATAATAGCTTATAACAAACTTCAGGTTGTTAGCTAAATATTTACATATATGGATGTATACGTGCGTCCACGTATCACATATATATTATAAAATTTTCATATTTCTCATTTGAATTAGTGATTTTTAGAACAAACTATTACAAGGATCCAAACTATTAATTTCTATTTATAAATCAATGTCAATGCAAACCTGTCAAAACCGCATGATAATGTTCAAAACATTTGGTTTGAAACCATATCGAACTTCTGGTTCGAACAAAATATACACAACTTCAAGTTGTTAAGTTTTATTCCTCAATTATATCTCAAATATCAGTTTTGAACACTAATTATGATTACTTATCAAGGAATAATTTTTAATTGCACATAGACATTTCTACACATCTCTATTGAGAGTTCTGTAAAAAAAATACAGCTAAAATAATTATAGTATCGTCTGGATACTTGGAATGTTACAGATACAGACTTCCTCAGGACCTATGTATAGCTTGCATGAAAATTATGATATGAAATATAGACTATCTCTTCAGGAGAATATTTAAAGATTATCTTCAGGAATTGATTATACGTGTAATATTTCTCACTTTTGATATAATTATAATGAAATATATGATATATGTTGCATAGCTCTCAAACTTTTAGGATCTAATCTAAACTAAATTAGGATCCTTTATAATCAAATTTCTATGCATTTATTTGGTTTAATAAAATTACCAAATATATAAGCAAATCTCTTCTAGAGATATGTTATCATTTCCTAATCTATTGTCTCTTTTAGGGATATTTTATTATCACTACTTCTGGAGTGAATTTATTTCTTCTAGAGATACATATATGTACTATTGGAATGTCATATTAATGTACAATGTTTCTATTTGTAGAAATTACATAATTACTACCTTTGCAATAACATAAAACATCCCTACTGGAAATTTTTTGTTGTAACTATCTTTGAAATGACATATCAGACTTTAAATACAGTAACAAAATTAGATGCACCAAATGAAAGTAAGATGCGAAAGATAAAACCACTACTTCTGGAGTGTAACATTGGTATACAATATCATTTTTTCTCTCGATAAATTATTGTTATTACTAAAAAAAAAATATCATTATTCCTTCGGGGAATATAGTATTTCCTTTTAAGGAATTGCAATGTAACAAAAACAAACTTTCTATAACATCTCTTCTGGGATGTTAGATTTTGCAATATAAATATAAATAAATCTCTAAAACATCTTTTCAAGAGATTAATACACACACACACATCCAATGATGTTTGAAATATCATATAACATAATATCTTTAGGATATTTGGTTAATATAGTGTAAATGTTAAGATATAAGGTAAGGTATAACTTATTTGGAGATTTTGTAATCTCTTGAATGCAGCATCATTTTCTCATACGATTATTTATTAATTTTCTTTAACTTCTTCAGGAAGTAAATCTTATCATTTTACATAATTTCAATAGAGCTTCGGGCTTCTAATTCATGAACTTCAAGTTCATTAATTTGTTATGAACTTCAGGTTCTTAATTTGTGTAAACTTCTCCCCTTTTTTGTACCATATTGTTACAAAATAAAAGTCTATTAGAATTCGAGCTTGTAAAGTTTATCAGAAATCTTTTCATAGTTCAAGACTTCAGGTCTTGGACTTTGAGTTGTACAACTTCTGGTTGGAAAAAAAATCTTTGCACAACTTCAGGTTGTTGTTCAAATTTATTTCTTTCATTATATCGAGCATTGTTTGCCAAAATGAATATATCATATAATAAACCATATGTCTATTCTTATTCCAAACATAAAAATACAGTATCATTTAATTTACTGTAGCCAGTGCATTTATGATGATATGGTAATTTAATTTATTACCATGACGATAACATTTAATGCATTTATGATTCAAAAAATGAATGCAATTTACCATTATTGTGGCATAAAATATAAAATATTATCACAACGAATTGATTTCTTTACAAACAAGTAAATCAATCTAACTAACTTTAGTTAGCAAAATTTAATCTCAAAACTAAGTTTAATATACTCAATAATAAAATTAAATGAATACCATAAGAGAAAATTTATCTCTTAATAGTCGAAATTTCTAAAATAACTAAAATAACTCTTATATATATACGTATATACATACATATATATATGTATATATCCTTTTTTTTATATAATTCAAGTTTCTGCTCTTTTATTGAAACTTCTGGTTCTTTATTATAAGAAAACCTAAAATTTAATAATTTGTGGTAACTCAGGCTTTTAGCATTATAGGAACTGCAGGTCCTCAACTTTTATTTCAAATGCTAGAAATTAAGTTTACCGCATATGTTTTCATTAACGTTTCCATTCACTTCTGGTGTACTAAATCAATATTAATATTGGATCTAAACTAATATGATCTTCTAAAGATGCATTATTCTTGTATATGTTTCTCTAAGAAATAATAAAATATTTCTTCTGGAAATATAAACAATATATATCAAAATAATTTCCAAAATCCAAATCCAAATCAAAGAGTATTCAAAATGAAAACTTCATTTATCAAACATGTATATGTTACTTAAATCTATATCACAAACCAAAACGTAATCAAGATCAATAAATTTATTTGAATCAACAACAGAAATTGTCAAATTCAAAACTTGCTTTCCAAAATAATGAACTCAATAAAAAAAGATGCAATAATAAGCAAGTTTGAAATTAATTCAAATCCAAATTCAAAAAAATCACATCATTTTATGTTTAAACAATGTACAAATCTCAAAGGTATATTATTTGGGTGTGATTTTGAGATCTACAATATAATGAGATCTGAAAAATAAGAACAAAAAAATCATATCTATTGTAGGATGAGATCTGAAATATAATGATAAAAATACATGTACAGTGGAATAAGATCTATAATTTTAGATCTATGATAAAATAAAATCTTGAAAAGATAAGATATATCAAAACTTAAATCCAAATCTAAAAAATTAGAAAATAGATATAGAACTGTGAAACAAGAATACTTAAATCTAGATCTAGATTAATCACAAAATAAATCTAAAAAAGCAGATCTAGAAAATTTCAAACCTGATTTCAATGGTTGAATAAGAGAAAGAGATAGATCTGATTTCAGTAACTGAATAAGAGAAAGAGACGTACCTACATGAAAAGAAAATGGATCTAATCTTCTGGATTATAATATTTGTGTTGATAACGTGTTATAAAATAAAGAAAGTAGAAGACATTGGAGAGAGAGACAAAAGATATATTATTCATTCTTGAGAATAGATATGTATTTATATTACATAGCCACCTTTATATAAAGGCTTCAGTGCAAAGGATTTAACCTATTCCACGATGTGGGACTAAACAAAAGAACATAAAAGCATATTCATTTTATGATTTACATATACTGCAACAGTGTCATCTATTCATGGCCCCTATTATTAAACTGCAGAACATCATTTTAACTCAATTAGATGTTATTGGAACAACTTCTTTCTTCATCCCTTACCTTATATACAACAACAATTAATGCATTTTTGATGGGGTGGGACAAATCAATTGTAGAGTATATATGACCAACATCCACACGTTCATTGATAGCTTCCCTAATTAATCTACATAAACAGCCATTAGTAGCATGAAAGCTATTATAATATTTGGGGCAAGCAAGAAAACATTACACAAAAGCATGATTTGTGTGAGTATGAAGGAGGGAGGGAGGGAGTCTACATGGTTTTGTCAGGAGGTAAACCAGGTCGCTTTATCACTTCATTAACATGCATCCATGTTCTCGGGCACTGTGTAAATAAATGGATACAAACATTATGTTAACTTCTACATTTGCATGGCAAAATTGAGAAAAAAAGGGTTATAAATTAGCTTGCAGGTTTTTGGAAAATGTCAAAGACTAACTTGCGGATATCATTCTCTGAAGTCAGCATCGAAGTAGATGGTGTGACCTAAAGCATTGAAAATGTTAAGTGATTGAATAGAAATGTATAATTATAAACTAGCTTTATAATATAATTTTACTTGATTAGCCATGCTCACCCTCATTGGAATGCCTGCTCCCATGCTAGAACTAGCCTGAATAAAGAAGAGTACAGAATACATGAACCGAAGAATAGATAAAAAATGATTATTATTATTAATTTGCACGGCTTGGGTTTGGTATAAATAATATTAATTCCCTGTGCAACTATCTGAAGAGAAGGTTTTATTTGTCCATAAAAATGCTATAGGAAAGCATTTTATAATGAGCTTCTTTGCTAAATTATTAATTTTTGTCCAATGCGATTTATAAAATGCAAAATAGTACTTATTATTTTTTAACCTTTTTGTAAAAAAAATGGATACAGATCACAATAAGGAGTAGGATTTTAATGAAAGAGTAATCACTCATGATCCCATCTATGCATATATCTGAAAAATAGGAATTATCAAGAACTACAATAGACAAAGAATTTTTTTATTAATTAACATGAATTCCACTATGTCTCTACAGTCAAGACTTTTGTAGAGATCCAATGAAACTGATATGTAGCACACTAAAACAGAGGCTAGGAAAAATACTAAAACTGTGAGTTTTACTAAATCAGGAGCACAAGTAATAGTCTGTATTAGCTTTCTTACTGTTTAGTGGAGTGGAGATAGTAAAAAGTTAAGTATATGACTTGGCTGACACGTCCATCTTTATACCTTCCTCGAAAAACTCTTTAATATCTAAATGATCACCCTACCATTTAACAAGTTCAAAACACATTCTGCAAAAACCGCTGAGATAATTAGTGCTTGATATACTGTTATCCTCAATCAGAAAGTTATATCCACAACCAGAGAAACTAAAAGCAAGAATGGCGAGGAAATAATTGTTTGAAGTATGCTCATTTGGAGTAAGCATGCATTTTTTTGGATTCAACCGTCTTTTTGAATTTCGTAAAATACCATTTACATCTCCATAGTAGCTAAAATTATTTATCTTCCAATTTGGGTGTCATCTATTCATGGCCTCTATTATTAAACTGCAGAACATCATTTCAACTCAATTAGATGTTATTGGAACAACTTCTTTCTTCATCCCTTGCCTTATATACAACAACAATTAATGTATTTTGACGGATGAGACAAATCAATTGTAGAGTATATATGACCAACATCCACACGTTCATTGATAGCTTCCCTAATTAATCTACATAAACAGCCATCAGTAGCACGAAAGCTATTATAATATTTGGGACAAGTAAGAAAACATTACACAAAAGCATGATTTGTGTGAGTATGAGGGAAGGAGTCTATATGGTTTTGTTAGGAGGTAAACCAGGTCGCTTTATCACTTCATTAGCATGCATCCATGTTCTCAGGCACTGTGCAAATAAATGGATGCAAACATTATGTTAACTTCTACATTAGCATGACAAAATTGAGAAAAAAGGGTTATAAATTAGCTTACAGGCTTGCGGGTTTTTGGAAAATGTCAAAGACTAACTTGCGGATATCAGTCTCTGAACTCAGCATCGAAGTAGATGGTGTGACTTAAAGCATTGAAAATGTTAAGTGATTGAATAGAAATGTATAATTACAAACTAGATTTGTAATATAATTTTACTTGATTAGCCATGCTCATCCTCATTGGAATGCCTGTTCCCATGCTAGAACTAGCCTGAATAAAGAAGAGTACATGAATACATGCACTAAAGAATAGATAAAAATGATTTTTTTTTGCACACCTTCGGTTTGGTATAAATAATATTAATTCCCTATGCAACTATCTGAAGAGAAGGTTTTGTTTGTCTATAAAAATGCTATAGGAAAGCATTTTATAATGAGCTTCTTTGCTAAATTGTTAATTTTTGTCCAATTAAGAGGTATGATTTATAAAATGCAAAATAGTACTTATTATCTTTTAACCTTTTTGTAAAAAAATGGATACAGATCACAATTAGGAGTGGGATTTTAAGGAAAAAGTAATCACTCATGATCCCATCTATGCATATATATGAAAAATAGGAATTATCAAGAACTACAATAGACAAAGATTTTTTTTATTAATTAACATGAATTCCACTTTGTCTCTACAGTCAAGACTTTTGTACAGATCCAATGAAACTGATATGTAGCACACTAAAACAGAGGCTGGGAAAAATACTAAAACTGCGAGTTTTACTAAATTAGGAGCACAAGTAATAATCTGTATTAGCTTTCTTTACTGTTTAGTAGAGTTGAGATAGTAGAAAGTTAAGTATATGACTTGGCTGACACGTCCATCTTTATACCTTCCTCGAAAAACTCTTTAATATCCAAATGATCACCCTACCATTTAACAAGTCAAAACACATTTTGCAGAAACCATTGAGATAATCAGTGCTTGATATACTGTTATCCTCAATCAGAAAGTTATATCCACAACCAGAGAAACTAAAAGCAAGAATAGCGAGGAAAGAACTGTTTGAAGTATGCTCATTTGGAGTGAGCATGCATTTTGTTGGATTCAATCTTTTTGAATTTCGTAAAATACCCTTTACATCTCCATAGTAGCTAAAATTATTTGTCTCCCAATTTGGGTGTCATCTGTTCATGGCCTCAATTATTAAACTGCAGAACATCGTTTCAACTCAATTAGATGTTATTGGAACAACTTCTTTCTTCACCCCTTACCTTATATACAACAACAATCAATGTATTTTTGACGGGGTGGGACAAATCAATTATAGAGTATATATGACCAACATCCACACGTTCATTGATAGCTTCCCTAATTAATCTACATAAACAGCCATTAGTAGCATGAAAGCTATTATAATTTTTGGGACAAGCAAGAAAACATTACACAAAAGCATGATTTGTGTGAGTATGAGGGAGGGAGGGAGGAAGTCTACATGGTTTTGTCAGGAGGTAAACCAGGTCGCTTTATCACTTCATTAGCATGCATCCATGTTCTCAGGCACTGTGCAAATAAATCGATACAAACATTACGTTAACTTCTACATTTGCATGACAAAACTGAGAAAAAAGGGGTTATAAATTAGCTTACAGGCTTGCAGGTTTTTGGAAAATGTCAAAGACTAACTTGCGGATATCAGTCTCTGAACTCAACATGGAAGTAGATGGTGTGATCTAAAGCATTGAAAATGTTAAGTGATTGAATAGAAATGTATAATTATAAACTAGCTTTAATATAATTTTACTTGATTAGCCATGCTCATCCTCATTGGAATGCCAGTTCCCATGCTAGAACTAGCCTGAATAAAGAAGAGTACATGAATACATGCATTGAAGAATAGATAAAAAATGATTATTATTATTTTTTTGCACACCTTGGGTTTGGTATAAATAACATTAATTCCCTGTGCAACTATCTGAAGAGAAGGTTTTGTTTGTCCATAAAAGTGCTATTGGAAAGCATTTTATAATGAGTTTCTTTACTAAATTGTTAATTTTTGTCCAATTAAGAGGTGCGATTTATAAAATGCAAAATAGTACTTATTATTTTTTAACCTTTTTGTAAAAAAAGGGATACAGATCACGATTAGGAGTAGGATTTTAATGAAAGAGTATTCACTCATAATCCCATCTATGCATATATCTGAAAAATAGGAATTATCAAGAACTACAATAGACAAAGATTTTTTTTATTAATTAACATGAATTGCACTCTTCTCTACAGTCAAGACTTTTGTAGAGATCCAATGAAACTGATATGTAGCACACTAAAATAGAGGCTGGGAAAAATACTAAAACTACGAGTTTTACTAAATCAGGAGCACAAGTAATAGTCTATATTAGCTTTCTTTACTGTTTAGTAGAGTAGAGATGGTAGAAAGTTAAGTATACGACTTGGCTGACACGTCCATCTTTATACCTTACTCGATAAACTCTTTAATATCCAAAGATCACCCTACCATTTAACAAGTTCAAACATATTTTGCAAAAACCGCTGAGATAATTAGTGCTTGATATACTGTTATCCTCAATCAGAAAGTTATATCCACAATCAGAGAAACTAAAAGCAAGAATGGCGAGGAAAGAATTGTTTGAAGTATGCTCATTTAGAGTAAGCATGCATTTTGTTGGATTCTTTTAGCGTTTATATTCATGTTACTAATTCAAGATTCTGGATGTTCTTTGTGTATCCCTTTGTGGCTAAAGCTTTAGTGGCATGGTTGTAGAAACAAGTAGAGTTTAGTCAATGTATTATTTTACCATTGTTTATCTGTGATTCAACAACGTATAAAATTGATTGTGACCTTTTATTTTGTACACTCAAATAGATGCAAGTGTTCTTTAGTGAACATTAAATATTAGTTTAAAATTTTAACAGTAAGTACTAAAATTTGGCGACTGTAATTATTTTCTCTACATATATAGAGTATAATGTATTATAACTTCTGTACCAACAAATTAAAGATTCACTTACAAAGCTAAAATAAAATATAAAATATGCTATTATAAATTCTTTATAAAGAACGATAGCATTTATATTATATTTGAGAAAAAGGAAGAAAACATGTAAAACAATATTCGCTTTATGAAAATGATGATGATTATATGCATAACTTTTATGTATAATAAAACACATAATTTTATTTCATAAAACCATGTACATATATCTGCAAACAAAAGAGTGATGGGATTGTGGTTAAATAAAAATAATCATAATCTTACTGACGGACAATTCATATTAGTTAAGCTATAATAACAAGTATAATATATTCTTTCTTTCATTGATCCACTTAATGAACTTAATGTTTACCAACATGACTATAGAATATTAGATTAACATGCATCAACTGATGTAGTGAACACAACCACATACAACAACCTAATTATAGTCATTGAAAATTTCTTATATTGAAAGAAAAAATTAAATGTTCACAACTTATACCGCACTCATTTTATTACACTAAAAATGAAAGGAGTATAACGTAATCAACTTGATGCTCAAGAAATTAACATTTTACAGAAAATCAAAATGAAGTTACAATACAAAGGAAATACAATTGTTTTCAATGTATAATTAACATAAAAAGAAAGAATGGGAAATAATCGAACTACTTCACACTGTACAATATCTACTCTTTTGAACTACAAAATTATCTGTGTGCATAGCACGGGCCACTCACTAGTATACATATATACACATAACACACACAGATATGTGTGTGTATTTAGACAACACTAGAATACTAGATGAGCTAACATGTCTGTTGCAGTGTAAATGCCAGCACCTATACATAGGCATGTCAAACCATTCACACTTTATTATGTTGTACGTACATGTACACACATATGTATACATGATACACATATTCAAATATATTACAAAATAATATAAAGTAAAACTTTATTTATAAAATTAAATTAACTAATAATTTTATTTAAAAGAAATTTGGAAAATTTCTAAATAAATTAGACTACAAAGGCCCAATAAAGATTCAAAACGGTAATCTTTTTTGAAATTCACTCATTGCTTCGCCTGTGGGCAGGCCCAGTTCCAATATGTAACCTTTCATTACTCCCACTGAATGAGTTCTTAGTCATTTTTTTTAAAACATAATTTACAAGTATCAAATGATTCTAAATCTAAAAAGGTAGAAACCCTTGGTTTCTCAACTTGCTTGATTGTATTGATTCACATCCATTTTTATCAATCCATAAAATAGGGTTGATCATGCTTTGATGAACTAGAACCTGTTTTGCACTAATCTGACCATATATAATCGCGCTCTAATGCATTGCATCAATTTCACATAGACATTGACATTTTGGATTTATCTTGCCTCAAGACATACATCTTTTTATCTAAGAATAGGAAGTCTTATACAAATAAGAAAGCTAAATAAATACCCGTAAAGCACTTAGAATTGTTAAACATTAAAAAACTTGCGATAATTATCCATATACTTTTCGACTTTCTAGATAATTATTAACACTAAACTTAGGACTTTTCAGAGGCGAAAACTTAAATTGTCTCCTTGCTTGCATTAGATTCTTAATGAATAAGGGAATAATTTTCTTTCATGTAATGTATTAATTGGTCCTTTTATATTTTATATAAATCCAATTTCGTTGAGTTGTTTTTTTGAATTATACGACTTTGGTTGGCCCCATTTTTCATTTTTTGGTGCTAAATAAGACCACTTACTCTAAGATAAATTATACTGATAATGACCCCTTAACTAACAAAACTCTAGTTCAAATCTTCCTTATTCCAAGGATCGCAATATGAAGAAATCAAGATGTGAGTTATGACAGAGTAAATTATAAACAACGATGGAGACCATATGGTCGTACATTTCAGTATGTGAGGTAAATTACTATGTGAAGTATAAAGTCAACGTGCAATCAACTTAGAAATTCAAAGCTCAAAAACTTAGAATTTAACATAGTCAAATGCAGCGAAAAGCTTAAAACAAGATGAACCGAATAATTGAAAACTGAAATAAAAATAGCAAAAGTAAAATTGCTTTATATTAAAAAATAATATAATGTAAACATTTGATTAAATGTTTATGAATGACGAAAACACATAGAATCACCACATGTTTAAATGGTTATTTAAATAATTCTATTTTTTGCTTCATATTCGATGATAAATTATCAATGTAATTTTTCAATATAAATCAGAACAATAATAAATCATTAATAATCGTTATAATACCTTTGGTGTCACACTTTTTTTGGTATCAACATGAACTTCTAAAAATGCTCCTCCACAAATCCTATTAAATGTAGGATCGATTTCACCCTTGAGGGGGGGTGAATAGGGTGATACTATTAATTATAAGAATTTAATATGGAAGTATATAAAATAATTTCAACACAGATATAACAAATTAATAGCAGCACAAATAATAGCAGAATACAAAAAGCAGAAAATAGAACACACAGATTTACCCAACGTCGGCAAAACCATACCTATGTCCTGCCGCTAAGGTTTCTATAAGAAATTAAGTAGTCAGACGCTTACACACGTAAACTCGCGACACCCGCTATCGACTAACCTAACTCTATACACAAAACACTGCCACAACTCGGCCACTGAGTTGCGAATTCTCGAACTACACCACTATAGTTCGTTCCCTAATCATACGACTATAAATTACAAATATTTAAAAGAAAAAATACAAATTTAAAAGCAATTAAAAACAATTAACAAAACCCTAATTTTAAACAATAAAGCCCAAATACTATTTACAATAACCGGCCCAAAAATAAATCCCTTTTCTTTTCTATTATTTGGCTGGTGTCTTTGTACTTCGTTTCCTTGAAAAATTAGCTGCTTCGCTCCTTGAGAAAATTAGGACTTTCTGAAATTGAAGCGCCACTTCAATTGATCGTTCGATTATATAATCTTGCGTTGCTTGCTCAATCGAATGATCATCTCTTCGATTTTGCACACGGCTGCTCCAATTTGATCGAGTTCGACTAAAATGGTATGTTATTTCCCTTTTGGTTTTCTGGTTGATATGCTTGAACTCGATGAACTATCCGTCGATGATGTTAACAGTTAAATAGGGATCGATTCCCTATATTTTCTTTAGAATTTATCTTTGAATTCGACTGTTAGTTTTTGGCTCTGCCGTTCAATTATGCTTGAATGTTGGTGATGATATTGATTTGTTCAATTCTATAATTTATGTTACTTAATTATCACGATTTTGATTTCTGACTTGGTTCGTTCTTTTTGCCTTGGTCATCATGGCTTTGATTTTGCTGGTGGCTTCAGTTATGGTGATTTTATGATGATATATTGACTTTGTTTGAAACTGCTACTTTGCATGATTTTGTCTCAGCCTTGAGCACTGCATCACTGTATCGTATAAATGTATGCTCAACTTGACACTCTATTGCTTGCCATTTTGAACTGTTGCACTATTCTGTCCACCACGTGTTGATGTTGCACTTATACCATTTGAGTTGTGGTACCTGTTATCACTACATACATCATATATATGTACACACATTTATCTATGATGCTGTGTACTTCATTTTTGTTGTAGTCGAAACTTTTGAACTTCTTGTTTCACTGGTGCATGTTTTTGTTCATTGGTCTTTTGCATAGTGTGGTGAGTTGCATTAATATTTTGCTCGACCACTTGATTAAAGTTCCGCGAACTTCTCTTGTGACATATTTGATTTCGGCACTTGACATTTAAACTTGATATGTTTAGTTCGAATTCCCCGCATCATTATCTGGTTTGAAATTGCTGACTTAAGACCAAACTATTTCTGTTTCTCTTGACCATACGAGCTTGATTTAGTTGAGCTAGCTTGCATTTGGATTGAAGTATTGCATTGCTTGCATTGCATATATATATGTGTATACATATGTATATATATGGATTGTAGTCATGCAGTCTGAATTTGGATTCATATCTGGTTCATGATGTCATGTGTACTCGAGTCAGGTTTGAAATCTGACCATGCTTCATTATGTTTAAAAATGTTTTGGTACTGTTTGGATACTGAACTTGATCATTTGGCCTTGCTCATCTACTTGTGCATGTTGTATTTTTCTCATTGATCTTGTTTAAATTTGTGGCCTTGGTTTCACTCGAGAATTATTTGCATTTTGAATTGTATTTGAATTCTTATGCTCGACAGTTTTGTGATGTTTTGTAGTGCACCAGAGTTGAATCCAGCTTATAGCTCGGGTTTGACCTTGTGCTGATATCAAGACTTTATTTGTATTTCACTTGAGTTGAACCCGGCTTTTGAGTTTGACATTGTGCTCACATGTCCCTGTAATTTTATCAAGTGTACATTGGTATGTCAGCCTTGTGGCATTATAGTGATTCGCTGTTCATGTCACAAGCTGTTAGTGTATGATGAATTCAAAAATAATTGATGACGAACAACCCAAATAACTGAGGCAAATAATATTTTCACAAATACACATTTTATTTTACGCTGCAAAAATATTTTCTTTTCAATTTTACCGTGTCAGTGTGTATTTTGCAGATAACTCAGATGTTGGATTTAAGCTAGAATAGAGTTGAAGATAAATACGAGTAAATAAGTGATGTGTAGTGAGGTGCTAATGTAAATGATAAATTGTGATTTAATCAAAATTGTATTGTAATTGAAATTGTGTATATAGTAAGAGCTTAAATTTGTACTATTCAAAATTGTAATAAATATTTGTTTGAATAAAATATCCATTTGAATTTAAATTCTGTGTCATTTATAGTATTCACCAAATATTTATTTAATTATGTGAAAAATAAAATAGTATATTTACAAATACATTTAAATGAATATATATATATATATATGTTTATTATCATCAAACAAAAATCATATACTTGCATATTCAACAATCTCCCCCTTTTGATGATAACAAACAAATATTTAAGATTTTGAATATATTAAATGTATTTGATCATTCAATTTGCTCCTCCTATTTGAATGCTCCATCTCTACACAAAACTCCCCCTTCATATATACATGAAAATATGCAAATGAGCTTAGATGAAAATAAAAATAATATTTGATCTTTATTTTCTCGAAATCTTAACTCTTCTCTCCCCCTTTTGTTATCAGCAAAAGAGTAATAGTGCAAGAAATATAGAGATAAAGTGATAGATAATCATACAATACTAATACCCAATCTAGTATAAATATTAAATTTCAATAAAAAAATCAAACAAAAATCATAAATACTCTGGTAGGTGCATGTTCCACTTTAGAATAATAGGAATGATGTCATCATATAAAACCATATAGTTGTGTCTATTTTTGGTATATTTATATCAGGAATTTGAATATCTACTAACCATGCATAATCGTTAGGACTTTTAAATGAGAGTAGTAGTATTCTCAGTTTTTATAAAAAAATGAATTCAAGTATCTTCTAACCACGCATAAGCGTGAGGACTTTTAAATGGGATTAGAATCAATTTGTCTATTTAATCAATCAATTTTGATTTACGTTCCATACATGCACAACCGTGAGGACTTTTAAATGAGCATGGAAGCACATAATAAAAAATTCCAAGTAATTCACCCATGCATAACCGTGAGGATTTTTAAATGAGAGTGAATACTTTGAATGTTTTTTATTGCTAAAAATATAATAAAATGAAAGCGTATAATTTTCCGTTTAAAATACCACATATTGACATACTATATTGGATTTTTGATGAGTGATGGTCGATAGAAATATGATAGGAATAAAGACGTTCATGGAATTTTTACCAACAAATTTTTTTGTAACTCTTGTTTAAATTTCTAAAGAAATTTACTAATTATACCGTCTCAAGTTATAATATATGATTAATATCAACACTCATCATTTTTTCAGTCACTATTTATCTTTTTGATAATCAGTAGGGAGTCAGATTAGTTGATGTAGTAATTTAAGATCAAATCCAAAAATAATTATGAAATCAAATTTTCTATAATGATTAATCTGAAACAAGGTCAACAAAAATGATTTTCTTGGAAGGGGTTTATAAAAGAAAAATGTCTGCTATTTGAAAATTATTTGAAATGAAAAATATGCATATATTTTCTTTGAATGTGATGCAACTAATGAATGTTTCTACATAAAACACGTTTCATTGGTAATTTTTCTATCAACTAAATTATCGGTGTAATTTGCATCCAAACTTCTCTTAGACTCAAAATTACCATTAGCTGGATATCAAGGACCGGACTATGATGTGTGCAACAAAATATCTTAAAAACATTTTTAATAGCTTTTAAATGAAATTGAATTGAAGTCGTGCAAATAAACAAATCAGTTAACGTAATGACTAGATATATCCATGAATATCTTGAGTAATCATCAACTAATATAACACCATCATTAGACCAAACAAATTTATACGAATTAGTTCAAAGATGAAAAGAAGATTGGTCAACATTTTACACAAATCAGAATCAAAAAATAGAACAAGTCAAATAAGAATATATCTAATAAGAATAAGTCAAAATCAAAATCAACATTTGTTTTGTTATCACATAACTGGCTGATTTATACCAGAATATGGTGTAGATTATCACATTTAATAAATTGTTTAAGATAAATGTTCCATTACCAATTTTACCTTGACAATAATTTTTCCGTTGTTGCCCATTGTGATTCTGTCACCTTTATACTAGGCTAAGAAACTTTGATTTGTCACTCGCTGTGTTGTTTAGAATAGCCAGAATCTAGATAACGCTGTTGTTGTTTCTTAGCCTGCCACAATACCTACACAAGAAAAGATTTTTGTGACCTATTTGTTTTTATAGGCCCATGGTTGTTAATGGCAAATAATTTTGAAAAATATGTTTGTGGAGATCCAAAACTATTTATATACGTTCCTTTCGGCACCCAGATTTGTTTAACTTTGAGGAATTTTATATTCATGTCTTTTGAAACCCAAATTGGTATGATTTTCACATTTTTAAGTCTTTACCAGCAAAAATTGTGATTGTGTCCAGTTTTTTCACATATTGTGCACTTTGAATCGACTTAATTAATTGTATTTCTAGCACGTTCAGATTGAATATACCCAAGTCCTTATCTAACAATATTAGTTTGTTTCCCTAATAGCATATTTAGCGACATTTCGCTTTTGGAAAAATTTTCTAAAGTTGTAGACAATTGTTGGACTTGTGTTTTAAGAGATTCATTTTCATTCAATAATTGAGTGCACTTTTTAATAGAATTTTCTCTCCTTATGTTTTCGCTTTCTTTCAAAATCAGAATTTCATTTTCAAGCGATTTAATTTTAATTTCTGAATTTTTAATCTCTTCTACAAGTGATGGACACTTATCACACTTAGGGATCTTCCTTTGATAGTTTTTAACTAATTGATCAAACTATTTATTTAAATCTATCAAAGTATCTCTTTGTGATTCAATTTTAGTGTATTTCTCCCTAAGTCGTTCAAAACAGTCATTTACTTCGTGGAAATATATAAGTAATTCCGAGTGAGTGAGTTTTGATACCTCGCTTGGCTCACCATCGTCACTATCAGTTATATCACCTCGAAGGCACAGATATGCCCTTTCACTCTCACTGCTAGTGTTTTATATTCATCATCACTTTTATTCCATGTGGCTGTAAAATTTCTTCTTTTCGATTTATTCCCTTGGTCGAGTTGAATTCGTGGACAATTGGGCTTGATATGACCGGGTTTATTGCACTTGTGACATATGATTTCCTGCTCTTCTGAGTTGTCTAGTGCTTTGATTATTCTGATTTTCAATTTTTGATTTGGAGCTGGATTTCCGTATTTGTGGTTCCACTTTTTGAATCTCTTTATTAGTAGCGCCAGCTCACTGCTTCGTCGTCGTCGTCGTCACTACTGCCTTTTGTCAATCCTGTTAAGCATGTTTCTGAGTCGATTATGGGGGATCTCTCACGATTGTTGACTTTTGCACCATATATTGCATCAAAAGTATTCCAGATTTCCTGTGCATTTTCACAATGAGAGATAAAATTAAAATTATCTTGATTAATATGAGAATATAGTATATGCATAGAAGGAGCATTAATCGAAGTATTTTTCTCATTCATTATATCACATATGTTTTCAATAATATCCCCACATTTAATATTAACAGATTTTAAATAAAATTTCATTTTTAATTCCAATTCAAAAAACATGTTCCATCAAAAATAGGAGGAATAATATTGGACCGACCCTCGGCAAAAGTATTATTAAAAGAGGCCATTTTAATTTTTTAAAATAAAAATTGGTTTTTGAAAAATCAAAGTTTTAAAACAAAAATGGTTTTTGTTCCTAGCTCTGATACCACTTATAGGATCGATTTCACGGTGGACGGGAGGTGAATAGGGTGATACTATTAAATATAAGAATTTAATGCGGAAGTATATAAAGTAATTTCAACACAGATATAGCAAAATAATAGCAGCACAGATAATAGAAGAATATAAAAAGCAAAAAATAGAACACACGGATTCACCTAGCTTCGGCAAAACCGTGCCTACGTGCTGCCCCCAAAGTTTCTACTAGAAATTAAGTAGTCAAACGCTTACATACGTAAACTCGTGACACCCGCTATCAACTAACCTAACTCTACGCTCAAAACTCTGCCACAACTCAGCCACTGAATTGCGAATTCTTGAACTAGACCATCGTAGTTCGTCCCCTAGTCACACAACTAGAAATTACAAATATTTAAAAGAAAAAATATAAATTTAAAAGCAATTAAAAACAATTAACAAAACCCTAATTTTAAACAATAAATCCCAAATACTATTTACAATAAACGGCCCAAAAATAAATCCCTTCTCTTTTCTATTATCTTGCCGGTGTCTTTGTACTTCGTTTCTATGAAAAATTAGCTGCTTCATTCCTTGAGAAAATTAGGACTTTCTGAAATTGAAGTGCCGCTTTAATTGATCATTCGATTATATAATCTTGCGTTGCTTGCGCAGTTGAATGATCGTCTCTTCGATTTTGCACACGGCTGCTCCAATTTGATCAAGTTTGACTGAAATGGTATTTATTTCCCTTTTGCTTTTCTGGTTGATATGCTTGAACTCGATGAACTATCTACCGATGATGCTAACCGTTAAATAAGGATCGATTCCCAATATTCTCGTTCGAATTTATCTTTGAATTCGTCTATTAATTTTTGGCTCTACCATTCGATTTTGCTTGAATGTTGGTGATGATATTGACTTGTTCAATTCGTATAATTTCAGTTACTTGGTTATCACAGTTTTGATTTCTGACTTGCTTCGTTCTTTTTGCCTTGGTCATCACGGCTTTGATTTTGCTAGCGACTTCGGTTATGGTGATTTTGTGATGATATTTTGACATTGTTTGAAACTGCTACTTTGCTTGATTTTGTCTCAGCCTTGAGCACCGCATCACTGTATTGTATATATGTATGCTCGACTTGACACTCTATTGCTTGCCATTTTGAACTGCTGCACTATTCTGTCCACCGCCGTGTTGATGTTGCACTTGTACCATTCGAGTTGTGGTACTGGTTATCACTATATACATGATATATATGTTCACACATTTATCTATGTATGTTGTGTACTTCATTTTTGTTGCAGTCGAAACTCTGAACTACTTGTTTTATTGGTGCATGTTTTTGTTCATTGGTCTTTTGCATAGTGTGGTGAGTTGCATTGATATTTTGCTCGGCCACTTGATTATAGTTCAGCGAACTTCTCTTGTGACATATTTGATTTTGGCACTTGACATTTGAACTTGATACGTTTAGTTTGAATTCCCTGCATCATTATCTGGTTTGAAATTGCTGGCTTAAGACCAAACTTTTTCCGTTTCTCTTGACCATACGAGCTTGATTTAGTTGACCTAGTTTGCATTTGGATTGAAGTATTGCATTTCTTTCATTACATGTATATGTATACATGTGTGTATACATATGTGTGTGTGTATATATGGATTGTAGTCATGCAGTCTGAGTTTGGATTCATATCTGGTTCATGATGTCATGTGTACTCGAATCTGGTTTGAATCTGACCATGCTTCATTGTGTTTAAAAATGTTTTGCTACTGTTTGGACATTGAACTTGATCATTTGGCCTTGCTCATGTACTTGTGCATGTTGTATTTTGCTCATTGATCTTGTTGAAATTTGTGGCCTTGGTTTCACTCGAGAATTATTTGCATTTCGAATTGTATTTAAATTCTTGTGCTCCACAGTTTTGTGATGTTTTGTAGTGCACCTGAGTTGAATCCAGCTTATAGCTCCGGTTTGACATTGTGCCGATATCGTGACTTTATTTGTATTTCACTTGAGTTGAACCCAGGTTTTGATAGGGTTTGACCTTGTGCTTACATGTCCCTGTAATTTTATCAAGTGTACATTGGTGTGTACGGGTTTGTGGCATGTACGGTGATTCACTGTGCATGTCACAAGCTGTTCATGTATGATGAATTCAAAAATAAACGATGACGAACAACCCAAATAACCGAGGTAAATAATATTTTCACAAATACACATTTTATTTTACACTGCAAAAATATTTCCTTTTCAATTTTACCGTGTCAATGTGTATTTTGCAGATAACCCAGATGCTGGATTCAACTTGGAATAGAGTTGAAGATAAATACGAGTGAATGAGTGATATGTAGTGAAGTGCTAATGTAAATAATAAATTGTGATGACAAGTACCTTTGTCGAAGTGGTTAATTGAATCGGCTTTGGTGCAGGATGTCACAAGTTCGAAACTTGCTTTCGAACGTTTATTTGACATGGGATATGTTGTCCCAATGATTTGTTGTATATAAAGTACCAGTTCAAAAAAAAAAAAAAATGTGATGCAATCAAAATTGTATTGTAATTGAAATTGTGCATATAGTGAGAGCTCAAATTTGAACTATTCAAAATTGTAATAAATGTTTGTTCGAATAAAATATCCATTTGAATTTAAATTCTATGTTATTTATTTTATTCACCAAATATTTATTTAATTATGTGAAAAATAAAATAGTATATTAACAAATTCATTTAAATAAATATGTGTGTGTGTATATATATATATATATGTTTAGTATCATCAAACAAAAATCATATACTTGCATATTCAACATTAAATATTAGCATCACTTAAAAATAGGATTTAATAGATAAGTTTTCTTTACCAACTCAAAACGTCGCTCTATGGATATTATCAAAATCTTAATATCACTTAAAAATAGCATCTAACAAATAATATTTTTTCAAATTCATTTTTTATTAATTAATAAAAGAAATGAAAACTCAAACTGATAAAAAAACTAAATTCATTATTTATTAATTAATAATAGAAATAAAAATTCAAACTAGCAAAAAAAATTAGATGTTGTAATTTAGAAATTAAAATTAAAACTAATTGCATATCATTTCAACACAAAAATACGGTTAAATATTTGTGCAAATCATTTTTTTTTTCGATGGAGTTAAACATATACAATTTGTAAAAAAACAATTCGCACGCGAAGTGCGTGTTATCATCACGGACGAAGCGCGTGCCATACCACTCGTTATTTATAATCTATATATAATGGGAATACCCCATTTTGAAGCTTTTGAATTTTCAAAATTACCCCTATACTGAATTATTTTCGTTTTGAGACAAATTGGACATATTTGTCAATATTCAATAAGACCTCACGTTCTAAATTCTCACCCCAGTTTCTCGCAACCTTTTCCCTGTCCGTTTCTTCATTAATATTCATCACGCAACTTTCTGATCATTGAAAATTAATGTGATTTTGAATATTAGCAAATATTTTTAGTTTGCTTTTTATATTCTAATGGCCTTCGATTACAAATACTAGTTTGTTTTCTTGCATTGGCTCTCATTCTTGTCTTTTGATATTTCATATTCACCTTCCAATAGTTCTAAAAATTTCCAGCATGGACCGCAATTCCTAAATATGAAGGATTGCTAGCTTTAAACCAGTAAGTTTTTACTACTAATATATTATTTTTTCAGTGCCTTGATAGTTATTAGCTAATATGTGTTTGGTTCTTTCTTTTAATTCATCTAATCGATGGGTTTTTATTTTTCGATTGAATGTTGTTCATAATTAAATTTTTAAGACTTGACCAAAAGTTTTAGTTAGCTATATTTTAGTTTTGTCTCTTATAAGGTTACCAGGTTGTGTATTTTTATCTAATATTTTAATTTTGATCATTAACCACTAGGAAATATTGAATTTTTTAATCCATTTTAATAATTAAGTATACTTGCATAGGAAAATCCAACGTAAACATAAGTATTCCAAGCTAAGGCATATCGGTCTCATTTGAATTAGATAGACGAAAATTTGATGTGGATATATTGCTAATAGCAAAATATACTATGTTGCAAGGTATGATTGAAGTCCTAACTTTTTGAGAAGGAAAAGCATTAACCTATCATTGTATAAGTTTGGATTATTTGTGTTTTTTTAACTCATTGATGCTCTATGAATTGTTTCTTCTTATTGTCTAAATCTATGAATTCCTGTTCTATTTAACGGTGTCATATATTCTTTATAGGGCAAACCAAATACTAATTTTTCCATGTAAGGGTTTTACATTCATGTTTGTTGGTTCAGGGTTTAGTATTTATTTCCTAATTATTTTTTTAATGAGTTTTATCCATTCTTCAAGTGAAATATACGAAGAAAAGTGGTACATTTATGGTATCATAATAGCATTGTCTATGTAAGAAAGATCAAATGGTTACCCTTTTCTATTTTGGACTATTTTTATTTTTTTAACTGCAAATTGATGCTTTATGAATTGTTTTTCGTTATTGTCTAAATCTATGAGATCCCATACCATTTAATGGTGTTATATATTTCCTACGGTGCAAACTATATACTAATTTATTTCCATTTAAGGGGTTTACGTTCATGTTTGTTGGTTTAGAGCTAAAGAATAAGTATGATTTTCTATCAACAGTACTATGTAGGTAAGAAGAACAGAAAGTTTCCCTTTTCTATCAACAAGAGTTAAGAAATGAGTGCTTTATACTCCTTACCGACTATTGTAGTCGAGTGAACACTTATAACCGATAATGAAGAAGTTGGTAGTCCAAAATAAATCAAATGAGTCTCTATAGTAGCAGGGCAACCGAACTTGGTGGCTATTTACATAGTGCAATATAACATTGTTGTTTTCTATTGTTATATGCTACAAACTGTCATACACATGTCCAATGAAAGCTTAATTTGAAAAAATAAACAATCTAATGCTTAAGTTACATTCAGGAGCATAAAATTTAAAAAGACTACGAAATAAAACACTATAATATATATAGCATAATAATAAGTCGACCTACTTTAGGAAGGGAATTTGACCAAATAATCATGCTGCACGTTATAAAAAGAAAATTCACAAAGAAAAGGCTATATGCTTATTTTATACTGAATCAAAAGGTTATAAGTTACTAAAGTATGACTACAAATACATGTAAGTAAGGAGACCTTTGTTTATGTGTATCAAATTATTTCACAATGAATAAATTTGCTCCCAGATTTCTTTATATACGTCCAAAGAAAGTGCCTACCATACGGTTTATATATAATAGGGATACATCCATTTGAAGCTTTGGAATTTACAAAAATGCCCACAACACGAAACTTGCATGGAAGGTGCTAGGTGAAGGGTATTCTTGCCATTCTCTTACGTGTAGATTTTGTTGACATCTCCACTAAGCTTCATAGCCACCTACGTCCTTAACCCTTTCCCGCTAAACCCAATTCTTCTTGAATGACAACACAAATAACAAATTGGTTCAAGGTTAAAAGGTCATGTAGTCGAAAACAACAACACACGCTTTAATTGCAACTAGGAAATTTCGTGTTTGACCAATTCTATCAGCAATTTGAGAAGAAGGATCCCGCGATTTACATGATTAATAATTTTATCAAATTCGGTTGTAGCGTTGCAGGTGCGTGAATATGTTTTAATTGCTCTTTAAAATTTTGGATTTGTTGATGTATATTTTTCTATCGTTGTGTATGATGATGAACCGTGAACACACGTATTTTGTGCTTTTAATCTTGATGTTTTCATTATAGTGTCATTTATACTTGGTAAATATATGTTGGGTGTCTTACTTCTTTTTCTCTATTCAAATGCTTGATTGGTATTACCTTTGGATTATGCATTAAGATTGTATAGTCCTACCATACAAATTTTGGAGTCAAACCAAACTAACAGAATATTTAGTATTGTTTAACTAGCAATATTCTTTGCATAAAGTAGTAATATGAAGATATATAAAGGAAAATTAATTGTAAGTTTTACGCACATTAGTTGCGAGGCAAGGGAATTTTCAGTATTTAAATGCACATGTTGTGATCAATTATGAATATACATTCTAATTAATTACATAATTAGTAGTTTCCTTCAGATGAAAAACTCTATATTGTTTAGTAGTTGGCTTTTGGAAATAGGGTATGTCAAACAAAACAATTATAATTTCTTATTCATTACCATAGTTAAGTGTATTTCTATTTAAAAGTGTCACGTTAAAGCTTTCTACAAAACTTTCTCATCCAGATGATTATACCGAGTGAAGTTCCTTTGTAAGATTCATGTTCATAGGGAGTCAAAATACATGTTTGATTTGTTAGTTTCATCTTTAAACCTAATGCTATATAGTTATTGGTAATTTTAACTTAAAATGCAAAATATGTATGTTATTAAACATATTTTCGTAGTTTGATCTAACTTACTAAACCGATGTCATTGAAAGCTATAACTATGTAACGCTATAAAATCATATAACATTATTATATACGCACAAGTAATCTCAAAGTTTAATTTATTTTACTGTAGGTAATTAAAAAACACGATTATACCATTAATATGATTTATACTAAAGATATATAAAAAATTAATTATGGCATACAAGTTAAATTTCAAAAGGATAAACTGTAATGCAACTCTTAAAAGGAGAATTCTATATATTATAAGTGAAAGATTTCCATGATGCGACCCAAAACTAGAACCAATCTTTATTTTGAGATCGTCTAGTAATGCTCGAAATGCAGTGCAAGTCTTCTTGGTAGTTTAAAAATAGTGATTCCATGAACATCTTTTATTCCTCATCATCTCTACCTTAATCGCTTTGTCCAACATCAAGTGAGCAATTATATTGTTTTTTGCTATTTTCTGTCTCTATCTTTGTTTTCTTTATTTGAGAATAACCCCACAATCTAACATAGGTGTGAACATCCATAACAACTTTGGGTTATTTTTGTCATTACTTCTCATATTAAACAAGATTAAATTAGTGATTTTTTATGTCCATTATCATCGATTCTGTTCTTTGCATTAGTTGTTGCAAGTTTATTAGTTTTTGAACATAGATCATGTATGTTTTGTGTTTGACGTATTGTTGTGTTTAAAGCGCAAAAATGAAAGGTATGAAAATATAGTTGCTCACTTCATTGCACCATTCCTCTTTTATGTTATTATATCTTTGTTTACTTTTCTAAGTTTGTAATTTGGCTCATTTACATCATATAAGGTACGAGGCCTGTGCTATCTTCATGATTATTTTCAATTTTTTTGGCAATTTTACATCGTAGACTACATAAATAGTTAACTCTAAATTGCAAGTTTTAAGTACCCAACATTTGTTATGTTTGTTTAGTGCTATAGGATGATTAAACTACTAGAAAACCATAATTCTTAGACCAAATTTCAGATCTCGAATAAAATGAATATTGCTAGAATTATAGAGTTTTCTTTGCATGTGAAGAATAAAGTTGAGCATTTATTTTTTTGAAAATTTAAAATTTTCAAACATTAGTCCTAAAATCAAAATGGCATTGTTAGTGGAAGGCGTAATGCTACAAGATAATTTTGATTGTGAAAAAGATATATCCATTGTTTCTTTACCTAATAAAGAACGAAAAACAAGATTTTGATAGTTTTCTATTTTACACCAAAAAACATTAAGTTCTGTCTAAATATTCAAATTCAAAAACTAAGGCTGCGAGAACGGTTGCTTAATGCATCAAGACATGGTTCATTTTTCTTTTTTGTCATGGTTATATATATCATCTATCTGACTTATTTCACAATATACATCCAAACGAAATTCAGTAAACTACCGCATTCTCAACTTACTATAGGACATAAACATAAATCTAGCACTCTTCAATTGTATTATGGTTTGAGATTTATTTCTTCTTACCGAAGATTAGTGCTTACAAGCTTTACAACTTTCATGGTTTAATTGTTGAATGTGTGTCAATAATATGACACATGTATGCAATATTGTTGTTATATATGCATCATCATATATTATTGATCTTTTCTTACGCTCCAAAGTGGATACGCTAAGTGTAATCTTGACAAGACTATCAAGTTGATGTTATTACCAAATTATTTACATCGTCTACTTGATTAGTCAATCCTCAAATCCATAACGTAACCACTGTTTCTATTTGGCTTACTTTACTTTCTTCACTTTAACGTTTGACTAAAAGGGTCTTGAAGATTATTTGTGGTGGTTCTTTTATCTTCATTTTATAGCTTAATCTCGAATTACCTACCTATTTTATGGGTGACATTTGCTCGTTTAATTGGTTTTATGGCATTTTTTACCTATTGTAATGCTATTGCAGATAATAAGGTGAAGTTGGAGAGTGAGTCTTCTGTGTAGAACAAAATTCAAGTCTGGCAATGTCTTCATCAAGGGACTTGCTGCAGCGACCGGGGATTATGCTATAAGCCCATCATTTCACTATCGTGTGTGTGTTTTTTATAAAGACACACATACACACACTATCCTAAGAGATCAGTTACATTTTTTCCTGCTTGGTGGGTTTCTAATAGGAACTCTATCTTAATATGATTGCTCAAGTCGAAGATTACGTATCAGAGCCTCCTTGCTCATGAGATGAAACTACGCATTTTTTTAATCATTATATTATGTAACAGTAAGATCTATCTCCCCCTTAATGTGACCATACCATATAGAAATGTTGCAGATAAAGAATTCAAGTTTGATAAAATTACTTATACTTATCATATTCTTAAATCGTTTATGATAATAATAATCAGAAATGGCACGTTCAAAGTACCATTTTGAGTAGGAATTCAAAACATGTAAATTTTACACTATTGCTGATGATAGTCAATCTCAAGTTCTACTTTTTACGTACATAATCTGCAGTGTGTGTTATTTGTTGTGAATTTATATACTGATTCATATTACCATTTTCTATATAATTGGTGCATAAAATGTGTTGTGATTTAAATCCGAGCTTCAATTTGTTCACCGCACTTACCAATAAAAAGTAGCATTGTCCTTTCTTACCAAAAAACAACATCATTTCATGTAGGCCATGTTAAGAAGGATGCGATATAACAAAATTTGTGTGCTTAAAGCAAGGGCATTGTTGGAAAAGTCTGTTGGAATTATCAATACATGATGTCAAAAATATATAAATGAGCATGAGCAGCTAATACAATAACAACCAGGGAAAGAAGAGCCACATGTTGCTGCATGCCATGTAAAATCAGTTCCAAACGCATCAAGTTGCAGTTCCAAATGCATTGGAGTTAAATTAGTTTCATGTAATTTTGTTATATCAAAGTCTTTTTATTTATTGAATGATTGGTTGGTTTTTTGTTGCAATTTGGTTTCATTATCAGGTCTTCTTGCCACGTATCTTTTTGCTCACATGTGAAATATTTATAGTAGTACTGGAGTTCTTTGTCGTTGCATTTTTATCAATTTTCTTCTGTTTGAGCTTATTATTATTATCATTGTTTCATCAAATTTCAGTATACATTGCATAGTATATGTTACATATCTAGAAGCGTTTTTCAATAGTTTCATATAATTCGATACTGATAGCGATTCATGAAAACTTTTGAACTAATCAAGACTTCGCTAATTGTTTTCTAAGCGCATCCATAGGAGGTTCCATTGTACTTATAGAATGAGAATATTTTTAAATGAATTTTTTTACTCTGCAAAAATTTACGATCTAGAAATTTAAAAATTTTGTCGATTTCTCTACAGTTATTTGCAGAAAGTTTTAAAATAGGAGTTCTTTTTATAACATGTTTTCGAGAAGGAACGACTGTCTATTTTGAAACTCGAGAAGAATGATTTTACAAAAGTTCTTAGATTTAATCTTTCTCATTAGGAAAATAGATAAGATCTAAGTTATCGAATTACGAGTGCAAATATCTATGCAAGGAGGCTTTTATTTATGCATATGACCATTAATTCATGGTAAATAAAATTACTTTCGGTTTTTTTACGCACATCCACGAGCCTAAAGTACCAGTAATAATAATAGTGATAGAAATTCATGTAATGACCGACATATATGACATCAAAATCAAAAGGGAATCACATGTTTTGTAGAATATAAATTATTTGATGGCTATGATGCCTCTAAAATAAGAGAGCACATGTTTTATAGAAATTATTTGATGGACTTGCGTCAACGAAGCCCATCTCATTGATCGGCCTAGTTTACACGTTTGCTATTCGACCCGATTCCTATAATTGCCTGTTGACCATAGAGCCTGTTTTTGAGATTCCTTGATTGCTCTTTCTCAACATCTAGGGTTTGGTTTTTTACATCCAAAATAAGAATTATCAAATTAAACTTGTTTCAAGAACAACTTTGTTACCTGCTACTACTCGTTCCTCCCTAGTCGCCCTTTCTGGTAAACATTTCTCTTTATTTTGATTTATACGTAATTTGTCTAAGTTCGTAATTATTTTGATGCTTTTACCTCTATACACTTTGTTTGAATTTTCTCATGTAAGCAAAGCCAGCACATGCTAAAGCCATCTTATTTTGTTCGAGCTTTCAAATGGAAGAGATTGTGCAATTCTACTTTTACTTCAAAAAGATAATTTAACAAGTTAACCATCCATTCGAACTATAATTATATGCTAAGCTGTTATGAATTAAGGAAAAGATTAATGGTAGTCATTTATGATAGTGTAAGTGGTAATATTTATTTTTGTAGCATGATAAAATATAGATATATTTAGATATATGATATTGATGGATGGGAAAATATGCACGTAGAATAGTCATGGTTAAATTTTTGATGGTGTACATGTGAAACTTTGGTATCATAAATTAACTTTGAGCCAGTGACGTGGTAGTAATTATGTAAGTTATTTGGTATAGTAGACATGCTATAATCATTTTTAATTTTACTGGGTGATAGAAGTATGTCTATATGAACCTGTATCGAGTTTCCCCATAAATGCGAGGAAATATGAAGTAATGTAGTAATAATTTAATATTTCAAAAAATAAGTAGTAGTAAGTTATTGATGCAATTTACAAAAAAAGTTTTTAACGATGGAATAGCGTGTAGTAATTATCAATCAAAGTGTTGCATATGTTTCTATCTTGTGAAAACTTAGCAATTGGCTAATAGCAGGGTTTTTAAGCTTTATCTATCTTACCGGTAGGATTTTATTTTTGTGTTTTTCAAAGGATCAAATATGAACAAGTCTCCATGAGTCGCCAAGGAGCAATAATTTTTTCTTAAACTTAAGATTTACACAAAGAAATTAATTTTTTATCACAAACTTCTCACATCAGAATATACATATATACATTGAGGTTTGGATTCAACTTTTTGATCACTAACTAATGAATTTTAGCACATACAATACATATGTGTATACATATACATACGTATATGTATGTGTGTGTGTGTGTATATATATGCATGTGTGTGTATATATATGCATGTGTGTATGTATGTATCTAGAAATTTGAACACAAACCTTCAAACTTATAGTTATAATAATGTTTTCTAATTCTTTAACCTACCATATAAATTCATAATATTTGTATAGAAATTAAATTTTGATTTTGTTTTCGTTATCAAATACGAGTTTGATGTTTTTCTTACAATATTTTATTTCTTAAATTTAAGACTCACGCAAATAAAGTAATATTTTTCTTACAGACTTCATAAATTGACACACAGATCTTACATACAAATATATCAAATGTTGATAACCTTGCCTTGATACACACTAAATTTAAATGTAATCATTGACCTTCTAAAAATACAAATTAAATTTGGGTATGTATCATATATAAATGATATTATTGTTATTAAATATATATATATTAAATATACGGCAATGATTTAATTTTGACTTTTACATACAACAGCAAATCTTGCCATTACAAGATAGTTAGGGCTGTAATTAGAATTGAATGATCAAATTCAAAGATGATATTGGAGCGGTAGTCAAAACAACCATAAAGAAAATCTTCTATCGTATAAGTTTAAATATGCCAATGTTTGAATTAGGATTAGAAGCGTTAGAAGCGTGTGTGTGTAAGAGACTTGAACATTACAAGAAAACAATAATTTTGCAAGTAAATTTAGTATTTTCCAGCAAACTTCTTATGCCTTGCTGATAAGGTAAAGATACGTGTATGTTATATTAGAATTAGAATGAAGGTTACTAAATAGACTTAAGGTTTAATTTAAAGATTCAGATATAACATTAATCTTTCTAGGCACAAGGAGATTAGTTAAAGTTAGAATTGTGTTGTTAAAGTTGAATTTGTTATTGAAGTTTGTAGTAAATAAAATATGTTGTCCGATTTCCACCATATTACTATAGTACTTTTAGTGTAAACTCACCCTCAATCAGGTCATTTTGTAAAGTGTAACTTACAACTTTTAGAAAAAAAAAATAGAATCATGTTCTCTGAGGTGGAGCCTTGGTGTAACGGTTAGGTCATCCGTATGGTGATCTGGGCGTCCAGGTTCGAGTCCGAAAACAGCTTCTTCACAATACGAGGAAACGGCTGCGTACAGTATCGTCCTCTTCAAATCCCGCTATCGTGCGGGAGCCTCGTGTATTGGGTTCCACCTTTTTCATGTTCTCCAAATTGCAATGGCATGTTCTGGATTAGTTAAATTACTGGATTGCAAGTTAAAATAATATACCATAGGCTCAATTATCGAGGTTTGAGCCGTAAAGTGTTCTCCATTTGTTTACAATGAGTGCCTTTTTTGTTACCGAGAATCAGTTTACGTTCAAATATATCATCATTAGTAATAAAAACGTGATGCCTTTTTGCATGGCAGTTCCAATTTTCAGTGCAATCTAATGTTGGTAACATCCGGTTCTTAGTTCGCACATCTTTGCCTGTCTGGAATCTTTTGACATTAATCTTTCCGGAGGAGTTCTAATAATTTTGAACATTTGATCAAACCTACTTGGTAGCAGCTATATGTAATAAGCTCTTTTATTTGTTTGTTAATATTGCTTTTATGTTTCTCTATTCTTAATGCTCACATGGTTACTTTTTTTTTTCTTCTCCTTTTTGACTCGGCGTCTCAGAAGTAAATGTTACACACTTAATCATTGTGAATTTTGTCCTTCACCTAATAAAAGCTTAACTAGCAAAAAGTTCTACCAACCTGCAATCATTGATATAATCCACTTTGTTTTTCATTTGATTTCTCTTGCCTATCCCATGTTATTACTTTTGTTATCACCTGATTCAAGAATTCTTCACATTGAAATTCCCTTGTGCCAGTCAATGACTTTGACTGAAATAAGGTATCTTACTTTGCTACTTCTCTTGGCCTTTCTTTTGTCTCCTTTTTGTATTTGCATGCTCTCTCTTTATTGCTTCTGGCTTCTGTGCTTCTTCCACAGTCGTTTTCAAGCTTCTTTTAGATTCATAAAATGCCGAGGGCAGAAAGAAATGCCAGATCAGCTTCTAAGTCTCCTGATTCTGAAGAGCAAGTAAACCTGGATGGTACTGAAGATTCCATGGAGGAAGAGGAGGTTGAATATGAAGAAGTTGAAGAAGAAGTAGAAGAAGAAGACGAGGAAGAGGAGATTGAGGAGGAAGAGGAGGAAGAAGAAGTGGATGATGAACATGAAACAAAAAATGCCAACAGCAATGATAATAACATGAAAATTGATGAGCCGGATGATAGGGATGAAGATGAAATTAAAAAGCATAATGAACTTTTAGCTCTTCCTCCTCACGGATCTGAGATTTATCTTGGTGGTATTCCACTGGATGCAACTGAAGAAGATATAAAAACCTTTTGCGAGGAAGCTGGGGAAATACATGAGGTTGATATATGTTCTTTGTCAAATGTGATTCCTTTTATAGTTTTGTCTATGGTTTAACATAGCAGGTTTATTATACCACAGATTAGGGTGATGAAGGAAAAGGATGCATCAGAGAACAGAGGTTTTGCATTTGTTACTTTCAAAACCAAGGATATTGCCGCAGATGCCATTGAGAACCTGAATGGCAAGGAACTTAAGGTTGATTATTCACTTTGTCTTTTAAATTTGCATGCGTCCTTTATGATTAAATATAGCTCAGTTAATCACCAGTAATAGCATGTTTTCTAAAATATTACGTGGTTGGTTTCTTAAGGGGAAAAGGGTCAAGTGTTCGACATCTCAAGCAAAATATAAGCTGTTTATTGGCAATATTCCTACAAACTGGGAGTTGGAAAAACTAGAGAAAACAGTAAGGCAGGCCGGCCCTGGGGTGGTAAAAGTGAATTTGATGAAGGTGCACTCTCAAATGCTTTTCTGTCACATTATTTTGTTATGTTACTTTTGACAAATCCACTGAATAATGACCGGCTGACTTCTGCCATTACTGGTTATGACGGATTAATATCTAAAATTTGGATAAATATAACTAAGTACAGTTGGAAGCTTGTTCCATAATTAACTATATGAGAAACAAGATTAGTGCTTGTGCGGTTCTATTAGCATTGTGAAAAATAAAATTAATGGTCTTAATTAAATTCAATGATTAACGCATAGTCACCTGTGAAAATTTCAATATGTAATGATGAGGTCATGATTAATTGAGAAATTTTAGATAATTAGCTTTTCTTAAACCTATGTTTGTCTCATATGGATTTTCCTTAGCGACGCTTAATATTCTTTTTCCCTTTATTTGATATTCGAAACTTCTGTATTTATAGGATCAAAACTCCAATCGGAACCGGGGCTTTGCATTTGTTGAATATTACAATCATGCTTGTGCTGAATATTCAAGAAAGAAGATGTGTACCCCAAAATTTAAACTTGACAATAAGGCCCCTACAGTGAGCTGGGCAGATACTAAGAACTCAGAATCCACAACAAATTCTCAGGTATGCGTTACAAATTTACACTTCATCCCACTTTCACATTTTTTCCTTTTAAGTTTCTTCCCTTTCATTTCCATATTCTGAACAAGGCTTATTCTTTTTATAGATAAAGGCAGTTTATGTGAAAAATTTGCCGAATGATGTTACCCAAGATAAGCTAAGAAAGCTATTTGAGCACCATGGTGAAATCAGCAAGGTAGTGCTTCCTCCTGCAAAACCTGGAAAAGAGAAGAGGTTTGGTTTTGTACACTTCGAACAGCGATCATCAGCCTTGAAAGCACTGAAAAACACTGAAAAATATGAGCTAGATGGTATGTTTGTATATGCTGGGATTTCTTTCTTCAGTATGCAATCAGCTATGACTCTGTGCTCATTTTAGGTGATATTCTTGATTGCTCTATTGCTAAGCCACCATCTAATGATAATAAAACCGAATCTGGATCAAACAGCCAAAAGAGTGGTCTCCTGCCCAATTACACACCAAGAGGATACACTGGTATGGGTGCATTGGGTGGTGGATTTGGTCTTGCCCCGAATTTCATACCTGTATGTTTATTTCTTATATGCAGCAGTACTACAAGTTTTGTTGTTATTGATATTATTGGTACCATGCTCGATGTCTCTTCCGATGTTATTGCAGCCTATGATGTATGGAAGAGGGCCAGCTCCTGGTGGCATGGCTATGGTGCCAATGCTTTTACCTGATGGACGCCTTGGATATGTCTTGTAAGTATCTTTCTTTAACGTCTTGTAAGCTAAGTAGTTAATATCGGTATTACTTGCGTATAAATCGAGTACGGATAAAATTATTAGGATAATATTGGCAAAATGTTGGATGTGTTTATGACATGCTATTGTACTTTGTTAGGATATTGTAAATATATTAGTTTTTTTAGACATTTGGATCTATATTAACAAATTACTACTCAAGTCTGATTGTATAAGAGCAACTCCAATGGAGGTGTTTAATGAAGCATCAAATTGTGTGATTATCATTTTTATGTTTCAACATCCATTTTAGAATGTCAATCCTAAGCACTAAATGATGATGCAAAACTGATTCTCCATCTTTCTGGATGCAAGTTTGATGTCTGATGAGAGATTTTTGATATTTTAAAATGCATTTTTCAGTGCTAATGTAAATAGATAATGAAATTTAAAATGGTGCTTATATGATTAATTTGATTGGAATATATTAATGTTTGAGAAATCAAATGGGTAACCTAATTAGTATAGGACTAACCTAACGAGCGTTCTGATGTTTTATTTAGTGCTTTGGATTGGTGTTGCTCTAATACCATCTAATTTTTAGATTACAATGTCTAGTGATATATCATATTAGAATACATGTCAAAAATTTGCTACATAAAAACTGAAGATTTTATATAGTCTACATCTTTATTATTTTCTTCATTTTTGTATCACCTTCTTCATTTATTCACTCATCCAAATCATTTCTAACATTTTCTAGATTTGTTCACATTTACAGTTTATTAGTCTTCATTTTCATTTAAATGATCAGATGAGTAATATTGATTTGTTATTTGATTACTGTAACTCTTGGTTTATTACAAATAGGTTAAATGTATGACTTCGTTGATTTTTTACTTTTATTTCTTGGTGCATGATATAATAAAACAAAAAATATGGAACTTTACAAATTCAATTAGCAATAAGAAATAGTAAATAAACAAAAGTGACCAAAAAAAGAAACATGATACTATTTCTGGCCATAAGGAATTCACACAACCTAAAACCTATGGAATAATGCAGCAGCCTAACATTTAGGATGTATCTTTTCAAATGTGCTAAGGTGGCATAGTTATTACCCATTGCTTCCCAACAACGATATTGATTACTCGACTAACCCGCCAAAGTTCAGAAACTTGGGTTAATTTCACCAACATTACAATTTCATTCAAAATGATGTTGTTCAAGATCAAGTTCAAAATGAGTCATCCGAATTCCAAACATTCTCATCCTAGTCGAAGCACGAAATCCGACGAATGCTAGAATTAGATTGAATCCCATCCAACTTGTGGATATTTTCACACATTGCTGCAAGGGTTAGTCATAGACGTGGTGCGATAACTAGTTTATTGTGTTCTATGTTTATGTTTTATGTGTCTTTGAATTTCAATTTACCATTATTGTGTAGTTTCAGATCGTGTTCTATATTCTATGTTATGTTTTAGTTCATTTTCTATGTTATTGTCAAGTTTTATGTACATTGTGTTTTACTATTATTTTGTTTGTAACATAATAGTTGTTTAACCAAATAAAATAAGAATAAAAATATTCGTAGAAATGTCAGAAATGTTCAGTTATAAAAAAAGCATCGATGATACAAATTCGAAAAGATAAAGTAACACAATCTTATATATAAATATTCCTAACGGCTTGGCAACGAGCATTTACGTTTTACAACTTCTCAATAATCGTCTTGCAATTCAAGTAGTTCATTCTGAAGGGAATCATTTTTATCCTACAGCTCTAAAACATGTGCAATAGCTTTTCAGTAAAAATGCTTCATGAATCCACTCTTTGAGTGACAACTGTAGTGTAGGGAAAACATATGCATCTGGAAAAACGACGATCGACATCACTACTTGTTTTGACAACTATCGAAGCTAAAAGTCCATGCTGAAAGTTGTTTGATCTGCTCTTGATTTCGTCTCGCTTGTTCCATTTTTTAGGACTTTGTGTGACGATTCAAATTTTGTTTGTTCGTTTTTTATAGATATTGGGATAATTTATAAAAAAAATTTCTTTCAAAAAAGAGTTGTTGACTCATCTAAATGTACTTATCCAAATTCCTGAAAGGGGCCTTAAGACCCAAATGATACGCCATATACTGAAGATGATACCCCCCGATGGTTGCTCTCATTAAATTAAAATACTTAATAACGAAGATGGAAAGAAATACGGTTAGTATTGAACAAATAGTGCACTTGGATTCCTAGTGTGGTCCATATAGTAACTTATTATATATATATAAATAAATTTCAAGAATATGAAGAGATTTATTTGTTGTTTCTTCTATGTTCAACATCTAAAATAATGTTTGATATTCATGCCAATATCAATTATGCTACATTAAACATAATATCGTTGATATATGCCGATATGTTTCATATCGTCTCTTAATCGATATTTTTTCCAAAATATTGCTTAAAATATCGTTGCCGATATATCGTCTGATATTTGCCGATATATCGCTCCGATATTTAGCATAAAATCCCTGATATTTTCTAAGAATATCATTCATTATTGTATGTCTTGGAGAAAATAAATTTATAAATAACCTCACATTCTCAATATTTATTTTTAGTATATGGTGAATGACAAATGTAGAAATCCCAATGCACTATTTTTTTTTTAAGTTTTAACCATAACTTTTTTAGTCTACTTCATTTGTTTTAAAAAAAAGAAAACTCTTTTTATTTCATTATTTTATTTGTTTTATTTTATGTGAAGACTTTACCACTAAAAACTTGATCGTTTTAGAGCTACTTCTCTTTTAGTGATATTTTGGTTCACCGTTTTTAATTGAAAAGTTAGGTTATGAAAAATTGATTTTATTAGTTATAATCATGTACCAAGAACTAAAACTTTGAAGTGCAACAATGTTGTATATTTGAAAAATCGATAAAGAATTGGCTAGAAGTTGTAACGATGTCAAATCAACATTACTTACTTGATAATTAAGTGCAAACGAAAACGAGGAACTACAAGTGTGGAAAAAAATTGCAAATAAATATGGATGATTAGATGACTTAAAAATGATTATATTATAAAATGAATAAAATAATAAATGTGCACATTATACGAATTTCTTGATCTTTATAAGCTTATTTTATGATTCATGTTTAATAGAATATCCGATAAACATATTGTAATTGGTAAACTATATACAATCACTCTTTAATAGCAGTTTGGCAATATTGGTACAAATATTTAAAAATATAACCTCATTATAACAATATAAAATAGTACAATATGGTTTATAACATATTCTACATATGTCCAATATGTCATCGTTGTTATTCGATATTATCATGATATTTTAAAATATCTCATATTGTTACTTAGCCAATACATACCAGATATCGATATTAACTACTTAGCATTAAACATTGAAGCAATATATCGGCAAATATCGAGTGATATATCGTTAACATTGTAAAAAAACTCATCTCAATGAACGTCTCAAGGAGCGCCTCAACGCAAGTGGAGATAAAACGTTTTGAGGCTTTCTCAAAAAAGCCTTTTACCTATAAGGCGTACACCTCAGCAACTTGAGGTATACATAGCGTACAAAACGTACACATGCCTTAAACCGCTGAGGCATGCGATGCAAGAATTCTTTTATCCTCGATTATAAATATTGACACTAACAATAATTATTAAACTTCAATTATTTAATGTCAAGAAAAAATAAGAACAAAATTTAAGAAAATGAAAGTGAATGTTCTTTTACTTTTCAATTTCAATTTCGACGTGATTAAGTAAGATTGTTTTTATATCACCATTGAGAGCTACGTAATGAATTTTTCGCAATTGTCATTTAAAGAAAATGTCTGAATTGTTATCATCGAACGCCAAATAAATTTTGCGGATCGATTTAAATTGGTTGAGGAAATAAATAAAATAATAACTTGCATGATTTTCTACTGTTTCTAATAGATACCGATTCCACTAGAATCAATTAAAGATCATTTTTAAAAATCTAAATTTTTTTTGTAGACAAATAGAGTAAGAAGAAAAAAAATAAAATACATACTATTTTCAAAAATACGTATGTTATCAAGTGCTTAAAATTTTATTTATTTATAGCTTTAATTATCTATATTTTTATGAATGAATAGTGCAATAATAACTTTGGTTATTGTCATTCATATATGGTTTTAACACCTATACTAATAAGGATTGAATCATTCATATATATGTTTAAATATTTATATTTGTATTATTTATATCAACAAGAATGATTAGGACTGAACCCTTTTAAGTTCAAAGTTTATATTGTTGTTTGTTTACCGTTTTATATGATCAATCATTAACTTTATTTGTTAATCAAAACTTAATAACAGCAAAGCAATAATAACTTACGCCTCAACGTTTTGAGGCTTATGTCTCACATTATGAGTAAAATAACGTCTCATGTACGCTTTTGTATTTTGGTCGGTAATAGCATTTTAAGTGGTATGTTAAAAAAAATTTGGTTAAAGATATATATACGATGTGTCGCCAATAATTCGGTTGTACTATCCGATACTAACTACTTAGGTTGTAAGGGCTAATTATTGAATATTGGAGAGGTTCGAACATTACATTTCTCTATATATATAGTTCTTTTGTTTTACTAGATAAAATTTCATTGAGTTAGATTCACAAGAACTATCAAATTCTAGTTTTTCATTCAAAATTTATTTCATTTCAAAATTTTATTTTTTGACATTAAGCTCCACGACTAATTTGGATATGATTTTCCATCTTCCTTTGCTCAATATTCATTTTAGTAAACTTGCATTCGTTGACATTTATCATTAAAATTTGTTGTATTTGGTTTGATTTTGATAGAATTTGGTATATAATTAGAAACAAAAGACCAACTCCAACATTTTTAAATTAATCACTTAATTTTCAATTTTGAGAGGACAAAACATGTCCAAAAGATTTTTTTTACATTTAATGTTCAGTATAATATCCAATTCCGGGTTCAAGACGATAATACTGAAGAAACAACTATTTTGATAGCTACTTGAGATACAATATTTATTTTGTAGCCACCCGATTACAGGAGGCTACAAAATAGATGCCTTGAAGTAGACGACTATTTTTTCGCTGTCTACTTTGCATTAGCTCCCCAACTCCTATATATAACCAAACCAACTCCACTTTATTTCATCACATTCAATGACATGACGAGGATTTTGATTTGCAGTGAGCATAATAATATAAATGTTCAAATATTTTGTGAAAAAAAGTTATGGTTTAACTAGTTTGCTTTAGTATATATATTATTTTGACGCATTAACGCATATAGTAATATAAAATTTCAAATAAATTGCACTAAAACGAATAGCTTTGGCAAACTATCATTCAAATAAACATATCAACTTCTTTATATATAATATATAAACTACAACGACATGCTGATATGGCAAATTTTCGATTAACGCTAAATTTAATGTAGCATTAAATCAACACTAAACAATAGGTTATGACTAAGTTATGAAACCACAAAACAAAAAAGTTAACTCTTAATTTTCAATTATTTAAAATACCCATCTCCAGTTATTTAATGTCACCAAGAATATTAGTGGAATCATCCTCATCCAGCCTACAGCCACATGTCTCATAACAGAAAATAATGAATTGATGTATCATAGATTGTAAAAATAAAAGTGATTACCAACTTAACTGCTTAACTGAATCTATTGCGACAGACCATCCCGTCAGAAATCGTGCATAGAAGCAACACTTCAGGTGCAATGCTAATTTTAGGACGCAATCACTTTCAATTGTGCTCCGTACACACAATGTGTGCATGCGCTAGGGTTTTGATTCCTTTGAAGATTAGGTAAGGACCACCAAGAAGCTACGTGGAAAGATGCCTACGATAATCGAACGATTGCAAATCTGAAAACTGAAAAGCGCGACATTGAGACGAAAGATTGAAGATTTACGTGAATCTGGGATTGAGGTTTTGAACTGAAAGCGACCATTCTTTTATTTTTGTTTTTAGGTTGGGCAGCTGCCCACCCGACCCATAGGATGGTTACGTCCTTGATCACATTCAACATCTATTATACCTTCACCACTATGCATTTCACTAGTTCTACAACGAAAAGGAATGTCCATTGGTTTTATCAAGCACTCAACAATTTGATATTGGTGATTATTTTTCAATATCGTCGAAGAGGATAGTGCAACCGTAAAGAGGAAGCATACAAAGAGGGAGCATACAAGCATCCCATGGCAGAAAAAAAAGATTATAATTTATGCTACATCTGGTTACATTTTTAAAAGATTCGAAGTGCAAAAAACGATCTTAATGGTGAAACTGTACGACAAAAAGATCATGGTAAATTACAACAAAACGATTCCATACATCAAACTTCTTCTACATCGCTAAGGAGATGTTTTGGAACGATCAACCGCTAAATGTAGTTTTGTGAATTACGGATATATAAAATCAAGGAAACCCCAGTAGTATGAATAGAGAATTACATTTGGTAGTTTCTTGCTTTTTTTTTATAATGTAGTTTCTCTTATTTATTTTACTTTTGCATATAGACCAAGCGGAAGAGGAATTTGTAAAGTTCCACAAAAATAGTGTTGCTCCTCTACATACCAATCATCCACTCCTGTGAAATTCATTCCAACCATTCAAAATGGAAGTCTAACAAAGTTAAGTTGTTTCATCAGTTCTACCGAATAGCATGAGAAAAACACAAAAATCAGGATTTAGTTCGAGTCTAGATGATTCTCGTCAAGGTGAAAGGATTGATGAAGATGATATTATTTTGTTAATAGCCGATGATGATTTTAGACCAACAGAGGTTAAGCTGTGAAGAAGACCATGACAATAATTTTGGATAGTAAATAGTCGCAAATGAAAAGTGGGTGAGATATGCAGAATGAAGGTCGACTTTTCAAGCGAAGAAATGGTTATAATAAGTTACCGGAGGTTGAGCGGACAAAACAAATGCATACACATGTGAGGTTGCAATAAAGCAAAGAGGATTACATAATGAAAAATGATTTGACAAGCACGGATGAAGAAGCAAAAGCGTATTGGGTTGAAAATAAAATCAACGATATATTTTTATTTCATCGTGTATTGGACGTAGAGCTGTTGTGTCTTCATTCGAACTTTACGAAATATTGTCTTGTTTGTGCTGAAAAATGTTGTATCATTTTAGAAACCGAGAAAATTGATATAAAATAAATACATTTCAGAAAATGATATATGAATTTACACATGAACCGATACAATGACATAAATGGGTACAAAAACATATAGAACATAAATTGATAATTAAGCAGAAAGCTAGACATGAACTACTTATTCTAATATTCATTCCAAGTATGATCAGGTATTTTTGTAGTTTATATGCAGAGTTTCGCTGCAGTATGTCAGATGGTGCTCGGTGTGAATGTTGCAATCTTCTTTGATTTGAAGCGTATCTTTCCGAAATAATTCAAACATAGCTTGAGCATTGTCGTAACAATAATGCGATTTTTGTTCTAAATCTTTTGTCTTCAAAGGTCATGCTATGCAAAGTTTGACGGATAAACACGATCAAGTTCATTTTTGAACGTTTTCAAAGTCTACATGATAAATAACTATTGCAAATCTATATTGAAGTGCCCTAAATGCTTTTTCTACACCTTCCTTTTGTGATTCCTGTGGTTCCTTCATCGCATCAAACTGTCTTGCTCCAACATCATTGGATTTGAAGGGCACTTCATAATGTTGCCCCTTTGAGAAGTACCTCATCTCAAAAATAGCATCTATGTTATAGTTATTTGATCCAAGGGTAAAGTTTACAGGGATTAGTTTATCAAGTGCAAGGTCATTAAACAAATGTGAATGCTTAATGACATAATTTCATTATTACATACTAGCATACCAAAAAAGTATGTCAATCCTGTTTGAAGCAAATGCATCAAGGATAATAGTTGCTTTTCTTTCTTTATAGTTGTAAGCTCCATGACATGTTTAAAAACAGTTCTTCCACCTACAATGCATATGTCAGTACTTTATGACATTCCAGGTCATACTTGTTCTCATGCAGTTTCAGTATCGTGACACCATATGGTTAGTTTGAGGATTTTAATTATTCAGTGCCTTAGTCGTCCACTGTATCTCGAGTGAAATGATCTAAAATTCCAATATGTTCCTCTCAGTGATTAAAGTTTCATCAGTGGAATCTGCGAGTTTAACATATGCTAACATCCTCAAAGCAGTGCTCGTTTTCTAATAATCTATCAAATCTTAAAATTTTGAAGCTTTAGTTTTGGAAATAAAGTAGTTATTGTTAACTTGCATCCCTGCCAATATTTCGTTAAACCAAATTTCCCTCATTCTGAATACTTTTGAAACATATCTGGATTATAAGTTGGAATATGAACAAAATAATACTGCGTGATAGTTTCATGGTTTTCTGAATGGTGACAGTCACAATTTTTTAACTTACTATTGATCCTCCATGCTTCTCGAATAAAGATACGTGTGCTTCTCAATATGCTTCGTTCGTCCATCTTTTCATTGTTCGAATCATCATCTAGAAACATAATAGCTTTTGAATAGAACGGAGACGTTGATCTAATTAATTAGTTGGTTGTTAGGAATCTGGGCAGTTAAAGCGGTTATCGGTTTTATAGCGGTAGATGTGTGAAAGGTTATAACAAGGATCTAGCGGAAAATCGTGGAGATGCAAAAAACATCATTAGATATAAAATCAAATATTCAAAGTTACTTTATTACGATTTTCACATCATTAGGAAAAAGAAATATTGTTTAATCTTATATAACAAAACTGAAGAATATCATAATTCATGCAGATTAGATTTGATAACTACAATAAATTTTTAATTTATTATGAACACTTATGTCTTAAAATTAAGTCTTCATCCTAATTTTGTTGATTTAGTTTAAAAGAGAACTAGTCAAATCAACTTTTATACATTAATGTTGCTATAACGGATGCTAAAAAATCATGATTTAGCAGATATAGCGGAGAATAACAGGAATTAAAGCGGAGCTATAGTTTAATAGCGCTAAATTGAAATAGCTTGCAATTGAAGAGAGCTATACGATATAGCGAAGATTTTGCGGGGCATTAACTGCTTAGGAATAAAAGAATATAGACAGAGTTTTCATAGCGCACGGTATAGCGCATAGCGTGTGCGCTATTTGATTTGTAATAGCGCACGTGTCATCTACAGCGCAAAATAACGTGCTATTTTGTCAAAACGTACAATAGCGCATAACCCAAAATAGCATGCTATTTCATTTTTTTTCCTTTTAGGTATGTATAGTGAATAAAGTCCAAAATTGGCCCCATGATTTTAAATCTCCTATATATCGTCCGAGATCTCATTTTCACACTTAAACGAGACATCAAATCTCCTTCACATCTCCCTCGATACTCATCCCGTCTGAAATATTCAAATCTCACCCGATATATGGATCAAAATCTCAATCCGAGATCTCACTCGAAATTATACATCTTTCTTATTTTCCATGATATTTTTTATTTTCATATTGATTCAAAAGAAACTACTCATTTCAATTATAATTTACCAACTTCTTGAACATATTCTTTACTTTTTATCTTAACGAGTCAAAGCGAAAGGTTTCACTTCTTTATTATGTTCAAATAAAAAGATATTATTCAATCATTACCAAATCAATTAAGCTAATCAAGCTACCGCTCTTTTAAAAATATTTCTTTTTCCATGTAAATCAAGTATGTTACCATTTTTATTTTTACTAAGAAGTACATCCGACATATTCTCGAGATGCATTATAAGGCCTGAGATGTCAATCCGATATGTACTCATCTCGTTCGAAATCTCACCCGATACGAGATAACTTGTGTAAAAATTCCAAGACGAAACGTGACCGAAATCCGATATTTAAAACCTTGGCTGGTCCAAAATATATTTTTGAACCAGATCCATAGCAAGAGAAGGAATAAGTTTGAATTCAACAGACTACAAAACCTTGTCTTTATCAAGTACAATCAGACTTTGAAAAATCGTTTCAAGCGAATGGATGTGGTGGATCCTATTTCTTTAGAAGATATAGACGATTCAAATGAGTGGATGACCGTTTCATGGAAGGGAATAATTCAGACGTAGAAGATGAGTTGGTTTTTAAGAATTATACATCGACTTGGGGTATGTATCACAGATGTCGAAAGCCGAAGAAAGAGCATACAAGACTAGACAATACCAAACTAAGTTAAAATGAAAAAGGAAGGTTTAACTTCTAGTTCAAGGTCTATATACGTTGATGATGAAGAAGAGACCGACTTTGAAGGTGATTCAGAGGAAGACAACGTAGATTATGACGCGATAGAAGAAGAAGAAATGAAGAATGATTAGATAATAATGATAGTTGCGATTTGGATGACATTAGTGATTAGGTTTTAAAAACTTAGAAGTATAATATAATTTCTAAATTTTGTTACGTAGACTTGAATTATGTTTGACTTAGTTTATTTAAATCTTGTCATTGTAGACTTTATGGTATGTTATTTTCGCTTGACCTTCTTATTTTCAATTTGTGACTTTCTTATTCATAGTTTTTCTTAGTTCTTGTCAATAGAAAATCTTATGCATTTTATGCAAAATTGTATTTCCCATGCATTTTCTTACAAAATTTTATCTCATCTCAAATTCACAACTCACGAATACGAGAATAAATTTTAAATCCTTTAAGACAATAATATGTTATATCTATTAATTATTTTAAATGTACAATATGAAATTATCAACTTTTTTCTCTCTAATAATTGCATTTTACATCAATTTTTTTAGTTCATGCATGAAGTATGGAAGTATTTGTATGTGGAGTCTTGAACGGTTTTGATATGACACAATCTAAAAAAATAACATTAAATTTCAAATAGGGATAATATATTTGATTAATTGTAAAAATATGCAAAATTTTAAAAAGCGAACGAAATAACGTGCGCTATAGCGCATAAAGCAAAATTGCGCATGGCGTAAGCCATGCACCTTGCGCTATTTGCTATCGACTACCTTGTATGTAGAATTTATATCGTGTAAATAAGGAAGTATGTTGATGTATATTTTATATGTGAAGTTTGCTTCTTAAATGTGAAGGGTGTTTCTTAAACATTTTTTGATGGTTGTCATGTGTTATCAAATGGTTGAACATGCAGATTATGTTTGCTAAGTAAAAACTATAGTTGTTGAGGGACGGTAGATAATTGTCACATGATCAAACGATCAAAGATGAGAGCATGCAGATTAAGTTAAAAACATATATTTTCTTTTGAAAGAATTCGCCGGAACCACCCTGATTGTAGCCATTTACTAAAATAGCTGTCTTAGACGGCTATCTTTTAACTATCTACAGGCAGGATGCTAATAATGGCAAAGAATTCACATTGATTTAGCCATTAAAATTGCATCCTGTGATTTTCAGGGTTGTATCAGTTGGAGATGCCTATCTAGGAGAAAGTATACAACATTAGCTGGTTAGGCTTAATATTCCAATCAGCATATCAGCCATTGTCATTAAATCCCCATTCTTTATTGTAGACTAATAGTACTAGAATATAATAGTTGAATATTCATCTGTATATCAAACGAAATAACAGTCCCTTACTGGTGATATCATCAGTCGATTTCTGCCGATTTCTATTTGGTCCAATCAGATACAGAATAACAATTAAAGGAAAATTTTGCAATTCGGGCTTCAGTTTTAACAGAAAACAACAATAGACCACTTTCAAACATAATTACAGATATAGGCCTGTTTTGGCCATGTTGGATAATTCGTGTTGGCGATTTTTTTGGAAAATTGCCAACGTGCGATTTTTTAGAAATCGCCAACACAAAAAATGAATTCCCTTGTCTGCGATTTTTGAAAAATCACCCATATGGTTGCATTAAAACCAGCAAGCCCCACTCCTCCTTCACTTTCTACTTTACCAAAACTAATCTCAAACGATTCCAAAAGGCTCTAAGACCCTTTTTTCTTATATAATACCCCAAACAAGCCCAGTCCTCTCTAAATATAATCAATGTTTTTCAACTACTAGGTGTATTCTTCATTATAAGGTAAAGTTGTTTGACGATTTTTATTTTGTTTTTTAACCTATATCGTGTGTTAGCTATGTTGTGCGTGTTCTGTTGATGAACTGCTTGTTGAATTAGACATGGATGATTGAGAGATGACGATGAGGCGATGACAAAGTGTTGTGATGAATTTGAAGCGTAAAGGGACATTGCACATCACATTGATGTTGATTTTGTTCCAGAGATGCAATTTGATCCGATACATCATAAATTCTACTTCGGAACATCATCCTTCAATGCTTGTTTACGCGAAGTTGTAGCGAACCAAAGACTGAGCAAACAATTTTGCATTGATGAGAACATACTTAAGCTTCTGCATCCTGTTGGTCCTACGCTACCATCCGGTGCATACCAGTTTGCAGATGTGGAGATGAATGCGTAGTTATCGTTGCCAAAACTGAAACTAATGCTGGATGTAGATTTTATGGTTGTGTTTCATGCGACGATCACAGGATGAATCCCAATGAAGTTGGGTGCTGTAATTTTATGAAGTGGATTGATCCTCCATTGTGTGCTCGGAAACTAGAATATGCCTCGAGATGCAAGCTGAAGTTAGACGTCTGAAAAAGGTGATTGAAGAAATGAATAGAAAAGGTTGAGAGAAGAAAATGTCTGCGTTAGTTTATGTGATATGTTTTGTTCGTAGTAGATGTATGTTTATGTCACCGTTTCTACTTTTGAAGCTTGTGTGTTGTAGTTTGGTTATTTTCATGTAATTGATTGATATTTGCATTGTTCGTTGAATTTATGTTATCTATTATTTGCAATTTCGGTACAAATGGTATGCAGAATAGGTTGTCTGGTAGTTAGTATGGTGTGGACTGTATTTTTTTGGTTTTATAGAGTTGTGCGAAGGTAGTTATCGAACATGTATGGTGTGGATAGGGGATGAGTGCTATCTGTTTTGTATTAGGGTAGCACGTGCTACCCTGCAACGAAACATACGACAACCCTCTGCTCTTCGTTCATAACCAAAACATCCCATTTCTTCTACAAAAGAACCCATTTCGACCATTAATTTCGAGCCCTCAAAAATATTTAATTTCCTCACTTTTGTATCAAATTCGACCCTATTTGGACCATGACTAGTACTTTCGGTATCGTGGAGGATATATGTATTGATTTTTTCGCCAATTTGGTTTTTTGGGGCAAATTTAGGTTTTTGTTGGTTTGCTATGTTTACAAAATATTAAGATGTTGTAGACTAAAGTAGGGATTCGTAGCTAGATTTTGTTCATTCGATTATGTAGAAATTAATATAGATTGATCAAAATTGTTTTTTTGGGGCAAATCATTGCTCCTTGTGTTGTAGAGTGTTGAGTTGGAGCGTCGGTCCAGTAGATCCGAGTGTGCTATATCTACAATCTAGACACCGTATGTCAATTGAAGCTTATATGATGGTAATTTCCTTTAAAATTTTAGTACGTTGCGTTGTTAAACAATATGTGTAAATAGTAATCTATGTACATATACTAGTAAATAGAGCAAAGAAGCACACTCGGGGCTACCGGACCGGCTAGATCATCATCCAAGAGTTTTGGAAAGTACGTTGCGTTGTTATTAAACAAAATGTGTAAATAATAATCTATGTACATATACTAGTAAATAGAGCGAAGAAGCAGACTTTACAATTGATCACTCCATTTCCCTAAAGAATGTCACTTCTCAACATCCAAGAGTTTTGGAAGAGATTAAGCGAGCAGGATTTTCGACAATAATGAAGTTAGACTATCTTCAGCTAGATCATCATTTAATTATTGTTCTTGTAGATAGATGGAAACCTGAGACGTCCACTTTCCATTTAACCGTTAGAGAGATGGCGATCACATTTGGAGATGTGGTAGTGCTTTTAGGTTTGCCTATAGAAGGCAAGCCGTTGGTTGATGACGAGAAGCATGATTACCTACAGCTATGTACTGATTTGTTAGGTGTTACTCCGGAACAAGTTAGGGGTAATGACATTGTAGAAGTAAAATGGTATAAACATGCTTTAGCTTATGATATACCTGCAGATGCTACAGATGTTGAGATCCAGCAGCGTGCAAGAGCAATTATTCTGCACCTTGTTACTTCCCGGTTGATGTGTGATCACTTGAAAAATCGAATGGATTTGAAATGACTACCATATTTAGCTGATCTAGATGAGTGCACACATTATTCATGGGGTAGTGCTGGTTTGTGTTATACGTATATGGATCTATCTAATCCATCTCTTATGCTCACTAAACCTATTGGCGATTGTTTGACACTTGCACATGTATGCAACTACTTTAGGTAGCTCATTTAAATGTGTTTTTTCTATAGCTTTGGTCATGGACATATTTTTCTGTTGGACAGATCCAAATACGAAATGTTGTCATCGACCACACAAAGCCTTTTGGGTTTCGGTATAACTTATGATATGAAACAAATTTGGTAATTGAATGTGTATGTAGTTTTATATTGCCGTTTCGATGTTTGACAGATGAATTGGTCCTAAAAAAACCTCTCAAACCCCATGACGGAATGTAAGATTTTACCGCAATGAGTTATATGTGTTGGACCCTGCCTCGGTGACTTGGACTCCGTACACACATGATTTGCTACAAAAACTTCCTGCTATATGTACAAACACCAGATTTCTTTAGACTGCTAGACTTTCCCTCATTTGCAATACACGTACCGCATACCACTTACCTGATCGGGTAATGTGACAATTTGGCATGACGCAGCATATACCGGAGAATGCTTCAGTATATACCGGGGAGTATCATGAAGAGGACATCGCAAATGCTCTTGAGATATGAAATCAGAACCATTTGTATACTCCAATCGAGAGAGAGAGCCGATCACTTCTCTTGAGACTTATATGAGGTGGTATTGGAACATTACACGTCGATATGTTTTAAAGGCGCTAGTACAAGCTGTTTCTCACAATCCATACACCCCTCGAGCACCGCTAGAGAGGAACGTTGTAAGTATACTTATCACTTTTAATTTAACTAAAATGAAATAAGGAGAGTTATTTTTCATTGCATTGTATAGGCTGATGGCATCCACAAGGCATTGGAAACAACTGAAAAGCTCGAACAACGTTTTGAACACGATGTGCAGTCGAAGGGGACGTGCTTGAACATAAAATACATTCTACGGGCTGTTTTGGGAAGGAATAGAGTAGAAAGATCTAGACTTTCCCCTCCGTCTCCACCTCCCGCAAACGTATCTCCACCTCCCATAGACATACCTCCACTCCTACTTGCATACACTCGTCGAAACAAAAAAGGCGAAGGTACTTCTTTCGAAGGAGGAGGTTTGCCGTCAGAACAACTAGAGTACATTTATGGTCCTTCTCAACCAACATGTACCATTGATCCTTCCACTGAGATTGACGAAGAAGAATACATGTCTCAACCGCTTGAACGTTGTCGTACCTCTCTAAAAGTTCGTCACTTGTGAAGATGGCAAAAGATTCTTAATGGATACATTTGTGTAGTTTGTCGTATGGATGTTTGTATTTGTTGTCATGAATGTTGTTTATGGTATGGATGTGTAGTTGTTATCATGAATGTTGTTTATGGTATGGATGTGTAGTTGTTATCATGAATGTGTTATTGTTTCCAGAACTCCTTGTTTGTGCCGTGGATATCTATTGATATGTGAAGTTAGCTCGTTATTATGTCATGATTAATATATACAATATGTAAGTGTAGAACTTGTTTGTTAGGCTTGTTGAGTTGAGTTTGCTGACTCGGACGGGCGAAAGTGGGCTGTATTTGCTACCGTGTTTAAACAGTAGTCGGACGCGTGATTTTCATAGGTCGTCTGTTGGCGATTTTTCAAAAATGCCTATAAACGACTTTTGAAAATCTCATATTCATACCTGTTGCATAAACCTGCTGGCGACTTTTCAAACACAATTGCATGCAACGTAGACTCAGAAGTCATAGTAAATAATAACCAAAAGCAATTGACGATTAAACAGTATAACAAAGTGATGCTGATACATATATTACTCAGTCATGTTTAACGTGCACAGCATAAAGTCGGGTTCAATTCATAAAAGTTAAATAATACAAACATACTAGACGACAATATTTCATCGCCTGCTGATATGCCCTTGCACACATTTGCTACACCTATTAGATTTGGACGACTGACTCTGGTCCATTACACATTTGATCCGTGTAGATCGTGGTCTCTCTTGTTGTCGTTTCACTGATGACGGCAATATTTTACAACCGCTATATGCGCTCAAATGTTTCCTATCACGCATAGGATGAAACTCGTGTTTATAAGCAGCTTTGTAACTCACAACAGAGTACCACGATGAAGCTAAATCATGGTGTGTTTTATTAGTCCCACTTGTTTGCTCCAAACAATCTACCATTACATCAACACGTGATATCTTTTGGAGTAGTGGAATGTTGCATGTGCACGAGCAATTATTGCCGTCGATTATTACTTTGTATTCATCACCAAAATAGTGAATAACCTACCATTCGGTTTGGCTAAATCGTACAAGTCTACAACTAAGTGCTTCACTAGCACGTTCAGTTATTTAGCTTTCCACTTTGAAGTTAAGCGTGTTGTTAGTTCATCAGCAATTTGATGACGCTTAAAAAAAATACTTCACTGAGCGAAAGAATGTTTGTGCAACCAAAGCCTTATAGATAAAGATCCAGCCTTTCTTAATACATCATTAAAACTTTCATACGCATTACTGGTCATAACTTTAAAGCGTCATCTACCGTCTTTGCATAATGTCCAGTTTTCCTCAAAATTTTCTAAACTGCTCTCAATCCAATCATGTGCACTCCTGTTTGTTGCTTTGATATCTTCTCTAATTTCATGTATTCCACTACCTCAGAAGCGCACGCTGTTGAATAAAATAACTTCGTTAACCGTTTATCTCTAAATCCTTCCGCTTGAAAGTTGGATTTTATATGCTTTGGACAGTATCGATGTTTGTGTGGTTCTCGCCATTTTCCTTGTAAAGCTTTCGGAATTTCTTTCATTCTCTTCTTCGATATGAAAGTAATACATCGACCACGTACACTATGAATTCAAGCGTGCACGAAAAAAACCAACCCCAAGAATCACATGACTCGGATTCAACAACTGCATAAGCCAAAGAAAAAAGACAACCATCTGCATCTACCGTAGTAGCAACACACAATGTGCATTTGTATTTACCATACAAATGCGTCCCGTCAATACATAACAACGGCCGACAACGCATAAAACTTGTAATGCAAGGACAAATGCCCAAAAAGCACGATCGAATACTCCCAACTTTATCATGTGTCACATGACCTATTGTGCCATGATTCGTTCTCTTTATCTCCTCAAAGAATTGTGGTAATGTCGCATATGATTCTGCACAATCACCATAAATTTTCTCTATCGCTTTGCTTAATGTTCTCCTTGCTTTCATGTATCTAATGTTGATAAACAACTGATCGTGTACAAGCGCTTATACTTTACCAGCAGAAATATCCAAATCAGCTTTGACAAAAGACATGATTTTTGTCACAAGAAATTTTAAAGTGGCTTGCTTATGGTTGAAATTAACTGTTGGGTTGACACAAGTATGTTCGCTTGGATACTTTCGAATTTTCCACCATCCACTTAGATTTTTTCGAAATTATCGCATGTATCCTCTAAGGACAATTACCTCCAACATTACATATAGTAGTGTATTTTGTTTTGTTTGACTTGATTGACTTTATGAAACATGTAGAATAGACCATTCCATTAATTATTGGAGAAACTTTTCTTTTGTCTCAAAAACCATTGCAACACTGAAACCACCTTGAACGCAAGCAGTTGAAAGTTGTTCGCCTGCAATTTGAAGATCAGCAACAACAGATCTTGCCAACATTTGCGCAGTGCAAAGATCACCATTCAAATGTACTTCCATCTCTGGTCCATCACTATCACCATCATTGGCATCTGCTGTAGGAAAGTCATAGTTCAACGGGTCGTTGTTAATTTGCACTCTTTCAGTCCAAGAGTCTTCATTACCATTTCTAGAAGCAACAACCATGCTATCGACTTGAGGTTCTTCACCATCATCCCCATCAACGTCCATAATCATTGTCAACATTTGCATAAGAAAAATGAGCGGATGGTCCAGCATTTCATTGTGCAGCAGTATCGACTGTCATATTCCTGTTAACAATATAGAAGTCGACTAACCAACAATCAATGCCAGAAGAGACCAATATAACAATATATTTATAAACACACATTCGATTCACCATATAGCAGATGGATTGTGATATATTGACTGCGATATATTAGCATTTAATGGTTCAACACTTTCGTTCTGTTGACTAACTTGTTCCTGGAAACTAATGATATTGCAACAAAGCGTAAGGATATATAAATAACATTATATCCAATTATTCGTCATAACAATGTTACCTTAGACCAATAATTGCATCCATAAGCGATGTGCAATAAGGAAAGCTTTGTTGCATAGAAGGTTGCGAGTTTGTGTACGGCATGAACTGGTAAACTAGGAGATACGCAACCAACAGATGGATTTGTCGTCTCCAACAGCTGTGTATAATATCAAATTCCAGTACTTACTACATGAGCTGCCATCTGATGTTTTTGTTGTCGTTTTGCAACTTTCCGTACGTATACTCAATTGATTTTTCAACAGTAGAAAACATTACTTTTACATCATAATCGTCTGTTAATACTATTGCTTTAGAATCCGAGTCCGTTGGCCAATTAACCACCAATTCAATTTCAAATTCTTCTAGATTAATTTTCGTCGTTTTGTAAACAGATTCTTTTAATTCCGTTAATTTGCAACCTTTCCGCACTCTTCTTAGTTTACACATTATCACCCACATATTTACCATTTCTTTAATTATCGACATTCAGTTCGTCGTCGTAGTAGCAAAGTGTATGAATTAGATTTTTCGCCATTTTACGAATCAGTATACAATTCTATCACTACATACGTAAGTACAAAATAGTTAACTTACTCAAACCCCTTATTCAATTTATTTACAATTATGAAAATTTCAGAAATTACAAATTAGAACTAAGGCTACCTTCAAATTGTTGAACTTTGTTGAACACCGTCGTCAAGATCTATAAATTTAGTAATAAACCAACGTTTTAAAAATACGAAATCAAATTTTAGTGCACTAGAGCAATTTACGATCTTTTGGGTTTAGTTTTTGGTAAAGGTAAAAGCGAGGGAGAAGGAGAGATTGCGCTGGATTTATTGTAGCCAAAGCGAATTTTCAAAAACCACCCGTTGGCGATTTAAAAATCGCCAACGTTGGTTTACGCGTTGGCGATTTTCGAAAATTCGCCAACACATAAACCAAAACAGGCCTATATCTGTAATTAAGTTTGAAAGTGTCTATTGTTGTTTTTTTCTTTCAAAACTGTCCCAAGTAGCAAAATTTCCGTAATTAAATGATCAAGTACCTTAATTTCTAGCCTTATCACTCACAAATATTAAGCACATTTGCTGGGGTCGGAAGTCAGAATACAAAAGTTTTCAGATTCAGTTCTGTGTATCCAATAAATCTGTGTGTCAAATTGCCAAAAACTGTCACGTATTCATAAAAACACATAATAAATTAAGAGTCTTGAGTTGTTAATTTTGAAATTGTGGCTGGATTGCAGTAAAACATAGGGAAGATTGGTCAGGCAAAAGTTGTTTCAATTGGTCTGTTTTGCGACCAAAATAATGAATTCTAAAGTTCATGCTGATTATTGACTGATTCTCGTTGATTTTCTTTATTCCTCCTAGTTTAGCTCACAGATCAACATATGTTTCTTTCAACCTTGTGATTAAATTATAAAGTGGAATTAACTGAATCTTCTTTAAAGATATATTTCATTTTGGTTTAGCAATGCACCCAGTTGCATTTTATTTAGACGTGAATGAAACTATTTTGCAACAAACAGAAAGACCAACAGCCCACTTTTGCAATATTAAGTTGTGTGCATCTTGACGCTTCAATCGTGTATCTATGTAAAAGACCTTCAAAAGTCAGCTGTAACTGAATCGTTGAAGTGTGGTTTAAGTTTGGTAAACATTTTTGCATTGTACATTGATTGCATCATGTTAAGATATTGTAATGGTTTTTATTCAGGCAGCAGCCAGGAGCAGCAGTGACCCCACCACCTGCACATAGAAACAGTGGTAGAAGCAGCAACTCTAGTTCTGGGGGAGGTCATAGAGGGAGCGATAACAGTTACCGTAGTGGCGGCTCAAGTTCTGGCAGCGGACGTAAAGGGAGTGATGGTAACAGCCGCGGTCGAAGGTTTCACCCTTATTAGAATGCTAGAAGCTTGCTTCATTATTTGTTTTTAGTGTCTGTATGTATGTATGGCTGTGCCGTCATATTTAACGGTGCAAAGTGAGCGACTTTTTTATAATCTAGTGAGTGACTGGAAAGCCAGGAATATTTGAGCAAGTCATTCCATTTGCAAGATGCAAGTAGCATCTGCCTTGTTTGCTTTCTGCAAGAAATGCTGTGGTAGGCATAATTTCCCTTTGTTTTTTTTCCTCTTCTCTTTTCCAAAGAAGTCTGACATTAAAGCGGTTCTTTGAATTGCCATGCCTATGAATTATACGAGGACCGCACTGTGATGTGCGATAATGGTTGTCTCGCTAATTTAGAAACTATATATTCAATTATATGCATGTTGTGAAAGTGCTGCTAGTATTGTTTGGTGGCTATAACGTCTATGTTCCTATATGTTTAGCTAATTCTTGATGTATTGTTGTTCTGGTCGCTTGAGCATGGCAATTCAAATGAAATGTGTGTTTTTTATTTGTTTATTATTAACGGAATCTCCAACTGCTTTTGCGCGATTATGTTTTGTAAACGCAAGGCGTTGGAAGTAGAAATATGCTTAACGGTTGGATGATTATGTACTTATTAAGTGGACCTTTTGAACTTCAAACGTCTATTAAATTGAGTGTGGGTGAAGAATTTCCAAACTCAAGTCATTTTTCTTATTTTCAAATGTCATGAGTTCTAACTCTAGAACTCAAAAACTAATATGAACAAGTGTCTCGAGTTTCTATTTCCAACCTATGTATACACACACACACACACACATATATACATATATATATACATATACATATATATATATTTGTTGGAGGAAATGTTGGAAGGGAAAATCAGGGAGATCCAGTGGTCGACAACTATGTTGTTTTGAGTAGAGATTATGCCAAGCTAGGAAGAAAACCGTTATCGAGGCTGAAGATGCAATTGAAGTGGAGAATTGATTACTTCATTGCGATAGGAACTTTGTTGATTTGAGGCTTGATGTTGAACAAAAGAGAAGGCTTGCTTCTGGACAGTTGCAAGGAGCAACACTGTACTGGTGGAACAGTGTTACGGTTGGAGTCAATAAGGAGACTATGACTTGAGTTGAGTTCAAAAGAACGTTTGAGGGGAGGTTTATGTCGGAGATTGCGAAGTCAACTCTGCTTAGAAAGTTTGCTGAGTTGGAGCAAGGAGACATGACGGTACTTGAGTATGCAACCAAATTTGAGGAGCTATCGAGATACGGTTACGCTATAGTTGATAGTGTTATCAAAAGGAATGAAAAATTCATTCGTGGGTTGAAGCTTGAGCTTGCTAATGCCACATTGTCACATTTTAGAGATCCGCGCGATGTAGTTGTTGAAATAGCTTTGAGGCAGGAAGAAATGCTTGCTTTTCTTGGAGGGTAACAAGGTAGGTGGAGCTCGAGGAGGACAAAGCTAGTAGAGAAAATTTTTCCACAAGAAGGGAGCTCAGAAGGATGGAGCTGCCAAGATGGAAAAGGCGGAGGTTATCTGCTATAAATGTGACAAGAAAGAGCACTTCGCCAATGAATGTCGCTCGGGAGATGGAAAGAAGGTGATCAGGAAGAAGAACATTAGATGCTTCAACAAATTAGACATCATAAGAACCAGTGCAAGAAGCCAGCGAAGGATGGGAAAGACATTGAAGTGAGCTACCTCGAGACCAATAGTAAAGGAGAAGAAAAAAACTGTGTTGGGAGGTACGCTTTTGATTCATGATGTATCATTTAGAGTTCTATTTGATACTGGTGCATTACATTCTTTTATATCTCGTTATTTGGTAGATAAGCTTAACCTAGAACCCTTATGCATAGTTACTTCCTTAAGGGTTGCAAATCCGAAGGAAGGTTATACGACTCTTAGAATGAGATGTGACAACCTAAAGTTTGAATTGTTAGGTCATACATTTGTTTGCACTTTGCTTATGTTTGATTTCATAGGGTTCGGAATTATTTTGGGTATGGATTGGTTAAGTAAATACGATGCTAGGATATTTTGTCATGATAGAAAAATATCACCTAGACACCTTGACTGTAGTGATCGGATTGTATACATCATTGTAAACCCTAGTTTTGAGGTTAATGCTTTGTTGGAAGTTGTGGAGGTAGAAGACGAGTTGATTCAAGTTTTCGTAGTTAGAGAATTCGTAGATGTCTTTGAACCGTAGTAGGATTATTGACGAAAGCTATTGAGTTTCGGATAGATTTAGTACCAGAAGCAGAACCAATAAGCATACCTCCAAGTAGAATGACACCTACCGAGATGGGAGAGCTAAATGTGCAGTTGGTGGATTTGGAAGGCAAAATTTTTATCAGACCAAGCAGTTCACCTTAGGGAGCAGCCACAGTGTTTGCCAAGAAGCCGGATGAATCGTTAATGTTAGGTATCGATTATCGTAAGTTGAATGAGAAGACGATAAAGAAACGATGTCCGTTACCTAGAATTGACGATTTGTTCGACTAATTGAGTGGAGCCAAAGTATTTCCCACTTGGATTTAGCAACAGGGTTCCATCAGTTTAGAGTGGCAGAGGATAGTATTCCTTTGACGGCGTTTAGAACCAGATATGGATTGTACGAATAATCAGTAATGCTGTTCGGACTAACTAATGCGCCAGTATTCTTTGTAGATTTGATGAACTGAGTTTTCCGAGAGCGCTTGGATAGGTTCGTATTGGTTTTTATAGATGGTATTTTGATACTCTAAAGATAAAGGAGAGCATGAGGTTCGTCTTATAGTGATGATTAAGACATTGAGGCAGCATCAACTGAAAGCGAATTTTTCGAAGTGTCGTTTCTGTAAGAATGAAGTGAAGTTTCTTAGTCGTGTAGTCTCAGAGAAAGGGTTGTCTGTAAATCCGATTAAGATTGAGGCAGTGAATAATTGAAAGAGACAGCAACCGAGATAAAGAGTTTTCTTGGATTAGCTGGGTATTATCGGAGATTCATTAAGTATTTTGTGGGTAACGGCACGGATGACTAAGCTAACGCGAAAAGATGTGAAGTTCGTCATAAGTATGAAGAGGCATTCCAGAAACTGAAACACTTATTGACAAATGCACCTGTGCTAGTTCTTGCAGAAGGGAATCAGGGCTTAGTGGTGTGTGCAGATGCATGTGGAATGAGATTAGGAGCTGTGTTGATACAAAGGGGTAAAGTGATTGCCTATGCTTTTCGTCAGCTTAGACTGCATGATGTTAGATATTCAACTCACGATTTGAAATAAGCTGCGGTAATTTTTGCATTGGAGGTGTGAAGACATTACCTTTTGGAAGAAAGATTCGAGTTGCATACGGATCATAAGTTGCTGATGTACTTATTCTCTTAGAATGAGTTGAATATAAGACAACAGAGGTGATTAAAGTTTTTAGCCGCTTATAACTTTGGTATCGAGTACACACCAGGAAAAGGCAACAAGGTTGAGGATGCACTTAGCAGAAAACATCAGAATGTAGTATTGACAATGTTAGCCGAGTGGAAACATTTAGAAGCGTTGACTACATGTAGAGTACAGTGGAGATCTAAGAGCAGTTCTGGCACAGAAACTGCTATGTTGTCATGTTTAGAAATTTGACCAGTGATGATTGAAAGGATTGCTTCTAAGCAAGGAGAGGATCCATTATTAGTTGAGCGGACCAGGAAGTTAAGGGATGGAACAGAGGGCGATGACTTGAAGTATTTTAGTCTTAACCAAAATGAGTGGTTGAGGAAGAAAGGAAGCCCTGTGTTTCAAATATGGGGAACATTAGGATGGAAGTTCTTGAAGAGTGCCATCGTTCGAAGTTCACTATTGATCCGGAAGGAACTAAGATGTATCAGGATATGAAGAGAAGTTTCTTCTGAAAAGGTATAAAGAGGGATGTAGGCTTATGGGTGAAACAGTGTTTGAACTGTCGACGGATAAAAGCCAAACATCAGAAATCAAGTGGGTTACTTCAACCTTTGGATATTTCCGTATGAAAATGGATTCTATCTCAATGGATTTTATAAATGAATTTCAAAGGTCAAATAAAGGAAATGAAAGCATATGTGTCATAGTGGACAGGTTGTCCAGGAGTGCCCATTTTGTTCCAGTTAAGTCAAGTAGGACATCACATGTTTTAGCTAAGTTATTTATGAAGAATGTAGTTAGATTGCATGGAATTCCTAGTAGTATAGTAAGTGATAGAGATTCCTTATTCACTAGCGAGTTCTGAAAGAGTCTACGGGAGATTTTGGGTACCAGCTCAAGCTGAGTACTGCTTATCATCCGCAGACAGATGGGCAAACGAAAAGAGTTAACAAAATCTTAGAAGATTTGTTACGAGCTTGTGTGTTAGATTTTTGAAGCTCATAGGAAGACCATGTACACTTAGTCGAGTTTTTATATAACAACAGTTATCGGGCTTTGTATGGAAGACCATGCAAATCCCCCTTTTGTTGGTTAGAGACCGGGTATAGGTTAGTTCTTGTTGCAGATTTGGTTAAGGATGCTGCAGAAAATATTGAGTTAATTTGAGCTAGAATGAAGGAAGTTTAGTTCGGGTAGAAGAGTTCTGCTGACAAGGGACGGAAAGACTTAGAGTTCTCAGTTGGAGATTTTGTCTTCGTCAAAATATCAACGATGAAAGGTGTCTTCAGGTTTGGAAAGTCAGGGAAATTGGCGTCGAGATTCGTTGGACCATTTCCTATTGTAGAAAGGATCGAGAAACTCGCGTACATAGTGAAGTTACCAAGTAGTTTGGCAGGAGTCCATAATTTTTTTCGTATTTCTCATCCAAGAAAATGTATTCGAGATCCAGAAATACTACTGCACCGACTGTGTTAGATGACTTAGTAGTGGAACCGAACTTGACTATTGTTAGAAAACCAGTTCGTATAGTCGTGAGAAATGAGAATAGGCTAATAGACAAGATAGTCAGATTAGTTAAAGTCTAGTGGAGCGACGACGAGAGAGACTGTACTTGGAAAACTGAGAGCATGATTAGAGATACTTATCCTGACTTGTTTCACGGTATGTTTTACCTTTATAATTGATTTTGATGAGTGCCTTATCGTAATTTCGAGGACGAAATTCTTTAAGGATGGGAGTCTGTAATACCTCTAATTTTAAATAACCATTATTCAAGATATTTAATTAAATAAACTGAATAGAATAATGTAAAGTTTTAAGTGGTTGAGAGATTGAGATTTGTAAAGTTATAAGGTAACCGTGCCTTAATGAATGAACAAATGAAAATTACAGGTAATAAGATGAGGGAAAATCGGGAATATGACATATTCCTATACCCTAAACCTTAACCCATTTTTCATTTACAACATTCAAAAATTAAAACTAAACCAAGGAGTAAGGCCAGCCACCATTAGAAGAAGATAAGGAGAAGATAAGCAAGATTTCAAGAAGGAAGCTTAATCAATTTAACTCAAGAACAAATCTCAAGCTTCTTAACAATCAAGCCAAGGTGAATAATAGTTTACATCTCATTTTTATAGCTTTCGGTTTCTAGATAAGAAATGTGTTTATTTCGCAAATGATTTGCCACGTTTTGATTGTTTAAATGAACACACACACACACACACATATATGCTTGTTGATGATTTGTGCTATTTCATATAGATTTTATGATAAGAATTGATTTGGAAAACATATCAAATGACATTCAAATGCCATGCGATTTTGATATGGTCAGAAATATTATTTTAGAGATGGGTTTCAAGTTTCATAATTTTATGAATTAATGTGGATTTATTATGAATTTTTTAGGTGAAGAAAATAGTTAAATTGGGTTTAAATTACTTACGGTTATCTTATGTGAGCATTGGGTCAGAAATTTAAATATGTTAGAAAACATATTAAAAGTAATTTATGGGAATTTTTGAAGAATTTTCCTAAGCGTTTTATTAAATATATAAAATTATTTAAGGTACGTGACTTAAATATTTTCTATGTTTTTAAAAGAATAATGGGCAATTTGTAAATGTTTTAAATGGTAATTTCTGAAATTCGGCTGCACTTTTGAAAAGGTTTTGGAAAAGATATTGGCAACCAATTATATGATGATAAATAAGAAAAATTAGTTGAAAAGAAATTTCTATAAAAATTTAAAATCAGTTTTATAAAGTTTACTGCTTCGCCACTATAACAGTATCTTTCGACACCATACTTCCGCCTCCAACCAGATCAAACCAATACACATGGTATCAACTTTGGTATGTAATGGATTGGAGTTAGATGAAAAGTATGGAGTCGAAACAGGGCTTTCAAAGGGGTTGAAATAGCTTCCGAGAACTTAGAACTATTTTGGTTGTAAATGAGGCTTTCGAATGTGATGACTTTCGACTTGGTCAATTTTTTTAAAGAAAGTAGCTTTCGAAAGAGGTTGCCACCTTTGTTTTAAAAAGAAACTTTCGAAGGGGTCGAAGCGCCTACTTCTGCATTCTACTTTTCGAAGCAATGCCTTCAAACGGGTTCTTTTGTTTTAAATCCTGAAGCCACTTCTCCAAAGCTTTCGAAGGGGTTAATTTCGACACCATCCACTTCTTCTATTTAAGAAAATGCTTTTGAAAGAGTTGCTTTCATCCTAGTTCTTTTAAGACCATTTTTATATTTTGAAAGCTAAACCCAAACGTTTCGAAACGAATTGTTTTAATGGTTTGAAAATATGTTCCACACATTATTACTTGAAACAATGTTTTCGAAAGGTTTTTTTAGTAAAGGACTTTAATGCTTTCGAAAGGTGTTTAAAGAAGGTTTCGAAGGGAAGGTTTTCCGATGTTTTCGAAAGGTATATAATAAAGGTTTCGAAGGGATTCCCTAATGTTTCCGAAAGGCAAGTTTGCAATATTTTGAAAAGAGGATGTCCAAGGTTTTATAAAGCTTTCAAAAGGACACTTTCAATGATTTCGAAAGGTCTATGTTTTCGAATGATATGTTTTGGCCTATCGGCCTAGAGTTCAAAGTAAAGCAGTTAACTGGTATTGAAAGGGGTACTTTCAAAGGTTTCGAAAGAGATTGTTTAAAAAATATAAATAAGGGTTTTGAAGGTTTTCATCAACAATGTTTGAGTAAAACATGCATAACATGGCAAAGGGATTTGAGTAAAGCAAAGAATATATTTTTCTTGTTTAATTACGATTTAAAGGGTTAAATCAATTTGAAAGAAATGTTTTCAAGGAAAATTTGATGGGGTAGTTGACCCTAAGTAAATGACTTAGATATTAGAATACCAGATGAGACTGGTATATGATCGCATCCAATACTTTAGCCAGTAGCCCTTAGCTAATACAAGTTCAGAATTCCAGTATGTAGGGCTTTGTCATAAGTAAGACTATGGCGTACACACATAAATGAATATACAGAGTAAAGATAGATTAGTGGTGAGCCCAAAAAACCATTAGAATCAGTCGACCTTGGAAGAAGTAAGTTAGGGACAGACCATCCAGAAGTGTGTCTAACAGAAGTTAGATTATTTATTTTGTCTGGTAGGCCCGAGTTAGCCAAAGGTTAGTAGTTAGCCAAACAAAACTATGCTCCGGAAAGATAGTCCATTGATTACCTGATGTATACGCATATATGATATTTCTATTGTTGCTTTAATCAGTTTGATTGTAGCATTTTGATTCACAAAAGATATGTTTTGAAAGGGGATATTAGTGAGGGGAAACCCATTCCGCTAAGCGGCATGGTCTCACTTAATATTAGATAACCAAGATGTATAGTATTATTCACACCAGGTTTTATGTCTAACTCAAAGTTTATATTTTCCTCTTAAACTATCGGGTGTTCAAAATTAATTCGAGTAGATTGTGAGTTAAGATTTTTCAGGTTTAGTAGGTTGGAAGAATAAAGCTTTCGATGACGTGTAGGAGGCAATGCTAGCTATATATGATGTGTTAAGACCGATATGTCCATTTAGTACTCTGATCATCTAACGAGGCATCTTCATATGTCGCCCTTGGCATATTTTGTAATAATTATATTTGATCAAAACCCGGGATTCACTTTGGGATTATGTATTTGAATATAGAATATTGATTTGAAATGTAATCAGAAAAGTTGTTTTAAATCTATGTTGATTTTATTTCATATTCATGTGCTTCTGATATTATGTATACCATTAACATTACCGTATTTTGTCACTGGAAGTTAATACTATGGATGACTGCAGCATCTGCAGCGCTTAGCTTCAGGCCACAAGATAGATAATGTTACAACTTTGTATCAGAGCATAGGTTTATAAAAACATAAAAGAAATTTCAAACTTAAAATGATTTTGAAAACATAATCCTAAGGAATTAGAGAAAAGACTGGGGTATGGGATAACGTTATAGTAACGTACTTGTATTTGCTATAAGTATACGCTCTATCTCTATTCACCCATCTTTTTTAGGCTATTCTTCTATATCTTACGAAAACTCGAATGCAGATTTTACGGACGTAAGATATGGATGCTAGAAGTGGAAGAGTTAACATTGGTCGGGGAATCACCACAAGTAATGGGAGTGTCATATCAAATACTAGGAGAAATCTAGGTCTGGCACAAGTAGCTAATGAGGGAGCTGGAATACCCCAAGTTGATATATGTACGAATTCTTTATCAACATGCTGATATATATTTGTTTTATTGACAACTTGTATTTTTTTCATTTCGTTTAAACTAAAGATGCAAATGGTTAATATCCAATAGACCGAATTCAACCCAATTCAAAAAAAGGATTGAAACCAACCGAATGTATGAATCTTATTCAAATTATAGAAATCCAGTTTTGATGGATCGGTAGGTGAATTCTTATGGTCGATAATTGAATAATCATCCAACTTGTTTCAAATTATCAAAAATTAAAATTCCATCTAGGATTACAAAACCGATAGATTTCATACATTGTAATGTAATCTTCCCTCTCCCTGTGTCTCTACACACACGCACTTTTTAGATCTCACTTAGTTTTAACTTGTACTTCATGTTTTAGTTTGAACTTTAAACTCATTATTTTTTGTAGTGTTTTAATGTTTCTTAAATAACTAAATAATAGCCACAAAAATTTAATTAGTTAAATCATGGCTGTTTTATTATATTTAAAAATTTATCATTTCAATAGTTCAATATAATATTTTATCGAAAATTGTACTGTGGGATTGTTTGTTTTTAAGCATACAAGTCACCATAATTTTATTAAATGTTGATAATAAAAAATATGATTTTTAATATATAATCATTCAATTATATAGAAAAAGATAATTTTATATTGCACTATATTCTTTTTTAATAACAAGAGTTACATTATTCAACAAGAACAATCATTATGCTGTCCCAGGAGCCCGAACACATGAACTTTAAAACCTTTATCTAAAACATCATACCTCTAACCACTTCAATTAGAGATCCTTAAATTATACTGCATTATATTTTGTGCTTAACTCAAAATTCATCTAATTTTCGATATAAAAATGATTTCCCTTTAATTAATAAGCATAATCTAGTTTGTAACCTTAGACTTTTGATACAAACAATCGTTTATATCAGTGTTATAAATTTACAATAAAATCGAATTAGCAATGAAAATTAAACATTGAGATCTTACTGTAAAAATAGAACATTTTAAACTATATATATATATATATATATATATATATTAAATAGCGTGCTTAGTAAACATGATATTCTATTTGGACACTAATTGGTGATACAAAATATTGCTCAAGATCTTAACCATTAGATCTCCGCTTAATTTCCATCTCCCATGGAAAGATAAAGAAATCCAACGGCCAATACTTTTGTTAAATTTTTTATTTTTATTTTGTCCAATAGTCTTTTTGAAGGAGTTAGGAGTATTCCCTGAGGACGATTATGTAATTTGTTACACATATCAATCTTGCTCATAATAAAGGTATTTGATTTCGATTATATACCTTGTTATATTATGATATAATTAATTAAATAATTAATTTAAAGTATATTAATTAGAAAATCCTTAAATAATATGTTATGTGAAAAATATTACAAAGAGTTGTAATCGTGAGAAAATTATCATAATACAGAATAACATGTTATTTTAAATATTGTTAGTCAAGATGTTTCGAGAAAGGATATGACAATCCACTATTTTTAATATCTAAAATTCAATTATAAATGCCAACGATTATGCGTACAACAAATTTTCTAAGACAATAAATAAAAAAAAATTCACAGCGAAATTTAATTATCAACATATATAAACAAAAAATCTCATATCGATAATTAAATATCATATAAATCCAATATATCATATATTATCCATTTTTCAACACATCAATTATTAAAAATAACAGCTGTAAAATTTTGATACAAGAGATATACCGATCTGTCCTGTGGATATGATTCCTTCCAAACCATTCGCTCCCTTCTTTGCTTTCATCTACAAACTTACACATATACCTGGAATAAAAGAGAAAATGTATCAACTATTTTTGGGTCTGCGTCAATTTCTATACACTCCAACATTAGGGGAATCAGTGGCTGTTATATAGAAAAAGACTACATACGTACCCTTTTTGATGGGTCAAGCTCACGCAGTTCTATTTTCTTCTCTTCTCTTACATCCAAATACTTGTTAGTTCAAAACAATCATAGCATCCATGCAACCATTGCAACCAATACAACCGATGTAACCATCACAAATAAAAAACAATATTCCTACTCATATATCACAACAAATCATCGTATGAGGCATCACCAATAATAATACACAACCATCCATCATCAACAATATTCAATGACAATCCCAATCTATCAAATCAAATAAGAAAATAATACGAACATACTTACATACATGTTAATCATTAACTATAGTATTGCATCATCAATGTAAGTATAAATCATCAAATGTGTACTAGCTCGATCAATGTTTGCAACACAACATCAATCATCAATTAACCATCATTAACCACCCATCATCTAGTAGCAACAATGGTCAAATATCGCACACTCATCAAACTACGATATCGTTATCAAACATCAAATATAAATGATAAATACAGCCAATAATTAATCATACATTCAACAATCATCTAAATAATACATTGCATTAATTATTCTCTTAAGTATACAATCATTTTATTATTGTTTATTATAAAATTATCTTTATTTATTCATACCGAAAAAAAAAAAAATTCTTTTTAAACGGTACTATACTCTTTAAATCCTTTATTGTACTTCATTTCTTCAAATACACTAGGCATCTCATTTTAAATTGAAATAATGATGTTTTACATTAAATATATAAAATCATTCAATTACTATTATCCTCCTCCATAAAAAAGGTTATCTTATCCCAAAATCTAAATATCTTTATAAACTATTTAAAGCTATTTTTATTACTAATCTTAAAATAGTAGTAATAATAACGATAATACATTACCGTATACATTTGCAGGTTATTTCGTTATTATCTTCATCTAAAGATATTAAATCACCTTAAAGTGGTATATTTTTAAACAAATTTAGTAGACAACTCAATTAACTTTTGTGTGTCATCGTTATTTAATTAAAACATGCTTATTATTTTTCTTCTTCTTCTTCTTCTTGTAATAGTAATGTAATAACTAAATCAATGCAAATTTTTTTAACTCAACTACAATAAATAAAAAAACTATGTTAACATCCACAAATAACAAACTACATAATATAAATCAAACAAAAATTTCATTAGAACAATATAGATCTCATGTCCAACAATCAGTCATATAAATTTCACAACATTGTATATATTAGAAATTACACTTTTATATAATATTCATCGTTTATGTGAATATAAATCGAAGAATCATGTAGATGATGTATAAATACTCACCTCAAATGAAGATTAACCAAGTTCTATTTCAAATCAGTGAAGAGTGGCGTTTTTCTCCTTCCGTCATGGTCCGAATCACCTCCAAAATCTAGGCTGCACGTTATTGAATAAATCCCTATCCTTTTTTTTTATATACTTTTCTTTCTCTTTCTCTACAACTTCAATTTTCTCTAAAACCACAAATAAATATTTATGATGTTATTACTATAAAGAGGAAGGTAAGGAAGTGGAAGGAAGGGGATATGTTTTCTATTTTATTTTTGATTCCTTCCCTTTTATTTCTAGTTACTTAGATAAATATAGTAACTTCCACCAATGCTAATTAATGTAAATTAATTGATACCCAAGCGATTAATTTTCCACATTGCTTATTTAGTAAACAAATATACATTCAAATATGAATGTTTTAATTAAAATTTCATAATCAAGATATAGAGAACATAAATATATATGTATACTTTTACACTGAATATGCACACATATTAGCCCCATATGTAGAAACTCTAAATATAGAATCTGATGCCTACAAACTATTTGCTAATTTCCCATAACACATGAAATCAGTGCACAACAAATTATATATATAAATCCAATAATTAGGATATATGACAATTAATGCTCAATTAGTTGCTAGCCTATGTAATTAATTTCCCACAATTTAGGAAATTAATACATAACCAATTATATACATATTCAAAAATTAAGATATATGTTACTTAATATACAGTCAATCTCTAATCTACGTAATTAATTCTCTACGATGTAGGAAATCAATATATATATATATATATATATATATATATATGACAACTAGGATATATGAAATAAATTCATTGTATTTTAATATGCGTATATTTAGCTATCCATAATTTCATATAATTTAAATTGGTGCATAGTTACCAAATTTATATCTTCTTACATCAGATTCAACGCACGCGCACAGACATACATGAGCACATACATACATATCTTTTCTTTATATAAATACATGTATATTTTGACCATACCTTTTCTTTCCTATCTCTCTCATATATTAGACATATACATACATACACACATACACATATACATATATAAAATATACATACATACATACATATACATACGAACATACATTTCCCTCCCTGGATATGTATCATTTTGTTAGTTTTCTCGTAAAAATTTGAATGTGTTGCACGCTAAGATTGAACCCATAACCTCTTCAAGTGAAGTCTAATCTCTTAACCAACTATACTAAACATACTTTTATTTTTAAGAGTAGAACATTGAAAATTATTGGTCACATGTGCAAATATTCTAGACTCATAAAGTCAATACCTTGTAAACCGTAACTCCAAATCGATCAAAATTATATACTAATCGATCGGCTCAGAAAGACCTTCACAACGGTTATAAATACGACATTCAGTTCACTATTTTATTAAAAATTTATTTTAATTACTTTAAGAGTAAAAGCATAAAATTTGCGAGTCGTTACAAAGGATATCGATACATAAGTTGAGACCACAATACGCAGCGCTCTCTAAACATTGGATAGTGTATTATTACTTGTATAATTATATGAATTTATTCATTTAATTGTATATATATTTATTTATTTATTTTCGGTTATTATAATTAATTTTAATAAATATACATTTTAAATTCAATTCAAAATATTTTAAATGATATTTTTAAGATCTAGTTTTGAATTATAAAATTTCCTACTAAGTCATTATCAGATATTTTAAATACAAATTTTGAATTTAAAATTCATTGACTTAGTCAAAATTAGATTAGATATTTTATATTTTATTATATATAAATAATTTCGAAATTTATATTTATGTTTTTGTACATTTAAATATGTTAAACAATATTTTGAGACAATCAACACATATATAAATGACAAATGTTTACATAGTGGATATAAATCATAGTATCTGCTTGTGTAAACATTAACCATATACACCATGCTAAGTTGCACATTACATTTATATATACAAGCGTTATGACATGTGCTTCGTGCGTGAATTATTTTTCTACAAATTATATATGTTTTACGTATTTTAAAGAGAAAATTATTTGCACAAATATTAGTCACATTTTTGCATTGAAATAATATGTAATTGGTTTGACTTTTTATTTTCATGTTATAACATCTAATTTTTGTTAGTTTGAACTTTTAGTTATATTATTAATTAACAAAGAATGAATTTTTACAAAATTTTTGTTTTTTATATCCTATTTTTAAGTGATATTAAGATTGATAATATTCGTAGATGGACGTTTTAAATTTATACAAAAATTCTAATTGTTAGTTTCTATTTTTAAGCGAAACTAAGATTTGGTGGGCGTTTTTAATAGTTCACGTTGACACCAAAAAAGTGTGACACCAATCGTACTACAGTTATTAATAAAGATATTTGTATATTTTTAAATATATCAAACAATATTTTGAGACAATTAACACATATATAAATGGCAAATGTTTACATAGTGGATACAAATCCTAGTATCTACTTGTGTAAACATCAACCATATACACCTTGCTACGTTGCACATTACACTTATATATATATATATACGAGCATTATGACATGCGATTCATGCGTGAATTATTTTTCTACAAATTGTATATGTTTTACATATTTTAAAGAAAATAATTGCATGAATATTAGTTACATTTTTGCGTTGAAATAACATGTAGTTAGTTTGAATTTTTTTCCATGTTATAAAATTTAATTTTTTGTTAGTTTGAACTTTTAAATATATTATTAATTAGCCAAAAACGAATTATTACAGTTGTTAGATCTTATTTTTAAGTGATAGTAAGATTGATAATATTTGTAGATGGACGTTTTGAATTTGTCAAAAAAGTTTAATTGTTAGTTTCTATTTTAAGCGAAATTAAGATTTGATAATATCTGTAGAGTGGCGTTTTTGATAGTTCATGTTGACATCAAAAAAGTGTGACATCAATCGTATTACAATTATTAATAAAGATATGGATACAAATATATTGATATACTCAAAACGTATAAATGTTAAATTAATTAACATAATTTATTAAATCAAGATAATTAATAAAATATGATTTTATTTAAACCAACTAGATTATATCTAGTACAACCATTAGGCTTCATAGGCACACTAAGATCCAGTTAGGGATTTTTTTTAAATTCGCTCAATTTTCCTATTGCAAACTGGTCTAGGTTCAATAATTCCCTTAATAAAATGAGGCCTAACATATAACTAACGTTTTTCACATAAATGGTCCAAAAGTATATCAAAATTTTACCATAAATAATTACCAATATTTAATCAAATCCAATCCAATAAATTCTTGATGGTGTAAGATTAGATTTGTATGTCAGACCGACCTATAATTTAAGATGCAACCATAAAATGGGATTGATCCACTATTGCTTGGATCTACAAGATTTGTTCTACCGTGAAGCCATGATTCCAATTACCAAAATACCACTATTTTCTAGGGAAATTGGTAAAAAAATGGTCCGTTCACAAACTAATTTTGAAGGTCGTCCATCACATATCACTCCAATAGAGGATATGAGTATTCCGTTCTACGGTTCTACGCTGGCTTCCAAATAGATATTTTTATAGAAAATATACGCTTTACAAACCTTGCAGGTACTTTCTAAATCCTCTTTTCAGATAATTATTACAGTAATATTAATGGTCATGAAATGATGATCGTGAAATGTTTTTAATTTTTAGTTTATATCATGTTATGTTATGCTAATTAAATTCTGTGTATTCAAGCATTTGAGTTTCGTTTTTAGATATGTAATTCTCTTTTGTGATCGATTGGGGGAGTTATGTCATATTTTAACCCAACATTTTTGGTGCTTTACCGAGAAAGAAGATTCTCAAGCTTGGATCTATCTTTAACTTTGGATTTGAAGAATCTAAAAGGTAGATCAAAGAATTGTTTGTTGTTGGTATAACTATTTTTCTCTCCTATGAAAACATATAGCAAAAGTGCAGATATACAAACTCATAGGGTAGCATGACTCCACAAAAAATATTAATGAAGTGCAAACATAACTAGACAGACTGAAAATACCAAATGGTGTCAATTTAGCATAATAAAGACTGCATTGATCATAAACCATATATCATGGTCGTGTAGATGAAATGATGCAATACTAAAAACCATATTCTCATGAAAACAATGCAGTCGCAAATTCCATGCATAGCAAGTCAACATGCAACAAGCACACAAAGGAAAATCGACACAGTTTAACTAAAGCCAGCCTAGTTGCGGCTCTAGATGCGCCACCTTTAATAAAAGAGACCACACTGCCTTCAGTAAAGGACTGCGCACCCAGTAACAAAAGAGACCTCACCGCCTTCAAAAGGAGAAACCACACCATATTTAGTAGGGACTGCACACACCCTTCAATAAAAGAGAATACTCCACCTTCAATATAAGACTGCGCATCCAACAACAAAAGAGACTACACTAGCTTTAAAGGAAGAGACTGTGCTGACTATAACTAAACATATCTCATCATAACCAGGATAGTTATAGGGCATGGCACTAATGCAAATCACTACGCACTGCACAATACACCCAACAGTGTATAAAACCATGTATAGCTAAAACAACTACCTCCACAAAACAATTTCAAATCTCTCATCTAAAATCGTATCCAAAGTTCCTGCCTATAGCCCAATTCAAAGTTCCAACCTATAATATATCTTCTTGCATGTACCCATGTCGGCAATCCATGCATAATTGGTTAAGTACACGGATAAGCAACGCATGGCAAAATCCAACGACAAAGGAGGATTAAAAGAAGATGAAGTCAGCAATCCACATGACATCATCTCTCTTACTATAAAAGGAAAAACACTGTAGCGAAAAAAAAGGACCGGTTATTTTTAAATATAGTCTCTCTAAATTTAATACCAAGAAGACTTGTATTCTCTGCCATTAAAAGGTGGTACTAAGAAGAATATAAGAAAATAATTGACCAATGGACGTATGATTTATTAACATCTGAACCATGTAAATCATTGTGTCCTTTACATTTCTGCACTTATTTCCTTATTTTTAGTTTGTTTGATTTGGATTGAATTGTCAATTAAGTTTGAATTTTCATTATAACTAATAGTTAAAGTGCATTTACCTAATTGTGTAAGCTTAAGTAACATAATTACTTCATTTCAAGGAAAATTTGGTATCATTTAAATTTGTTGATTCCTAATTATAGAAGCATACAACAACATAGTTACTTTATAAATAAGTTGGTGTAATGAGATGAAAAATCTCATTAACAATTTGATGCTAGAAGAAGGGTAAAACCTCAATAAAAGCATACTAGGAAAAAATCCCACATCCTTGACTATCACAACCCTTCTAACCCAGAAAATGCAACTTAAAATTCTTCTACCCCTCCCCTAATAGAAGCGGACCACTTAACATCTAAAACCTGTAACAAACTCCTCACATCTTCAATCTAAGCCTGTAGGCCTACAACAGAAAATCATAACCGACCCTAACTCAAGGCACTCAACATATTTGCTACTCAAATCAACAATAGAGTGACTTGGATTGAGAAGTTGGTATCCCAATATCCCCCACCTAAGCCATGCAACTCCCATTACTGTGATGACCCGCAAATCCATACCCTTTGAATCGGTAATAATCCACACATGTCCGATCCAAAAAGCATAGACTGACGGAATGTCAAGAGAAAGAAAAGAGAAGAGAAGAAGAGAAGAGAAGAAAGAGAGAAGATAGAACCAAACAGAACAATACAGAATCTCACATCGCAGCGGAAAACATATAATATCATATCATGATCTTTACAAAATAGAAACTGTATATACATACATCAGTCAGATTTCAACAATCAAACAATAGTTATCAGCTTGGACAGTTATAATAACCTTTTCTCACAAATGCTGACAATATACAAGAACTAAGTAGCGGATAATCAAAACAGATACGAGTTGTAACGACCCGCCTTTTTGGACAGTTTAAACCGACGATCAAATACACATGCCGATTCAAAACCATTCAAAAGGGTAGATGGTTATTGGGGTAAATAAGAAAAGAAAAGAAAGAGAAATAAAGGAAATGAAACAACACAGAATCTCGCAGCGGAACGATAAAATATAATAGTCAAATAAATAGTTCATGAAGCTGTTTACTATACTTTGACAATTATTTATACAACATTTATCAGAGTTATACATATACAACGGAACAATTAAAATAATGCAGCAGATAGCATGATGCAAGGGTAATAATAGCAATAGTATACCAAATCTTCGTCTTCATCCTCCAGAATAGATCTTCGAAAATCTGAAAAACTCAGGACTGACCCGAGCGTAATGAAAAGACAAAACACTCGAGTCAGGACTAAAATATCCTTATGAAAGTTAAATCAATCGTAAATAAATATGAGTGTAACGGCGTCAGAGATGTTTACGGTGTTTGACATCTCATATCCAGCGTCAACGTGCATGCAATAACTCAAGAGATGTTACGGGATTTTCCATCTCTTAAGGATCCGTTAAACTATCTACTATGTAGTAATGTACACTAAGTTGACAATGCCTATCAATAATATAAAGTATCAAAATAGCGTTAAGGCGTTACCATAATCCCCCTTAACACATTTTTATAATGACATAGTCTATACAGCACCGTAAGCCCCACCGTAAACTGGTGGTTATCAGAGGGTACCCCATAGGTATAACACAAAACAAAACGTAGTGGTCGCGAATAGGATATCAGTATGACAAGGTACATGAGGCGATACCAACTAGGATACTAGTAGTTGCGTGATCCGGACTGATGTTGAGCATAGCCAGCAGCTACCCCAACACCGCGAAACAACACTCTCAAATCAAGGGGTGCAACTAAATCGAATCACAAATGTAATAGATATGGTATTGAAGAAGTGAGTCCGCTAGAGATGGCGAACCTCAATGGCCCGACGCGGCTCCTGTTTTAATCATGTCAGGGGTCATCCAATATCGTTCTCTTTCTTCAGTCAACGCGTTCACCAAACTATCCACTTCATTCTGGATCAACAATCCGCGTATACAAGTTATTAAAGTGGTTTTCGGTATTGACAGAGAGTATGTCCATATCCGATCCCGGTCTCTTTAATAACTACGTATTGTTATACCGTTGGCTCTTTTACATTTCAAATCGATTCGTAATTGATATCAAAATATCATATTCGCTTCAAAAATCAAATCCATTTCAAATATCATCGTATCTATTCAAATGTAAGATTCCGTTTCAAAAATCATTTTTCGCATCAATATCTCATTTCGATTTCAAAATCATTTCGAATTTCAATTTAGGTTGCAACTTCAGTTAACCCAATTCGTATTTAAATTCAAGATTTAAACATAAACATTTCACCTTATTGACCAACTTGAAATTTTTAGAAAAATAGTTTTAAGTAGTTTAAAAGTAGTTTAAATAATTAAAGTAGTTAAAAATACTTAAACTCTTAAAATGGATTTAAAATAGATAAATTATTTTAAAATAATTTAAATTGGGTTAAGTAGATTTAAAATAGATTAAAATAGTTTAAGTATTCAAAAATGGTTTATATAACTGAGTAATTTGGAAAACAAAATAAAACAGCTTCAAAACCGAACCATTTCAATTATAACTTCCCAATTCAAAACAATTTCAATTTCCCTTCTACCGATTCAATTTCGATTTCGATTCAATCAATGTCAACTTTGACTTCAAATTTATTAAATTTTATATTCACTTTCAATTAATTCAATTTCAATTTATATCGATTTGGAGCTTGATTTTCAAAATATCCATTTATAACACTTAACCAAATTTTCCATCAATATTCAAGTTTAAGTCCAAATTTCAAATATGATTCAATTCCAAGCTCGATTTCAAAATATCATTTTTATATCAATTCTACTTAGTAATATTCAAAGCTCGAATTAAGATTAAATCTTTAAACAAATCAATTTTCAAAATTCAATCATATCCCGATTTAAAATTCCAAAGTCTCCACTTTAAATTTTTAACAATTTCTTTTAACCAAAATTTATTTTAACATTCCGAACTCAATTTTTCGATAAATTCGATTTCTATAAATTGATTTCTATTTATAACTTTTAAATCAAAACATTTAAATAAATTTCAAATCGACGATTTTAAAAATTATTAATTTAGCCAATTCGGTGTCCGTATATAATTTTCTATCCTATGACCAAGTAATTATTTATTTCAATTAAATGTCAGGGATGAATATATATCATTTAAATCAAATCACAGTTTCATATGTATGCGTAACAAGATATATATAAGAAAATAAACATCCAAACATTTAAATATCAACCAATAGCATCCATCGAAATACATCATCCAATAGACAATACAATTCATGGCAATTTCATAGTTATCAATGTCAGGTAATCTAATCGCAATTCAATTTCAATTTCAATTTAACTGTCAGTTAAATTTTCAACCCTTAATTCAAATGACAATCTATATGACAATTAAATTTTATCAAACAACTACGAATAAAATTCATAACACTTCATAATGTCAAATTTAACTAAGATAAAGATATTTAGTACGTTGTGAGCGTTATAAAACACTCACCTTGATTTCAATGTAGTTCCAACGTTTTATGTCGAATAAAATTAAACGTGCGTTTAATTTTACCCAAAATTTTCACTAGTTCCAAACGACTCCAATCCAATTCCATTGCGAAGAGCTCGTCGATACGATTCCAACGCGAAAAGTTTCGTGCGTTTTCGACCTCGTACGTAAAAGTTATAGCAGTTTAAAGACCATACAGATTATTATATACAGATATTTACAACTTTATTTTTCAATTTTGAACCTTAGATAATCACAGCCGTTCATCCCCATGCCCTAGGATCCAGGCCACACCCTTCATCATCTCCAATGCGTATGCTCCAGTAAACGAACGCGTACACGAACCCAATGCCGCCTATATGCCCTAACGGCCGCGCCACCCTCCATCGTTTTTAGCTCGATCAACCAGTACCATCTTGTAGCTCATGCTCGACTCCACCATCACCAGAAGCAAGGTGAAGCTCGGCCTCCCCTAGAGCACGAATTTTGATGACGAACAGCCGGCCATCGCGGCCCCGTAGCTCCCACCTTGTCGCTCCAATTTCGATCGTAGCCGTTGGATAGAGAGATATCGATGCTCTCTACAACTTTCATGTTGAAGGTTTCGCGTGAATGTGTACGGATTGGGAGATCGGAGGGGATGAATTTGGGTGCGCTTCTGGCCCTCAAATTAGGAGATGGCGGCCAGGGTTTTAAAACCCTAACTTGTTTTTATTTTGCCAAAATGAATAATTGAGGTGCTTTTATAGGAAATTCGTCGAACACTATTCATTCCGGATTTTCGAACTCCGATTTACGCACGGTGACCGGCGTTTCTAGAGTTTATCCCGCGTTCCGGACACAATGGAACAGGTTTCGGAAGCTAATTCGATCGTATGTGCGAGTTACGAAAATAAACGATCGAATTTAAATTAAATCGATTAAACCGATTTCTATGCGTTTTGGCTTGCTCTGGACAAACCGTAAATCCGATTGACTTGAAATTTGAAACCTTACAATAATATCACGTTACGGATCCGATGAAACTAGTTTCGTCGAAATCTAAGACTGTTTGAAAAATGGCTATTTTAACTCGTCAATTAAATATTAAAATATTCAATTTTCACAAATTTACTTTTAATTCGATTTTAAAAGTTCTACAACATCATTCTAACTTTAATATGATAAAATAAAATTTTACAAATCATTTTTAATCATATTAAACCCGTTATTCAATTGTCCAATAAATTCCAATTTTAAAATCTTATTAACTCTATTATAATCCCGATATAACTTACATTCACTTTGGAAACCAATTTGAATCATATTAAATCAAATTTCAATTATTCACTCTATTTTCGTATATTAAATTTCAATATCAAATTAATCATATCAAATTCGGAATTTAATTATTCAAACATTCGTAATATTAAATTTAAACAAATTTTATTATTCTTGAATCACTATCTTTTGAGATATTCAAAAACGAACTTAAAAATTTAACTTTTGAAACGAATTAAAATTATAGAACAACCATTTCCATTATACGGTTATTCAATTCCCATTATTAAATTATTCAATAAATTCCAAATATTAAATTTAAACAATTTCGATTATCCAATAATTCATTATCTTTTGAAATATTGAAATTGAACTTATAAGATTCAACTTTTAAAACCAATTCACAATTTAGAACACTATTTTCATTTTACAGTTATTAAATTATTCAATAAGTTTTAAATATTTAATTTAAACAATTTACCTGTTCAATATTCAATATTTGATTTAAATAGATTTTACTTATCAATCAATTACTCTATTATACCCAATGAATTCAACATTTATTATCCTATCCAACTATTGATTTCAAATGCATTCACTAAGTAGCATTTATCTTTCAATACTTATTACTATTCAAATCTTTGAAACCAATCTATTAAAATTTGTATTTCTACCTAAATAATTCACAATTCTTATTCACTTATTTACATTTGTTTTTCCATATATTCCCTTAACCAAGTTATAACATTTGAGATAATTCAATTATATTGGAACTCCATTCAATCTATAAATAATTATTCGGATAGTTATTGTCGCAATTCATTTCAGTTATTATTATTCCAAACGAATTACAAATTTTTTTCTAACCTTAAATCACTTAATCTTATCAAATTAGCTATTTTAATTATCGAAAATTTACGGGTCGTTACACTCTCCCCCACTCGAAACTTTTCGTCCCCGAAAAGGAAAAAGAAGGGAAAAGAAACTAAGTATAGAATTCAACATTAGATATATTTTATTCAAAGTTACCAACTTATAAAACAATGAAATTCCATTTATAAAGTCATAACTATGCGTCCACTAAGTTACTCCAAATGGCTTTCTAACTTTAAAAGTTAGTTATCAAAACAAGTTATAAAAAAAAAATTAAAACTTGAAAAATTTTCTAACACCCGGATTTACAAAAAATTTCGGCAGAGTCTCCTTTGCGCGGCTCGATCGGAAAAAAATGACAGTATATATATCACAAATATACATCTCATCAAGTGATGAGGCATCCCGCAGGGAAAAAAGTGTAAAAGTACGATATGTAATCCGAGATATGTACCTTATATATTATTAGTGAGCATATACGGCTAATATAGCGCGAAAGCGAGCTCCAAATGCGAATCAAGCGAAATCCGCACCTACTAAACACTCAACAACCATGAGAAACATGCATATATGAAAATAATATCTATATACACAATATAACAACATGACAACTACATGTGCCAACATAGCAAATGCAACAAAACAACAAATGCATCCACCAAATCAATTATCATCCAACAAATCCATAACCAATCAATATGAATTCACTTCTCATTAATATTTATTGACTTGGTTTTCAATTTTAATCACAGTTGATTCATTAACGTTGGATTTTACTAACATTCATTTTCAATTCAATTAGTTAACATTCACTAATTTATATTTACATTAGTTCACTTCCAATTTTAATCAAATTAAATTCTATTTAAATTCATTTAACTTCCAATTTGATTTCAATGATTTATAGCTTTTAATTTCATTAACACTTAATGAATTGCATACAATCAACTAACAATCATATAACAACCAAAATCATACCCAACATAGCCAAATTATAAATTTTACATTCAATTTGGTTTATCTCTTTTATATATATATATATATATATATATATATATCCTGTTATATAATTTTAAAAGAATCATTTTATATTTGGCATCTTAAATTTCCAATATTAACTTTAATTTAGTCCGTAAGCCGTACATATATCATCCGTGAGCAATATCAATCTAATCGCTTATTCGATCACACAATTTCACTTCCAAACTAGTATCGTTCACACGACTCTCTAGTGCGGACTCAGATTTGGTTCCTTGATTGGAAACTGTTACTCTCCTTGCATAGCCATATACTATGATAGAGAATTCCAGAATCAAACCAAAAATCCATATTCAGGGTTCGCCGTCGAGAATCGAGTGGAAAATCCTAACTTGGATCGATATAAATCATCTCGAAATTTTGTGCTCGAATTTGGATCAAATCGTTATGCGAATAAAATAATACTCGTACAACTTATGTATCACCTTTCAATAGATTTCTATACAAGTTATCTATACTAAATTATTTTATTTTTTTTCTCACTTAATTACTCACAATCCATTATTCAGTTAGTATATTCATTTCTTTACATAGCATATTTTTTTTAACATTATCTTTTATTAAACATCATATTAAAGAATTTGCTTACTCAAGTTCATTTTTAAACATTCTATATAATTTAATTAAATTCCATTTCATTTTCCCATTTGATTCTTAGCTATAAGAAATTCCTCTGTTTACATTTATTGCATATTCATAGTTTCAGTTAATACAAATTTATTTGTGGAACATTTTATTAATCATCACTTTAGTTTATTAATCATCCTATAAAAGTCTAACCTCTCATAAATGACTCTTCTTAGTTTACAGTTATCTTAACGGTTACAAATTCAATTTTTTTTTACAATCCCTTTGCAATTTATATTTATTTTCTATAACCAATTTACCAAGATATAATACGATTCATTTATCTTCTTTCTTAAGTTCACTTACTTGTTCCATTTATCCATTCATCATTTCATGTTATATTTAAGTATATATAATTTTTATCACAATCAAAATTTTCCATTTATATACATTTTAATTCCCTTTTGAGTTTTCCTTACTTGTATACTTCAATTATTTTCAGGTTCTGTTTATCTATACAATATCTCATTACATATCCAAAACATCATTTTAACTTTTAACATTTGGTAAGTCTTGTTACATGTTATCAGAATGTAATTTTGGTATTATACAAATTTATAGAATTTCATTTTACTTAATTATAATGTTCGCAAATTTAACTTGATTAAATCCTCTTTACCTTTCAACTTTAAAGTTTTCCCAAACAATAGCTTAGATATATTAATCCTCTTATTTTATAAATTCTGGTTATTCACATTTCATTCAAATAATTTGAAAATTATTAATTAACAGAACTTAGAAATTTAAATGCCCGGTTCTTTTCAAATCATTTGAAATAAACATATACACTTATATCTTTAATATATTAAATCACACCTTTGGAGTTTAAACCAAAACCCATTTACCCAAAATAATTTCGAAGAAAAGCAAAGCTTCTTAGAAGTCTCCCCCACTTTGAGACTCGAAAATGAACATCGATGATGTTGCGCAGTCATCACCGAAATTATTTTCCAGCGACAGAAGAGAGGAGTACTGAATTCATTCCTTCTTAAAAATCCTTTCAAAATATTTCGCATAAATATTTTCCAACTAATATCACAATATATTTTCTTCAAAGCTTTGAAAACCATTTTTCAAGATCTCCGGGTCTTAAATTCAATATTTTCCAATTTAAATCTATTTTAATTTATAAGTCACCTTTATAAAATATTCTTATATGATTTTCTTTCTTAAAACATTTCACAAGTGTTTTATCATTGTTCATTTTGTAATTCACCTTATTTATTAAGTTACAATATCAAATTAATGATAATAACCAATATTTTCATTCCTAACAACCAGGTAAGCTAGATAAGTCACAATAATTTCTGAAAATTTTCTTTATATACAAAATATAATTAGAGTAAAATTATTTCATTTACCCAATTTCAAAACAATACTATGTCGAATTGTTCTGTTTAAGTGTTTAGAGATCCCTATCAATGACGTTAATTACTCGTATTGACCAGAATCCATAAGCCACTCCACAAATCAACCGACACAATATAAAACATTTTATATCACTAACAAATACGCTCTCTCATATATACACACTCAGCGACTCATCATAGGGTATTACTACCCTATTTATAAAGAGTCAGACCCCACAAAGCTAAGGTTATCGCTAAACCAAAGCTCTGATACCAACTGTAACGACCCGCCTTTTTGGACAGTTTAAACCGATGATCGAATACCCATGCCGATTCCAAACCATTCAAAAGGGCAGATGGTTATTGGGGTAAATAAGAAAAGAAAAGAAAGAGAAATAAAGGAAATGAAACAACACAGAATCTAGCAGCGGAACGATAAAATATAATAGTCAAATAAACAGTTCATGAAGCTGTTTACTATACTTTGACAATTATTTATACAACATTTATCAGAGTTATACATATACAACGGAACAATTAAAATAATTCAGCAGATAGCATGATACAAGGGTAATAATAGCAATAGTATACCAAATCTTCGTCTTCATCCTCCAGAATAGATCTTCGAAAATCTGAAAAACTCAGGACTGACCCGAGCGTAATGAAAAGACAAAACACTCGAGTCAGGACTAAAATATCCTTATGAAAGTTAAATCAATCGTAAATAAATATGAGTGTAACGGCGTCAGAGATGTTTACGGGGTCTGATATCTCATATCCAGTGTCAACGTGCGTGCAATAACTCAAGAGATGTTACGGGATTTTCCATCTCTTAAGGATCCGTTAAACTATCTACTATGTAGTAATGTACGCTAAGTAGATAATGCCTATCAGTAATATAAAGTATCAAAATAGCGTTAAGGCGTTACCATAATCCCCCTTAAAACATTTTTATAATTCCATAGTCTATACAGCACCGTAAGCCCCACCGTAAGCTGGTGGTTATCAGAGGGTACCCCATAGGTATAACACAAAATGAAACGTAGTGGTCGCGAATAGGATATCAGTATGACAAGGTACATGAGGCGATACCAACTAGGATACTAGTAGTTGCATGATCCGGACTGATGTTGAGCATAGCCAGCAGCTACCCCAACACCGCGAAACAACACTCCCAAATCAAGGGGTGCACCCAAATCGAATCACAAATGTAATAGATATGGTATCGAAGAAGTGTGTCCGCTAGAGATGGCGAACCTCAATGGCCCGGCGCGGCTCCTGTTTTAGTCATGTCAGGGGTCATCCAATATCGTTCTCTTTCATCAGTCAACGCGTTCACCAAACCATCCACTTCATTCTGGATCAACACTCCGCGTATACAAGTTATTAAAGTGGTTTTTGGTATCAACAGAGAGTATGTCTATATCCGATCCCGGTCTCTTTAATAACTACGTATTATTACACCGTTGGCTCTTTTACATTTCATATCAATTCATAATTGATATCAAAATATCATATTCGCTTCAAAAATCAAATCCATTTCAAATATCATCGTATCTATTCAAATGTAAGATTCCGTTTCAAAAATCATTTTTCGCATCAATATCTCATTTCGATTTCAAAATCATTTCGAATATCAATTTAGGTTGCAACTTCAGTTAACCCAATTCGTATTTAAATTTAAGATTTAAACATAAACATTTCACCTTATTGACCAGCTTGAAATTTTTAGAAAAATAGTTTTAAGTAGTTTAAAAGTAGTTTAAATAATTAAAGTAGTTAAAAATACTTAAAGTCTTAAAATGGATTTAAAATAGATAAATTAGTTTAAAATAATTTAAATTGGGTTAAGTATATTTAAAATAGATTAAAATAGTTTAAGTATTCAAAAATGGTTTATATAACTGAGTAATTTGGAAAACAAAATAAAACAGCTTCAAAACCGAACCATTTCAATTATAACTTCCCAATTCAAAACAATTTCAATTTCCCTTCTACCGATTCAATTTCGATTTCGATCAATCAATGTCAACTTTGACTTCAAATTTATTAAATTTTATATTCACTTTCAATTAATTCAATTTCAATTTATATCGATTTGGAGCTTGATTTTCAAAATATCCATTTATAGCACTTAACAAAATTTTCCATCAATATTCAAGTTTAAGTCCAAATTTCAAATATAATTCAATTCCAAGCTCGATTTCAAAATATCATTTTTATATCACTTCTACTTAGTAATATTCAAAGCTCTATTTAATATTAAATCTTTAAACAAATCAATTTTCGAAATTCAATCATATCCCGATTTAAAATTCCAAAGTCTCCACTATAAATTTTTAACAATTTCTTTTAACCAAAATTTATTTCAACATTCCAAACTCAATTTTTCGATAAATTCGATTTCTATAAATTGATTTCTATTTATAACTTTTAAATCAAAACATTTAAATAAATTTCAAATCGACGATTTTAAAAATTATTAATTTAGCCAATTCGGTGTCCGTATATAATTTTCTATCCTATGGCCAAGTAATTATTTATTTCAATTAAATGTCAGGGATGAATATATATCACTTAAATCAAATCACAGTTTCATATGTATGCATAACAGGATATATATAAGCAAATAAACATCCAAACATTTAAATATCAACCAATAGCATCCATCGAAATACATCATCCAATAGACAATAAAATTCATGGCAATTTCATAGTTATCAATGTCAGGTAATCTAATCGCAATTCAATTTCAATTTCAATTTAACTGTCAGTTAAATTTTCAACGGTTAATTCAAATGACAATCTATATGACAATTAAATTTTATCAAACAACTACAAATAAAATTCATAACACTTCATAATGTCAAATTTAACTAGCATAAATATATTTAGTACGTTGTGAGCGTTATAAAACACTCACCTTGATTTCAATGTAGTTCCAGCGTTTTATTTCGAATAAAATTAAACGAGCGTTTAATTTTACCCAAAATTTTCACTAGATCCAAATGACTCCAATCCAATTCCATTGCAAAGAGCTCGTCGATACGATTCCAACGCAAAAAGTTTTGTGCGTTTTCGACCTCGTACGTAAAAGTTATAGCAGTTTAAAGACCATACAGATTATTATATACAGATATTTACAACTTTATTTTTCAATTTTGAACCTTAGATAATCACAGCCGTTCATCCCCATGCCCTAGGATCCAGGCCGCACCCTTCATCATCTCCAACGCGTATGCTCCAGTAAACAAACGCGTACACGAACCCAATGCCGCCTATATGCCCTAACGGCCGCGCCACCCTCCATCGTTTTTAGCTCGATCAACCAGTACCATCTTGTAGCTCATGCTCGACTCCACCATCACCAGAAGCAAGGTGATGCTCGGCCTCCCCTATAGCATGAATTTTGATGATGAACGGTCGGCCATCGCGGCCCCGTAGCTCCCACCTTGTCGCTCCAATTTCGATCGTAGCCGTTGGATAGAGAGATATCGATGCTCTCTACAACTTTCATGTTGAAGGTTTCGCGTGAATGTGTACGGATTGGGAGATCGGAGGGGATGAATTTGGTTGCGCTTCTGGCCCTCGAATTAGGAGATGGCGGCCAGGGTTTTAAAACCCTAACTTGTTTTTATTTTGCCAAAATGAATAATTGAGGTGCTTTTATAGGAAATTCGTCGAACACTATTCATTCCGGATTTTCGAACTCCGATTTACGCACGGTGACCGGCGTTTCTAGAGTTTATCCCGCGTTCCGGACACAATGGAACAGGTTTCGGAAGCTAATTCGATCGTATGTGCGAGTTACGAAAATAAACGATCGAATTTAAATTAAATCGATTAAACCGATTTCTATGCGTTTTGGCTTGCTCTGGACAAACCGTAAATCCGATTGACTTGAAATTTGAAACCTTACAATAATATCACGTTACGGATCCGATGAAACTAGTTTCGTCGAAATCTAAGACTGTTTGAAAAATGGCTATTTTAACTCGTCAATTAAATATTAAAATATTCAATTTTCACAAATTTACTTTTAATTCGATTTTAAAAGTTCTACAACATAATTCTAACTTTAATATGATAAAATAAAATTTTACAAATCATTTTTAATCATATTAAACCCGTTATTCAATTGTCCAATAAATTCCAATTTTAAAATCTTATTAACTCTATTATAATCCCGATATAACTTACATTCACTTTGGAAACCAATTTGAATCATATTAAATCAAATTTCAATTATTCACTCTATTTTCGTATATTAAATTTCAATATCAAATTAATCATATCAAATTCGGAATTTAATTATTCAAACATTCGTAATATTAAATTTAAACAAATTTTATTATTCTTGAATCACTATCTTTTGAGATATTCAAAAATGAACTTAAAAATTTAACTTTTGAAACGAATTAAAATTATAGAACAACCATTTCCATTATACGGTTATTCAATTCCCATTATTAAATTATTCAATAAATTCCAAATATTAAATTTAAACAATTTCGATTATCCAATAATTCATTATCTTTTGAAATATTGAAATTGAACTTATAAGATTCAACTTTTAAAACCAATTCACAATTTAGAACACTATTTTCATTTTACAGTTATTAAATTATTCAATAAGTTTTAAATATTTAATTTAAACAATTTACCTGTTCAATATTCAATATTTGATTTAAATAGATTTTACTTATCAATCAATTACTCTATTATACCCAATGAATTCAACATTTATTATCCTATCCAACTATTGATTTCAAATGCATTCACTAAGTAGCATTTATCTTTCAATACTTATTACTATTCAAATCTTTGAAACCAATCTATTAAAATTTGTATTTCTACCTAAATAATTCACAATTCTTATTCACTTATTTACATTTGTTTTTCCATATATTCCCTTAACCAAGTTATAACATTTGAGATAATTCAATTATATTGGAACTCCATTCAATCTATAAATAATTATTCGGATAGTTATTGTCGCAATTCATTTCAGTTATTATTATTCCAAACGAATTACAAATTTTTTTCTAACCTTAAATCACTTAATCTTATCAAATTAGCTATTTTAATTATCGAAAATTTACGGGTCGTTACACTCTCCCCCACTCGAAACTTTCGTCCCCGAAAAGGAAAAAGAAGGGAAAAGAAACTAAGTATAGAATTCAACATTAGATATATTTTATTCAAAGTTACCAACTTATAAAACAATGAAATTCCATTTATAAAGTCATAACTATGCGTCCACTAAGTTACTCCAAATGGCTTTCTAACTTTAAAAGTTAGTTATCAAAACAAGTTATAAAAAAAAAAATTAAAACTTGAAAAATTTTCTAACACCCGGATTTACAAAAAATTTCGGCAGAGTCTCCTTTGCGCGGCTCGATCGGAAAAAAATGACAGTATATATATCACAAATATACATCTCATCAAGTGATGAGGCATCCCGCAGGGAAAAAAGTGTAAAAGTACGATATGTAATCCGAGATATGTACCTTATATATTATTAGTGAGCATATACGGCTAATATAGCGCGAAAGCGAGCTCCAAATGCGAATCAAGCGAAATCCGCACCTACTAAACACTCAACAACCATGAGAAACATGCATATATGAAAATAATATCTATATACACAATATAACAACATGACAACTACATGTGCCAACATAGCAAATGCAACAAAACAACAAATGCATCCACCAAATCAATTATCATCCAACAAATCCATAACCAATCAATATGAATTCACTTCTCATTAATATTTATTGACTTGGTTTTCAATTTTAATCACAGTTGATTCATTAACGTTGGATTTTACTAACATTCATTTTCAATTCAATTAGTTAACATTCACTAATTTATATTTACATTAGTTCACTTCCAATTTTAATCAAATTAAATTCTATTTAAATTCATTTAACTTCCAATTTGATTTCAATGATTTATAGCTTTTAATTTCATTAACACTTAATGAATTGCATACAATCAACTAACAATCATATAACAACCAAAATCATACCCAACATAGCCAAATTATAAATTTTACATTCAATTTGGTTTATCTCTTTTATATATATATATATATATATATATCCTGTTATATAATTTTAAAAGAATCATTTTATATTTGGCATCTTAAATTTCCAATATTAACTTTAATTTAGTCCGTAAGCCGTACATATATCATCCGTGAGCAATATCAATCTAATCGCTTATTCGATCACACAATTTCACTTCCAAACTAGTATCGTTCACACGACTCTCTAGTGCGGACTCAGATTTGGTTCCTTGATTGGAAACTGTTACTCTCCTTGCATAGCCATATACTATGATAGAGAATTCCAGAATCAAACCAAAAATCCATATTCAGGGTTCGCCGTCGAGAATCGAGTGGAAAATCCTAACTTGGATCGATATAAATCATCTCGAAATTTTGTGCTCGAATTTGGATCAAATCGTTATGCGAATAAAATAATACTCGTACAACTTATGTATCACCTTTCAATAGATTTCTATACAAGTTATCTATACTAAATTATTTTATTTTTTTTCTCACTTAATTACTCACAATCCATTATTCAGTTAGTATATTCATTTCTTTACATAGCATATTTTTTTTAACATTATCTTTTATTAAACATCATATTAAAGAATTTGCTTACTCAAGTTCATTTTTAAACATTCTATATAATTTAATTAAATTCCATTTCATTTTCCCATTTGATTCTTAGCTATAAGAAATTCCTCTGTTTACATTTATTGCATATTCATAGTTTCAGTTAATACAAATTTATTTGTGGAACATTTTATTAATCATCACTTTAGTTTATTAATCATCCTATAAAAGTCTAACCTCTCATAAATGACTCTTCTTAGTTTACAGTTATCTTAACGGTTACAAATTCAATTTTTTTTTACAATCCCTTTGCAATTTATATTTATTTTCTATAACCAATTTACCAAGATATAATACGATTCATTTATCTTCTTTCTTAAGTTCACTTACTTGTTCCATTTATCCATTCATCATTTCATGTTATATTTAAGTATATATAATTTTTATCACAATCAAAATTTTCCATTTATATACATTTTAATTCCCTTTTGAGTTTTCCTTACTTGTATACTTCAATTATTTTCAGGTTCTGTTTATCTATACAATATCTCATTACATATCCAAAACATCATTTTAACTTTTAACATTTGGTAAGTCTTGTTACATGTTATCAGAATGTAATTTTGGTATTATACAAATTTATAGAATTTCATTTTACTTAATTATAATGTTCGCAAATTTAACTTGATTAAATCCTCTTTACCTTTCAACTTTAAAGTTTTCCCAAACAATAGCTTAGATATATTAATCCTCTTATTTTATAAATTCTGGTTATTCACATTTCATTCAAATAATTTGAAAATTATTAATTAACAGAATTTAGAAATTTAAATGCCCGGTTCTTTTCAAATCATTTGAAATAAACATGTACACTTATATCTTTAATATATTAAATCACACCTTTGGAGTTTAAACCAAAACCCATTTACCCAAAATAATTTCGAAGAAAAGCAAAGCTTCTTAGAAGTCTCCCCCACTTTGAGACTCGAAAATGAACATCGATGATGTTGCGCAGTCATCACCGAAATTATTTTCCAGCGACAGAAGAGAGGAGTACTGAATTCATTCCTTCTTAAAAATCCTTTCAAAATATTTCGCATAAATATTTTCCAACTAATATCACAATATATTTTCTTCAAAGCTTTGAAAACCATTTTTCAAGATCTCCGGGTCTTAAATTCAATATTTTCCAATTTAAATCTATTTTAATTTATAAGTCACCTTTATAAAATATTCTTATATGATTTTCTTTCTTAAAACATTTCACAAGTGTTTTATCATTGTTCATTTTGTAATTCACCTTATTTATTAAGTTACAATATCAAATTAATGATAATAACCAATATTTTCATTCCTAACAACCAGGTAAGCTAGATAAGTCACAATAATTTCTGAAAATTTTCTTTATATACAAAATATAATTAGAGTAAAATTATTTCATTTACCCAATTTCAAAACAATACTATGTCGAATTGTTCTGTTTAAGTGTTTAGAGATCCCTATCAATGACGTTAATTACTCGTATTGACCAGAATCCATAAGCCACTCCACAAATCAACCGACACAATATAAAACATTTTATATCACTAACAAATACGCTCTCTCATATATACACACTCAGCGACTCATCATAGGGTATTACTACCCTATTTATAAAGAGTCAGACCCCACAAAGCTAAGGTTATCGCTAAACCAAAGCTCTGATACCAACTGTAACGACCCGCCTTTTTGGACAGTTTAAACCGATGATCGAATACCCATGCCGATTCCAAACCATTCAAAAGGGCAGATGGTTATTGGGGTAAATAAGAAAAGAAAAGAAAGAGAAATAAAGGAAATGAAACAACACAGAATCTAGCAGCGGAACGATAAAATATAATAGTCAAATAAACAGTTCATGAAGCTGTTTACTATACTTTGACAATTATTTATACAACATTTATCAGAGTTATACATATACAACGGAACAATTAAAATAATTCAGCAGATAGCATGATACAAGGGTAATAATAGCAATAGTATACCAAATCTTCGTCTTCATCCTCCAGAATAGATCTTCGAAAATCTGAAAAACTCAGGACTGACCCGAGCGTAATGAAAAGACAAAACACTCGAGTCAGGACTAAAATATCCTTATGAAAGTTAAATCAATCGTAAATAAATATGAGTGTAACGGCGTCAGAGATGTTTACGGGGTCTGATATCTCATATCCAGTGTCAACGTGCGTGCAATAACTCAAGAGATGTTACGGGATTTTCCATCTCTTAAGGATCCGTTAAACTATCTACTATGTAGTAATGTACGCTAAGTAGATAATGCCTATCAGTAATATAAAGTATCAAAATAGCGTTAAGGCGTTACCATAATCCCCCTTAAAACATTTTTATAATTCCATAGTCTATACAGCACCGTAAGCCCCACCGTAAGCTGGTGGTTATCAGAGGGTACCCCATAGGTATAACACAAAATGAAACGTAGTGGTCGCGAATAGGATATCAGTATGACAAGGTACATGAGGCGATACCAACTAGGATACTAGTAGTTGCATGATCCGGACTGATGTTGAGCATAGCCAGCAGCTACCCCAACACCGCGAAACAACACTCCCAAATCAAGGGGTGCACCCAAATCGAATCACAAATGTAATAGATATGGTATCGAAGAAGTGTGTCCGCTAGAGATGGCGAACCTCAATGGCCCGGCGCGGCTCCTGTTTTAGTCATGTCAGGGGTCATCCAATATCGTTCTCTTTCATCAGTCAACGCGTTCACCAAACCATCCACTTCATTCTGGATCAACACTCCGCGTATACAAGTTATTAAAGTGGTTTTTGGTATCAACAGAGAGTATGTCTATATCCGATCCCGGTCTCTTTAATAACTACGTATTATTACACCGTTGGCTCTTTTACATTTCATATCAATTCATAATTGATATCAAAATATCATATTCGCTTCAAAAATCAAATCCATTTCAAATATCATCGTATCTATTCAAATGTAAGATTCCGTTTCAAAAATCATTTTTCGCATCAATATCTCATTTCGATTTCAAAATCATTTCGAATATCAATTTAGGTTGCAACTTCAGTTAACCCAATTCGTATTTAAATTTAAGATTTAAACATAAACATTTCACCTTATTGACCAGCTTGAAATTTTTAGAAAAATAGTTTTAAGTAGTTTAAAAGTAGTTTAAATAATTAAAGTAGTTAAAAATACTTAAAGTCTTAAAATGGATTTAAAATAGATAAATTAGTTTAAAATAATTTAAATTGGGTTAAGTATATTTAAAATAGATTAAAATAGTTTAAGTATTCAAAAATGGTTTATATAACTGAGTAATTTGGAAAACAAAATAAAACAGCTTCAAAACCGAACCATTTCAATTATAACTTCCCAATTCAAAACAATTTCAATTTCCCTTCTACCGATTCAATTTCGATTTCGATCAATCAATGTCAACTTTGACTTCAAATTTATTAAATTTTATATTCACTTTCAATTAATTCAATTTCAATTTATATCGATTTGGAGCTTGATTTTCAAAATATCCATTTATAACACTTAACAAAATTTTCCATCAATATTCAAGTTTAAGTCCAAATTTCAAATATAATTCAATTCCAAGCTCGATTTCAAAATATCATTTTTATATCACTTCTACTTAGTAATATTCAAAGCTCTATTTAATATTAAATCTTTAAACAAATCAATTTTCGAAATTCAATCATATCCCGATTTAAAATTCCAAAGTCTCCACTATAAATTTTTAACAATTTCTTTTAACCAAAATTTATTTCAACATTCCAAACTCAATTTTTCGATAAATTCGATTTCTATAAATTGATTTCTATTTATAACTTTTAAATCAAAACATTTAAATAAATTTCAAATCGACGATTTTAAAAATTATTAATTTAGCCAATTCGGTGTCCGTATATAATTTTCTATCCTATGGCCAAGTAATTATTTATTTCAATTAAATGTCAGGGATGAATATATATCACTTAAATCAAATCACAGTTTCATATGTATGCATAACAGGATATATATAAGCAAATAAACATCCAAACATTTAAATATCAACCAATAGCATCCATCGAAATACATCATCCAATAGACAATAAAATTCATGGCAATTTCATAGTTATCAATGTCAGGTAATCTAATCGCAATTCAATTTCAATTTCAATTTAACTGTCAGTTAAATTTTCAACGGTTAATTCAAATGACAATCTATATGACAATTAAATTTTATCAAACAACTACAAATAAAATTCATAACACTTCATAATGTCAAATTTAACTAGCATAAAGATATTTAGTACGTTGTGAGCGTTATAAAACACTCACCTTGATTTCAATGTAGTTCCAGCGTTTTATTTCGAATAAAATTAAACGAGCGTTTAATTTTACCCAAAATTTTCACTAGATCCAAATGACTCCAATCCAATTCCATTGCAAAGAGCTCGTCGATACGATTCCAACGCAAAAAGTTTTGTGCGTTTTCGACCTCGTACGTAAAAGTTATAGCAGTTTAAAGACCATACAGATTATTATATACAGATATTTACAACTTTATTTTTCAATTTTGAACCTTAGATAATCACAGCCGTTCATCCCCATGCCCTAGGATCCAGGCCGCACCCTTCATCATCTCCAACGCGTATGCTCCAGTAAACAAACGCGTACACGAACCCAATGCCGCCTATATGCCCTAACGGCCGCGCCACCCTCCATCGTTTTTAGCTCGATCAACCAGTACCATCTTGTTGCTCATGCTCGACTCCACCATCACCAGAAGCAAGGTGATGCTCGGCCTCCCCTATAGCATGAATTTTGATGATGAACGGTCGGCCATCGCGGCCCCGTAGCTCCCACCTTGTCGCTCCAATTTCGATCGTAGCCGTTGGATAGAGAGATATCGATGCTCTCTACAACTTTCATGTTGAAGGTTTCGCGTGAATGTGTACGGATTGGGAGATCGGAGGGGATGAATTTGGGTGCGTTTCTGGCCCTCGAATTAGGGGATGGCGGCCAGGGTTTTAAAACCCTAATGTGTTTTTATTTTGCCAAAATGAATAATTGAGGTGCTTTTATAGGAAATTCGCCGAACACTATTCATTCCGGATTTCCGAACTCCGATTTACGCGCGGTGACCGACGTTTCTAGAGTTTATCCCGCGTTCCAGACACAATGGAACAGGTTTCGGAAGCTAATTCGATCGTATGTGCGAGTTACGGAAATAAACGATCGATTTTAAATTAAATCGATTAAACCGATTTCTATGCGTTTTGGCTTGCTCCGGACAAACGGTAAATCCGATTGACTTGAAATTTGAAACCTTATTATAATATCACGTTACGGATCCGATGAAACTGGTTTCGATAAAATCCGAGACTGTTTGAAAAATGGCTATTTTAACTCGTCAATTAAATATTAAAATATTCAATTTTCACAAATTTACTTTTAATTCGATTTTAAAAGTTCTACAACATCATTCTAACTTTAATATGATAAAATAAAATTTTACAAATCATTTTTAATCATATTAAACCCGTTATTCAATTATCCAATAAATTCCAAATTTAAAATCTTATTAACTCTATTATAATCCCGATATAACTTACATTCACTTTGGAAACCAATTTGAATCATATTAAATCAAATTTCAATTATTCGCCCTATTTTCATATATTAAATTTCAATATCAAATTAATCATATCAAATTCGGAATTTAATTATTCAAACATTCGTAATATTAAATTTAAACAAAATTTTTTATTCTTGAATCACTATCTTTTGAGATATTCAAAAACGAACTTAAAAATTTAACTTTTGAAATGAATTAAAATTATAGAACAACCATTTCCATTATACGGTTATTCAATTCTCATTATTAAATTATTCAATAAATTCCAAATATTAAATTTAAACAATTTCGATTATCCAATAATTCATTATCTTTTGAAATATTGAAATTGAACTTATAAGATTCAACTTTTAAAACCAATTCACAATTTAGAACACTATTTTCATTTTACATTTATTCAATTATTCAATAAGTTTTAAATATTTAATTTAAACAATTTACCTGTTCAATATTCAATATTTGATTTAAATAGATTTTACTCATCAATCAATTACTCTATTATACCCAATGAATTCAACATTTATTATCCTATCCAACTATTGATTTCAAAGGCATTCACTAAGTAGCATTTATCTTTCAATACTTATTACTATTCAAATCTTCGAAACCAATCTATTAAAATTTGTATTTCTACCTAAATAATTCACAATTCTTATTCACTTATTTACATTTGTTTTTCCATATATTCCCTTAACCAAGTTATAACATTTGAGATAATTCAATTATATTGGAACTCCATTCAATCTATAAATAATTATTCGGATAGTTATTGTCGCAATTCATTCCAGTTATTATTATTCCAAACGAATTACAAATTTTTTCTAACCTTAAATCGCTTAATCTTATCAAATTAGCTATTTTAATTATCGAAAATTTACGGGTCGTTACACGTGTATACGTAAATGAAGATCTCCAGCTCTCCTGCTGAAGCTCCAAAAGCACCAAAACTAAACTTGTAAATATACTCGGTTTGACTCGAGCATTGAAAGGGAAGAACGCCCTGATCAGTCTGGTAAACGCATCGTGAGAAACACACTCAACCGAATTTATTAAATTACCAAACTTTTTCTTTATCAAAACAAAAGTATCTTGTAAGACAAGTCCACACATAAACACAGACATGTTTTTACCTTACGATAACTAAAACATTTCATATCAAATCATCTGATATTATGCTAGTGTCTATTATATAAATAATATTAGTCATAGCCGAAATTTTTACATTGATTAAATTCCAGTATATAGCCCAAAATGGTAATACAATCAAAATGGAAGGTACGTAGTGGAGTTTGGATTTCCATACAAATGACCAGGTGAAGGGACTACCTTCCGGCAGTACATCTCTAGAAGAATGTACCGAGGACCATCACAAAGGATGCTCTACCAACACAAGACCGGCCCACCTCTATAACTAGATGGTACCGAATATATCATCCTTCGGTCGTTACCAACCTTTAATAAGGGCCCTCATAGCATACAAACCACAATAATCAGAAACACGACATCATGACATGTAAAGATATATCTAGAAGAGGATGATCATATCCTACTTGGGAGCGACCCACTTAGCCTTGCCGCATCTAACTATGTTTTGGTCATTTTCGGTTGATGAGTCCCGATGTAACGATTACCTTTCATATATCACAAATCATGTCACTTTTGAGTGCCACATGACCATTTCCGTTGACTACTAATTGCCTCCGACAAAAATACAACCCTTAAGCTCATACGTCTCAAAGAGGGTGTTAAGCTAAGGGAAGTTGCCTTCTCCTCCACCACTGATGTATGTTTGTAAAACCAATGTACATAATCTTTAGAAATGCAATGTCAGACAAACACCCATACAGGTTGTCCAGGAACAGGACAAACCGAAGGTACTTTCCTACCATATCCTGTCAGGAAATTCCTAGGATTAGTAGCGAATAGTCCTTGCATTGGATATTTCATAATGAAGAGACCACTGCTACTATATGTATATTAGGATTTTAACCCCAAACGATCAACAAGCAATCACCCACTATGAAAATTTTTAATATCAATATCATCACTAAGCAACCTGCACGATCGTCGCATATACATTGGTCCGAAGTGGTTTTCAGATAAACCGATCCTGGTCTCTTCGCACCGACAACTCAAAATCGTTTCTCAACCTCGTACAGAAACTAAGTCTCATAGACTTATCACGCCTTCAACTTTCAACTTGCTAAACTTCGGGCCAAGAAGGAAGCTCGATAGATTAGAGTAGCACTCTGCACAATACAAATCAGCATCCTTAACACAAACGATAATCAAGCCTACATAGAAGGCAACGTACTAAGTGTATGACTAAATAGTTCCCACGTCAAGTTGAGGAACTAAAATGGCCAAATTTGACAGTCGGTTATTTAACTATCACGGCAAACAAACAAATATTTAGCACCATAACAATCACTATGCCCTTTTATTTAATCTTTTATTGGTTAAACTATTTGCCAAATTTTCACTTTAAATTATCTTTAAAAAGATATATGCTCAAAACCATTTCAACTTCTATATTGGAAAACATTTCCATATACTTATTTAATAAGTAATTCACAATTAGCTTTATTTTCAACACTTAGAAAATATTACATATACTTAAATCATAATTAAGTGTATATTTTATTCTATAAGGAAAACATTCCTTTGAACATATTATTTGGGTCAAAACGAATGTTGCGTAAAACATCGTTAGGGCAATCCAAATTCACTAGTATAGGGATTTGAAAATAAGATAGATATATAAATCCCATATACTATACAAAATATCTCCTTTAAAAAATCATTTATTATAACAAAGTACTATAGTCCATCATTTCCTTATTTCTCGAAAACGTCTATTTCAATAATGAATGTTGAACTCTATGTATTCGATACTTAACACATTTTAAAACACCTTTAAATCATTTTATTCCATTTAAAAATCACTTCCTAAAACACTTGTTTAATTTAAATGATTATTCACTGTCCAAAATCATGAATATACTTCATTTACCAAATCCAATATTTCTACACATTTATTAAAGATAGCCCACTGTCCAAAATCGTGGATATAATTCCAACCAAATACATTGCTTTTATACCTTTATTTAAAGGATTATCTACTGTCCAAAATTGTGGATGAAATTCCTAGTAAAGATCCATATCTAGTTTATTAATTTAATTTGATTTCACATTTATAAAACGATGTTTATAACTTCAAATTTCTATTTTATAAAAACTTCCATTTATCTCATACGCCAAAACTCAAATTATAAGTTAATTACTTATAAATCTCTTATTTGCAAAATTCATTCTTTTATAACTTCATAAATTTATAAATCTATAGATCTTATTTACTTATAAAATCCATTTATAACTTCATTTAATACTTATAAAAATCCTTTATAATTTCATCACTTTTGATTTATAAAAATTCAATTTTATAAATCTTATATATAAACCATTTATAATGAATCAAAAATCTCAAGTTAACTTATTTTACCAAATAGTTACCTCATATTTCAAAAATCACATTTCAATATATTCACAAAAATCATATTTTTTATAACATAAAAATATAACATTTATTTATTCAAAATAAATTCATTCCTTAACAATTTCAAAAATTAGTAAAACATCTATTTTCAAAATCACTTGAAAATACTTTTTAATTTGAAAATTATCACTTTAACATTTTTACATTTCCAAAATAGGCCCAATTCTGCAACAGCACTAAATACATCAATCACAACATCCAAAACATCAGATATCATATGATAACAGAATATATCATAATATCTATAAATAAAACCAATACTGGTGAAAATCCAGTTGGATCCCTCCAACTTGTCACCTGCAACAAATATACATATTAGAATATATGTACAATGTCCGCTTCGAGGCCGACGCGCGTACAAAAGGTCATCCGCTCATACACGGGAACATATATGGTCTCATCTGCTCCAATAGGCAGGAATATATCCAAATACCAATCAATATATATATATATATATATATATATATATATATATATATAATAGCAGTTGCACTCACATTGATTCCAGCAGCAGTTGTAGTATTTTATTTCGAATAAAATTAAACGAGCGTTTAATTTTACCTAAAATTCACACTAGCTCCAATCAACTCCGAACTAGCTCTAAAATGTAGTGCTTGTCAATACAGACTCAATGCAACTTGTTTCGTCAAAAACGGAACTCGTATGAAGAAGTTACGATATTTCAAAGTTTATACGATTTTATATATAAATTAATTACAAAACTTTTTTTTTTACTTTAAACCTTATCAAATCGCAACCGTTCATTTTGAATTGAGAAGGTCATGGCCGCATTTTCTTTCTTCTTCCCCTTCGTTCTATTTACGTCGAAAAAAACCATAGCATGTTCCACTTTTTCGATCACCGCGCCACCTCCTTTGATCGAGACGTCGATCGAACTCCACCATGACGAGGCCCCGTTTCCCATGCACCTTCGGCCAAAGACCGGTCGCCAAACTCCACGTCATTGCCTCGAAAATCGAGCATGAATATAGGGTGTTCATGTTGTAATTTCCATTGATTTTCTCAATTAAAATCGATCATCCCCATATGGATGTGAAGAGCTCGAGAAGCACTACAGTTTTGCTTAAGAAAGTTTTCAATAATATTGAAGGGATTAGAAGAAAATAAGGGAATAACGTTGGCTATTTTTGGCCATTGATTGAGGAAGTAGCGACTTGGGTTTAAAACCTTAATATATTGCAAATGTAAAAAAGTTAGGTCTTCATATAGAAAATTCTACGACACTATTCACCCGAAATTTTTCCAAACTCCAAACGAAGTGTGCCGCCTGGCGTTTATAATATTTTACCCCTATTCCAAACACAATGAAATATATATTGAGAGCCAATTCGATCGTATTTGGAAGATAGGTTTTCGAATCGACTATTTAAATTTAAAATTCACTTTAACAAATTTCTACGTATTTTAGCTTGCCCCGGACAAATCGTAAATCCGATTGACACGAAATTTGAAATCTTACAATAATATAATTTTACAGATCTAATGAAATTGGTTTCATCAAAATCCAAGACTGTTTGAAAAATGACTATTTTTACGCGTTAATTAAATATTAAAATATTCAATTTCTGTAATTTAACTTTCAATTCAATTTTAAAAGTTCTCTAACATCATTCTAATCCAAATAGAATTTAATATAACTTTATAAATCATTTTCATTCACATTAAATTCAATTTCCAATTATTTTTGCAATTTCAAATATTAAATTAACGATTTAATTATCCAATTAAATAAAATTTTCGAAATATAATTTATTCGACTTATAAAATTAACTTGTGCATATTTAAAATCTATTAAATATATGAATTTTAAATGACTAAAATTCTGGGTCGTTACAATAACTTTGTTGCTCACCACTAACATACTCCTCCTACATAGTAAGGGTAGGCAGTAAACAGAATTGCAATCTCATCAACAAGGACAGTGATTCTAGTTTTTTGTGTTTGGGGCCCAGAGCCAAAGACAAAGCCCAAAATAACCCTAGCACAAAAACCAAGCCAACCAATAGTAATCCATTGCTACTTGAAAAGTGGGGTAATCATGTTGCATAAGATATAAATGAGGCCACCTCAGTCTGCAAAAATGGCTCATCATAAATTGGTGACATAGACGAGGAGATACATGAGCTTAAGGCCTATAGAGAGTAGTTGGCAGAGTTATGTCAGCATAAAAACCAAGAAGGGAGGAGGGAGGAAAGTCCTTCTCCATTTAGTGAGTCTACCATCGAGTCCAATTCCCATGATGATTATAGAGCACCTGCAATAAAAAAGTATGATAGGTCATCTAACCTAGATGATCAACTGCATACATTTGACTACCACATGGACATCTTAAAAGTGGGCAGGCTAGCCCGCTGCAATTATTCCCGGTGTATCTTGTAAGAGAAACTTCCATATGGTTTAGGAGATACTACCTGGATGATATATTCTTGGGCGCAAATTTCAACCAACTTTTGTAAACAATTCAACATTGGGAGAGAAGCATTCCTAGATCCTAACACTCTATCTTATATCAAACAAAGGGACAATGAAAGCCTATGTAGCCACATCAAGCATTTCAAGTTGGAAGTAATGAGAATAAGATTTACAAGCAAAGAAGCCTTGCTCATGACAGCTCATTCTAGGGCAAAAAACATTGATATATGGAATAAGAACATCAAGAAGTCTTGTAGAAACAGGAAGGCATTTTATGAAGGGGCAAACTGGTACGTACATATCGAAGAAGCAAGAATAAATGAAGGGATATATATAGAAAGAATTACTCCAATTCAGAATGAAAGAAAACGAGGACTAGATAATTACAGCAACCCACCCACAAAGAGACAAAGAGAAGTCAATTATGCTACCAATACCACATTGACACATACTCCAGGGAAAATCTACAAGATAACTAGGACTGAGCTAGCTTACTATGTCCCAAAGGGAAAGAAACATGAGCAAAATAAGGGCAGTGCTTACTGCAAGTTCCATAAGGTGAACGATTATCATACCGACATCTGCCGTCACTTGAAGAACAAAATCAAAAGATTAATACAAAAGGATACATAAGCATTTTTCATAAAGAGAATGCAGTAACCCCAATGCAGAACCAGTCACCAAACCCTCATGAAGGTCTAATGGGAAACCCAAATACCATTATCGCTTCTCTCTATGGAGGACTCCATCTTATAGGCAAAAGCAAGAAGTATAGGAAATATACATCCAAGAAGCTCACATTGAACATAGACATAGTTCCATATCAAACAGAAACCCACTCCGACATCTCATTCACTTCAGTGAATTCAGATGGAGTTATTTCCTACATTAAGATTCCATAGTGATAACTATACAAATCTCCAATCACACTATAAAGAAGGTTTTATTGATTCATATTATTATATGAATGTCATATTCAAATATGTGTAGGACAAGATAAGACTTATAGCTAAAGTCCTAAAGCTTAGCCTAGAGCCAATATATAGCTTGAATAGTACAACTACTATCCCAATAGGTATGGCCCGACTCCTTATCACAGCAGGAACACTGCCATTTCACAAATCCTTATGTGCAAGTTTTTTGATTATAGACCACCCATCTCTATATAATGCTGAGTTCTAAGTATGGGTTTATATGGTTCCAATGAACCGACATTGGATTTTGACAGATTAGCTAATCAGTCATATCCTGTGATATTAGAAATAATATTCTATTTGGGCTTCCTTATTGCTTATGCTGTCAAATCACCGATTATACCCCTACAGGAGACCTACTCTGATAGACCTTGAAGTAATTATCTCTTAGAATGACCCGCTTATGAAGCTCCATGCCATAGCAAGAGTAGGTAGTATGAGAGGGGAAGTGTTGGCTAAAGAATTGTATAATGTAAATATGAATCCTAACAATAAAATTGTTCAAATTATATCTATCTCCCCTGATCTTGTTATAATGAAAATATAATTAATAAGCCAATTCAAAGAACTCACTCGAACAGGTTCCAAGGCAGATACTAAAATAGGTCAATCTGAGACCACAGTGTCTGTGAGGAAAGTGAAAAGAGATTTTTTTATGTATGGTAGGAATTAATGAATACAAATCAATATTTGCACCATACCTGTCCGATGCTTCTCACGATCAGGAATGTTCATCTTCATCAAAGCCACATGAAATAGGGATGAAATTGATTCACAACTAGGAATGAAGGAAAAAGATTTAAAACCAATGGATGATCTGGAAGAAGTTCAAATGGACCACTCAAATCCTACCAAAATAGAGAATATTGAAAGAAATCTAAGTAGTGAACTGTGTTTAGAATTAACTAATTTTTTGAATAGATCCTCGGATGCTTGCTTCAACTCATTCAGATATAGTAGGGATCGATCTAGCCATAATCTTCCATGCACTTAATACAAACCCAGATGCACATCACGTGAGATAAAATGGCCCACCCTAGATTAAGAAACATATAATGCTCATCATAAAGAAGTTAAAAAGTTTAAGGAAAATGGGTTCATCCAAGAAGTATTTTATCCGAGGTAGGCAGTGAATCTTGGTAAAAAAAGACTAATGGAAAGCATAGCAGACATGAAATATTGACATTCATGGACACTTATTCAAGTTACAACTAGATAGCTATATTTGAGACAGATCAGAAGCGCACAAATTTCATCACTGACAATGGAATATACTACTACTGGGTGATGCAATTTGGACTAAAGAATGCAAGGGCAACATACCAAGGCTAGTTGATATGATGTTTGCAAATCATATTAGGAAGAATTTCAAAGTCTATGATGATGATATGCTTGTAAAGTCCAAAGCAACTTCTGACCATGTGAAAGATTTGGAAGAGACTTTCATAGCATTGAGGCACTATGGAATGATATTGAAGTCTTAATGTGTACCTTTGCAATCAGTCAGTCAAATTTCTAGGATACATTGCGAGTGCAAGAGTAATACAGACCAATCCCGAAAAGATCGACGCCATCAAGAAAACGAAAACCCCAGAAAAGCCTAAAGATGTCATAAGTTTGAATGGGAATGTAGTAGCCTTGTGAAGGTTTATTTCTAAAGCCACCGATAAATGTATTTCCTTCTTCGATCAAATCAAGAAGGTTAAAAGCTTCAAATGGATGGAGGAATGCAAAGCAATGTTCATAGTATTAAAGGATCACTTAACCAATCCACTTATACTCTCAAAGTCAATCCCAAGTAAGGATTTATCCGTATACACTATAACTAATCAGGCTATAAACGCAGCAATAGTAGGAAAGGAAGCGAGGAGGTGCAATGTCCAATACACTTCACTATCACACATTTGTCTATAGCCGAACTAAACTACTTTTTGATAGAGAAGCTAACTTATAACTTACTACTCATGGCTAGGAATCTATGACTGCAACGATCCAGAATTTATCCTTTTGTTTTGTGAATATTTAATTAATTTTAAATATTCAATTAATGGTTTTTAATAATCAAATAACTCTTTTTAATTTATAAATAATGATGGTACACACATTTTGAAAATTTGTTTACATAAATAAATAGTTCGATGAAAAATTGAAAATGTAACAAATATTGTTTTTTGAATTTTTATCGAACAAAAGTGGTCACAACATTGTTGCACACATATGCACACACATTTACATATATAATCACATGTAAAATTAGTGAAAAAATGATTACTAAAAGTAAATATAATTAAAGTGTCTAAAAAGGTAATTAATTAAAAGTAATAAAGAAAGAAAAGAGTTTTCTTTCTTACATTAAGTGTTAAGGTACTTAGTGGTACACGAATGTAAGTGATGTGATGTGTAGTGCACTTGTTCACATGGGTTAGCACATGTGTTGGAAGGGTTTGAAGGGTAGTTTGGTCTTTTGGCTAAGGGGTATCGAAAGTAATTATCCACTTTTCAAAATTTTATAAATACACACTCTTCTTTTCACTTTTCCATTTCCGCTTTTCATTTCTGCCTCTTACTCCACTTCTATTCCGTGCCTTCCTTCTGCATTTTCCTTCTCTTAAAATCTTCAAAACCTTATCAAAAAACTTTCTTTTTCACTCTAAAATTCTTATATGATCTTAGTTCTACTTAGTACACAACACCACCATCCTAAAGCTTGAAACTTTGAAGATGAGCACCCACAATAGGCCTATGTCTATGTGCATTCAAGGAGAAGGGGGTTTGTGCGTGAGCTTTAGGGCGGAGAAGAGGAGTTTTTCTAGAGCTAGCACGGAGAGGAAATGATGTGAAGACGTCTGGTTGCTTGGAGAGTGTAGTGGTAGATTCTAGCAAGGGTTTGGTTGTGCTTTAAAGGCGAGTTAAGCTCACTTTCAAGCGACTTAAAGTTTAAAATATGTGGTTGTAATAATTTATGTTGCTTTGCTTATGTGTTTGATTGTAAGTAAAAGTATATGTGTTTGGTTTGGACATGTGATCTGTAATGACCCTAATTTTGCTTAACATTATTTAGGATATTTAATTAATTAAATAAAATAAAATAATGCGATGATTAAAGGATTGAGATTTGGGTTAATAGAAGGGTACTCGTGTCATGTTAACAAATAAACTAAAGGGGAACTAAAATAAAATAGGTATGGCAAATAGACAAAGGGTAAAACAGGAAAAAGTATATTCTTATACCCTAAGTCTTAGGCCATTCATTCTACATGTTCATTTGCGAAAATTAAACATAAGAGGCTGGTCACTATTAAGGAAGAACAAGAAGAAGTAAAGTAATTAAAGGAAGGTGTCTTAATTAATTCAAAACCATTCTCAAATCTCAACTCCTTAATCACAAAGCTAAGGTGAGTGATGACTCCATCTTATGTTTTTGGTTTTTTTTTCAATTTTATATTAAAGTCGAACTATTTTACAAGATTTTCCTATGTTTTTAATTGTTAAAATGGATGTATGTGCTTATTGATGATTTGTGCTAATTAATATGGACTTTATGACAAGATTTAACGTGGAAACTCTATTAGATGACATCCAAATGCCTTGCGATTTTAGTATATGACCAGAAATGATATTTTAGAGATGGTTTTCTATTTTCATAATTTTTTGAGTTAACATGGATTTATTATTAATTTTCTAGTGAAGAAAATGATTAATTGGGTTAAAAATTGTTTACGGCTAAATTATATGGATTTTGGGTCAGAAATTAATATATGTTTGAAAACATATTAAAATTGATTTATGGGAATTTTTATAGATTTTTGCTAAGTGTTTTAATAAGTATATAAAATTATTTAAGGTATAGGACTTAAATGTTTCATATATTTGTAAAAGGAGAATGGGCATTTTGAAAATAATTTGACCTGTTTATTTCAGAAATTTTGGCAGTACTTTTAGAAAATAAATTAGCAACCAATCAAGTTTTGACAAACAAGGCAGGTTAGCTGAAAAGAATTGCTTTGAAAAGTTAAAAAGCAGTTTATACATGCTTTTTTACATGTTTCGCCACATTCGACATCTAGATTTCAACCCCTTACTTCCGCTTCCATCTCCATTGGAACCAAAGCACAGGGTATCAAAGACTTGGTATGTAGTGAATTGGACATAGACAAAAGGTACTAGGTCGAAATAAGAGGTTTCGAAGGGGTCGAAGGCTTACTTCATTTTTTAAATGAAAACGTGCCTGCTTTTCTTTCGAAAGGAATGCTTTCGACTTAGTTAGCTTTTGACTGAGTCATTTGTTTTAAAAGAATGGTTTCGATAAGAATTGCGCCTTTTGTTTTAAGTAAATGCTTTCGAAGGTGTCGAAACCCCTTGCTGCCGCTTTCTACCTTTCGAAGCAAATGGTTTCGGAAGGTTTACTTTGTTTTTAAAACTTAGCCGCTTCTCCAAAGCTTTCGAAGAGTTGGTTTTGATACCATCACTTCTTTACTTAGGAAATAGCTTTCGAAAGAGTGCTTTCGACTTAGTTGTTTCATGACCCGTTTTTGCTATTGAAAGTTAAACCTAAATGGTTTCGAAAGGAATGGTTTCAAATGTTTTCGAAAGGTTATTCTGTATGTTTTACTTGAACCTAATGCTTTCGAAAGTTTTGATTTTATGAAAAAGATTTATTGCTTTCGAAAGGTTTAAGATAAATGTTTCGAAGTGGTGGTTCCCCATTGGTTTCGAAAGGTTTTAAATAGAAGGTTCTAATGTTTTCGAAGGGCAATGTTTGTAATGTTTTGATAAATGGATGTCTAAGGTTTTAAAGCTTTCGAAAGAAAGGTTTTTTAATATTTTCGAAAGGTTTATTAAGAATGACTTCAAAAGGTATGTTTTGGCCTTTTGGCCTAAGGTTATAAAACAACGTAGCTACTTGGTTTCAAAAGGGGTACTTTCACTGGTTTCAAAAGGGGTACTCGAAAAGGTTTAAATGTTTCCATCAATAACGTTTTTTGTGAAGTATATATAACATGGTAAGTTGATTTTTGAGTAAAGCATAGAGGATATTTTCCATGTTTAAAATATGATTTACAGGTTTAAATCAATCCAAGAAAAAATGTTTTCGAGGAAAATTTTATGGGTAGATGACCCTAAGTAAAATGACTCAAATGTTAGAATACTTGATGGGACTGGTATGAGGTCGCACCCTATATATTAGCTAGTAGCCCTAGCTAAATAAGTCCAAAATTCCAGTATGTAGGGATTCATAGATAAGACTAAAATGATGTTACACATAGAAAGGAATCTATAAAGGAGAGATAGGATATCGGTGAGCCCGTAAAAAACATTAGGATCAGTTGACCCTGGGAGAACTAAGTTAGTGACGCAGCGGATAATAACGAAATGATATAGATCGATGAAAGTAGCAAACGGTGGATTGAAGATACTGAAATGCCTAAATTCGTTGATCACAAAGATACCGAATTCTAGCTATCTTCGACACGTTGATCGCGCACGATACCGTGAAAGAAGATCTACAATTCTTCAAACGTTGATCAAGCGCACTTGATACCATGAATTGGCTTCAACGATCGTTGATTCGAGCGCACTCGAATAACCGAAAGTGGAGATAGGAGATTACACTCAACTACCAATTTAAGATGAAAGCACACAACAATCAAACAAGAATTTTATTCAAAAATCAACCCCCTTCAAGTTATAACGCACGCCCTATTTATAGCCTTTTTACAACCCAGACCCTTAAGTCGTACACGACTTACGACTCAACTGATTACATATACATGACTTACGACTCATCAGCAGTGACTCCATATAGACGACATACGACTCACGACCTAACTTAAGTCGTGCGCGACTTATACAACAACGACTCAAGACAGCTACACACAATGTAAGAAGCGACGACTTACGACTTAAGAAACAGATGACTTATGGCTTAAAGAGAAAACAAACCCCGACTTACGACTTAACATTCAACGACTCAACAGATTACATCACTTAGGTTGAAGACGACCTAACTACTTACGACATAAGGACATCTTCAAACAGCACCTTCACACGACTTAAATCATGGACGACTTAAGACTTCAACTACTGGAACTTCTCTCTGCTTCTTGATAAGTCGTGGACGACTAAGAGCTGTGTCGTTAGATCGTATACGAATCATCAAACCTGAACGGCTTAAGCTCCTATTAAGTCGTAATTCCTTTCCATCTGATCTGTTAGGTCGTAGACGACTTAAAGCCGCTTCATTAACTCGCAGCTCCCCCTCACGTGACTCCTTTGGTCGTGGACGACCTATAGCTTCCATCTTAAGTCGTGGACGACTTACCCCTTCCTTAAGTCGTGTATGACTTATCCCTTGGAGAATTATTGGTTGCGTATTTTCTTCTCTGGCCTGAGCTGCATCATCCTCCCCAGGTTGAGAAAAATTCGTCCTCGAATTTGTAAATTCTTCCACATCGGATTGTTCATTCCCATAATATGGTACGAGATGTTTAACATTGAACACGTCAGAAGTGTACACATCTTCCGGTAGCTTTAACTTATAAGCATTTTCATTAATCCATTTCACGACTTCTACAGGACCAATTTTTCTGGCTTTCAACTTGTTATAAGCGCCCACTGGAAAACGATCCTTTGTTAACACGGCATACACCAAATCTCCTTCATTAAACTCAACACTTCTTCGCTTCATATCTGCGGATCTTTTATACTTCTCATTTGATTTCTCCAATCGCTTCTGAACGATTTTATGACATTCAGTCAACCCATCAACAAAGTCTACAGCTCGTTTAACCGTCCCCTTCGGTTGTGGTACTACCGTTAAATCCAACGGCCCCTTTGGCAAGTTTGAATAAACAATCTGAAATGGACTAAAACCTGTACTACGATTCACCGCACGATTATGAGCAAACTCTGCTTGACATAACTTCACATCCCAACTTTTCAAATTATCTTTAACCAAACATCGTAAAAAATTTCCCAATGATCTATTAACTACCTCTGCTTGCCCATCGGTTTGCGGATGGTAAGCGCTACTAAATTTCAGCTTCGTTCCAACCATCTTCCACAAACTTAGCCAAAAATGACTCAAAAAACGAGTATCCCTATCCGACACAATAGATTCTGGCAATCCATGAAGTCGATAGATCTCCTTGAAAAATAACTGTGCAACATGAACATCATCCGCCGTCTTCTTACAAGCAATAAAATGTGCCATTTTCGAAAACCGGTCAACCACTACATAAATGGAATCGTTACCCCTTTGAGTTCTAGGCAAACCCAAAAAAAAATCCATGCTCACATCAACCCAAGGTTTAGTCGGTACAGGTAACGGCATATATAATCCTGCATTGGTCGTTGTTCCCTTCGAAACCTGACAGATATGACATCTCTCCACAAACCTTTCAACCTCTTTCCTCATTGACGGCCAAAAGTAAGATTGAGAAATCAAATGCAACGTACGATCATGGCCCACATGTCCTTCCTCGTGTAACTCCTTGATAATCTTCATTCTCAAGCTGCTTTCTGGAATACATAACCGATTTCCTTTAAACAGAAAACCATCCATCAACACAAATTCATTAGCACTTCCCTCTTTGACTTTCTCAACAAATTTCTTAAAGTAAGGATCTTCTTCGACCAGCTCTGGCAATAATTCAAAACCCGTCACTTCAACTTTCATTGTCGTTAATAAATGACTCCTTCTACTCAAAACATCAGCTACACGAATCCTCGCCCCCGATTTGTGTTTAACAACAAAAGTAAACTACTGCAGATACGCGACCCATGAAGCGTGCCTAGCTGAAATTTTGTCCTGTCCTTGCAAATGCTTCAAAGCTTCATGGTCTGTGTAAAGAACAAACTCCTTATGGAACAGATAATGTCTCCAGTATTTTACAGCTTGAACAATTGCATAAAATTCCACATCATACGTGCTATATCTCATCTTTGCCCCTGATAACTTCTCACTGAAATATGCAATAGGACGCCCCTTTTGAATCAACACTCCTCCAATCCCAACCTTAGATGCATCAGTGTGTAACTCAAACAACAACTGAAAATCCGGTAAAACTAGAATTAGTGCTGTCGTCAATAGTGTCTTGATCTTCTCAAAAGCAACCCCTGCTTCCTCTGACCACTCAAACTTCTTTCCTTTCATGCAATCGGTTATAGGTGCCATCACACTACCAAAATGTGGAATGAATCTTCGATAGAAAGATACCAATCCACGAAAACTCCTCACCTCAGTAATTGTCTTGGGTTGTGGCCAACTCCTGACAGTTTCCACTTTATTTTCATCCACTTGAATACCTTCCTTTGACAAAACATACCGCAGAAATAAAACACTGTCCGCCATAAACACACACTTCTTTGTTGCAGCATAAAATTTCTCCTGTCGTAGAATCAACAGTACTTCACGCAAATGATGGACATGCTTTTCCATACTTCCACTATAGATCAAAATATCATCAAAGTAAACAACCACAAACTTCCCAATGTACGGTCTGAAAATCTGGTTCATCACTCTCATAAAAGTACTCGGCGCATTTGATAAACCAAACGACATAACCAACCATTCGTATAAACCTTCCCTGGTTTTAAAAGCAGTCTTCCATTCATCACCTGGTCTAATACGAATCTGATGGTATCCACTTTTCAAGTCAATCTTTGAAAACACAACAGCTCCACTAAACTGATCTATCAAATCATCAAACCTCGGCATGGGAAATCTGTATCTCACAGTGATCTTGTTCAAAGCCCGACTGTCCGTACACATCCTCCACGAACCATCCTTCTTTGGTACTAATAAAGCTGGCACTGCACAAGGACTTAAGCTCTCCTGAACACGCCCCTTTTCTAACAACTCTTCCACTTGCCTTCGCAACTCCTCATGTTCCTTTGGACTCATTCGGTAATGTGGCCTGTGTGGTAATACTGCCCCTGGCACAAGATCAATCTGATGTTGAATATCTCTCAACGGTGGTAACACCGTAGGCAACTCTTCAGGAAACACATCACTGAATTCTTCTAATACCGGCTCTACTTCCTCTGGGACTTCAACATATTCAGTAGCTTCATGTCTAATCAACAAAAACACTTCTGGACTCTCCTCTACTTCTTCAATAAATTCCTTTAAAGCAATAAAGTCTTCAGCTCCTCAATCTCTTCTGACTTGCTTTCTTCTTGCTGTCTCTTCTTTGAAACTAAAATAATCTTAACGCCTTCAAACATAAAACTGTAGCTATTGGTTCGACCGTCATGCTGCATTGCTCGATCATACTGCCACGGTCTTCCCAAAAGAAAATGACAAACATCCATCTCAACTACATCACACCAGATCTCATCTTTATATTTCTTCCCAATAGAAAATGGAACTCGAACTCGCCTGTCCACCTTCACTTCTCCTCCTTTTCTCAACCACGCTAACTTGTAAGGTTTTGGATGCTTCTCCTTTTCAGCTTCAACTTTCTCACGGCTTCAGTAGAAAGAATATTGTTACAACTTCCTGCATCAATCACAAACTTACAAACCTTTCCAAGAATAGTGCATGTTGACTGAAAGATGTTACTCCTCAACCAACTAGCTTCTTCTTCTTGCTTCGGTATTAAACAAGACCTCCTCATCATCAGATTACATCCTTCATCTCCTGACGCAATATCCTGTTCATCCTCCTCAACTGGACTAGGATAACCTTCCCCAACATCCTCACCTTCAACTTCAACAATCATAGTTCGCTTCTTCGGCTTCAGACATTCATTACTCTTATGACCCACTTCCTGGCAATTGTAACATTTGAAACTGTTGTTGACCTTTGCCTTCGCAACTTCATTCACAACTGGTTTACTGACAGCTTTCGGAACATTGGAACTCCCACTAGTACCTTTGTTCTGAATATTGGAACTTGTAAACACACCACCTCCTCGTCTTCCCTGCTTCTCCCAAGCCAACGCTTTCTGTTGTGCTTCTGCTACAGATCTCGGATCAAACATATTCACCATATCCTGGATCTGCATCTACAACCCTCCAACAAACCTAGCAGTCAATTGTTCCTCTGTCTCCATAATGTCATTTCGAGTAATCAATTGATAAAATTCATCAGCATAATCACTAACAGTCTTTGTCCCTTGCCTCAAATTCTGCAACCTCTGATACATGAGTGATTGATAATTGCAAGGCAAGAATGTAGCTTTCATCAGTTTCTTCATCTTCTCCCATGATTCAATCTTCGACTTCCCCATTCTCTCCCGTGTAAGTTTAGTTTACTGCCACCATGCCATAGCTCTACCCCTCAACCTAGTAGCAACTAACTTCACTCTTCTATGCTCAGGAATTTCTTTAAAGTCAAAAATCTCTTCAACATTAGACAACCAATCCAAAAATTCTTCTGCTACCATTCCACCCTTGAATTCTGGAATTTCCGTCTTCGTACCCGATTCCCATCGACGATCATCTTCTACATCCCTATATAAATTTCGAACTTGGTCTCGATCTTGATAATGAAAACTAGCTCTATCACCCTCTTCATCATAATCAAAGGTACGTCTATATCGATCTCGACCATCATCATCCCTTTTATCACGCATGTCTCTTCTACTATGTCTCTCTTCTTCTCGATATGGCTCATTTTCAAACTCTCGTGGAGTTCTCCTCTCTTCATGTCCATAGTCATGGTGATCTCTTCTTGATGAAATTGATGTTTCTCTTCTTTCTCTAAAAGATTGTGGCGATACCCTTCTCGCTTCCGTAACCGATGGTGAAACTCGGTTTCCTCCATGGTTCGAGACTGGTGATCTCCTCCTTTGATATTGATTCAAATCATTCATCAATTTCTCTAACTTTCCAATGCCTTCATCAAATTTCTCATTAATGCGTTGTTCCATTTTCTCGGCTTCTTCTCTTCTATACAATGCTTCAACATTCTGATGGCGGTTAGCTCTCCTTGGCGGCATGATTGATTCAACACAATCTTCAAACTTCACAACTTTCCAAACCCCACAAACAAACAAAGCACGGCTTCAAACTTCAAAACAAACTTCACCAAGGCTCGGCTACTTCTCACAAGTATACACGGCCTAGCTTCAACAAATGATACCAAAGTGATGCACGATCCAAACTTAACACAAAGTTATGCTCGGCCTTCACTCAAACACCTCAAACTCTTCTCCAAAAATTCAAACACTTTCCGGACTTTGATTCAAAATGAAATGGATCGAAAGCTTCTAACTTGTTGTAACTTCAAGATGAACATGATGAACACCAACTTCAACTTCAAACTTCTTGGCTCCAAGGCTCGGCTTAGCTATGATTGGCTAAGTCTAGCTCTGATACCAAAAACTAACGCAGCGGATAATAACGAAATGATATAGATCGATGAAAGTAGCAAACGGTGGATTAAAGATACTGAATTGCCCAAATTCGTTGATCACAAAGATACTGAATTCTAGCTATCTTCGACACGTTGATCGCGCACGATACCGTGAAAGAAGATCTACAATTCTTCAAACGTTGATCAAGCGCACTTGATACCGTGAATTGGCTTCAACGATCGTTGATTCGAGCGCACTCGAATAACCGAAAGTGGAGATAGGAGATTACACTCAACTACCAATTTAAGATGAAAGCACACAGCAATCAAACAAGAATTTTATTCAAAAATCAACCCCCTTCAAGTTACAACGCACGCCCTATTTATAGCCTTTTTACAACCCAGACCCTTAAGTCATACACGACTTACGACTCAACTGATTACATATACACGACTTACGACTCATCAGCAGTGACTCCATATAGACGACATACGACTCACGACCTAACTTAAGTCGTGCGCGACTTATACAACAACGACTCAAGACAGCTACACACAATGTAAGAAGCAGACGGCTTACGACTTAAGAAACAGACGAATTATGGCTTAAAGAGAAAACAAACCCCGACTTACGACTTAACATTCAACGACTCAACAGATTACATCACTTAGGTTGAAGACGACCTAACTACTTACGACATAAGGACATATTCAAACAGCACCTTCACACGACTTAAATCATGGACGACTTAAGACTTCAACTATTGGAACTTCTCTCTGCTTCTTGATAGGTCGTGAACGACTTAGAGCTATGTCGTTAGATCGTATACGACTCATCAAACCTGAACGGCTTAAGCTCCTATTAAGTCGTAATTCCTTTCCATCTGATCTGTTAGGTCGTAGACGACTTAAAGCCGCTTCATTAACTCGCAGCTCCCCCTCACGTGACTCCTTAGGTCGTGGACAACCTATAGCTTCCATCTTAAGTCGTGGACGACTTACCCCTTCCTTAAGTCGTGTACGACTTATCCCTTGGAGAATTATTGGTTGCGTATTTTCTTCTCTGGCCTGAGCTGCATCAGTTAGAGATACACCATTTAGAAGAGAAGTATCTAACAGAAGTTAGATTATTTGTTTATTTTGTCTGGTAGGCCTAATTCACCTAGAGGTTAATAGTTAGCCAAACAAAACTATAGTGTTCAGACAGATAGTCCATTTGTTACCGGATTTATATGCATATATAGTATTGCTTTATTGTTTTAACCAGTTTTGGTTACAGGATTAAGATTTACAAAAGATATGTTTTAAAAGGATATTAGTGAGGAAAACCCATTCCGTTAAGCAGTGTGGCTTCACTTAATATCAAATAACCGAGATGTATACTATTATTCACATCAGGCTTTATATCTGACTCGAAGTTTATGTTTTCTCTTTAAACTCTCGGGTGCTCAAATTTGATTTGAGTAGGCTGTGGGTTGAGGATTTACAGGTTTTAGTAGGTTGCCAAATAAAGCTTCCTAAGACGAATAGATGGCCGATGGATAGCTATTTAGGAGTTGTTTTTTTTGTTTTATTCCGCTGTGTTGTATTAAGTCAGTTATGATTATCTGGTACTCTGGTCAACCAAAGGGGAATTTTCATATGTCGCTCTTAGCGTATTTATTTAATAATTATATTTGATCTGAACCTTGGGAAACGTTGGGATTATGTAATTTGGATATAAAACATGTTTTACGAAATGTAATCAGAAATGTTGTTTTTTTGAAAACTATGATTTTTTTTCAATATTCATATTCTTATGATATTATGGATACCATTAGCATTACCGTATTTTGTTGCCGGAATTGATTCTATAGATGACTGCAGCATCTGTAACACTTAGTTCTGAGCCTCAAGATAAGGGATGTTACAACTTGGTATCAGAGCGGTGATGCTTTGATCCCACTCATTTAGCAGAGGTTAATGACTTGTATTTATCAAGGGACTATAGAAAGGTGTCAAAATGGTTCGTCATAGAAAGACGGGGACGAGTATACTTCGAAAGATTTATGGTGGGATCCACCCTTAGAAATGTTTATTTTACTTTACAAAATTATTTTTTATGTATTATGTAATAAAGTGGATGTTGTGCCTAGTCAACTTGCTTTGCTGATTCGTTTTTATGCAACATTGAAATCCCATGCTTTCTCTTTAATGGTTTATTACTTTGTTTTCTAAACCGTTTTAAAATGGTTTCCGAGCTTGAATTTCGTTTTCAAACCTTTTTGAAAAGATACATAGTGTTTTAAAATATAAAAAGAAATGTGTTTAAAAAATTTTGATTTACAATTTTTTTTATAAAGTTATGGTCCATATAACAATAGTTGCTATAGATGTAGTTTAAAAATCTGTATTTTAATAAAGTATAGAGGGTTATCTACTTTAGATATTTTGTAAATTCTTTTTGAATGTGTTTTATAAAGGTTGTATAAGTATTTTAAAAGGAGTTAAAAGATTTAAATATATTTTAAGGATTTATTTAGTTATTTAAATAAGAGGTTTAAATTTTACTTCTTTATTTCAAAGTCAAATTTTGTTAAAAGAAACCATCTTTAAGGGGATGTTTTTAAAGTACAAGTTTCAGACTATAGTTTAAAGTGTTTTTAAAGTAATTTAGAAGAGGAAGGAAGCATGGAGTACAAAACCGTTGTTGTAGTAAATAATTCCAAGAAAAGGAGGGAGATCATGGACTATAACATTTTTGGTATAGCAGATGGTTTTGAGAAAATTGAAAAGGAAGTTTGATTTATAACACTTGGTTATTATTAAATAAGTTGTTTACTTTATCAAAAAGGAAAGATGTTGCCTTTTTAAATCAAACTTTGGTTCAAATAAATGATTTTGCAAAATGTTTAAATAACAAGCATATTAGAACTCTTGGATCGTATTTTAATTTATAGGCTTCGAGGTATGGAAACTCGTTTCTACTTTGAAGATAGAAATTTCGTTGAGTCAAGGTTTGAGAGATAATAATACCCCATCTTGAATGGTTTCGGTTTTTAACCGATGGAAAAACACTAGTTTAAAATTGAAGACCAGTAATAAGTTTACGAAGTTGGAATTTTGATTGTTCTAGAAAGGACTTTGCTTTATACAAGCGATTTTTATGTTAGTGCCATTAAGCAGCATAAAAAAATGATAAGTAGTGCTAAAATGTTGACACGATTATGGAAAGTAAGCTATCTTATATTTAGTGCTAAAACCTGATGAGTAAGCTTTCCTCTATCCATGAGATTGTGTCTAGGCAAGGCTAGGCGCAACTAGTGCCCTGACTTACCTGGCGTTGATTCTAAACGAGGAATAGAAAAGTCGAAATGTCGAAAACGTGATAAGTATAAGAGGGTTAATTTATCTAAATAGTTATTATTAATTAAGTATATGGAATGTACTTCATCTTATACTCGACACTAAATTTCAAGGTATGGAAGCCCGTTTCTATCTGTGAGAGTTTATGAATGTACATCGAGGCTGGGGTAGTTCTCTAACTTGTCCGACTTCATTTAATCGAGGGATAGTATGGGGTTGTAATCGAAAAGTGGTGATAAGTATTTGATGTCTGATTTTCCATATGCAAATTATATACTTACATCAGATAGTGGTTTGTCCACTATCGATAACTTTGACTCATTTTGACTTAATTATGAAGTTTATGAAAGCTTTAAGATTTCATACGGTTTGAGATTCCCTTAGGAGAGCTTCTTCTGGTGAAACGTCTCTTGATTTAAGTGGTATAGTAGAGATCCCCTTGGATCTCTTATGTAGTGTACTTACTTTTGAAAGAATAGGGTTTGAGTCAACTGCAAATTATCGATTGTTGGTTTGGAGAGACTGAGATCAGATAAGCATAAGTTATCAGAAAACCACTTAGAACTAGAAAAAGAATTCGAATTGGAGTCATATTGAAGTTAATGGAATTAAAGACAGAGTTCTTTGATGTACATGGGCTACTTGATACTAATACTGAGGGTAATTACAAAAAGGATATAGTAGAAGTAGTGCCTTCAGTTTGTTCATGACCCGAACAACTTGTATGGATGAATGTTGGTATTGCATTGCTGCCTGAAGGGCAGTGTTTGCATTCCAAGTAGGATTTGCTAAAGAAAAAGTTAATCGTTGTCATAAGCCTCATACCCGAGAATGACTAAAAAATGGAAGATGCAGCAGGGCTATATGGATCGCTCCTATTAGGGTATGGCCATCACCCAATCTATATCGGTATTTATAGATTTACGTATGCTCGGGGCCCGTTAAGTTATTGGCTGCAATCGGGTGGTGACATTTTCAGTGCTATCCAGGAAGGCGTAGGTTGGTTCTGTGTTAGTAGAGGTCCATGAAGGGCCCTCAATACATTTTTCTAGAGGTGTACTATGGTAGACGGTACCCCAGTAGCCTTGTCATTGCATAGAATCCATTTTATGATATGTGCCTTTACGGACTTAGTTGTATACTAAATATGATGTTGAATGATATGATTAAATATTTATTTTAAACCCTAGACTTAATTATAATATCATAAGATTTCTTATAGAAATGGTTTGGCTATCATAATTTAAAACTCATCCATGTTTATATGCGACGCGGTCTTACGAGATACATTTATTTAAAGTGTTTTATAAATATAAAAATCCTTATGATTTGAGTTTCTCACGCTGGTTTACCAGACGGATCCGGGTGTTATTTTCTTATAATACTTAAATTGGTCCCGAGCACTTTTCCAGTTTAGCGATGGACGCTTGGAGCTTCTAGTGATGAGTTGGATGCCTCAAGGACCTGATGTATTTTGTTTCCATTGTATTTCTTGTTTGTGTTCATCAGCATTTGTAAGCACAAGCTGTTATAATTGTCCAAGCCGATGGTTGTTAGTTACTCTAATTTGTTGTAAAGTTTTTTGTAAAGATCATTTGCATATTATATATATTACTCGTCACGATATGAGATTATGTTCTGTCTTTTATTTTCTTTCACCCTAACAATCTTTCTTCTCGGAACTTGGATGTTCGACACATGAATACCGTAGATGTATTAGTGTCGACTTTTGAGGGTCGAAAATGTAGGTCGTTACATATGGTATCTGAGCTTAGTCTGAGTGAACACCTAGGCCTTGGTAGGATAAACTCAGTAGTGATTGGGTAGGTGGCACCCTAGAAAGAGTTTGAGTTTGTTATATATGAGAGCACATATTTGTTATTGCTATAAAAATGTTTATATTGTTTTTGGAAATTGGTGTATAATATAAAAGAATAATTTTCAAAAAATTAACATAGTTATTTATGATGTGTTTGTTTGTTAGGAAATGATAATATTCAATTATCATTTTTTGGTTTGATTAATCATACTCATCCAATTTAGGAGCATTGATTATTTGTGCTTAGCCAGTTTATATGCATTTGTTGTTTGATTGAATTAAATACGAACACCTTGTGAGTTCAGTTTTATAATTTGACCATAAGGCAGTCGTTAATATTGTTGGTTTGACAAGTTTACTTTATTAAAATGGTTATTATAATAAAGGGAGGTTATTATATAAAGGTAAATTTATATAAATTTGGATTATACGAGGTGTCTTATAAAATAAAGAGGATTTTTGAGAATTTGAATTCCGATGTCTTTGAAAAAGATTTCAATTGATTTTTGAGAAAAGTAATAATATTTATAAGTAAAATATCTCAAAGAGAAGTTTAAGTAAGGTACATTTTCTTTGGATAATTCAGGGAATGAGCCATGATTAATTTTGCAGCGATCTGAATGGTCTTCTAGGTGACGATCGAATGTTTGCTTAGATGAGCATTATAGCGCACTTAGTGAATTATTCCCTTTATCATTGACGATCGAAACGAGTTCGAACAAATGTAAAACAAATTTTAAGTAAATAAAGTGTTAAAGCTATTATATATATACATATATATATATATGAAATATATATAATATTATTTCAAAATGGGATTCAAAAAAGAAGTATATTTATGTTAACTAGTTCATGTGGCTCGAAGGTGTCTAAAAATGGGCAAGAGATGTGTTCGGATGGTAAGTACTTCTCTTAATTATTACCCTCCTTGGTAAGAGGATATATGCTACCATTTGGTAGAACCTAATTCCCTGGTATCGTTTTAGGGTTACTCGGTCTATATGTATATTTTCTATGGATTAAAATATATTGTATCATTTCAAAAAGGTTCTGAAATAAAAACTAGTTATTTAGTTCTTCAAAGAAAATCGGTTCAAATAAAAAGGTGTTTTGATAAAAGAGTGTGTTGATAAATGAAGTTTTAATGGGTTTAATCTGATAAGAAGGTTTTAATAAACTTTGTCTATTTAAAACCATGTCTTTTGTTCTAACATCTAAGCTATATAAACTATTTGATGTTATTGGGTCGACTAATAAACATCTTTACCTTAGAGGTGTCTAAGAAAAAGTAGACTCTAGGATTGAGTTTGGATACTAGTATCCTACTCTTCCTACCTACTTACCAGGCCAAATGGGCAAAGTGGTTGAAGTAGTCGATTCATTTTTATGACCCAGATTTATTTTGGGCCTGCATCTGAATTTAAGAAAAGAAAAAAAAGATTAAATCAGATAGTTGTATATACTCTTGGGATATAGTACTGTATTATACGAGTTTAAAACTTAAGCTATGTTTTTATGAAATGTTTTATAAATAATTTTATAAGAAAAAGGAATTGGTATAAGTAAGAACCAATAAGAATAAGTATGCAAGTTGTACATAGATCATTTCTTTGCACTGTTCTTGATCCAAGATTCGAGTACATGACTTTGAGGTGATTCACCCCATCCGAATAAGGATTTATCACTCGATTCTTGGCGGCAAACACTTAGAGAGGTTTCTTGATATGATACCAAGGTTTTCTATTATAATATATAGCCATGCAAGGAGAATGGAGGTTCTTAATCAAGGAGCCTGATCAGAGTCTGCAGCAGGGAAGTCGAGTGAGCAATACTAATTCGGAAGAGAACCTTATGTTTTTAAATAAGTGATCGAATTAGTTGTTGCGTACATATGATTATACACATCCTCCAAGCTTAAGTATTCGCCGTTAATGTTTTATGGTTTATGAAGAGTCGGGTAGATGACTCTTCGATTTATCCTGAGGTAGTGTAAATAACCGATTTAGCATAACCTATGGCTGTTGAGCTCGAGGTATGCTTAATAAATTGTTTATCATCCTTGTGTGATGAGAAGGTTGTGAATCTAGACAAACTCTAAGTTTGTTTATTAGTCATTTAACATTTTTGGGAAATGTTAAGGATTATTATGACTTATTTCTCGATTGTTTGTTCATGATGAAATTCGAGACTGAAATTCTTTAAGGGGAAAGAATGTAATGACCCGAAATTTAATCGTTTTGGTTTGTGAATATTTAATTAATTTTAAATATTCAATTAATGGTTTTTAATAATCAAATAACCCACTTTTAATTAATAAATAATGATGGTAGACTCATTTTGAAAATTTGTTTATATAAATAAATAGTTCGATGAAAAATTGAAAATATGACTGAAAATTGTTTTTTTGGATTTTCTACTTTTTATCGAACAGAAGTTGTCATGACATTGTTGTGTACATATACACACATATTTACCCATATATTAACATGTCAAATTAGTGCAAAAAGGAGTAAGAAAAGTAAATATAATTAATGTGTTTAGAAAGGTAATTAATTAAAAGTAATAAAGTAAGAAAAGACTTTTCTTCCTTACTTAAGTGCTAAGGTACTTAGTGGTACACAAATGTAACTGAAGTGATATGTTGTACACTTGTTCACATAGTGTAACATCCCGATATTTTCAACCATTCACATCCACACATGCCGGATTTGAATTGCTCAAAATACCAGATTGTTCATTTATATTTGGCAGAACTCAGCATATACAGTAAATAAATAAATCATAGAATCACAGACACAGAGTAATATACAATAATGCAGCAGAAACAAAAGAATAGTAGTTCATGAAGCTACTATATATAACAGAGTTAAATAAGATACAACAGAGGTCTCAAATACAGTAGACGTCTCAATACAATAGTCAAATATAAAATCTGAATACAACACTGGAATCAACTGAATAACTGAAATCAGAATCGATAGATGAATCTCCAAGCGAAGCTCCAACTCCAAAGGTCAGTCTCAAATACTGGTACACTCAGTCTGACCCGAGCGTAAAGCAAAACACAAAACACTAGAGTCAGGATTAACATTCTTATATCAATAAATCCAACTCAAGTCAAATAACAACTGAAATACAAGTAACTCAAAGGATGTTTGGGCTAACCATCCTCTAAGGATCCGTTAAACCATCTACTATGTAGTAATATACGCTATTATAATAATGTCTATAGTAAAGTAAATTGTTAAAATAGCGTTAAGGCGTTACCCATGTCCCCCTTAACACATTTTATAGTGCCAATTGTCTATACAGTACCATAATACCTCCTGATCGGGAGGTTACCAGAGGATACTCCATAGGTACGACACAAAACAAACTCGGAGTGGTCTCAATAGGTAGGTGACACGGCACAACAAGGCAATGCCAGGATATATATACCAATTATGCATCCGGGCTGGTGGTAACGCATATCAGCCACTGCCGCTCACCTCGAAACACACTCCCAAATCAAAAAAAATCAAGTCTGGCCACCAAATCAATCACCAAGTCAAAATACAATATCGAAGGAATGTGCCCGATCGGAGGAATGACCTCACTTGGCCCGGAATCGCTCCTGTTTTAGCCAGCTTACGCCAACTCACGGGAGTCGGGTCCACGTATATACCTCAATAGAACGTCTCCACCATCCTATTTCATTCTGGAATCTCCACCGCGTACACGGTTGTTAAAGTGGTTTTCGGTATCGGTAGAGAGTATGACAATATCTGATCCCGGTCTCTTTAATAACCAATCGTTATTATAACACCGCGGTCATTTTAAAATAGTTTATACTTCAAGACCAAAATATCATTTCCATTTCAAAACCATATCAATACGATATCATTTCCATTTCAAAACCAAATACGATATCATTTCCATTTCAAATATATCCTTTTCCAAAATCATAGCACATTCAAAGTTACAACACTTTTGAAACCAAACACTTGAAATTATAACACTTTCAAAACATAGTACTTTGAAATTCATAACTTTGAAAACATAGCTTCCACCACTTAAACAGTTTAGATATTAAAATAATATATATAATAAAATACTTTATAAAGTAAAATAGTTTATATAAAAGAGTTATAAGTTAAAATAGTTACAAAGTAAAATAGTTTATATAAAAGGATTATAAGTTAAAATAGTTTATATTAAAATAGTTAGTATATTAAAATAGTTTATATTAAAAATAGCTTATATTAAAAATGATTTATATTAAAGTAATTTATAAAGTAAAATATAAAATAGTTTTAAATATAATTTAAAAATATTCATATAATAAAATGGTTTCCTCAAATTTCACAAATCGATTCCAAATCAACTCGAATTCCAAAAAAATCAAATTTAGTCAAACCTTAAATCGTCAATTTCAATTTATTTCAGTTTCTCAATAAACCATTTCAAATTATATCAATTTCAAAACAGATTTTTAGCCATAAAATAAACCATTTCAATTTCAATATTTCAAAGCTTTAAATTTTTAAACATTTCAAAACTAGATTTGATAATTCCATATATATCTTAATTTAAATTCATTATTATTCAATTTTGAAGTATTCACTTAATAAATCCAATATCATTTAAATAAACTTCAAATTTCAAATGACTAAATATTTCATTTAAACTTGAAATATTCATTAACTTTACCTTAAACCAAAATTAAGTTAATAAATCATATCCTTTCAAAAATCTCAATTTCAATAAGTTCCAAATCGATTTAATTAAATAAAATCTTAATTATATACCATTTCAAATCAATTTCAAATCTATCTTCCCAACCTTAATTTATTGAAATTTATTATAAACTTTACATTTGAAAATATAGTTTAAAAAAATAATTAAAAACATTATATATAAATTAAATCATCTTTTTTAAATTACTTTTATTATCAAACTTATTTTATAATAAAACTAGTTTATACATATTTTAAAATAGTAAAATTATAAGTAAATTCTTAAAATCATAATTTCAAAACTAACTTATAGTTTTAAAAAATTTCAAAACATAGAAATTTAAAATGAAGAGTTTAAATTTAATAAAATAGATTTATATATATAACATCTTAAAATCAATATTTGTTAAGCCATATATTTCTTTCCAAAGCCATAGAAATCATTTTCAAAATATTTATATATAAACCAACGGTGTCTGTATATAATTTTCTATCTTATGGTCAAGTGATACAGATATTTATCATTTCAATCTGCAATTTAAATAAATAAATAAATAAATAAATATATACGGATATATATCATTTCAACCTGCAATCCCAAATTCAATTCAATGAAAATCGCTTGGGTTTATTATTTCAACCCATAACGATTTTCTCCTATTCTATAGATCGTTCGGGTATGTATCATTTTAACCCATAGTGAATTCTACCAATAGGAAACTTGCAGAGTGATAACATATATGATAATAATATAACAGACATATATCATCAATATAAATAACAAAAATGGTGTCAGATGTCACATATGAATAGATAGCATATATATAGCAATATAGATAACTAACAGCAGCATAATTCAATTGTCGTTTCAACTGAAATCAAATTTAATAAATTATAAGAACGTTAATCGTGAGTGATTGCTCACCTTTCGAGGAGATTGGACAAATAAATTGAGTTACGAATTTCAAGTATGACTTCCAAAGCAAAGCCAAATTGACACGAATTTTAATGGACAAGCTGATAGATAGGAGTCAGTGAGTACAATAAATCAGAACTAGATCGATAAAGATATTGAAACAAAAGTATATTATATTATTATCTTTCTTAGAACCAATACTAATTTTGGAATTCATATTTAAAATAATACACACACACACACCTTAAAATCAAACATACATATACAACTACTATTTTTTATATAAATAAACAGAAGTTACAACATCCTATATACCTATTATATATATGTCATTTATAACTTTATGAAAACAAAATATGCAGACGAATACAAGTAAAATATAACTAAACATATGTATCACTACATATCCAGGTAAATATGCAGACCATATGCTTTTAAAAATAAATATTATTATAATATATTTTCGTTATCTTTTGACCTAGTTTTGCTCAATTCATACAACAACTAATATAAACTTATGAAATAAAATCCAACAGGTACTATATATAAAAATATAATATGTATACTAACATACATAAGATATAGTTATAAAAGTATACAATAACATAATATATATGTATGTTAACCAAAAATTGTGCATGTTTGAATAAATATATGAAACTGATATAATAACAGTATAAACAATTATAACTAGCATATATAATTTACTGAAAGATTACAGATATCAGAATTAAAATATATATAGATACTTTATAACCAAAATATAGATATATACAACAACATAGCCAGTAACTAGTTATAGCCTTTTTCAAACATTATACATATATAAAACAGTATACTTTTATACATACGGTACTTGTAATATAAAATAGCTTATATGTATATATACAGAAACAACCTATATAACTTTCATATATATATATATATATATATAAGACTCGTACTATACAACACTTCAACAGGCAAAAAAATCAGTACAAGCTTTGTAAAAAATTTTAGAAAACAAAATGCTACACATATGGTCTCGGCAGGGAACAAGCTCGGCAAATGAAAAGGAGGAGGAGCTATCGGTTAAGGGGGAAGCGGCAAGAGTCTGGCTAAAGCTCGGCTTCCTCGTGTGGCAATTGAAGTGGTTGGGTCTGTCAAGAGGGGTGGCGGAGAGGGGAAGGCCGAACAAGGTAGATGAGGCATTGAGGCTGACGATCGGATGGTCGGCACTTGCTCGAGTGGTGGTGCCATGAGTGAAGTGGAAGGGGTCGGCTCGAGAATGATGGGTTTGAAGAAAATAACTAAAGTTGAGAGAGGTTGGAAGAAAATTGTACTATCACGTTTTGTTTAAAGTAGCAGAGGGAGGAGAGTAGAAAAAGAAGTTGAGAAGAAGAAACGTGAGAATCCAAAGGCTACAGGTTATAAGGGAGATTAGGCTAGCTTCACATTATTATAATGATTTTCGGAAAAAATATATAAAGTAGCACAGTAAAAGAACAATAACTAAAGAAAATGAAAGGACGGCCAGCGTACCACTGGACGATTTGGAACAGTAAAGCTCAATACATTAATTGTAGATAACTATTGGGTTGTACGATAGGAAATGAAAAGATAGAAAACAAAAAGATTCGGTTGCGGAGTCGTACGCTAGGCATTTCACAGAACGTATCGCATACCGTACTCCAAAATATACAAATGAGTATACTGCGAAGATCGGCACGACGAGATGATCAAAACGGTATACAGATATCAGTGGTAGGATCATCCTATTAAAATCGATAATCGGTATCGAAAATGCTGCTAATTTGTCCAAAATAAGATAAACGGAGCAATAGTTTTCCAAATCTGAAGAAACGAAATATGACGTCTCACTTAGAAGATGATTTACAAATTTATTGTATAAAAATATTCAAGTTTGAAAATATTTTATTATCATCAATTTTTAACTGATTTAAATAAAAATAAAATTTACACAAGAAAATAAACTTCCCTATATCTGATGAAAATTTACCGTTTTCTATGTTTAATAAGACGTATTCCAAATATTAAATTTTTTTTATTTCCAAATTCAATTATTTAAAATTTCACAAAATTCTATTAATTAAATAAATAAAATCACTAAATATTTACGGGTCGTTACACTCTCCCCCACTCAAAACTTTTCGTCCCCGAAAAGGAATGAGGTAGGAGAATAGGAACAACCAAGGAAAATAGATTGAAAATGAAATAAAACAATTTATTTAAAACCATACACAATTTCCACTTAGTTTAATTAATATTCAATAATTTATTTAATCCATTTGATTTCACTAAAATCAATCTTAACTAATTTCTAAATTCATTATTTTATTACGCAATTATCTTCAATTTACAATTTCTAAAACCATAAATTTGAATAGTCATTTATTATAATCATATTTTGTTCAACATATTTAATTTTTTCTTTAGTCCAAATTATTATTGAATTTATTCCACTTAACCTATTTTATCACATATATTAAGTAGGGAATATTAGGTTCAAGGAAAAAGTTGTAGTAAAATTTAGTTTTAGGGACAAGAAGTTTGCTTTTTCTGCTGAAAGACACTTTTTAGTGTAAATCATAGAATGATAGTTGTAACTATCATTTTCTGTTTATACTAAAAAGTGTCCTTCAAACTAAAAAACAAACTTGCTGTCCTGAGGCTAATTTTTTTGGCAACTTCTTCCCTATGCCTATTTTCCTGTATTATAAATATATTTACATTTATTATAACCACTCAACTTTATTTATAAATTCCTTTAACATCATTTTATATTGTATATTATTCAATTACATGGTTATCTTCTGAATAATTTGGTAAGTTATATTGGAATGCAAATGAGTATTATATAAGTAAAATTTTCCTAATTCAATTATTTCAAGTTTAAATATTTATTAAAAAATTCTGGTTCCATTTTATAATTGAATTCATCTTCAACATAAAATTTAAGAATTAAATTTTCGATTAACTTCAAACAATTTAGAGAAAATATATATATATTATATATATCAAAGAAAATATATTTATATATATAATATATATTATAAATCAAGTCATTCTTAAGAAGTTCAAATCAAATTCATTTTCCAAAACAAAATGTAGCAAAGCTACTGAATGGCCTCTCCACTCTGAAACTCGAAAATGAATGTCGAAGATGCTGTAGTCATCATCGAAATTATTTTTCAGCGACAAAATATGATAGTACTGTTTTTGAAACTTCAAAATTCTTTGGAAACAAATTTCTATTTGAAAATTCTTTAAATAATATACATCTAAAACTTTAAAACCAAAGTTTGAAATCACCGAAAATTAAATTCTCAAATTCTTAATTTAAATTCATTTAAATTCCAAATCAATTTGTAAACCATATTTTTTAATTCCATTTATTTATTTTATGATGCAATAGTCATTGGTTTACAAAACAATATATGAAAATCAAATATTATCACTAAAAAACTCCACTTCTCATTCAAGTGCTCGACCACCACCCAAAAATGCTCCATGCTCATGACTCTTGCCTCCATCACCTCTAATGCTTTCGGCCATGGCCATTCCCACCTCCATATTGCTCATGGCCAAGCACCATTAAAAAAGAGAAGAGGAAGAAGTAGATTAAGAAGAGGTTAGAGAGTAGTTAGCGGATTGGTGCTTAAGCACTCCGTTATTTTTAACCCTCCCACCTCTCTTAAAGAGAAGAAGCCATTAAAGAGCATTAAGGATCTCAAGAATGGTGAAGAAGAAGAAGAATAAATTTGTGAAGAATGAAGGAGGATATGGATGAGTATTTATAAGGGAAAAATGGTAGAAAATATCAAAAAGTGATTGGACAAAACTACCCTTAGCCCACTCCCCTCCCATCCCATCACCTTACATGTTAGTCCTCCCCCCTCCATGTGCTCCATCACTTCCATGCCATGTACATTGACTTAAGGTTGCTTAAAGATGAAGAAAGGTGAAAACATCATGATATTTATAAGGTATATGTATTTATACATATATGTATGTCATATGTATGTATATATGTGTTCATGTATATGTTGGTGGATGTATTTGTATTTTTTATATGTGTACATATACATAAACAATGTTGCAACGACTTTCGAACAATTTCCGTTCTTTAGACCGTTGAAAATTGGAAGACTGATTCTCGGTCACATTTTCACTTCTAATTTAAATTACATATATATATAAAAAAATTGAATTTTTTTGATCATTATTAGTTAATTTAAATGATCTCATTTGAATTATAAAATCATATAAATCAATATTAACATTTATTTACAAAATTGCTATTATATCGATAAAGGGATATCAATTTTCTCATATTTTCAAATTGATTATATATCTTTATAAAACTATTATAAATAATTTTATACACTTTATAACAATTTAAAATGAATTATTATCATTTAAAAAACAATTATTTGAACAATTGTAATAATTATTTAATCAATAAATCTCAATTTAAAATCAAAACTCAATTATTAAATACACTACAAGAAAAAGGCAGAATACCGACAGCCAAGACCGACGGCTTCCGACGGCCATTTTCCGACGGCTTTCGACGGGCCGTCGGCGGCCGTCGGAAGCCGTCGCAAATTTGCGATTATACCAGCCAGCCGAGCCCTTTCTTCCTCCTCCATTTCATACGAAAAAAACCCAAAAAACCCCCCAAATTCAACCCCTAAGCTTCCAATCCCTAATTTTTAGCTTCCGGATCTTCCAACGCACTCTAATCAAGCTTCAGTACTCTTAATCTCAGGTATAATCTCTTATTTTTATGAAAAATTCAGTTTTTACCCTAATTATAGATTTGCATAAATTGATAAATTAGGGCGAATTAATGATTGCAATTGTTTCCACTAGCGTAATAACGGTTTATAGCATCACATGGTATACCAATTTCATCTTTTATCGTGAAATTGTGATAAACACGTATAATTTGTGCATGTTCATGTATATGTATTTTGTTGTGTATGCCTTGATTCGACGATTGTATACGTTATTTGGAATAAGATAAAATGATTGAATGAACTAGGAGTATTATATTGTGCACGTTTTTACTTATGACACAAAAAAAATGCATTACTCTAAATTATAATTGTGTGTATTGAAAAATGACAAAATGTTAAACCAGCCCTAAGTTGATGCGTAATACGTCGAATAAATGTGTGAAATTAATATATAAATGTGAACAGTGAGTAAAACTGTATTTTTGAGTAAAATGCGCGCATGTTAACCGACAAATGTCCCTTAGAGAGTTTTTGGCCCCGTCTGACGAGTGTTGTACATGATCGTTGTATAAATAGTCGTTTTTTTCGAAAAACGACCATTTATATTCATCTGGTACAATGTTTGTCGGATTTGTCCCTGTATTGGACAAGTTATGAACACAGTAAGAATTTACATTTTGTATACTACTTCGTCTCAAACGGTTCATAAAATTTCGCCCTAACTTTTCTTTTTTGTTTCCTGCGTACACGCATTTGTGTACAATGCAGGGAACAAAAGGGAAATGCTGCCGAAATTTTATTGAATCGTTTGGGACGAAGTAATATACGAAATGTAAATGCTTAATGTGCATAAGGATTATAATCTTATCGAAATAAAGCATACATCGCACTATCACAAGTATGATCCTTTTGTACTAGCCAAACAAGCATTGCAAGTTTATTACGCTCCTTATCCGTCTCTAAAAAGAGATAAAGCAGATTGGTCTGCAGTTTTTAAAACAAAGGCCAGATTCACATTCGATGGGAAGAATATTCCGGACGAACAAGCTTATCAGGCAGATCTTGAGCAAAATAACGAAATAATAATTACAGACGATCATACAGATTTTGGTCCTTTGATCGATGAATCAAATGTTTTGGTAGAAGCGTTTGACAGTGCAGAGGAAAATATCGTCGAAAACGAGACCGAATCTGAATCAGAAGACGATGATGACTGATATAAATTTGAATCTGTTTTTTTGCAATTGATGTAACTATGTTGAATTCTTGATGTATTATGAAATTGATGTAACTATGAAACTAAATCCGTTTACTATTGTTTTATGTTATTTCAATTTGTCATTTATTTAGCAATTTTTATTAAAAATGCAATGAACTCTGCTTATCGTAGGAAGAGTACACCCATCATGAATCAGGTATAACAAACTTACATGTCTATTTACATTTCAGTCATTATAATTAAGCAATTTATACCATTGATGTCATGTTCATATGAAATATATTTCATTATCATGTTTTTATTCTCTTATATAATGATGTGTAAACGTCACAGGTTTATCATTATGTCACATAGAGGGAGGAGCTCTTCCCGTTCTTCAGGAGGCGATGGCAGTGGCCCATCGCAAGCGCCACACCGTCCAGTTGTTACGTTAGCCCCCAAAGCAGATGGGTAAAAATTAAATCTTATTCATCATCTTATTTTTTCTATACTATACGTATGTACTTATCTGTATCGTACTTAAAAACAGGGGGTTCGAGCTACTACCCACTAAGGTAGTGTTGGACGTCTCCAGAGCAGCATATCGTAGTAGGATGAGTGCGTGCTGGCCAAAGTGGGATACCATCCCTCCGCACATCATAGAGTGCATATGGCAGGATGTCCTAGTATGTGTAATTTTTATGTTTTCCATTTTTAATTCGTTTTTGTCGTTTTTCTACCGTTTATCGTTTAAAGTGTAATCTTTTTTTAACACAGGCTGAGATAGACATCCAGACAGATGATATGCAGCTGGCACGAGCATACTGGATGAGGAAGATGCGAAAGAACTACAGAGACACGATATCTGAGGTTAAGAAATCCGGGAAGAGACCACGGTGGATGGGGGAGAGCGTGTGGCAAGCTTGGTTGAGCTACTGGGAGACGGACGAGGCGAAGGCAAGTATACTAATTTTTTTTCAATTATTAATTTAACGTGATTGAAAAATAATGTATCAAATTTTGAATGTACAGGCAGAGTCAGATAGAAACTCTGCAAATAGAAATAAGAATCCCGTTACTCATCGCGGAGGATCGAAGTCGTTTCAGCAGTATCGGCAGGAGTTGGTAAATTTAATTACTGAATAATAAATGTAAATAGTTTATGCTATATGATTTTAAATGTATAATAATTGTATGTAACAATCAACTTCAGGAAGCCGAGGCACATGGTCCTGTCAGCTATATGGACGTGTTCACCCGTACGCATGCTGTTGAGCATGTTAATCCAGACGGGACTGTTTCGTACACATGGCAGGACGATAAATCCAGTAAAAGCCATGTAAGCATATTTCATTTTATTCAGTATTAGTAATTGTTTTAGTTGTCAAATTATTATGAAATAAGATATGATATTATTAATTTGTCAATGCAGGAGATGTTTATGGAGCAGCGACAGAAACTCCTTTCTGATACGGGTCGAGAGCAGCTGACGACCGATGAAGAGGACATTATTTTTGAGTCCGTTATGAGTCCACCAGAGCATGGTCGACGATACGGATTTGGCAATTTAGCGGTAAATAATTTAATTTTTCTTAAAATACTTAAAATATGATATTCTTACCTTTTCAAAACAATAAACTTTGATTTTATTTATTTTTCAATTATTGCAGTCCAGTAGTCAGAGTAGGAGACGGCGGAGTAGACCTCAGAGCGAGCTAGCAAGTATAGAAGAATTACAGACTAGAGTTCAGCAGTTGGAGGAGCAGAACCGCCAACAGGCCATGCAGACGGCACAGTTATTTGAGTACATGCAGCAGTTTGGTGGCCGCTTCCCTTCATCGGCTGGCTCTGGATCTGGGGCAGATTGATTCATTGCTTTCTAATTCGTTCGTGCAGGTATGTTTAGTTTTAGTTTACAATGATTTGGTAGAAGGAACAATTAATTGTTGATATGTATAATTATGTATAATACACTTGGTTCTGTAGCTGTATCAGGATATGCATGATTAGAACAGTTATTGTTAGTATTATTGTTAATGTTGGAATGTTATGTATATTTTGTATTTTATTTTTATTCTAATTTAGTTTATTTCTGTGTCTATTGAATATTTTGGAGTATTGGTTTGCATGTTTGGTTGGATTATTGTTTATTTGATTGTGCAGTATTGATATTGTAGTGTTTGGAAGAGAAATGTGGTTGGAAGGCTCTATTTGCAGCAGATTTTAAAAAAAAACAACAGGTTTCCGACGGCTTCCGACGGCTCTCGACGGCTTATTGGTCGAAATTTTCCGGCGGTTTCCGACGGGTTCCGACGGCTTATTGGCCTGATTTCCGACGGTTTCCGACGGTTTCCGACGGCCGTCGGAAGCCGTCGGAAACCGCCGGAAACCGCCGGAAACCGTCGATAATGTATACGGCATCACCCGTCGGTAGCCGTCGGAAATACTGCTCCCCGACGCCTTCATTTCCGACGGCTTTTTCCGACGGCCGCCGACGGTTTTCAGCCGTCGGAAATCCCCCCTCCCCTTGTAGTGATATAAGGGCGTCACCGAGGATGTCATACATACTTTTAATTTCCCAAAAATAAAACAAATAATTTTACTTCATAATCTTGTTCAATTATAAAAATACGTGTATGTATCCAGCTCCGTGCGCGGCATTTTATGATTATAGAGTTGTTTATCGATAAAACCGTTTTTTTATCATTTTATCGATATTCTTTCATATTTTTATTTTCGTAAATACTAATTCAAAATAAGATAGCATTATTATTTATTGTTCGAAACATCATATTCTATGTTTCTAAAAGCTTATATTTAGATATTTTAAAAATAAATAGAATTTATCAAACCGATATATTTGCGAGTCGTTATAGACTTTCCCCTTAAAAGAATTTCATCCCCGAAATAACCTCAAAGCAAAACCCTAAGGTATTTATCCAAATATTTATTTTTAAACTTACATTCATATGATGTATATTTATCATTCACACAATATCCGATTCGGTCTACTATTCGAATCTGCAAATTTATTTCCAAGCTAGTATTGATCCCCCCAATCCTCTATTGCGGATTTGGTCAGGCGTTCCAATTAGAACTTTTGGTTGTCCTTACATAGCTCTTAACTATGATAGAAAACGTAAGTATCCTAACACAAACCCTCATCAATGTTCTCGTCAAGAATCGAGTGATAAATCCTTTTTCGGACTGGTGTAAGCACCTCCAAGTTCGTACTCGAATCGTGTGACGAAATGATCTACTTAAAACTTATTTAACCTTTTCAAATCTTCATAAATCTATTATTTTTCATTTACATACCTTTATAAACCCTTTCTTCAAAATATTTATTCCCAAAAATATTTCTTTCTCTTTTCTAAAAGAACTCGATTATCCTTTATTTGGAATAATACCATTATAATTCTTATTTCAAAATTCCTTTGAAAATTCTTTGTAAATAAATCTCATCGTAAATTTAATTCCGAAATTATTTTACATTACATAACTTTCCCTTTTATACCTTTTCAAAACATTAGAATATGAATTATCAAACCTTTCTTTCTCAAACATTATTTTAATTTTTTGCTAATTACACTTTATTTTATAAAATATACTTTTAAAAAATATATTCTTAAACAATTTCTTAATTTAAACATTTTTTATAAAGACACTTCTTTATATTATATAATCTTTTTATTTCAAAATATCTTATTAAATTTGATCGGACATAAGATAGAGGAGGTGCTCCGAGAGGATAATCCGAAGAGAAGTTTATTAATTAACATCATATTTATACATCCATTCCTAGCTGTATTACAAACATTTGGGGATAACTTCTTAGGGAATACAGCCTATCAAACACCATCATCGTGCTTGAATTGCTATATAAATACTATTCTTGGATCCCTTTTGAGATAGACGGACTTTATCTTGGTGGCCGTAAGTCAGCCACCTTCATTTTTGGATAGCCCTTCATTAAGTGTAACATCCCGAAAATTATGAATTTAAATTTTAGTAATATATTTGAACTTTTTGAAATAAAAATTGAAAAGTTATAAAGAAATGAAATATGGATAAAGTTTAGTGTTTTTAGTTAAAACTTTTAATAGAATTAAAACAAATATTGTAATAAAATCACATAGTCATTTAATGTTAATAACTAAAACCACTTTTCTTTTTAACAAAGTAAAATAATAAATTGTGATAGGTGATCTTTTAATAGAAATAAAAAAAAAATTGTTAATGTAAGTTATGATAAAATTTTAAAATTTAAATCGCATCATTATAATCTAACATTTAAACAAATAAACAAATAATGTAACATCTAAACAAATAAACAAATAAACATGTTAATAAATCAAATCAGGTAAGTCTAAGAAACTAAAACAAAACATAATATGCTGAAATTAGCAAAGTAACTACAAACCAGTAAACTAAAATATGTAAGCAAAAGAAAAGAAAATAAAATAAAACAAACTCTTACATTTAGCAAAATAAACAAGACAGCATGCTGTGATATATAAGTACACAGGATAGAAGCATCACAATACATGCTTACATTAAATGCAAGCCTCTACAAAGCAACATACCTGCATTTAATGCTTTTACTTCCAGCATGGGTTTATACATCCTGCACTTGTTTTAATAAGCCTCAGTACACAATCTGTTATATATACACATCAACCTACCTCTTTATTCGTTCAACAAATTTCTGCAAACTTGGAAAAGAAAAAGAAAAAAACATCACTTTTGTTCAAAGATTGATAAAGATTTGCTGAGAAGAGAAACCAGAAAAAAATTAAACTACAGTCTTCCAAAACCAAAGTATTCTCTGTTTCTATATTGTTCAGGTGAGTAAACCTATGTTTATTCAAAATCTTTGTGCTTAAATTCCTGTATAATGTAATGGCTTCAAGTTGGATGAAAAAAAATGGGCTAGTGTCTTGTTTTCCTGTAACAAATAGAGTTACAGTGTCACACATGCATGTTTAAAGTCCTGTATGCAGAGCAATACCATGCCAAAGAAAACCAAACACTCTCTCCCTCTTTTTGCTTCTGAAAAAAAAAAAAAATTAAACAAGTTAAAATTGTTGTCAACCTGTACCTTGTTTTAGTAATAAAAGCAAGCAAGGGAATTTGATTCATGTTTACAGGGAAAGGTGAATACAGTTATACCTCAAGATATCAATAAAATTCGAACCTCACGAATTTGATTTCTAATAATGCCATGTGAATCACTAGTAGGAATGATGATTTTAGAGATAAAAAAATCAAATTTTTCATCAAGTCTTTATTGAGATTTTTGGGTTGAAAAAAAATTCATTTTCGTCGAGCTCTGATGATCAAGCAATGGCAGGCCTCGAATTCATGGTGGCAGCAAGATATGACGATCATGATTACTGGAAAAATACAAATGTAATTTATAAAACTAAAATTTTCGAACACGAGATCGAACTAGGGTTTAAGAACCCATTTTCGTTCGTGTCAGAAAAGAGGGTGCCGCGCCATAAATAGGCGATCGGACTTCGAGCCGCCGGTGGGAATAGGAGTATCTGATCAAGGCGAAGCTCCTGACCAACTTTTGTGGCCTCTGATGACCAGAGGAGGTGGCGCAGGCTCGTTTCCTGATGATGTGTTTCTGGGTTATTTGGTCGAGACGTCACGATTTTGCTTTTGAATTAAATTCGAGACTTTGGGTGTTCGTACTGTTTTTGGGAGTGGAGAGCGACTTGTGGATGGCTGCAGCACCGTCCCACGGTGGTGAAGTCGACCGTGCACGTGTACGTGCAGTAGTCGTGTGTCAGTAGTTACCCAGTTAGGGGTAACCCGGCCTTGTGTTGGCAGAGATCCGGTTTGGTTCTCGGGGACGTCCTTCCAGAGGCGTTCTCATGTGGCAATGGGAAGTTCCTTGGCCTGACCATTTGTTGGAAATCCAAAGAAACAATACGAGCCTTGTACGGTTTTAGTTGTATAACCTGTCACCTCAGGTGACAGCTATAGTAGGCATAATATAATGGTACTTATGCTGGCTAAGATTAATATTCTATTTTTGAAATGTTTTCTTCACTATGCACTAGTAACAATATCAAAGAATTTCTTTTTCTCGTACCAAGCATATTTAACTATCATAAGAAGAAATCTCCTCCAATTCTGCGTTTGCATTGTGTGTGTGGCGGGAGGTCTTATGGTAGTTCCATTTTTAAGAGCATGCCGAACATCGAGTTTGGATCGTCACATTAAGTGTTTACCCTAGTAGCACCAAATGCATGTCCGTGGACATTCTTTGTCCATATGTCCTAATCCCTTGCAACAGTAGCAACCCTTTACCTTTCCTAACCGAATTCTGGGTTTCTTCTTTGTTTTAGGGCACCAACGTGGAAAATTTCCTTGCCTTTTATACTTGTAACAAAATATATCAATCCTACAAGATTTTTCTTTCTTCTTTTTCTCTGCTTTCCTATTATCATTTTCCTTTTCTTTCCTATTCTTACACAGAACTGCATAATGTCCTTCTTTACCACATCTGGAACAGTATATGCCAGCATAAGATCCTATTTTTATTTTTTCTTCTGCTTCTTTTACTGCACATGCTCGTCGTGCCTGCTTTGGAGTCATCGAAAACTCACTCCCCGGAAATAAAGACATCTTGACCTAAGTGATATACCAAGATATCATTAGAAGGTTTATACCATTTATTTCTTGACCTAAAACCTTTTGTCCAAATAACTTAATTCAACTTGTTCAGATTTGAACTTCCCTTGATCATATAATGATAAGGAAAATAATTTTCCAAGTGTTCGATACCGTTTGTCTAAGCTAACATATGACCGATACTTAGAAGTTTATTCCCAGCATCGCCAAACAGATCAAGACCTTATTCTTGAAACTTTCCAATGGGATAACATCTTATAAATTTTTCAAATCACACGAATATTTATACTTTTGTATATATATAAAATATATTCCATTTAAAACTATGTCAATTCGCCTTGTTTAAGTGTTTAGAAATCCCTATCAATATCAGTGATCAGGCACATCGACCAGAATCTATATACTAAACATATGAATCAATGCAAAACATTTTTATATTAAATAACAAATGCGCGCTCATATGTATAACACTCTCAAAACTCATTCTAGGGTGTTACTAACCCTATCTCTAACGAGTCACTCATTCTAGGGTATTACTAACCCTATCTATAATGAATTTTACCCCACCAAAGCCTATGTGTTCGCTCAACCTAAGCTCTGATACCAAATGTAAGGACCGAGGATCTTCGACCCTTGAAAATCGACATTAATACATCTTCAGTATTCACTTGCCACAAATCCAAGTGCCGGACAGCCCGATTGTAAGGCAAAAAGGAAAAGAATGATGGAACAGAATCTCACATGAATGGAATAACATACATTATTTAATATATAATCTTTACAATGGAATATTTTAAATACAATATCAGAGTCTGTCCTAGATTCAGCTGGATAGTTATAAATCCTCTGTCCTTACAAATGCTAAAAAAATAAAAACAAATGCAATAGATGCGGTGGAAAATAGAATACACCCATATGTAGATGAAGATCTCCAGTTCTACTTTGGGAACTCCAAGCGTCTTCAACTAAACCTGTAACTACTCGGATCTGACCCAAATATTAAAAATACCTGGATCAGGCTTGATAAACTAGCGTGAGATACTCGATTTATAAATTAATGCTAGTTAAAAACCTTTGAAAAGAAGGGTATCTCATAAGACCACGCCCACACATAAATACAGACATGTTTTTACCTTATGATAACCAAAAACTTTTATACCAAAATAATTTGATATTATCATTAATAGCATTCCTTTGAAAATACTTTTCAAATAATATGTCAAGATAGCCGAAATTGTTACATTGATTAAATTTGAGGCTTACTAGCTACTTTTTAAAAGTAGGTTCTACAATCAAAACCGTAAAGGCAACGTATTGGAATTGGATTTCCAACATGATAGGGAACTAGTGGCCTTTTTTATCCACGCATAACCCGTAGTTTTCGCATGGCTTTACGCGATCTCCGTCAGCCTATGAACTACGTTGTTACACTACTATGGTATAGGGTATTAGTCGGTGGCTTTACACGATCTCCGTCAACCTCCAATACCTGTCCATGAGGCCCAGATTCACTTTGGTCACCTTCTTACTTCTTAGCCTGAATTGTGTCCCTCATACTACATAGTATCCTGTATCATTTTTGGGGTGTGAGGCTACGCCCTATAAAGCCACGCTTTGCCTTTCGTAAAGCCACGCTTTGATCATCATAGGTTCCACTTTAAATGCCACATTGCCATTCCTTCGATCACTATTGACTTTCATAAACATACAATCTCCAAGCTCATACATCTCAAAGAAGGGTGTTAAGCTAAGAGAAGTTGCCTTCTCCGCCATCAAACATATGTACGTTTGTAAAAGTCAACGTTGTGATCTCAGAAATGCAATGTCAGACATTCATTCATACAAGTTCGTTCTAGAGCTGAACGAAACCGAATGCACTCCTCCTACCACATCCTGTTGGGAGTTATCCCTAGGATTACTAGCGATTAGTACTTGTAATCAAAGATTTTCATAACATAGCATTACTGCAACTATAAATATATGATCTGGTAAATTTCACCCTGACGAACTAGTGGCAAGCAGCCCTTCATCATGAAGATCCCCGTCTTCAAAAATTATCATCATCGTGTCTTCACTTTTGAACGTATACATTGGTTCGAATTGGTTTTCGGATAGGTAATACGACCCTGGCTCCTCCGAACCAATCATTGATTAAAAAGATGTTAAGTTCATATGTGATTATCAATCAACATTCAATTTAATTCATCCTTTTCTTCATTCATTAAATATTTCAGAGAGACATTATTCTAAATTATTCCATTTATCTTCTTAACAGTATATGGTTAAGCTCATTTATCAAATCCTTTTGGTTAATTTAAACCTTTTTTGAATCTTGGAATAATTCTAAATCATTTCATTTTTCACTTAGGAAAATATTTCCAAATCATTTCATTTAAATCTTAACAAATATTCCTTAATTTAAAACTCAAAATTTTAATTGATTTAAAACCATGTTATCTAGGATGTTAATCCAAAACTAGTAAATATTAAGTGAGAAGAATCTATAGAAATCATCTAATTCTACCCAATAGCAATTCCCATATTCAACATGTACTATAGGCGAAATAATGACGAAATCACCTTTCAAATTCCACCAATAGTACGAGTTCCCTCTTTAGGATTTAACACCAAGTATAAGAAGATCGTCTCTCTACAATCAAAGTTGTATTTAATTTGGAAAATTTATATCTTTTTTTACTTAACCCGTTTCTGACATTTCGACCTTATCTATCCCTCCTCCTGGGAAGAGGCTGGGTGAGCCAGGGCACTGGTTGCTCCTGAACATCTTCTTAGTTTAAGCACCTCACATTCAGATCTCACGAATAGAAAAATCCAGTCTACTCATCGGTTTTTAGAGTTAAGATTAAACCACTTTATTTGTAATAGTTTTCCTTTAAATCTTTTATTTAAACTTTAGCAAATAAGCTTATAAAAACCTCAAATCATTATTAAAACACTTGATTATCTAGTTGAAAATATTTATAAAAGATTTGGAAAAGAATTTTTAAGTTTAAATCTATATTTTAAAAGTTAATAAAAATTGCTGTGAAAAGTATTGCGAAAAGTTCGTTTTAAGCTATATTGATCAAAACAACTTTTTTTATCCTTTGAAAGTTCATTTATAACTCAAATCACTTTTAAAAGATTTATAAGATTTATTCCATATTTTTGACCAGTTTAAAAATATTTATTTTGAACATTTGCTACTTTGGCCACCGAATTGCCAAAGCGCGATTTTCTTGAAAACTTGATTTGCTCATATTTCAAAATTTAGTAAACCAATTTCAAACATTTAAGCCAATATTTTCTATATTAAATCACTTATTCACTTTTAAACCATTTTAAAATATTATATTATTATAATATTCATTTCCAAATTTTTTTATATTTTAAAACCATTAAGAGGCTTAATAAACTTCATACACATATTATTATGAATTCATTTTATATTAATTAACCATTGTTAATTACTTAACCATTTTTATTATGATTTCTCATAATTTTTCACAACGAAGTTAGTAACCATATCAACATCCACATAATCAACCAAGTTATCAAACATTCGTACAATCATTAAGAGATTAAATGGCCATATTATCATACTTAAAAATAGTTATAGAGATTATTTATCATTTAATAAACATTGAGTACTCACCATTTTCAAACTCAAACATTCTACCAACATTCAAATCACCACAACACTTCATCTAAATCACCACTATACATCACTAAAAAACTCCACTTCTCAATCAAGTGCTCGACCACCACCCAACAATGCTCCATGCTCACAGCCTTGACTCCATCACCTCCAATGCTTTCGGCTATTGTACTTTCCACCTCTATATTGCTCACGGCCAAGTGCCATTAAATAAGAGAAAAGGAAGATGTAACACCCCTCATTTCTGATAACATTATTCAGGAGATTTAACTAGATAAATTAAATAGAATAATGTAAATGTGAAGTGATAAAGGGGTTGAGATTTGAATAAATTTAATTAAGGCCATGCCTAATAAAGTAATTAATAAGCTTAAGAATGGGTTTTGGTTAATTAAATTACATAAGGGTATATTAGGGATTGCCGCCCATAACCCCCTCCCTTTATATATATATATATATATATATATATATATATATATATATTCATTCCTATCTTTTCTTCCCATTCACGTCATTTTGAAAACAAAAGGTAAGAAGGTGTGGCCGACCATTAACAACAGAACCTCAATTAAAAGCTAGAGGATCAAGCTTATGGGAAAATCAATCTTAATTCAATCTTCTTATCTAAAGCAAGGTGAATAATAATTCTATCTCTATTTTGTTTTGTATCATATGCTTTTGGATTTAAGGGTAAATTCGTTTTTATGATGGATTGGATGATAATATGCTTGAAATTTGATTTGTTTAATTTAAATAAGATTGTTTAAATGGATTTGTACATGGTTTTAGGGTAAAACCAATATACTTTGATATTTAAATGCCATGGAAAAATTTTATGTTGTGTAAAATATGATTTTGGAGTTGGATTTCAATTTTAATAATTTTCCAAGTTGTGGAAATATTGTTTCAAATTTTCAAAGAAAAATATGTTATTTGGGTTTGTGCATTTATTTTGAAAAATATATTAAGAATTTGGGTCTGGGATTTTGATATGTTAGATAACAAGTGAATTTTCGGAATTTTTGGGATTTTTCCAAAGTAATTTTCTATGTAAATTAAATTATTTTAGAAGAGGGACTTTTTTGCAAAAATTGGTTTTTCTTAATGGAAGGGCTTATTTAATTGACTTCACCATGGTTTAGATCTGAAGTTAGCGGTAGTTATTTTAGTAAAGAATTTGAAAACGTTAAGGCAACCAATCTGATATTGGCATGTGGCAGGTTAGTTAGAAAAAGATTTGCTTTAAGCAGTATAAACCAGGTTTACTCAGAAAAGTGGGTTTCGTTTACTTTCGAAGTGCCTTTCGACGCGAAAGCTTTCGCCATCAACCCAGTCAAAACCTAATGATCTGAAACCAATACACAAGGTATCATAAACATGGTACGTAGTGGATTGGAGGAAGGCGAAAGATAAGGTGTCGAAAGCATAGCTTCCGAAGGAGTCGCTACCTTGGTTTAGAGAAGCACCTGCCTTTGTTTTGTTTAAGCCTTCAATGCAGTCGAAGCATAGGGTTTCGAAAGAGGTTTTAAAATGTTTCGAAAGGGTTGCCATAACATAAGTTTTCTTTTGAATGTGTTATGAAAGAATGTTTTGAAAGAAGGGGTTCCGACCTAGTCGAAGCCCTGCTCCCTTTCTTTAGCCTTTCGATGGTATTGAAGATATCTATGCTATCAAAAGGTACTTTATTTTATAAGTTTAAGCCACTTCCTATAGCTTTCGAATAGGTTTAGGGGTTTTGAAGGCAATGGTTTCAAAAGGGGTTTCAACGCCAACCTTTTAATATTTTACTGAGATGTTTTATACTTTCAAAAGGATGGTGCCGACGCCATCGTGTTTTCCCTAATATTTTATATGATAAAGAATGGTTTCGAAAGAGATGCTTTCTCCTATATTCACTTTGACCCAAATAATGTTTTAAGTATAAACCCAATGCTTTCGAAAGGGGAGCTTTCAATGATTTCAGAAGGGTTACTTTCAATGGTGTCGAAAGTGGTACTTTCAACTGGTTTCGAAGCTATGCTTCTAAAGTTAAATGTAAATATTTTAATACAATCAAAAGGTTTCGAAAGGAAGGTTTTAAAGTATTAGAAAGGCTAGAGCCTAATGTTTTTAATGCTTTCGAAGGAGGTCATCCTATGAAGTCGAAAGTAAGGTTTTGAAGGTGTCGAAAGGTTTTATAGCCCAAACTCATTTTAAATGAAAAACTCATGGCTAAAATTAAAGCAGTTTTGAAATGGTTTTAAGAAGAAGCTTTCCTTCATAAAATTATTGGTTAAAAGGATTAACCATATTTCATATAAAAAGTGTTTCAAGGACATTAAAACCACAGGAGTGGTATTGTTTTGTAATTATATTTTCTTCTTCAAATATAAATATATTCACATTATAATGAACCCATAACTGTATTTTAGAGATAAAGGATAGAAGAACCAGCTAGGTTAACCCAGTTATGAACATAAATGGATTAAACTCCTGAATGAGTAGAATTGCATCCAAGAGTTAGGAAGATCATAATATAGGATGCTAAAATATTAAAGAAAGATATTGGCAGGGGCCAACAGGTTCTTATTAAGCCCGTGAAACCTATTTATTGGAAAAGATATCGGCAAGGGACAATAGGTTCATAGTTAGCCCATAAAAATTATGTATAAAGGAAGTTGTCAAAAAGAAAGGTTCATAGTAAGCCTTAAAAACTATGATTTGATACCGGAATGGGCCAGGTTTGTAGTTAGCCCATGAAAACTATATTTGGATTAAGATATTGACAGATGTCAATAGGTTCCTAGTCAGACCAGGAAAACTAGGGTAAGAAGAGAGGATATTGGAGCCACTAATAGGTTCATAGTCAACCCATGAAAACTAGGATAAGAGTAAAGATATTAGAGTTACCAATAGGTTCTTGCTGATCCCATGAAAACTATATAATTGGATAGGAAGTCCTTAAACATTTTACCAGTTATTAGTTAGCCTATGAAAACTAATAGGTTAATGGCAATCCTAGAATTTATAAATTGAGACAGATAATCATAATGAATGCGAATGGGTAATCTAGAATAGATTTATTTGTTTTGCATATCATCATATTATATTGTTTTGAATTGTTTTAACCATTATGGATGCATGAGCATAGTAAATGGTTTCACAAAAGTTTTGAGACACTAATGAGGGAAAAATCCATTTCTCTAAGCGGCGTGGCATCACTAGATATCTAAATGATTTGAGATGGTAGGATATTATTCATACCACGCTTTATATCTGACTCGAAGTTTATGTTTTTCCCTTAAACTCTTGGGTACTCAATTGATTTGAATAGTTTGAGAGTTGAGGTTTTCAGGTACCTCATTAGACGAATAAGCATTCAGAGATGTGCAGGAGGCATGATAGCTATTTAAATTTCTCTTTTCTTTTGATTCCGCTGTGTTGTTTGTAATGGAAAAGTTATTATATTTCCATTATTTACTCTGATCATCCAATGGGGCATCTTCATATGTCGCTCTTAGCATATGTTGTAATAAATATATTTTATCTGAACGTGATTTGCAATTGTGGGATTATGTGATGAATTGGAGATATTTTGAAATGAAATGTGACTTTGTTTGAAGTTTAAATTTTTGCATATTCATGTGTTTCTCTGTATCAATAAATCTAACACCGTCGTATCTAGTCGTCGAGGATTAATAACCATGGATGACTGCAGCATCTGTTGCCTTTAGTTTTGGGCCTCCAAGTAGGGGGATGTTATAAGTTGGTACTAGAGAATGGGTTTATGAAACTTTAAAAGAAAGTTAAACCTAAAATATTTCCAAACATAATCTAATGAATTTGAAAAAATGATCGGGCTTTGGGTTAACGCTATAGTAATGTACTTGTATTTGATATATATATATATATATATATATATAAGTACGTGTTTCCCTCTCTCTTAGACCGTTCTTCTGCATCTTACTAAGGCTCATATGCAGATTTACGAGAAAGAAGATATGGAAGCAGGAAACGGAAGAGGAAATCTAGGTGGAGGAAGCACCACAACTAATGGAAATTCTCGACCTTATACCAGGAGAAAACAAGGTCGTCAGGCTAATGCTAACCCAAATGCTGAAGCCAATGTAGGTGTTGGAAATCGGCCAGTAGATGCAGCGATGGTGTATCAATTGTTAGCTAATCTTTTGCAAGCTAGGGTTCTTGGTAATGTTGGAGGAGCTAATCATGTGGAGACAGTTGGGAATAACTATGCTAAGTTGACCAGAGACTATACCAGTTTGGGTGGAAAGCCATTTGTTGAAACATAGGATGTTGTTGAGGTTGAGAACTGGCTACTGAGCTTTGAGAGGATCTTTATTGATCTAGGAATGGATGATAAGAAAAAGAGGAGGCTAGCCTCTAGGCAGTTGCAAGGGGCAGCGCTTCACCGGTGGAATAGTGTAACCGTCGGGTTTCGGAGGAAGAACTGACATGGGCTGATTTCATGAGGTTTGAGCAGAGGTTTCTATCTGAGGTTGCTAAGTCGGCATTGATGAGGAAATTCATGGATTTAGTTCAGGGGGAGATGTCAGTAATCGAGCAAGCTGCTAAGTTTGATAAGCTATCTCGATATGGATATGCTATGGTTGACAACGACATCAGAAGGAATGAGAGGTTCATCCGAGAACTGAGACCTGAGCTTGTTAGAATGACCATGACCCATATTTGGGGACCTTGTAATATGGTGGTGGGGAAGGCCATTCGCCATGAAGAGATGCTTGCTGTTTCTGCTAGAGAGAAGCCAGTTGAATCCCAGGTTCCTTAGGAAAAGAAGAGGAATTTCTTTAAGAAAAAGGGAGCCAAGAATAGAGATGTTGCCAAGAAGGCAAAGGCTGATTTAGTTTGCTACAAATGGGACAAGAAGGGTCATTATGCAAATGAGTGCCCATCAGGCAAGGGAAAGAAAGCTGCAGATAAGAAGAATGTGAAGTGCTTCAATTATGATCAAGTTGAGCATTATAAGAACCAGTGTCCAAAGCCAGTCAAGGCGGACAAAGGCATGGTCTTTGCTATTGGATCATCAGCTAAGGTTACTGTAACTGATAATGGAAAGACTGTGATAGAAATTACATTTTTTATTCGAGTATACTAGTTAGGATACTTTTTGATACCGGTGCATCACATTCATTCATATCTCAGTGTTTGATTGATAGGTTATGCTTAGAACCCACATGCATCGTTACTTCCTTAAGGGTTGCGAATCCAATAGTAGGGTATGCAACTCTAGGGATGATATGTGACCAGTTAGAACTTGATTTGTTAGGTCATATGTTTGCATGTCGTTTGTATATTTTTGATTTCATAGATTTTGGAATAATTTTGGGTATGGATTGGTTGAGAAGGTATGAAGCCAGGATATTCTACCAGGATGGGGAGATATCTTTGAGATACCCTGATAGTCATAACTGAATTATATTCTCAGCAAAGAATTTCGACCGAAGTAGTTGTGCTTTTTTAAGTGCAATGAAAGTGGGAGAAGATATAAGTTAGGTTCGAATAGTAAAAGAGTTTGTAGATGTCATTGAACCAGTCACAGGACTACCACCGAGATGAGCTGTTGAGTTTTGGATAAATCTTATGCTAGGAGATGAACCTGTAAGTAGATCACCTAGTAGGATGACACTGATTAAGATGAAGGAATTAAAGGTGCAGCTAGTGGATCTAGAAGGAAAGAATTTTATTAGCCCAAGCAGTTTGCCTTAAGGAGCGGTTGTGGTATTCGTAAAGAAACCAGATGGGTCGTTGAAAATGTGTATTGACTATCATAAGCTGAACGAGAGGACGATAAATAATAAGTGTCCTTAGCCGCGAATTGATGATCTACTTGATCAAATGAGTGGAACCAGAGTGTTTTTCCAGTTGGATTTGGCGACGGGGTTCCATCAATTAAGAGTGGTAGAGGACAACATTCCTTTAACAGCATTTCGGACTAGGTATGGTTCGTATGAGTAGTTAGTAATGCCATTCGGGTTGACAAATGCACCTGCTTTCTTTATGGATTTGATGAACCGGGTCTTCTGAGAGCATTTGGATAGATTCATGTTGGTGTTTATAGATGACATTTTGGAATACTCTAAGGATGAGAGAGAGCATGAAGATCATCTTAGTGTGGTACTAGAGACGTTGAGGCAGAATCAGCTAAAGACGAAATTTCCAAGTGTCATTTTTGGAAGAAAGAGGTTAAGTTTCTTGGTCATATGATTTCGGAGAAAGGATTGTCAGTCAATTCATATAAGATCGAAGCTATGAAGAATTGGAAGAGCCCAGAAATAGTGACCGAGATCAGGAGTTTTCTTGTGGACTTGTTGGCTATCACCAAATATTTATTAAGGATTTATCGCGGATAGTAGCACCTTTGACTAAGCTTACCAGGAAGGAGGTGAAGTTTTTTTTGGTCCGACAAATATAAGGAAGCATTCCTTAAGTTAAAGCATTTGTTAACCAATGCACCAGTGTTGGTAGTTCCAAACGAAAACCAAGGGTTGGTACTATATACTATGCATGTGGAATGGGATTGGGAGCAGTGTTGATGCAGAGGGGCAAAGTCATTGCTTACGCATATAGGCAGTTTACACCGCATGAAGTAAGATTTCCTACTCACGACTTGGAGTTGGCTGTAGTAATTTTTGCCTTGAAGATTAGAAGGCATTATCTTCTGGGGGAGAGATTTGAGTTGTATACCGATCATAAGTCTTTAAGGTACTTATTCTCTCATAAGGAGTTGAATATGAGGCAGCAGAGGTGGTTGGAGTTTTTGGCTACTTATGATTTTGGTATAGAATATACCCCAGGGAAAGGTAATAAAGTAACAATTGCTCTAAGCAGAAGACATCAGAATGTGGTGTTGGCCATGTTGGTAGAATGGAAGGATCTAGAAGCATTGGTTGGTTATGGTTTGCAGTTAAGATCGACTGCTAGTTCTTGTCAGAATACTGCCATGTTGTCCTGTTTAGAAGTTCGACCAATGTTGACCGAGAGAATTTCTTCTAAACAGAAGGAGGATTCATTGTTAGCCGAGAGGATTAGAAGGCTTGAGGTTGAAACTGAGGTCGATTATTTAAAAGATTTTTGTCTTGACCAGAGAGGTTGGTTGAGAAAGAAGGGACGATTATGTGTTCCAAATATAGAGAACTTAAGGAAGGAAGTTCTTTAGGAGTGTCATCGATCCAAGTTTATGATTCATCCTGAAGGGACCAAGCTGTATCAAGATATGAAGAGGAGCTTCTATTGGGAAGGCATGAAGAGGGATGTTGGCTTGTGGGTTAGGCAGTGTGTAAACTGGTAATACGTGAAGGCCGAACATCAGAAGCCTAGTGGGTTAGGTCAGCCTCTAGGATTCCAGTATGGAAACGGAATCCGATATACATGGATTTCATAGATGGGTTGCCAAGGTCAAGCAGAGAAAATGAGGGTATATGGGTTATTGTAGACAGGTTGACCAAGACTGCCCATTTTTTCCTGTAAAGTTGACCAGGACAACACCTGTTTTGGCGAAGTTGTTCATGAAAAATATAGTTAGACTTCATGGAGTTCCTAATAGCATAGTCAATGACAGAGATGCTTTATCCACTAGCGAATTCTGGAAGAGTCTACAGGATGTGTTAGGCACTAAGCTCAAAATGAGTATCATATATCTCCCATAGAGGGATGGGCAGACAGGAAGAGTTTTCCTATAATAATAATTATTAGTCTAGTATATGAATGGCGCCTTTTGAAGCTTTGTATGGAAGGCCATGCAAATCACCCGTATGTTGGTTGGAGAATGGAGACAGATTGGTCTTAGGTCTAGATTTGGATAGGGAGGTGTCAGAGAAGATTGAGCTAATCCGAGAAAGCATGAAGGAAGCTTAATCCAGACAGAATAGTTATGCGGATAAGAGGCGTAAAGACCGAGAGTTCTTAGTGGAGATAGGGTTTTCATTAAGGTATCACCGATGAAGGATGTGGTACGATTTGGAAAGTCCGAAAAACTGGCACTGAGATATGTTGGTCCATTTCATATTATAGAAAGGATTAGAAAGCACGCATACAGAGTAGAGTTGCCGAGCAGCATGGTAGGCGTCTATAATGTATTTCATGTTTCTTATCTTCCCAAGTATGTGCATGATCTAGAGGCTACTATTCCCCCGACAGGGTTGAAATAGTTCGGGTTGTTGCGAGATATGAGAAAAGATTGAGGAACAAGACAGTCAAGTTGGTGAAAGTTCAGTGGAGCGACAACGAGAAAGACGGTACTTGGGAGACAGAGGAGAAGATCGAGATACTTATCATGATCTGTTTTGAGGGTATGTTTATACTAGATTTATATAGATATTACCTAGTCAGGTAGACTAGTATGGTTGTTAGGAGTCATTACAGATGATTTCTATGTTTAGTAATTAGTCCTTACTGAATTTCGAGGACGAAATTCTTCACGGAGGGGAGCCTCTAACACCCCTAATTTTTGATAACATCATTCAGGGGATTTAGTTAGATAAATTAAATAGAATAATGTAAATGTTAAGTGGTAAGAGGGTTGAGATTTGGATATACCTAATTAAGGCCGTGCCTAATAAAGTAATTAATGGGCTTAAGAATGGGTTTTTGGTTAATTAAATTACATAAGGGTATATTAGAAATTGCTGCCCATATCCCCTACCCTTGTATATATTTTCATTCCTACCTTTTTCTTCATATTCACGTCATTTTGAAACAGAACGTAAGAAGGTGTGGCCGGCCATTAACAAGAGAAACTCAAATAAAAGCTAGAGGATCAAGCTTAGGGAAAATCAATCTCAATCCAATCTCCTTATCTAAAGCAAGGTGAATAATAATTCCATCTCTATTTTGTTTTGAATCATATGTTTTTGGATTAAAGGGTAAATTCGTTTTTATGATTGATTGGATGATGATATGCTTGAAATTTGATTTGTTTAATTTAGACAAGATTGTTTAAATGGATTTATACATGGTTTTAGGGTAAAACCGATAGATACTGATTTTTAAATGCCATGGAAAATTTTTATGTTGTTTAAAACATGATTTTGGGGTTGACTTTCAATTTTGGTAATTTTCCAAGCTATGAAAATACAATTACAAATTTTCAAAGGAAAATATGTTATTTGGGTTTATAAATTTATTTTGGAAAATATGTTAAGAATTTGGGTCTGGAATTTTGATATGTTAGATAACATGATTAAAGTGAATTTTTGGAATTTTGGGGATTTTTCCGAAGTGATTTGCTATGCAAATTAAATTATTTTAGAAGAGGGACTTCTTTGCAAAAATGGTTTTGCTTAATGAAAGGCTTATTTGATTAACTTAACCATGGTTAAGATCTGAAGTTAGCGACAGTTATTTTAGTAAAGAATTTGAAAAAGTTATGGCAACTAATCTGGTGTTGACATGTAGCATGTTAGTTAGAAAAAGATTTGCTTTAAGTAGTATTAAACCAGGTTTACTCAGAAAAGCGGGTTTTACCTACTTTGGAAGTACCTTTCGACATAGAATCTTTCGCCTTTAACCCAATCAAACCTACTAAGCCGAAACTGATACACAAGATATCACAAAGATGGTATGTAGTGGATTGGAGGAAGACGAAAGGTAAGGTGTCGAAAGCATAGCTTCCGAAGGAGTCACTACCTTAGTTTGTTTTAAAAGAGAAGCACCTGCCTTGTTTTGTTTAAGCCTTCTAATAAGTCAATGCATAGGGTTTCAAAAGAGGTTTTAAAAGGTATTGAAAGGGTTGCCATAACATCAGTTTGCTTTCGAGTGGGTTATGAAAGAATGTTTTGAAAGAAGGGGTTCTGACCTAATCGAAGCCCTACTGCCTTTCTTTAGCCTTTCGATAGTATTGAAGATGTTTATGGTGTCGAAAGGTACTTTGTTTTATAAGTTTAAGCCACTTCCTGTAGCATTGAAAAGGGTTTAGGGGTTTCGAAAGCAATAGTTTCGAAAGGGGTTTCGATGCCAACCTTCCAATATTTTACCCAGATGTTTTATGTTTTCGAAAGGATGGTGCTGATGTCATCAGGTTTTCTCCAATATTTTTATATGATAAAGGATGGTTTCGAAAGAGATGCTTTCGCCTATATTCACTTTGACCCAAATAATGTTTTAAATATAAACCTATTTCTTTCGAAAGGGGGTTTCAATGATTGCGGAAGGGTTACTTTCAATGGCGTCGAAATGGGTACTTTCAACTAGTTGCGAAGACATGCTTCTAAACCTAAATGTTAATATTTTAATACAATCGAAAGGTTTCGAAAGAAAGGTTTTAAAGTATTAGAAAGGCAGTAGCCAAATGTTTTTAATGCTTTCGAAGGAGGTCATCATATGAAGTCGAAAGCAAGGTTTCGAATGTGTCGAAAGGTTTTATAATCCAAACTCATTTTAAAGGAAAAACACATGGCTAAAATTAAAAGAGTTTTGAAATGGTTTTAAGAAGAAGCTTTTCTTCATAAAATTATAGGTTAAAAGGATTAACCATATATTATATGAAAAGTGGTTCAACGACATTAAATCCACAAGAGTGGTATTGTTTTGTAATTATGTTTGCTTCTTCAAATATAAATATATTCACATATAATGAACCCATAACTGTATTTTAGGGATAAAGGGTAGAAGAACCAGCTAGGTTAACCCAGTTGTGAATATAAATTGATTAAACTCCTGGATGAGTAGAATTGTACCCAAGTGGTCAGGAAGGCCAGAATATAGGATGCTAAAATGTTAAAGAAAGATATTGGCAGGGGCCAATAGGTTCTCTGTAAACCTGTGAAAACTGTGTATAGGAAAAGATATTTGCAGGGGCCAATAGGTTCATAGTTAGACCTTGACAACTATGTATAAAGGAAGATGGCAGAAAGACGGGTTCATACTAAACCCATGAAAACTATGATTTGATAGCTGGCAGGGGCTAGTAAGATTGTAGTTAGCCCTTGAAAACTATATCCTGATTAAGATACTGACATATGTCAATAGGTTTCTAGTCAGCCCTTGAAAACTAGAGTAAGAAGAGAGGATATTAGAGTCACCAATAGGTTCCTAGTCAACCCGTGAAAACTAGGATAAGAGTAAAGATATTGGAGTTACCAACAGGTTCTTAATGATCACATGAAAGCTACGTAATTAGACAGGGAGTCCTTAAACATTTTACCGGTTATTAGTTAGCCCATGAAAACTAATAGGTTAATAGTAATCCTAGAAACTATAATTGAGGCAGATAGTCATAACGAATGGGGATGGGTAATCTGGAATAGATTCATTGTTTTGTGCATATCATTGTATTATATTGTTTTGAATTGTTTTAACCATTGTAGATGCAGGAGCACAGTATATGGTTTTATAAGGGTTTTGAGATACTAGTGAGAGGAAAAATCATTCCGCTAAGTGGCGTGGTCTCACTAGATATCTAAATAACTTGAGATGGTAGATTATTATTCATACCAGGCTTTATGTATCATTCGAAGTTTATGTTTTCCCCTTAAACTCTCGGGTACTCAATTGATTTTGACTAGTTTGAGAGTTGAGGTTTTCAGGTACCTCATTAGATGAATGAGCTTACAGAGACATGCAGGAGGCATGATAGCTATTTAGAGTTATATTTTCTTTTGATTCCGTTGTGTTGTTTGAAATGGTAAAGTTGTTATATTTCTAGTATTTACTCTGATTATCCAAGAGAGCATCTTCATATGTCGCTCTTGCCGTATTTTGTACTGAATATATTTTCTCTGAACTTGATTTGCGATTGTGGGATTATGAAATGAATTGGAAATATTTTGAAACGGAATGTGATTTTGTGTGAATTTTAAATTTTTCCATATTCGTGTGTTACTGTGTATCGATGAATCTAACACCGCTATAGCTGGTCGCCAAGGAATAATAACTATAGATGACTGAAGCATCTTTAGCTGTTATTTTTGGGCTTCCAAGTAGATCGATGTTATAGAATAAGTAGGTTAAAAAGAGGTTAGAGAGTAATTAGCGTATTGGTGCTTAAGCATTCCACTATTTTATCCCCTCCTACCTCTCTTAAAGAGGAGAAGCCATTAAAGAGCATTAAGGAGCTCAAGAATGGTGAAGAAGAAGAATGGATTTGTGAAGAACGAAGGAGAATATGAGTGGGTATTTATAGTGAAAAAATGGTAGAAAATATTTAAAAGCGAACAGACAAAACTATCGTTAGCCCATTCCACCTCCCATCCCATCACCTTACACGTTAGTCCTCCCCCTCTGTGTGCTCCATCACTTCATTCACTTCCAAGCCACGTGCATTGACTTACAGTTGCTTAAAGATTAAGAAAGGGGAAATTACCATGATATTTGTAAGGTATATGTCATATGTATGTATATATGTGTTCATATATATGTTATTGGATGTATTTATATGTTTTATATATGTACATGACATATAAACAAGGTAGCAATGATTTTCGAACAACTTCTGTTCGTTAAACCGTTGAAAATTGGGAAACTGATTCTCGGTCACATTTTCACTTCTAATTCAAATTACATATATATGTAAAAAAATTAATCATTATTAATTAATTAAAATGATATCATTTGAAATATAAAATCATATAAACCAATATTAATAATTATTTACAAAAAATGCTATTATACCGATAAAGCGATATCAATTTTCTCATATTTTCAAATTGACTATATATCTTTATAAACTATTATAAATAATTTACTATCACTTTATTATAGTTTAAAATGAATTAATTATCATTTATAAAACTACTATTTGAATAATTATAATAATTATTTAATCATTAAATCTCAGTTTAAAATCGAAAATCGATTATTAAATATAAGGGCATCACTAAGGATGTCACACATACTTTTAATTTCCCAAAAATAAAATAAATAATTTTATTTCATATTCTTGTTCAATTATAAAAATAAGTGTAATATCCAGCTCCGTGCATGACGTTCATGATCATAGAGCTGTTTATCGATAAAACGATTTTTTTATATCATTTTATCGATATTCTTTCAAAGTTTTTATTTTTATAAATAATTATTCAAAATAAGATTACAATTATTATTTATTGCTCAAAACATCATAGTATATGTTTTTAAAATCTTATATTTGGATATTTTAAAAGTATATAGAATTTATGAAATTGATAAATTTGCGGGTCATTACAATTGGTGTAAGTAAAAGTCACTACCGGATAACGCTTAACAAAGTAAAATTAGATTTTACCAAAATAAAATAAGCAATAAATTAGGCCAAAATGTTACACCACTTGCTAAGTGACGTGTGAACATTATATTCGAATAGTTCAATATTAGTCGCTGACCAAATTTACACCTAACGAGTCACTCAATTAAAACGATGAATTGTCCTTAGACTAAATGATTTAATTAGTTTTCAATTGTTACAAATTAATTAATATTTTTGAAATATTAGTTATGAAATTTTATTTTGATTTGATAAACAAATATTATTGTATTTATAATAGTTATAAATATATCAATCGATATACGGTATCGATAAGCGTTAAATGGGATTTAACTACAAAATATTTGTTCGGGCCTTAGAAGAGAAAGCCAAATAAAAGGGATAGTTGATTCGGCTGCATCATAAGGCTATAATTGGCTTAAATATGGAAGAGAGTGGCTTGATTTTGGATGGCTGAGATGGAAGGAGATTGAGTAAAAGATGAGATGAGATCTCAAATTCTCTCTTTTTCTTCCTCTATTTAAATATCTCTACCTTAATTTGATATTGATCTTTTGGAGCCTCCATCCCTGTACCTTGCTGGCTGAACTCCCCTTCCCATCTCTATAAGTTCCTAAGCTCAAATCAATTCAACTGCTATTCATAAATGGTGGTCAACGGTTCAAGGACTAGCACTCTTTTGGATCGGAAATCATTTAAAGGAACATGCTTCATCATTTCAAAGTGTACATCTTGGCATTGGAAGTAAAGTACATTCTAACTAAAATCGATCATTGATGTGCACATAAATGTGCATATTTTTACCACCATATTTATTCTATTTAAATTAAATAAATGATCATATTGGGTATTTTAACTTGTTTTAACCAAAATTCATATTAATTCCAAATTTTCACATATTCATCTTCATATAAGGGCAAAACGGTCATTTGTGTGCATATATTTATTTGAGAAAAATTAATTGGAAATTTATGTATATTTTTGTAGGAATTTGTTCTCAAATAGGAGTGGTTTCATGAAGACACATGCATACACAACATGAATGTAAAGGAATGAAGATGAAAATAATTCAAAGTGAAGATAATGGAGGACCCCACCTACCCACCTACCTTAATGTACAAATTAAAGGCTAATGCACATGCTTATGGAGCTAATGGTTTCATGTACATTTAATGAGGGATTAAGACATGTTAATGTTTACTTGGCCTCCACACTTCCTAAGGGGCATTTTGGGTACTCTCCAAAAATATGCATTAGGGTTTCTAACTTGTATAAATTCCCCTTATGTTTCATGTAGCCATCTCTCTCTTAGTTAGTGAGTTTTAGTTTAGAAAATAAAAGAAAGCTCTCTTTCTCTTTTCATGGCTACTTAGCCATTTTTCTTCTCTTATGTAATTCTTTTCTTTTATGCAATGTTATTTAGTGTTTCCTTTTAATTACATGTTCATTTTCTTTTCTTGTTTATTTTCTTTCATGTTCTAGTATAGATCTCTTTTATTTTATGCAAGTAGAATAATTTTTCTTTTCATTTTGCTCTCTTTCTCTCTTCTTGTTTAATGTTGTTTTCTACATTTGTTTATATGATAACAATATGAGAGCTTAATCCCTTCAATTTAGGGGTAGTGAAGCTCTCTAGTATGTAGATCCAACATTTTGATGTTTATGCTCTCTTTTTGTGCTTAATGAGAATGATTGAAGTGGCTTAATGATGTTGTTTAGCTTTGAATTTGATAGTCTATATTGTTCATAACAAATAGGCTATACTTAAACAAACAAAACACAAATTGCCTCTTCATTTACATATGATTATGGCAAGGAAGTGATTGTTGAAATTAAAATTTGATGGCTTATATTTCTAATTAATAGTTAATAGGCCATGCTTAAAATAGATTTTGCTTTCAACTTTGTTGTCATATTTTATGAAATTTAAAAGTGTATTAGTGGTTGTGTTATAGTTTGATGGTTTATATTGAGCTAATTAATAGCACAAATATACCATACTTATGATAAGCACATCAACTAATTCACTAATGACAAGAAAAGAGAGATCATAACTTTATTTTATTGATTTATGTGATCTAGAGAGTGGAAATTGCCTCTAAATTGTCTTAACACTCATATTTTTATCAATTTTCTTTTGCTTGTTTTTCTTCTTTTCTAGTTTAACATTCTCTTCAAGATTGGTTTAATTTGATTGAATAGAATTTTAAAATCATCAATTCCCTGCGGATCGACCCGTATTCGCCGCGTGCTACATTCGTACACCGTGCGCTTGCGGTTATTTTTTAATTTAAATTCGTTCGACGGTTTTCTAAACCGATAGAATTTCCGTCGACGAACAAGTTTTTGGCGCCATTGCCGGGGAATTGTTTTGATTTTGATTTTTTATTCTTCGAATTATTTTTGTTTGATTTTCATGTGTTTGTTTTGAGTGCTTGTACATAAAAAAAAGTTTGTGTTTGTGTGCATTTTGATTTTCGTTGTTTGTAGGTTGCTAGTTTCTTTTTCATTAGCATTTGCTCTTCTATTACAAAAAAAAACAAAAAACAAAAAACATTCACAATTACAAAACAAAAACAAAAACATTCTATTTCTGTTTCAATTTGCATTTCATTTTTACAACCATCATTGTATTTACAACCTGCACTGTTACATTGCATATTTCACTGATTCACATTTTCAATTTGCAATTTCTGTTCACTGTCTGTTCACAGTGCCTTCATACCTTCTCTGTTCACAACCACCACATCAAACCATTCCTCTGTCCCCTGCATAACATTCAACTACCATCAGCCTGCACACATCCCTTCAGACAATCCACCCTCAACTTCAAGTTCAAACTGTCCTTCTCAAACCAGAGCACATACAACTCCACCACCCAGCAAGAAACACATCACTGACCATCATTTCAACATTCATAACACACCCCTTTCCACTTCAATTCATTGTCCACTGCACACAACCACAAACATTCCTAACTTTCACCATTTACCCACAGCAAATACTTCAACATCCATTGCAAAATCATTTCTCTGCTCTTACACACCTTCTGCTGCAACATCATATCTAGTGCCTTACTGTCACCATTTACCCACTTCATAACCTCTGCACTTCATATCCACCAACTCACCCATAAACACAACTTCCCACTGCCTTATTCCCTTACCACTGAGCCAAATCATTTACAACTTCCTACAGCAACATCAACCATTCTTCCCCTATATCTTCACAGCTCCAAACCATCACCGCTTAACATTGCAACACAATACATCACAACCCACCATCATCATCAACAGTCATCTCCATCTCCACTGAAAAACTTCCACTACTGCCCAAAATCCAACAAACATCATCAGCCATAACCCTGTACCCAAACCACTATCCAATCTCCACCCCTTCATACAAAGTTTTACAACACAGCAGCATCTTGTCTCTGTTCATTCAACAACCCAATAAACTTCTCCATTTCCACAGCACTACTTCAACATTCACATTCTTTTCTGCGTCTACAGCTACCAGCCTTCTGCCATCCTCCTGAAACACGACTGACCATACAACATCAACTTCCGCAACAGTGCCCAAACAACTACAAGCAACTGCAGCATCACAACTTCACTCCCCTGTCTCACTTCACAAGTACAAAGCAGCTCCACCACATACACAAACGACTTACATACAACACTTCATCAACAAACTTCAACATACAATTCATCTCTACTACCCTACCGACCATCAACAACAAGCAGAGAGCCTCATCATCACTGCAACAGCAGTACCATCCTTCAAACAAATAACTACTCGCACTGCACTGCATACATACCATGTCACTGACATTTCATCCCCTTCTACAATCAATACCAGCAACCTTCCTCTGACATCCCCATTACTGCCTGCATTCATTCTCCATCCAACACAACCCATACTTCTGCCTGAACAAAACACTACTTCTGCTCTTCAACAACCAAATCACTCATACACCCTCACCACTGTCTCTGCCAATACATCAACCTCTGCCATCTCCTTCGACCTCACCACGTAGCAGTCCAAGCAAATCACCAACCTTCAGCCAATCACCGAAGCAACCCCCATCCAAAGAAATCAACAATCAATCGAAATCGCGAAGACCATCTACCAATCCTCAAATCGAACCACAGCGATCCTCACCACAACTAGAAATCACAGTTCGCATCACCTCATTGAACCGCGAGCACGCAACGCAATCGCCTCCATCTTCTAACCCAAACCACTGTCATCACCAAAACACTCCAATTCGAACTCACTTGACCAAGACGCCGTGCCTGAAGCGAACAAACTCATCCACACGCGACCACTTCGTCCCACCGCAGTGAATCGAATAGCCGCGAACAAGTTTTTCAATCTTTGAACCAACTCGATTTGTGAACAAAAAAAATAAAAAATAAAGAGTATTCGCTTGGCAATTCTCAACTCGATTGGAGATTTTGGAAATTTCATAATTCGGGATTATTTGTTGTTTTGTTCTATTGATTGAGAAGGGTAAATCGTTTTATTTTATTTTTCTAACTGGGCCGGGATATTTTGCATTTGAACGGGTTTAATTTTATTTCGAGGATAGTTGTTTTACAGTGTGCTTTGAGTGTTTGTGTGTTCTGAACTGTTTTGAATTGTGAAGAACTTTTGTTTATTACTTGAAAAGAAAAAAACATTTTTCACTGTCATTTGTTTTGCTTGGTTTCATTTGATTTCAATAGTTTTTCTTTTCATTTATTTTCGTTTCTTCTTTGGTTAAAAAAAAAACTTGTATATATCTTGTTTTTATTTCAGGGTGCCAAAGCAGAATTGCAGAAGGAGGAGACTTGCTTGCTAAAATAAATTGTTGCCTTCGAGCTTGGCAAAAAAAAAAAAAATCTGCTTGCTTATTTATAGTTTTCTTTTTATTTTCCTTACATTGTATATATCTATTGTTTCTGTTTGTCTTGCATTGTTGGTTGCTTGCATTAACCAAAAAAAAAAATTCAAAATCAAAAGCAAAAACAAAATTTCATTCTAGTTGCATTATTAATACACGTTTTATTTCAGCTTTGCATTTCATCTTAGAAGTTGATTAAATAATAACTCGCTTAATTGTATATTGACAGTTGTCTTCTTTGAACAATTTAATTTCTTGGTGTCTAGGCTATGACAGAGTAATAACCATTTATAAATATTACGGTGATTCGTAAATATTATAGTGGTTGTTCCTCTGAAGGTACTTAAACCTTCGGCTGCATTGCTACGGTGATTCGTGGTGCACCGATAAATCCTGCCCGTTACCTGGCTGAGAACTATCTTGTTTATCTAAGACAACTTGTGAATATACAATTTTGGGTTAACTTAGGATAAATCATTTGTAATTAACCCTTGCATTCACTTAGTTGCATTAGTTCATGCATATTAAAAAAAAACAAAAAAAATTCAAAATCCAAAACTAAAAAAAAATGTTAATATTTCTTAACTTAGTTTTTTTTTCTTTTCTTTTGAAAATTTTCAAATCAAAAATCCAAAAAAAATTAAAATTAAAAATCCAAAAAAATCTTTTCAAAAAAAAAATTGAAATCCAAAAACAAAACAAAAATCAATTTTCGATTTTGAAAATTAGATTCTACTTGTAAATATTTTTGTTTATAAAAAAAAAAACCAAAACAAAAAAAAATCTTGAAAATGTCCGAGTTTCCTTTTTCTTACTCACTTGATTTTAGTTGTGAAAATCAATATAATCCATATGAGTTCACTCCAAATTCGTATGGTTATTTTAACAACAACTATTGTGTAAATAATTCAAATTTCGAACAACAAAATTTTCAAAAAAATGACCAACGTTCGACTCTTGAAAATAGCATTGAAATGATTTCATCTTTACTCGAACTTTCTACACGACAAAATCAAGAGATAAATGATTTATGTAATTCTGATTTGTGTAATAACTCGAGTCGAGGATTTCAAAATTTGAATTCAATTCAAAATTCAAACGATTACGATTATAACCCATGCCAATTTAATTTCGAGCTCCAGAATGAATTCCAAACTCAACATGAAAATGGGAACAACTTTTCAAACGAATTTGGCAATGGAAATAATCTTAACCATGTTACGAGTGAAAATTTTTGTTCTCGACAAATCCAAATCGAAAATTCTCAATTTAATAACTATAGATTGGATTTTGTTGAACAAATGAATGAAATTTACGATGATCACACGGATTTGTTGTTTGAAACTTATATGAAACAACGTGAACAACAAAATCAAATCTCAACGTGTGATGAGTCAAGTGATAATCCATCTTTTACCCAAATCGACGATTTTCAAACAACAACTTTTAAAACTGAAAATAACAATCTTAATAAAGTTGTTGAAAACACGGTAATTGAGTTGGATTTCAATTCTTTTGAGGGTGAGAAACTCGATTTAAATTTCGATCTTCCTTTTTCTGAAAATTTGAATACAACAACTTTGGATTTTGAAATGGATATATGCGATGAAGTTGTTGATAATTCAACAAAGGAAGACAAATTTAATGAACATGAATTCTTTGGACTTTTCGAAAATGAGTTGTTAAATTATGAAGGGGAAGATTTACATCACCATTTTGATTTTGAAATCAATAATTTTGAAGAATTTTTCAATGACAAACTTGAATTTCAATCACTTGTTTTATCTGCCCCAAAGATCATCGAAAACAAAACAACTCATTCAATTTTCAATAAAACGACATTCGTTTTTCCAAATCAACATTCAACTTCAAAATCTTTTATGGTTTGGTTTTTCGAGCTTAAGCTGTGTCTCGTATACTCGACGAGACAAATGAATCGGTTTTTGGAAGACCGTTTCATTTACTTTTTGACAATATACTTTCTGATCTCGTGTAAATACCGTTCGTTTTCATGTAAATAATAATAAGCATCCCTTTCACTTGGGTTGATTGTGGGGACACAGTCAAAATCAAGTGTGGGGGGAGACTCATCTTCATTTTTTTTTCATGGTTTATTTTTGCTTTAAAATCAAAAAAAAAAATTAAAAAAAAATCCCAAAAACAAATTTTCTTTTGATTTATTTTTAAAAGAAACACTATAAGATAAATATATGGCTTTGGTTTATTAAATTGAATTTTTTTGAAAATTTACCGGTCTTAACAAAAATAAAAATGAAGTTTGATTACAAATAATAATGGTTTAACTAGTATCTAGGAAGATTCATATGTGTTAATTATGAAGTACATCCTAATTGAAAATCTTTGTTTTAAAAAGTGGTTGATTTAAAGTAAAGGATATAACATTTTTTTTGTCTTCTAAGTTAAATGGTGCTAAGATGATTTTGCAAAACTCCCTCTCAAAAAAATTATAAAAATAAAAAATAATAACATCCAAGTATTCACTCTCATTTAAAAGTCCTCACGGTTATGCATGGGTGATTAATTGGAATTTTTTTTTATGTGATTTCATACTCATTTAAAAGTCCTCACGGTTATGATGTATGGAACATATGTAAAAAAAAGGCTTAATAAAAACCACCTACGGTCGATAGGTGTATGCACGAAAGTGTGTGCACTCGCCATGATCTGTACTCCCCTCACATAAGCCCGAAAGGCAGTGCATGGGTGGTACATCTGGCCTCAGTTTACCTGAGCTAGGTGTGTAATTTTTCTTGCAAATAATGAGAGAGCAAGCAATTGAAATCCTAGAACTATTTTTACTTAGTTGATTTGATTTGTTATTGAAAAAAAATGAAAATACCACTTTGATAAACTTTGATAATCAACTAAGGATCCATTTCATAGTTACACTTTGTTATTAACCAAAACAACGAGTTAAACTATAGTCTATTTGATATGATAACTTGATTTTTGTTGGAAATTTTGACGAGTAAATGACATAAATTTTCAAGATAATAACCAAAACCTATATTTAACTTATTCGTGTCAATTTAAAAATAAATCCTTCATTTGTAAATATTTTCAAAAATTTGCATTCATCTCTCTTTGTAAATAAATCTTGCATTTTGTAAATATTTTCATCCTGCATTTGGATTTTGTGGGTAGTATCCGCTGAAAACTCTCACGAGACAACACTCGTCCTACTGGCGACGCCCAGAGGTTTAACGGCTTGTTGCATACGCTCAATGCAATCGTGCTCCCTACGAAAACGGATTTATCTTAGTTTTTCTTTATTCGAGGACGAATAAAAAGATAAGTGTGGGGGTATTTGATGTGCACATAAATGTGCATATTTTTACCACCATATTTATTCTATTTAAATTAAATAAATGATCATATTGGGTATTTTAACTTGTTTTAAACAAAATTCATATTAATTCCAAATTTTCACATATTCATCTTCATATAAGGGCAAAACGGTCATTTGTGTGCATATATTTATTTGAGAAAAATTAATTGGAAATTTATGTATATTTTTGTAGGAATTTGTTCTCAAATAGGAGTGGTTTCATGAAGACACATGCATACACAACATGAATGTAAAGGAATGAAGATGAAAATAATTCAAAGTGAAGATAATGGAGGACCCCACCTACCCACCTACCTTAATGTACAAATTAAAGGCTAATGCACATGCTTATGGAGCTAATGGTTTCATGTACATTTAATGAGGGATTAAGACATGTTAATGTTTACTTGGCCTCCACACTTCCTAAGGGGCATTTTGGGTACTCTCCAAAAATATGCATTAGGGTTTCTAACTTGTATAAATTCCCCTTATGTTTCATGTAGCCATCTCTCTCTTAGTTAGTGAGTTTTAGTTTAGAAAATAAAAGAAAGCTCTCTTTCTCTTTTCATGGCTACTTAGCCATTTTTCTTCTCTTATGTAATTCTTTTCTTTTATGCAATGTTATTTAGTGTTTCCTTTTAATTACATGTTCATTTTCTTTTCTTGTTTATTTTCTTTCATGTTCTAGTATAGATCTCTTTTATTTTATGCAAGTAGAATAATTTTTCTTTTCATTTTGCTCTCTTTCTCTCTTCTTGTTTAATGTTGTTTTCTACATTTGTTTATATGATAACAATATGAGAGCTTAATCCCTTCAATTTAGGGGTAGTGAAGCTCTCTAGTATGTAGATCCAACATTTTGATGTTTATGCTCTCTTTTTGTGCTTAATGAGAATGATTGAAGTGGCTTAATGATGTTGTTTAGCTTTGAATTTGATAGTCTATATTGTTCATAACAAATAGGCTATACTTAAACAAACAAAACACAAATTGCCTCTTCATTTACATATGATTATGGCAAGGAAGTGATTGTTGAAATTAAAATTTGATGGCTTATATTTCTAATTAATAGTTAATAGGCCATGCTTAAAATAGATTTTGCTTTCAACTTTGTTGTCATATTTTATGAAATTTAAAAGTGTATTAGTGGTTGTGTTATAGTTTGATGGTTTATATTGAGCTAATTAATAGCACAAATATACCATACTTATGATAAGCACATCAACTAATTCACTAATGACAAGAAAAGAGAGATCATAACTTTATTTTATTGATTTATGTGATCTAGAGAGTGGAAATTGCCTCTAAATTGTCTTAACACTCATATTTTTATCAATTTTCTTTTGCTTGTTTTTCTTCTTTTCTAGTTTAACATTCTCTTCAAGATTGGTTTAATTTGATTGAATAGAATTTTAAAATCATCAATTCCCTGCGGATCGACCCGTATTCGCCGCGTGCTACATTCGTACACCGTGCGCTTGCGGTTATTTTTAATTTAAATTCGTTCGACGGTTTTCTAAACCGATAGAATTTCCGTCGTCCGAACAACCATTAATGCTTAGATTTAATTTTGTGTGTGTGTGTGTTATTGTTAGTTAGATGATGACTCTGATATGCGATTATATTGTCACAAATTTGTTCGATTTCATGTGCGTATATACTTGTATTTAAAAAAATTGTTATGTACACACCTATAATTGTATGACTTAGAAATAAAATAAAACAAAACATCTTTCTATTTATTTACTTAATTTAATAATATATATTATAAATACGCAAATATATAGTTTACTATTTAATTACTTCATCACACTTTATATAAATATGGTTATATAAATTTATATGTAATTTATTATAGATATATTATATTTGATAGTGATAAGATATGTATATATATATTATTTAAATATTATTTAAACTATTTAATTACATAAATTAAATATATTAATATATAAATTATGTTTCACATTTTATAAATTATATTATCAAAAAATGTATGCCCGATGGGGAAAAAACATTTTATTAGTATTTCAAAATACACTTACTAAAAGTTGGAAATTAAATAGTTAGTTTTAAAATTATTTTTAAATCATAAAATTACAAAATAAAATTTCAAAGTACAAAATATCTTTCAAAATTTAGTGGAGATTTAAATTTCAAAATTACGCTCTGAAATTATTTTATATTAATATTTTAAATTAAAAGAACATGGAAATTAATTAAAATAATGTTTAAAATAAAAAAAATTCTTAGTCAGGCGCAAGACTAGGTAAAAAATATTATTAAAAAAATATTTTATGTACTTATAAGTATTATTCTATTTTTTTAATATATTATTATATATTTATAAATAAGTAATTAATAATATATACATTACTTTATTTACATATGTATATATTGTTTTCGATTTTAAAAAATTATAATTATTTCTTATATTTAATTATTTATATGGTAAAAAAATTGAAATTCACTTATAACTTACACTGTAGGCTGGCCTAGTTCCATCATCGTCTCAGTAATAAATTTATGCATTTACCTTGTATATACATTGCTTTTATTGTAGTGATATTCAAGGCGATGTTTATTGAGTCATTCACAATCTCTCATTTGGAACATTTTCAACTTAAAGCTTCTAAACAAGCTTTGAATATAAATTTTATAATAACAAACCATACTTGATATCACATATGAAGTCTAATTCCAAATACTTCTTCATAAGGAGTTCGCCGTTTCTATAAACAATTCTCCTATATTTCGTAAATACACGAGAATACTCAAAATTACCATTCACCTTAATTTGGATTTGATATTTCATGTAATTAGTACATAAACAATTGACGATATTATAAACAACATAACATGTAGGATAATTCCTATTGCCAATGCACAAGGAATCCAACTAACATGTTCTTATTAAACATGTTAATAGGGTGTTTCTGCATATTGTCTTAGACATTCCTAGTGTCCTTTATACTCGCTATAAAAGACATCATTTGCAAATCCAACGTCGAGTATTAAAACAACTAAAAGCTGATTTTTAATGCAAGTACATCGTTAACAATCAGCAGCGTGTTATTTTCTTACGTTTAGAAATATCAATGTACCTTCAACGTTCTTTCTTATGGACACATGCTTCCTCTACATTTCGACTAAATCAAATTATTTGATATTTCTACCAAAATACTTGTTTAATTTTGATGCTTGTCGAATGATACTTTCGTATCAGTTCTTGGATCATATCCAAAACCCACAAGCTCAATATCGCTCCCACTAACTTCGAGACACTTATGGTTGTTATGTGCAAACAGCCTAGTCTAAATCTTCATTTGGAATTTGTTATTCAATGCATATATGCCAAACACAAAATCATACTAAGTGATAATTTTGTTAGTAAATCTGAATCAACTTGAGCACATTGAATGACAAATCTGTTACGCTAGTTTAAACAATTGAAATTCGCGATATTTTATCTTTATGGCTCACTGTATTCCAACTGAACTTGTCCTTCTCTTAAAGACATATTTGTGAACGATGGATCATATCTCTTCTGGTACAACTAACAAAATTGTATTTTGATAATGTACTTGGAATCTATTTTGGATTTGTGCACCGTACCATGTCATAGAGTCAATAGTCTTAATGGATTAATTAAACAACCGATGATTACTTATTCTTGACATTGACAAGAAACTCATAGTTTCTCTATGATGTGCAAGAGTGCTCATTAGACATCTAATGTTTTGTGTTTATTTAGATTTGGTTAATTCATTTCATCCCTTGTAATTAGTTTTAACCTTAGATTATATCCATATCCATATCCATATCCATATCCATTTTACTATCAGTAATTTCTCAAAGAAATTCCTTTGCTACGAAGTTGGTATTTCTTAAAACAACGGTTGTTTCTTATTGCAAGTGAGCTGACATTCATATAAATTTTATGAATTGCCATACATAAATCTGATTTGGCATTAGTTCACAATATTTATGTACATATCACAAATCAGTCATCCAATGACTATCATCCCAAACTTCTTTTGGTGTGATTCACATAAGATCCCTTACGTACAATTATTGTGTAAGGTCTTTCGACTCACACAACCCGCCAACTCCTTGGCCTAGGACATGGTGGTGTTTCTTATAAACCCTTATCGTGTATGATACCGTAAATTATTTTTTGGATGATATTAATTTTAACATTGCATACTACTCTTAAACACACACTTTATAGAAAGAATTTAACTCAACATCACTCAATATTAATCATGCTTTGTCAATCGAATTCAAATACCCCTTATCAATACATCATTATGTATTATAAGGAGCAGTGACTTTTAAGACTGAATCTATATTCATTTTAGGTATGTTTGGAACTCTTTCCTATGTACTTACCAATTCGATCAGATCAAATTATTTCTTTTATTATTTTATTTTACCTCCGTTTTGTATTCTATGAATGTATCATAGACATTCCCCATATGTATAAAATATACACATTCATGTTTGCAATAATTCATCGACGAATATTACGAAGTATGTGGAACTGTTTTATATTATCAAACTTGTGATCACATACACTTATATGTATTAACCCGAAGAGTTCATCAACTCTTATGACGCTCCCACTGAATAGGTGATTTTCCTCTAATTATCCAAGGTATAATTCACTAGTGCCAAATGATTCATAATTATATGATTAAAGAATTACTTCTTAAAACCATGAATCAGTCTACAAGTCTAGAATAATTGTAAATAATTTTAGATACGTCGATGTAATGACCCATAAATTTTAACGATTTTTATAACGTAATTAACTGAATTTTTCTTGAAAAATAAAACAATGAAAATTTGATATTTGGTATGTGTCTATGTAAACATAGCAAATGTTAGATTTTCATCAGAAAATGTGGAAGTTAGTTCTGTTGTGCAATATTCAATTTAAAATTTAAATTGGTTAAATTTGATGGAAATAAAATATTTTTGAAATCTGAATATTTTTACATAATGAATTCATATCTTTTTTTGAGTGAGATGTCATACTTCGTTTCGTCAAAGTTGGACTGTTATAGCTCCGTTTATCATATTTTCGGCATTTTAGCAGCAATGTTGGCGGCGAATATTAACTTTTGTTAGGATGATCGTATCGCTCATATTTGTATATCATTCTGTTCATCTCGTCATGCTGATCTCTATAGGATATTTATTTGTACATTTTGGAGTCCAGTACATGGTGAAATGTGCGAAACGGTTAGCCGTTCGGTACCCGTTTTAAGCTTTTGGTTTCCTTGTGTCCTTTTGTTGTCCAACGTATAAACCGAATAGCCATTTGCATTGATTATTTGCTTAATTTAATATAATTTAATATTGACTTTTGGTTATTCCAATTGTTTAAAATATATGCCGATTCATTTGTACATTCTCTTCCTCCTCCTTTCATTTTTTTCCCTTCCGACTCATGCCTGTGAAAAATAAAAATATATATTTAGGTTTGCTTTCTGTTTGCTCGCCCACTCCTTCCCTTCAGATTCTTGAAACCCAACCCTCACCTTTAGCTGCCTGTTCACTCCGCCTCTCCCTTTTGTCTGCTGCAACCAAAACCCGAATCACCATCAAAACCCGCAACACCCTATTTTCTACCGCCCTCTCCTTTCCCCGCTGAAGCCAAAAACCCAAACTGCCATTCATCTTTCTTTACTCGGCCTTCCGATCCATCACTCTGGTCCCCTTCAAACTCCTCCCCTCATCTCCACGTGCATAGCCTACATCCACAAGCCATCTTCAGCTCTCACCCGCCACCCACAATCCTTTGATCATTACCCTTCATGACCGGCTGCAGGTCCGCCTTCCACCCCTTCAATGCCATGTCAACGGCCTTCTTCCAGACCGTATAGCCTCTCTACCCATTATTAATGAGCGCATCCTCCACGACCTACCTCTGCTTTGCTGCTTCCTCCCAGTCCACAGCTTTAGCTAATAGTTACCTCTCCGGTTGCCTTCCAGTGACCCACCACCTCCACGCAAAACAAGATCCAACCTCCACCTAACTGCAGTCGAACCACTAGATCCCACCTGAACTGTCGTTCTCCCCTGCTCGCCTCCGATTCCAGTCATCCTTGGCCGTAAATCCATGCACCTCTTCCTCAACCTGCACTGAGCTTCAACATCTGCCATCTTTCTATCACAGTAAAACTCTATGTTTGTGATTGATTTATTTACTATAAATGCCGAGTTTTGCCAAATATAAATTAACGATCTGCTGTTTTGAGCAATAAAGGCATGACACGAGTAGATGATTGTCGATTTGAATAGTCCACTGTAGCAGGTCGTTACAGTTGGTATCAGAGCTCTGGTTTAGGAAAAACTTAGCATATGGAGCGTAAATTAATTACAGAATCATCTTCATTCGAGCATGAAATTCTTCGTTAGGATCCTCTTGAATTATAATTCTTTTGAATTTTGGAACTTTATCTTTGTTCTGAAATCCATTCTTGTCTTTCCTATTCGTATTCTTCTTGATCCTGGAGCATTCTATAACTCTATTTCTACTGATCTTTGAAATAAATTCAATCTCAGTTGGCAACTTCGTCCTTAGGGGTGTCTAATCCCATTGGCGGTCCCGCCATCCTTTGTATGATTTGTAAAGGGGTAAAACTCCTTTACAACAAGCATCGATTCACCGGAAATTTCTATATTCTTGGCTTCGATGTTGTTATTTCTTGCAAAGCCCGAATTGTTCCTCTAGTAGACGACTAGAGTAATTCTGTTATAATTGAATGTGGAATGCCTTGGGATTGTGCAGGTAGTCTCATCTTTCCACTTGATTCTCAGCCCAGTAGTCTTGACTTTGCCCTAATAGTCAAGGATTATCCTGATTGTTTTAGTGAAGTCGCATCTCTCCCATCTAAGTGGGAAATTTGAATTATGCATTGATTTTATTCCTGGAGCTCGACCTGTTGTCCTTCCTCCCGGACGAATGGTTTCTATGAATAGTTAGTCATGCCTTTGGATTAACCAATGCTCCTGTCTTCTTCGTTGATCTCATGAATCATGTTTTCTGCAATGTTCTCAACCAGTTTGTCCTTGTTTTTATATATGATATTCTCGTCTTTTCTAAGTCTCGGTTGACCCGGTTAATTTTGCCGCCACTTATACAAGTCTATCCATCTTCCTCTTTTGTATCTTCCTTTTGAGTCTATCTTCTTAGTTAGGATTATTATTGATTAGGGTTTCTCTAAATTTGATCTTTATCCTCTTTCTAAAACCATTCTTGAATCATCCTATGAGAAAACGTATTTGTAATTGATATAATAATGTTATATTGTGTGGTTTGAGTTGTTAAGTTTGAATTTTAGGTTACAATCGACTCGTCTGGCCAACGCTATGAATAGAAATTCCAAAATATTTGCACAAAGCAAACTGATATAATATTGTTTTCAAAATTGGTATATGAAATAATTTTGTGTATGATTCAATTTTATATATAAAGGTATAATTTTCTGAAAAAAGATAGTTAAATGAATTGGTTGTTAGAAATGATAATGCTAGATTTTCATTTATTGTTTTTTTTAACATTTCTAAACCATTAACTATTGTTGTATGTTAAGAAGATGAAATTTAAACATAGCTTATAAATCTGATTTGAAAATGAAATAAATTTAAACTAAGGACTTGAGAATTTAAATTTTCGGTGCTTTTCAAAATTTGGTTTACAAAGTTTTGAAACATATATTATTTGAAAGTATTTCCGAATGGAAATTGTTTCCAAAATCTTTTTAAAGAATTAAGTCAATACTCTCCTTTTTTTTCGCTGGAAAATAATTTCGGTGATGACTGCAGCATCATCGACATTCATTTTCGAATCTCAAAATGGATAGACTAGTTAGCAGCTTTATTCCACTTTTGTTTTGGAAATAGGTTTCATTTGAATTCCTTGAGTATGATTTATCGTATAATATATATATATATATATATATATATATATATGTATGTATGTATGTATGTATGTATGTATGTATGTATGTATGTATGTATGTATGCGTGCATATATGTATATATGTATGTATGTATTTATTTCAAAAATGGTTTGTAGTGAAACTGGAAATTCAACTCTTAAGTTTTATGTTAAGTGATGGTTAAATTATTAAAATAAAGCTAATTTTAAAATAATTGAAGTGTTGAAATTAGGATAAAATTTATTTGTATAATACTCAATTGCATTCTAAAATATATATAACTCGCCTGAAATATTCAAAAGTTACAATGTTCATGTGAATATGTAATTGAATAATATACAATACAAATGTAAGTAATAAAATGTCCAAAAATGAAATTTATATAGTTTTAAATTAATTGTTATATTTAGTACTATATAATTTGAATCTATCTTTCCTTTTTGTATTCTTCTATCTCGTTCCTTTTTAGGGATAAAAAGTTTTGAGTGGAGGATGAATGTAACGAATAGTAAATTTTAATGATTTTTATAACGTAATTAACTAAATTTTTCTTAAAAAATAAAACAATAAAATTTGACAGTGAAAATTTGATATTTGGTATGCGTTTATTTAAACATGGCAAATGCCAGATTTTCATTAGAAAATGTGGAAGTTTGTTTTGTTGTATTATTTTCGATTTTAAATTTAAATCAGTTAAATTTGATGGAAACGAAATATTTTAGAAATCTGAATACTTTTATATAATGAATTTGTATATCTTTTTCTGAGTGAGACGTCATGTTTCGTATCACCAAATTTGAACTGCTATAGCACCATTTATTTTATTTTCGACGTTTTAGCAGCAATTTTGGCAGTGAATATCAACTTTTGTTAGTATGATCATATCTCTCATATCTTTGTACCATTCTGTTTGTCTCATTGTGCCGATCTCCGTAGTATATTCATTTGTACATTTTGGAGTCGGGTACACGGTGAAATTTGCGAAACGGTTAGCCGTATCAGTACCCGTTTTAAGCTTTTGGTTTCCTTGTGTCCTTTTGTTGTCCAACGTATAAGCCAAATAGCCATTTGCATTGATTATTTGCTGAATATAATATACTATACTATAATATAATATAATATAATATTGACTTTTGGTTATTTCAATTGTTTGAAATATATGCCGGTTCATTTGTTCATTCTGTTCCTCCTTCTTTCATTTTTTTCCTTCTGACTCGTGCCTGTGAAAAATAAATATATATATATTTAGGTTTGCTTTCAGTTTGCTCGCTTACTCCTTTCCTTTAAATTCTTAAAACCCAACCCTCACCTTTAGCTGCCTTCTCCCTCCGCCTCTCCCTTTCGTCCGCTACAACCAAAGCCTGAGCCACTATCAAAATCCACAGCACCCTATTTTCTACCGCCCTCTCCTTTCCCTACCGAAGCCAAAAGCCAAACAACCATTCATCTTTCATTGCTCGGTCTTCCCATCAATCACTACAATCCCCTCCAAACTCCTCCGCTCATCTCCACGTGTGTAGCCTACATCCACCAGCAGCCTTCAGCTCTCACCCGCCACCCACAATCCTCTGATGATCACCTTTCACCACCGGCTGCAGCTTCTCCATCCACCCCTTCAACGCCACATCAACGACCTTCTTCCAGACAGTATAGCCTCTCCGCCCATCATTAACGACCGCATCCTAAACGGCTTACCTCTGCTATGCCGCTTCCTCCCATTCCATAGCCTTGGCTAATAGTTACCTCTCCAGTTGCCTTCCCGTGACCTACCACCTCCACGCCAAACAAGATCCAACCTCTACCTAACTACAGTCGAACCACCAGACCCCACCTGAACCAACGTTCTCCCCTACTCGCCTCCGATTCCAGTCAGCCTTGGCCGCAAATCCATGCACCTCTTCCTCCACCTACACCGAGCTTCAACATCCGCCGTCTTTCTATCACAGACCAGATCTGTAACAACCCGCATATTTAACGATTTTATATTTAAATGTTTGATTTAAATATAGCGTCGTTATTCGGATTTTGGGGTCCGAAATGTTACTTTCTGCAAATGGCCGAATTGGAACTCGAAACCACCTCCATTGGTTCCAAAATGGCGTTTGCGATCTTTTTGAGTATAATCTTTGATATGTTTGGAGTTTGTGAAATTTTGGCTACTTTTCCTATTGGGTTTGGGATTGGGTTCAGCCCACTAAACCCCCTAGCTCAACCCTTCTCTTCATTTCATCTTCATTTCATTTCTTTCTCAAACTAAAAACTGAAATGGGGGAAAGGAAAGAGAAATAGAAATTAGCAAGCCCTAGTTTCTCCTTTGTAGCTTGATTCTTGCTCCAAAAATCAAAGAGAATCCATTGGTAAGTTCATCTCCATCTTCTCCATCTCTTCTCCTCTTCAATTTCTGTAATTTTCCTAACCCTAACTTAGGAAATACTTTCTTTGATTCTAGATTGAAGCTTGTAGTGTTGAAGTGGAGTGTAGTTGGTTGATTCCTTGCAATTGTGCTTCTTCATCTTCTTTGTTTTGTGTAAAAAGGTGAGTTTGAACTCACATCTACTTCTCTTGATTTCATTGATGTTATGTATGAATTCCTAACACCTTGTTCATATGCACTTGCAATTGGTTTGGGTTGAATTGGAGAATATTCCAATTTTTAGTGTTTTGGGTTCAAATCTTTGAAATCCTAACTTTGATGTTTTAATCATGTTTTGGTGATGCATCGAGGAACATATAGGGCCGGGTTGTCGATTGGCATAAGCCCTTAGAGCCAATGTTCGTCCGATTTCATTTTGGGAGAGTTTGCTCTTCATTTGAATAAGGCTGAAAAACAGCCCAGGCATGATTCAGTCGACTGAAAACTCTGCACAGTCGACTGAACCTGAAACCCGAGAGTTTCCAGGCATGATTCAGTCGACTGAAAAACTCTGCACAGTCGACTGAACCTAGAAACAGAAAGTTTCCTGAACCTAGAAAATTTCCAGGTACAGGGTCAGTCGACTGAAAAACTCTGTTCAGTCGACTGAACCTGCTGTTTCAGCCCACTTTGCCTTTTGGGATTGAATTTTCAATTTGAATTGATTCATGATGATCCTATGTATGATTATCAATTGTTTTGACTTTGATGGTTCCTTTTAATTTTAATCCACGGGTTTTTATGAAATAATCTCTCGAATCGCATTTAAAAGTTCGTTTCTCTAATTTATAAATTCTATTTAAAACACACACACTTTCGCACTTCGAACGAAGTGGGAGGGTGATTAAATGGTTGGGCAAAACACGGACCATGAATCTGTGCGTTTATCCTTCCGATTAATCCTTGACCTATTCGATTGATTGTTTTGACCTTCGGGTTTGGTTTATCGATGATATGAGGTAAACTTTGTACTGCTTTGAGTGTGAAAGGGACTGACGGATAGTAAACCGTTTAGTGCGAACGAGTGGTTATGGGACATACGTTAACACTTTTCGGATTCCTTTTCGAGAGTTGTGACACATTCCGCCAGTTAGTGGTGTCCAGTACTGGGTCTTCGACCTTCACCACTACGGTTTGTTGCCTCTGGGATAGTGTCTTCGGACTGTCTCCCTAGGTTTGTTGCCTTCGGGTATGTTGCCTTCGGGTGTGTGCCTTCGGGTTTGTTGCCCTATATAGTTTCGCTCTGATGTTGGCCTTATGTGTCGCATGGGTGATACTTGGGTTTGGAGTCTTCGGGCTCATGGATCCTTGTTTGTACAGTACTGAGCTCGAGCAAATTTTATGATGTTTCATTGATATGTATATTCCCTTGGTATCGCCCTTCGGTATTGGTCTTTTAGAGCCGCATGGAGTATAGCGTTTACCTTGTGGAACTTGTATACCTTATTGGTATTTGTTGTTTGCCTATTGGCTTGTTTTGGGATATTTGTATCCTTTGTTTCTATATGTTGCCGATGATATGAGGCTTGTTCTATATGATTCATCTCTTGTTGATGATTGTGTTATCTCCCCTAGAGATATTTGTTATACTGTATGACCTTGCAGGTTTATTATTGTTCAGTTAATCTAACTGATTTGTTATCTAGACTGATCCGTGTATTTTATACTCGGGTCAGACCGAGATGTTTCAGGTTAGGTGCTTTTGGGGACTTAGCCTATTTTGCTTCCGCATGGACTATTCGCTAGCTTCATTTTGTTATAGCGTCTTTTGTAGTCCTTATCTGTTATAACTCTGATTTATACTCTTTCGTCTCGTCTGTATATTGTGGTCTCCTGTACCACTTGACATGTATTATTTTGTATACTCTGTTGTGTATCGGTGTATGCGTATATTATGATCGACTGTTCTGTGATGTATATTACATTTGAGTTGTTATATTTTCTTCTGATAGATCCTATAGCCATTGTAGTTTTGCTTTAAATATTTATTGAATAGGTCGAATTTTAATGTGTTTCTACTTTTCGACATATTTAGTGAATAGTTAAGGTAAGATTGCACATGGTCGCTTCCATTATACTCTATTGTCCGCGTTAGCCGACAGTATTATATATATAATACTCTTTGTTAACGAGGCTCTCGGAGTGGGGCGTCACAAGATCTGTGCCCGCTGCCCACTGCTACTCCGCACATGCACCCCTTCCACTCGCCTTCCACCCATTCACCTTCCTCCAGCCGTGACATAAGTTACGTACTTCAAAAGATAAAGGAGTAAAGGTATATATATTATATTATAAAGGGTTATTCAAAGCTTGATTTAATATATGAAAGGTAATATATATTTATTTTATTTATATAATATTCAAGGCTTACATACATAAGCGTACGTGTATATATATGGAAATGTTTGGAGGGTAGTATTTTTTTTAGTATTGATTTTTAAATTGTATATATAATAAATTTTATTTTATATATGTGTTTTAAAGATTGAATGTTGATTTTTAAATATAATATGATGATAGTTTGATTTTGGTATGCGTTTGCCTATATAGGAGTTTTATGATATATCATATATACAAAGGTTCTTGATTTTAAAATATATATATATATATATATATATATATATATATATTGATTTTATTTGATGTGTTTTACAAAATGATTTTAGAAGAGTGTGTGTGTGTGTATAAATATATTATGAAGATATTTTTTATATGTGTTTTAACCGATTTTTTTAAAGCGAATATAATATATATTTGTTCTCCATTGAATTCTAGATCTTGCTTGTCGTTATCCGTATCGCAGCAGTTTATCTCTTGTCTCGTTGTCGATCCATGCTTATCCGTGTTCGTCTACATCTTGTTATCGTTGTTTCCATAGTCACGAAAGGTGAGCAATCACTTATGATTAACATTCTTATATTTTGAAAATTAATTTGACATGAAATGACAATTGAAATATGTTGCTGAATTTGAACTGTTTATTTAATTTTTAAATATGATATGCCATTATCTGAAATTGTTCACCTATGACATATGACACCATAACCTGTTATATATATTATATTTAAATTTGTTACCGATGATATATGCATGTTGTTGATATGTTATATTATTATCATATTTGTTCCCACTCTGCAAGTTCCCTATTAATTTATAAATCCCTATGGGTTGAAATGATACATACTCGAATCATCTTATAGATTACGGGAAAGTCGTTATGGGTTGAAATAATAAACCCAAGCGATTTTCATTGATTTTGAATTTTGGGATTGCGGGTTGAAATGACATACCCGTAAATATTTAAATTGCGGATTGAAATAATAAATATCTGTATCACTTGACCACAGGATAGAAAATAATATACGGACACCGTTGATCTATTTTTGAGAAATGATTTCAAAAGTTTGAAAGGAAATATACGAGTTTTGATTTTTTTTTAAAATATGTAATATAAAGATTTTTATTTTTAATATGTGTATAATTTTGGATTTTAAACTATATGTTTTGAAAATTGTAAAATTATAAGTCAAATCATGTAAATGTAAATTTTAAGATTTTACTTATATTTTATTTATTTTTAAAATATATAAATTAAGATTTAAATAGATTTAATAAAAATATTTAATTTAGTTTAACTTAATAAAAAATTAATTTAACTAATATATATAATACATTTTTAAATATATATTTACAATTTATATTGATATTTTTAAAATAGATTTTATAATAACTTAAGTAAATAAAGATTGGAAAGATAAGTTAAAGCAGACTTGAAATTTTATTTATTTAAGAATTGAATTCAAATAAAATTAATTTGAAACTTATTGATTTGAGAATTTAAAGATATGATTTTATAACTTGATGTTTGTTAAAGAGGATTAAATGAATATTTAAATTTAAATAAATTGAATTTGAATATTGAAGTTTGATTTAAATTTGTGATTTGAGATTTTATTTAAAGGTTTAACCAAAGGTGATTAAATGAATAGTTTAAATTTAAGTAAAATTGAAATTGAATATTTAAATTTTGATTTAAATTTGTAATCTGGGATTTTATTTAAGTGGTTGTTAAAATGATTAAGTGAATATTTAAAGTTTAAATAAAATTAAAGTTGAACTTTGAAATATAAACGAAATTTATCAAGTTGAGTTATTGTAATAGTTTGAATATTTAAACTTTGAAATCTATTGAATTTGAAAGTACTTTAAATTGTAATTCAAACCTGGATTTGAAATCGATATAAATTGAAATGGTTGTAAAGAGAATTTGAATTGAACCTTTAACCTTTCTAATTGAAATGGTCGAACTGAGATTGATTTAAATTTGAATTTTGAAACTTAAGTTGATTTGAATTTATTTGTGAAATTAGAAGAAATAATTCATATTTGAAACTACTATATATATACATTTATTTATATATAAAATATTTTTAATATATAACTATTTTAATCCATAAACTATTTTTAATATATAAACTATTCTAAATATATATAAATTATTTTTAATTTAAAACTATTTCTACATATATAAAATATTTTTAATATTTAAACTATTTAAGTTGGAACTATTATGACTTACATTTAATGGATTTAAATGCGAATATTTTGTTACGATGGTTTAAACTATTCTGTGGTTATGGTTATGAAAGTAATATGATTTCGAAAGTGAATACGATTTCGAAAGTGATATGATTTTGAAAAGAATATGATATTTTGATACGTAGTATAAATTGTTTGAAATATAAAATGACCACGGTGTGAAATAAGCGTTTGGTTGTTAAGAGACCGGGATCAGATATTGTCGTACTCTCTACCAATACCGAAAACCACTTTAACAAATGTGTACGAGGTAGAGATTGTAGAACTTAGTAGGATGGTTTGGCGACGATTCTGTATGAGGTATCAACGTAGCACTGACTCCTGCGAGTCAACTTGATGTGGCTAAAACAAGAGCTATACCGGGACAAGTGAGGTCACACCTCCGATCGGACACATTTCTTTGATACTATTCTATTACTTTGTGATTTGATTGGGTGCATCTTTGATTTCTGGAGTGTGTCTCGAGGTGGACAGTAGTAGCTGCTATGCGTTACCACCAATTCGGGAGTGCGAAACAGTATAATCCTGCCCTGGACATTGCCTCGCGTGCCTTGTCACATGCCTTATCGCACCTTTTACGAGGTTTTTTGTGTCGTACCTATGAAGTGCTCCCTTATATCCTACCGATTTGGTGGAGTTTACAGTATTGTATGGACTTCGGCATTATAAAAAATGTTTTAAGGGGGAACAGGTAACGCCTTAATGTTATTTTAATAGTTTACTTTACTATGGACATTATATATGTAGTGTATTGTACTATGTATGTAGATAGTTTAACGAATCCTTAGAGGATGGGAATCCCAAACATCCTTTAAGTTTTTTTGTATTTCAGTTGACATTTCACTAGAGTTGATTTACTGGTATAAGAATGTTAATCCTGACTCGAGTGTTTTGTGTTTTGTGTTTTGCATTATGCTCGGGTCAGACCGAGTGTCACAACATTTGAGACTCTCCTTTGGAGCTTGGAATTTGCTTGAAGATCTATCTTTCATCTTTTTAGTTGTTTCCAGTTGTTTGTGTAGACTCGTCATTTTCTCTTGTATTGATACTTCTATGTATTGGATATCTGTTGTATTCTGCTTAAGACTCTGTTGTTCATATATATAGCTTCATGAACTATTGATTATTTATTCCGCTGCTTATTGTTGTAAAACTCAGTGTCTGTGATTTTGTGATTGATTTATTTACTGTATATGCTGATTTTTGCCAAATATAAATTAACAATATGTTGTTTTGAGCAATTCAAGTTCGACATGAGTGGATGATTTTCGATTTGAATAGTCCGAAATAGCAGGTCGTTACATTTGGTATTTTCCATTGCATCACTATTCTAATGAAAAAATATTATATTATAGTTTTATTTCATAACAGATTCATAATATTCTTATTGAAATAAAACTATGTCTATTCTTCAGTCATTACCAAAGAACATATATTATTTCATAGATAATGTGCGGTACGTTTTAGGAAAACAATTTTCATAACTTGATGCAATTAATAAGTGTTGTGTGACAAGCTTCCACTATTTCAACCATTACTATAATAGCGTATTGAAACAAATGTCAATTATCTACTTAATATAGACTATTTATTTTATATATTGTAACTAGTTTACAGTGGGGAGTTCTTTGATCAATTATCTTAATTTGAAGAAATAAATGTCATAGAAAACAATTTTCTATATGAAAATACATTTTGGAATAGAAATCATATTTCTTATTCCAATGTTAAGTATCAGTTATTATCTAACAATTTAGTTTCTGGTGTTTCTTTATGAAGTAGAATTGACAATTCACTCTTTTCATCCCAATTGTACCTTAAATCATGTGTACTCTTGTTCATTTGTTTTTCATTTAAAATGGTTGAACCATTCAAAAGAAAAACCTTATTACATTATCATAATGAACTCTTCACAAAAGTGCATTTGATCATCCTTAGCATTTAAAGACATTAATTATGTTGCACTTTACGTAAACTGATAAAAACTGACATTTCAGCGATCGAGTTCTCGAATATTTTTTATAGTTTTGGTCTAATGTTATATTTAACACAATATGATCTTCATTGTAATCAATCAAATTGATTACATGTCTTATAATATGGTTTATTCGCTTATTTTGAATGAACTAATTTAATCGAAGTATCGTACTTTACGAATTATGACCGCTCACCATATCACTTATATGTAACAGTATATGGATCAAATATCCATAGTCTTGTATTGCTTCAGAGTTCAAAACTCAAAATACACAATACTCGGCCTTGACCAATAAACATGTAAGCAGCCAAATCATGTATTTAATTTAGGCACTTGCATGGGTATTGAAACATCAACATGCAAGAAGTATTTATTAGTAAGTATATGTTACATATTCTATTTGTCGATCCTCAATTCATTTCAATTCGTATATTTTAATTGATAAATATTTTATAAATCATATTAAATGCACAATATTATCAATATAAATTATCGTAACATCATATAACATTTGTTCTTATAATATTAGAAAGGTTAAATGTTACCATTTAAATTTTCTAATAAGACTCACACTAGTCTTATATGTTTCTCCAAACCCTAAGATGAAACATAGAAGTTTTTTGGCTTCACTAGTGGGTGTTAGGACTCGTCTATCTTACGATTTTGACTTTGAGTTTTCTCACAAATTCATAGCCCCATAAATGATGGATAATTCCTTATCGGTTGTATCATATACAACTTTTAAGCTACGGTTCCATACCCTAATCTCATTTCGACCTTGAGTTTGCTCAACAAATTGAAAGAAATTATTCACTCATTCCTACTATTGTGTGACAGACTAAGTATAATATATATACCTTAAGTTTTCTCAACAAATACATATGGTTATCTTATCTTGTCTAGTTAATATATTAATAATACTACACATAACATCTCTAGCTTGAGTTTACTCAACATCTAGAGAGTATGCAAATAATTTACTAGTACATAAATGGTAGAGGACAATACTTATAATAAATTCATAATCTTTAATATATTTAATTGTGTGATGTCGAATTATGGAATAATGTATTTCTTATGAAATATTCTCGAGATTCAAGTATCGGACACATCAAAAATCATGGTATACATACACTTATGTATGTGTTTATTCCTTAAGTCTATTTGGGTTTCTTTAATGTTCCACCTTTGGTTTACACATTCATATTATATAAGTTTAATTATTATATAACTTTTATATTTTATTAACTTATATAATAATTTTATGTGTAACATTATATTAATTAAATCTTGTTTAATTAATTTTAGTTAATTAACTCTTTAATTTTATATTATTCCGGTATAATATTTATATTGAATAGCGCACACACACTATAACCTTTATAGTATAACATATATATCTTATATATGTGTATTTTTATTTACTTAATTAACCTTTAATTAATTGACCTTTAATTAATTTATTTAATTAACACTTTAATTAAATTACATTAACTTCGAAAGTCATTTTATATACATGTACATGTATATTTATACTGTCTCAAACATTTAAAGATAATATAACATATATCAATATATATAATACAAGCATACACACGCACAATTAAATTATTTAATTCATTTATTTTGTCAATCTTATTAATAAATTAGTTTTGAAATTAATGTTTATTTTAAAATTTTCAGACACTTTGAAAATTTTATCATCTTTTCAAACATTTTGAAAACTTACGTCATATTATAACTTTTATAACAAACATGTTTCATTTTAAATTTAACTTTAAAATTTAAAATCTTTACTTTAATTTTCAAAACAATTTTGAAAATTAGCCTAAGGCTCAGCTCAAATTGGGCTTTATCTATTAGGGTCAACCTTGGGCTCAATTCATCTTTCAGGCCATGCCGGTAACCAGGAAGGATAGTTTACTTGATTATCTAATTTTAATCCTAGACATTACCTTTCTAGACACCGTAATAAGTGGGCAAGCTTAATTAGTTAGCCCTAACATGAATAGTTTAGACCGCATAGTCTATTAGGCTCTAATATCATTGTTAGAACCAAGACTACCCGCAACAGAGTTAAAGGGTAAATTTCAAAAAAAATCCTTTAGGGTTTATTGGGCCTATGAAGTCTAAAGTGGATTTTAGATATAATTTAAAATATTTTTAAATAAAATCCTTTTTTTATCTACATAAATCTAATGTTTACATAAAATAGAATATATCAAATATACTCTTATATATATATATACATATATGTATATGTATATGTATATATGCATGCACGCGTGTATGTATATATTTGCGTCTGTTGTCACTTGTTATATTTTATTTGGAGAAGAAAACCTTTCATTTCCTTCTCTTAACTTATTCAATTAATGAGGAATATATTGTTTTAATCAAAGAGAGAAAACATTTCATTTCTTTCCCTTTAATTAAATGACTGATGGATTGATTAAATGACAGAGATAACCAAATTTATACTTAGTATATGTTGCGAGTATATTCAACTCTAATGTATATTAGATAAGTGCAATACATCTTATTGTGTACAAGTTAGCGTGTTTCGATGTTGGAATTTACACCACAATAGACATATTCTTCTTTTGTATATGCTTTGATTGTCTAAACATTGTTTAAAATTATATGAATGGATATATATGTGTGTGTGTGTGTGTGTTAAATATACTTAATATAAATATATGTGTTTTAAATATATTTAATATAAATATATGTGTGTATGTGTATTTTAGCGTGTCCTTTAATTAGTCTAAATTGATTCAACTAAGTCGACTAGTTTGAATTCAACATTTATTTTCAAAACATGCACTGATTTGATTTAGTAAAAACATTTGAAAACATATCTTAATCTATAAATCTAAATAACCTATGTTTATATGTTAACAATTTAAAGTAAGTTAAAATATAGATATTTTACAAGCAATAATAAAATAAAATTTATTAAATAAAATTAGAATGTTGATACATGTAGATACCTACATTAAAAAGGAATCTCCAGTATGTCAAGATGTGTATATGTGTGTGTGTAAATGTTTTTTTTAAAACATTCATTGTAAAATAGTTTTCAAATTAATTACATATACATATACATATACATATACATATACATGTGTGTGCGCTTTTTGAAATAGAAAACTAATTGTGAAATAATGAAATCGCCATTGATATTCTACTATATATATATATATAATTAGTTACTATATTCAGATCTAAAATAACACCAACATCAACATAAAGAAAACAATAAGAATCAACAATCAAAACTATTGTTGTTATTTTCAAATCAATTCACAGCAATAAATTCAAAAAATTTAGATATATATACATATACAAATTAAGGATGGACAACAAATGTGTACACAAATTTGTCAAAACAATCAAATAAATAGATCTATAACATTATGATGAATTTATACGTAAAATGGAATAAATCATACCTAATAGATGTAGTAGCCCTTGAATGCACCTTGATTGACAGATGCTCCTAGATCCAAATCTAAATCAATCTCCTGGCTTTGAAAGAGAAGGAGAACCACCTTTTATTTGATTGATTTAATTGGATTTCATTAAAATAATTTTTTTTCCTTTTATTTTGCCTTGAATCTTCGACAATGAATCCTAGAAAAGGAATATGGAGGTTAGGTTTTTGAATGAGAATGATTAAGAGAGCAAGAATGAAAGGCAAGGTATTTATAGAGGTAACATTCTTTAACATCCTCTCTTCATTTTATAGATTCAACCATTGGATTTCAAGCCTCATTTTCTTTATATGGACTGTAATGAAAGAGATTTTATGGTCCTTTAATTTGTTCAATAATACTTAGCAAATAATTACATTTAAATCAAATTTAAACGCCTATCAATATCTTATATTGATTTGTACATATACAACTTTTATATACACACTCAAATAAATGTAAATTGCATTAAAAACACATTAATGGCATCCAATACATCAAATAATTAATTAATATTTTTTTTAAAATATCAATTAATTTACAACAACTTATAAATCAATTAAATCATGTGATATCTCGAAGAATATATTAATGTGATTGTGTGACCCATAGGTGCAAATTCAGTTAGAGGTTAATATCGAACAATTCGAATTTTAACGTTCATTCATCACCTTAACTAGTAGAGTGATATTTTGGTCGAATTTATTATTTACACATCTTTTCGGTAAAATCCAATTTTACTTGTTTAAGCGTTACCTGATGGTGAGAATTATTTACAGCAATTCTTTTCGTCAAAACTATCACTTTGGACTTGTAGAATTTGGTTATGGTCAAAATTCCAATATCGCCCGTACTCAACTCTATAGTCCAAACACAAAGTCCTTAGTTCAACGATAGCAAATATTATTTGTAACGATGTGGATTTTTTCGTGCTCGAAAATCGACATCCATACTTCATATCGTATTCGAATGCCATAGATTCGACCGTTCAAATCCGATTCGTCGGAGCTTATAACAACATTAAGTAAACAACACAGCGGAAGAAAAGAATAATACATTGATATACAGCTTTGATACAATATCTGATACAACAGATGATCCAATAGATATCAATATACATCAGAGATATGATACAATAAAATAGCAGCGGAAAAGAAAACAATAACACCAGCAGTGGAACAAATAACTCTAAGATAGTCTTCAAGGAAGAACTCCAAAAACTGCAACTCCATTTCCAAGAACCAATCCAGCAGTAACTCGAACTCCCAATAAGTATGCACAAAGATAAGCAAATACAGTCTGATCCAAAGACTGAATTATCTCCAGATAATCCACTACATCTGACTATCTGAAAAACCCAACTCTAGACTACTAGTGTAGAAAAAAATTTGAGCGCCCAGAGTTTAGGAAAGAAACAATAAACTCCGGATCAGTCAGGGGACTGGTGTGAGCAACAAAACAGTTTATCTCTTAAAACAATCAACATAAGATTTTAAAGTCAATTCGCAATGCTTTTTGAAAATGTAACTACCATAAGATCTCCCACCACACACACAATGCAAACGCAGACTTGGAGGAGATTTCTTCTTATGTTAGTCAAAGATGCTTACTACGCAAAATCAAATGATTTGATTATTATTATTAGTGCATAGTGCAGAAAACATTTCGAAAGTAGAATATAAATCTTAGCCAGCATAGGTACCATTATATTATGCCCGCTATAGCTACCATATTAGATGGCAGGTTCTACAACTAATACCGTACAAGGCTTGTATTGTTTCTTTGGATTTCCAACAAATGGTCAGGCCAAGGAACTTCCCATTGCCACATGAGAACGCCTCTGGAAGGACATCCCCGAGAACCTAACCGGATCTCTGCCAACACAAGGCCAGGTTACCCCTAACTGGGTAACTACTGACACGAGTATGCCATCCCCCGGTCCTTTAGGACCTTTATCCGAGCGCTCGATAACCAACATCACACAGTAATAAATAAAGTGTTTCAACATGAGTAAGTATTTGGGCTCCATACCATGGTACCACCCTTTTCCAGAAGGAAATGAACATACCCTAAGGGGCGCTACCTCCAATAACCTTGCCGCATCTTTCCTGTTTCGACCATTTCGGGGTGTGAGGTCCGACGAAGTCTCGTCTGCAAAGCTACGCTTTTCACAAAGCCATGCTTCGATCAACAAATGATTAGCAACACTCAGCATGCCACATTACCGAATTGGGAATATATCGCTGATAACCTTCAACTACATAACCTCTAAGGGTGTTAAGCTAAGAGAATAAATACTCCGCCACCAACGGAAATACATTTGAAAGAAATCTGCTTTATATCTCAATTTGTAATGTCAGACACACAATCCATACAAGTCTGTTTTGGGTTCGAACAGAACCGAAGGCACTTCCAAAGAAGTCCTTGCAATGCGGGTATTCACAATCCCGATCGGACTTCCCATCACTTAGGGAGTCTTTATACCGGCGCGACTCGGTGCAGAGACAATCGACAGGTCATCCTATCGCTCTCGGAAATACCCGGTCTTCATCACCGGTCTTCAAATGCTATCCATAACGTCGAATCACATATTCGGAATGGGTTATACGACACAAAGGTCCTTTCTCGGCTAAACCGAATAGTGAGCGCAATATTTAAAACCTATGGATATGGGATTCCAATTAAGTCACAACTTAATAATTCAAACTTTCATTCAAATGGTTTAAACCAATTACCATTTCAAATCTTTTAAACAAAAGATTTACCTCATAAAGTTCACCTAGTTTCACAAAGATTCATTCCCGAATTTCAAAACAATTTCATCTTAATTGGATTAATTCATTTAAATCTTTAAATCAAGATTTATCTTATAGTTTCCAAACAGTTTCCCTAACTTGGGAAATCATTTTCATATTTAATTGAAATCGTTTTTAACACAATTTGGAAGTTCACTTCCTATATGAAAGCTTTTATTATTTAAAAACAATAGTTTCATTTCAGAAAGATCCAATTTTATTTACACGAGTTAAAGCCTTTGAATTTAAATTCAACTTCCCAAATCAATACCTTTAATTTAACCCATATAAACTGGTGTAACATCTTTAGTCCCTAGTGTCCAGATCATAGAATTCAATTTCAAATATTGAATTCAAGTTTAAATCAAAATATTTAAATTCCAAAACTTAATCAAGTAAATTAAAATAAATTTTAACTTGAAATTCCATTCCAAAAGCTTTTCACATTTATTCCGATTCCATTTCCAAAACATTTGAATTTAAAAATTCAAATTCAAAACTATTTCAAAAATCTGCGACTTAACTGATTTCCTCGTGAAATCCATAATTGTGTGTGTATAAGATAAGTGTGGTTCGGGGGTTTAACACAATAGTGCAACATCATTCAATCATCATAGATCAAAACACAGAAATATAGTTGATAAGCGATATAAACTATAACGCTTATCATCCATTTACAGATCACAGATTAATAAATTAAATCACAGATAATTAACTACATCAGTTCATAGCACAGATCACAAATAATTCATATCGCAAAGCATCTGACGTCGGGAATATCAAACAATTCACTTATTCAAAAAAAAAAATCCAAACATTCACAAGTAAAATTTACCAATCAATTGCTTTAAATATCAGATGTATTACTTATGAATAAACTATTAATCCGGTTCAATTATCATAAGTTAATTACAAATTGTTTGAAATAAATCTCTTTTATCATTAATTAGTTAACCTTCAATTACTAACTAATCACCTTTAATTAAGGAATCAATTAGCCTTTAGTTATCTAATTAATCTTAATCACTCATATTTATTAATTAATCTTTGATAAATTTCCATTTGATCAAATATCCTTAATTAATCAAAATAAGCAATTGTCTCTAATTACTTAATTAACTCTAACCATTAATTAATTTCCTTTAACTAAATAATTATCTTTAAGAAATTAATTACCTTAATCATTTTCATTAGTTAATTAACCCTTTAATTATATTAAGTAATTATCCTTTATTAATTACATCAGGTAATTATGCTCAATTAATTTTATTAAGTAATTAAACCTTTATTATAATTTAATCACCCCTTTAAATTAGGTAATTCTACCAAAATTAATTTATAAATTAATCTTTAATTTAATGGCATCAATTAATCAACTATTTATTTATTATCATAAGTAATTTAACATCGTTTTTAAATTTCAGGGATTCACTCAAGACCTTAAGATAAACTCTTTATCCTTATTCAACAATTAATTGTTTTTAAGTTTATATAATAAACTTTTGCGATAAATCTTCATGACACACACTTCAACTTAACCCTTTTAATTTACTTAAAGCCATTGCATCACATCCTTTAAACTTTTTTTAAACATTTAAATTTATAAAACTCTATTTTATTTCAAATCTGGAATTGTTTACATTCTTCCTTTACAAATTCAAATTCCATTTTAATTTAAGTACTTTGAAAAATCCACTTAATTACTTGCACCCTTTTAGTTATTAAAACAATTTAATTCAAATTTACTTTTGAATTTCATTTTAAATTTAAGATTTAAAATGAAACAAATTAACTTTAACAAAGTTTGAAACAATTTCAAAACCCCTTATATTTTCACAAGTTAAAGAATTATTTATCCTATAATAGAAGTTTTAAAGAATTTAAAACCCAATTTTATTTCTTTTAGACTTGGATTTAAACTTATTTTTAACCTTTGCTTTTCATTCAAACTTTAGCCTTTAAATTCTAATTTAAAATCTTAAACCATGATAACAGGTTTCCTTTAAAACCTATAGCAATACTTAACCCAAGGCAACAGCTATTAGTTAGAGTCAAAACCCATCACTTCAAAAACAACGAACCATACTTCACCAAAAATGCCGTGCACGTGCACAGGTTAGCCACCCCTCTCCGACCATCCACGACGATCTTTACAAGTCATCGATCATCCCTAGATCCAAACCCAATTACCAGATTCCTCCATCTCAACTCGAAATGGAATTCGAGTTATTAAACCAAACCTGGAAACAACAAGAGCATCACCTCCACGAAACCTGTCAACGACTCATTCTCGCCGCACCCACCACCAGAAGATCGGCTAATCCGGCCACGACTTCGCTTACGCCCAACCTTCCATCTCTCAAAACCTCAAAGCACTCGATCAACAGTCGAAGCCGCGATGGATCTTTTACTGACCATTACTAAAACTAGGGTTCCAGAAAATATACAACTGCCACTGCCTCCTCGATTAATTACATCACCATCTAGTATTTTTCCTAGATTCACTGACCACTCCTCCATCATCTAGAAGAACCCCGAGCACTCCGATCAACTTAATCGCCAGAAAATCACGAATTCCCATATTATGTTCAAACCAAAATTGCACCTTAACCCCTTTACTAAAAATTATAATTTTTGTTTTAAAAATCGTCTTTTGATTTTAGTATTCAATTTATGATACTGAATTTATAAATTTAAAGGTTTGAGTTTTTGATTTTACTAAATATGCTCAGTTATTTTAATGCTTCCAGAGTCAAACAAACTTTATTTTAACTAACATAGATTTTTAAACATTAAACTAGGTTGAATCAAACAATATTTGTTTGATAATCAGATCCTATTGAGAACTAGATCATGTGGTAAGGAATTTTTAGGTGAACATAAGCCTGGAATCAAACAGAGAAAGATACACAGAAATGATTATCATATATTCATACCCTAACACAGAGATATATTTAAAAATATACTCAAACTAACTAAATTTCAGAGAGAACATATAACAGAATAAATATACTTAAACATTTTCAGATGTGATGTTACTCACTTTGGAATTATGAAGAACAGAGGAGAAGATTGAGTTTGAAAATCTGGACCATGAAATTTTCCAACTGCTCTGCTTCTTTTTTTATCTTTGTTTTTGATCATATTTCCCTAAGCTTTGAAGAGAAGATGGGAACTGGAACTCTTTTCTTCTCTGTTCGAGGTTGAAAACTTTGATCTTTCCTATGTCTACAGGTTTTGCAAATTGATCTAGTTTGTTGTTTTTGTTTTCCATGTTTGGAAACGTGATGCTTATCTTCTGGTTTACTCAGTTTCGAATGAACAAAACTGAGATGAAGTTGATCATATAAAAGAAAGTGTACAGGGTATTATATTATTTGTACAGGTGATAGTATGTTCTGTTTGTACAAAGTGATGTTATACTTTCCAATGGTCAAAGATATTTTCCATTTGTATTTTAACTAAGCAAGATTTGGCTATAGTAGCTGATGGATATTACATGGTATATTAAGGACATTTGCATTTATTGCTAAAGTCCTCTATGTCTTGTTTATAGATATTTAAATATTTTTATTTCGGCTGATATGATTTTGCAGACATTTTTTTTTTCTTTTGCCTTGCTTACATTCTTTTGTTTTATCTACACATACATATTTTTGCCTATGCTTATTTAACTCGGCTGATAATCTTGCTTGGTGGCTGATGAATATATGTTGTGTACTAAAGAGGATCTTGCATTGATTTCTCAAGTCCTTTATGTCTTATTTTATTTGTGTATGTAGATGGATCTTTTATTTTACTTGCCTGCATAAACATGTTTTACTGTCTTCTTGTATACAATTGTTAATACCACACTTCATATATTGGTCATAAATTAGCACTTTTTAGGTTAAAACCTTTGTGTAAATAAAATGTAAAATAGCTTAAATCTTGTTTACAAATTTATTTATAACTTTGTTTTAGTTACTGTTATAAAATTTTAACTTAATCAATCTTTAGTTACTTGATAAATAAATTTCTTTGCCTTAAGTATAGATGTTTCAAATCTACATACTTAAATATATGATTCAGTCTCATATTTATTTATAAGAATATTTCCTTGTATGTCTTTGTCTTTCATGAGTTAATTTACATAATTCATATGTCATATTTATTATGTTGTTATACTTTTTCTTCCATTCATTATTTAGATATTAACTTCTTAAAGAAATCTTTTCTAAAACTTAATAAAATAAACACACACCTTTTTATATGAATTTTAAGAAATTCGAATAAATTTACCAATAAATTTCACAAATTTTATTCAAAATTAAATTAATGATCTATTTAAACTCAATTAAAATCCGGGATCATTACAGATTCCCCTCCTTAAGAAATTTCGTCCCCGAAATTTGCCGGCACGAAAACAACACAGAGATAGATAGATTCGATCTTCTATAATTCCTCAAACACCAGATATGGATTCCAAATTCAAGTCGAAATATCTCAAAGTATATATAATTTGTCCCTCTTCGGACTTCGATCAACCCGAGAACTATAATAGAATTTCAATTTTGGTTTTAAGCAAAAATCGTTTTATTGATTCAATTCAATTTATCCTTCATATTTTATTAATCAATTTAACTCAATTTAAAATTTTCCAATTTATTTAAAATTTCCAATTTCAAATTTCAAATTTATATTAATTAAGGTTTAAATCAAAACTGATAAGAAACCAATGAAGATACGAGGTAAGGATTTTCCTACAACGATTCGTAGAGCATCACCGCGTCGAAACTTCCTCTGGAGCTGTCACGAAGCAATCAAAAGAATTCGGAAAGACGAATCAAAGGAAATTGATAAAGAAAGTTGTTTCCACTGTTACAGGGTATTGACCATTTATAGTCGTACTCCCCCGTCCTCTATCTCGTTCTCTTCTTGCACTCATACTTACTATCAGCGAATAGTAAGAGAATTTACTGAGGCATTCGAACGGATATCTTAGGGATATACTCATTCTAGGGTATAATTCACCCTATCTCTAATGAGCTACTTAATGTGTTATACTCCTGAGCTAAAGTTTAACCCTCAGCTCTGATACCAAATGTAACGACGCGGATTTTTTCGCGCTCGAAAATCCACATCCATACTTCATATCGTATTCGAATGCCATAGATTCGACCGTTCAAATCCGATTCGCCGGAGCTTATAACAACATTAAGTAAACAATACAGCGGAAGAAAAGAATAATACATTGATATACAGCTTTGATACAATATCTGATACAACAGATGATCCAATAGATATCAATATACATCAGAGATATGATACAATAAAATAGCTGCGGAAAAGAAAATGATAACACCAGCAGCGGAACAAATAACTCTAACATAGTCTTCAAGGAAGAACTCCAAAAACTGCAACTCCATTTCCAAGAACCAATCCAGCAGTAACTCGAACTCCCAATAAGTATGCACAAAGATAAGCAAATACAGTCTGATCCAAAGACTGAACTATCTCCAGATAATCCACTACATCTGACTATCTGAAAAACCCAACTCTAGACTGCTCGTGTAGAAAAAAAATTGAGCACCCAGAGTTTAGGAAAGAAACAATAAACTCCGGATCAGTCATGAGACTAGTGTGAGCAAAAAAAACAGTTTATCTCTTAAAACAATCAACAGAAGATTTTAAAGTCAATTCGCAATGCTTTTTGAAAATGTAACTACCATAATACCTCCCACCACACACACAATGTAAACGCAAACTTGGAGGAGATTTCTTCTTATGTTAGTCAAAGATGATTACTACGCAAAATCAAATCATTTGATTATTATTATTAGTGCATAGTGTAGAAAACATTTCGAAAGTAGAATATAAATCTTAGCCAGCATAGGTACCATTATATTATGCCCGCTATAGCTACCATATTAGATGGCAGGTTCTACAACTAATACCGTACAAGGTTCGTATTGTTTCTTTGGATTTCCAACAAATGGTCAGGCCAAGGAACTTCCCATTGCCACATGAGAACACCTCTGGAAGGACATCCCCGAGAACCTAACCGGATCTCTGCCAACACAAGGCCGGGTTACCCCTAACTGGGTAACTACTGACACGAGTATGCCATCCCCCAGTCCTTTAGGACCTTTATCCGAGCGCTCGATAACCAACATCACACAGTAATAAATAAAGTGTTTCAACATGAGTAAGTATCTGGGCTCCATACCATGATACCACCCTTTTCCAGAAGGAAATGAACATACCCTAAGGGGCGCTACCTCCAATAATCTTGCCGCATCTTTCCTGTTTCGACCATTTCGGGGTGTGAGGTCCGACGAAGTCTCGTCCGCAAAGCTACGCTTTTCACAAAGCCATTCTTCGATCAACAAATGATTAGAAACACTCAGCATGCCACATTACCGAATTGGGAATATATCGTTGATAACCTTCAACTACATAACCTCTAAGGGTGTTAAACTAAGAGAATAAATACTCCGCCACCAACGGAAATATATTTTAAAGAAATCTGCTTTATATCTCAATTTGTAATGTCAGACACACAATCCATACAAGTCTGTTTTGGGTTCGAACAGAACCGAAGGCACTTCCAAAGAAGTCCTTACAATGCGGGTATTCACAATCCCGATCGGACTTCCCATCACTTAGGGAGTCTTTATACCGGCGCGACTCGGTGCAGAGACAATCGATAGGTCATCCTATCGCTCTCGCAAATACTCGGTCTTCATCACCGATCTTCAAATGCTATCCATAACGTTGAATCACATATTCGGAATGGGTTATACGACACAAAGGTCCTTTCCCGGCTAAACCGAATAGTGAGCGCAATATTTAAAACCTATGGATATGGGATTCCAATTAAGTCACAACTTAATAATTCAAACTTTCATTCAAATGGTTTAAACCAATTACCATTTCAAATCTTTTAAACAAAAGATTTACCTCATAAAGTTCACCTAGTTTCACAAAGATTCATTCCCGGATTTCAAAACAATTTCATCTTAATTGGATTAATTCATTTAAATCTTTAAATCAAGATTTATCTTATAGTTTTCAAACAGTTTCCCTAACTTGGGAAATCATTTTCATATTTACTTGAAATCCTTTTTAACACAATTTGGAAGTTCACTTCCTATATGAAAGCTTTTATTATTTAAAAACAATAGTTTCATTTCAGAAAGATCCAATTTTATTTACACGAGTTAAAGCCTTTGAATTTAAATTCAAATTCCCAAATCAATACCTTTAAAATAGTTTAACCTATATAAACTGGTATAACATCTTTAGTCCCTAGTTTCCAGATCATAGAATTCAATTTCAAATATTGAATTCAAGTTTAAATCAAAATATTTAAATTCCAAAGCTTAATCAAGTAAATTAAAATAAATTTTAACTTGAAATTCCATTCCAAAAGCTTTTCGCATTTATTCTGATTCCATTTCCAAAGCATTTGAATTTAAAAATTCAAATTCAAAACTATTTCAAAAATCTGCGACTTAACTGATTTCCTCGTGAAATCCACAATTGTGTGTGTATAAGATAAGTGTGGTCCGGGGCTTTAACACAATAGTGCAACATCATTCAATCATCATAGATCAAAATACAGAAATATAGTTGATAAGCGATATAAACTATAACGCTTATCGTCCATTTACAGATCACAGATTAATAAATTAAATCACAGATAATTAACTACATCACAGTTCATAGCACAGATCACAAATAATTCATATCGCAAAGCATCTGACATTGGGAATATCAAACAATTCACTTATTCAAAAAAAAAATCCAAACATTCACAAGTAAAATTTACCAATCAATTGCTTTAAAAACCAGATGTATTACTTATGAATAAACTATTAATCCGGGTCAATTATCATACGTTAATTACAAATTGTTTGAAATAAATTTCTCTTTTATCATTAATTAGTTAACCTTCAATTACTAACTAATCATCTTTAATTAAGGAATCGATTAGCCTTTAATTATCTAATTAATCTTAATCACTCATATTTATTAATTAATCTTTAATAAATTTCCATTTGATCAATTATCCTTAATTAATCAAAATAAGCAATTGTCTCTAATTACTTAATTAACTCTAACCATTAATTAATTTCCTTTAACTAAATAATTATCTTTAAGAAATTAATTACCTTAATCATTTTCATTAGTTAATTAACCCTTTAATTATATTAAGTAATTATCCTTTATTAATTACATCAGGTAATTATGCTCAATTAATTTTATTAAGTAATTAAACCTTTATTATAATTTAATCACCCCTTTAAATTAGGTAATTCTACCAAAATTAATTTATAAATTAATCTTTAATTTAATGGCATCAATTAATCAACTATTTATTTATTATCATAAGTAATTTAACATCGTTTTTAAATTTCAGGGATTCACTCAAGACCTTAAGATAAACTCTTTATCCTTATTCAACAATTAATTGTTTTTAAGTTTATATAATAAACTTTTGCGATAAATCTTCATGACACACACTTCAACTTAACCCTTTTAATTTACTTAAAGCCATTGCATCACATCCTTTAAACTTTTTTTAAACATTTAAATTTATAAAACTCTATTTTATTTCAAATCTGGAATTGTTTACATTCTTCCTTTACAAATTCAAATTCCATTTTAATTTAAGTACTTTGAAAAATCCACTTAATTACTTGCACCCTTTTAGTTATTAAAACAATTTAATTCAAATTTACTTTTGAATTTCATTTTAAATTTAAGATTTAAAATGAAACAAATTAACTTTAACAAAGTTTGAAACAATTTCAAAACCCCTTATATTTTCACAAGTTAAAGAATTATTTATCCTATAATAGAAGTTTTAAAGAATTTAAAACCCAATTTTATTTCTTTTAGACTTGGATTTAAACTTATTTTTAACCTTTGCTTTTCATTCAAACTTTAGCCTTTAAATTCTAATTTAAAATCTTAAACCATGATAACAGGTTTCCTTTAAAACCTATAGCAATACTTAACCCAAGGCAACAGCTATTAGTTAGAGTCAAAACCCATCACTTCAAAAACAACGAACCATACTTCACCAAAAATGTCATGCACGTGCACAGGTTAGCCACCCCTCTCCGACCATCCACGACGATCTTTACAAGTCATCGATCATCCCCAGATCCAAACCCAATTACCAGATTCCTCCATCTCAACTCGAAATGGAATTCGAGTTATTAAACCAACCTGGAAACAACAAGAGCATCACCTCCACGAAACCCGTCAACGACTCATTCTCGCCGCACCCACCACCAGAAGATCGGCTAATTCGGCCACGACTTCGCTTACGCCCAACCTTCCATCTCTCAAAACCTCAAAGCACTCGATCAACAGTCGAAGCCGCGATGGATCTTTTACTGACCATTACTAAAACTAGGGTTCCAGAAAATATACAACTGCCACTGCCTCCTCGATTAATTACATCACCATCTAGTATTTTTCCTAGATTCACTGACCACTCCTCCATCATCTAGAAGAACCCCGAGCACTCCGATCAACTTGATCGCCAGAAAATCACGAATTCCCATATTATGTTCAAACCAGAATTGCACCTTAACCCCTTTACTAAAAATTATAATTTTTGTTTTAAAAATCGTCTTTTGATTTTAGTATTCAATTTATGATACTGAATTTATAAATTTAAAGGTTTGAGTTTTTTATTTTACTAAATATGCTCAGTTATTTTAATGCTTCCAGAGTCAAACAAACTTTATTTTAACTAACATAGATCTTTAAACATTAAACTATGTTGAATCAAACAATATTTGTTTGATAATCAGATCCTATTGAGAACTAGATCATGTGGTAAGGAATTTTTAGGTGAACATAAGCCTGGAATCAAACAGAGAAAGATACACAGAAATGATTATCATATATTCATACCCTAACACAGAGATATATTTAAAAATATACTCAAACTAACTAAATTTCAGAGAGAATATATAACAGAATAAATATACTTAAACATTTTCAGATGTGATGTTACTCACTTTGGAATTATGAAGAACAGAGGAGAAGATTGAGTTTGAAAATCTGGACCATGAAATTTTCCAACTGCTTTGCTTCTTTTTTTTTATCTTTGTTTTTGATCATATTTCCCTGAGCTTTGAAGAGAAGATGGGAACTGGAACTCTTTTCTTCGCTGTTTGAGGTTGAAAACTTTGATCTTTCCTATGTCTACAGGTTTTGCAAATTGATCTAGTTTGTTGTTTTTGTTTTCCATGTTTGGAAACGTAATGCTTATCTTCTAGTTTACTCAGTTTCGAATGAACAAAACTGAGATGAAGTTGATCATATAAAAGAAAGTGTACAGGGTATTATATTATTTGTACAGGTGATAGTATGTTCTTTTTGTACAAAGTGATGTTATACTTTCCAATGGTCAAAAATATTTTCCATTTGTATTTTAACTAAGCAAGATTTGGCTATAGTACCTGATGGATATTATATGGTATATTAAGGACATTGCATTTATTGCTAAAGTCCTCTATGTCTTGTTTATAGATATTTAAATATTTTTCTTTCGGCTGATATGATTTTGCGGATTTTTTTTTCTTTTGCCTTGCTTACATTCTTTTGTTTTATCTACACATACATATTTTTGCCTATGCTTATTTAACTCGGCTGATAATCTTGCTGGGTGGCTGATGAATATATGTTGTGTACTAAAGAGGATCTTGCATTAATTTCTCAAGTCCTTTATGTCTTATTTTATTTGTGTATGTAGATGGATCTTTTATTTTACTTGCCTGCATAAACATGTTTTACTGTCTTCTTGTATACAATTGTTAATACCACACTTCATATATTGGTTATAAATTACACTGGTAATCTAGTTGATAGAAAAATTACTAGTTGAACGTGATTTTTGAGACATTTAGTAATTGCATTGTTTTTCAAAGAAAATATCTGCATATTCTTCATTTCAAATAATTTTCAAATAGCAGAAAATTTTCTTTTAAAACCCCCTGGAGAAAATCATTTTTGACCATATTTTCATATTAGTCATTTTTGAAAAATTAATTTCATAATTATTTTTGAATTTGATTTTAAATGACTATTTTGACTAATCTGACTCCCTAATGTTTATCGAAAAGAAAAATAGTGATTGAAAAAGTGATGAGTGTTAATATTGATGAAATATTATGACTCGAGACGGTATAATTAATAAATTTCTTTAGAAATTTAAACAAGAGTTATAAAACTTTTTGTTGGTAAAAAATTCCATGACCATCTCTATATCTATCATATTTCTAACAACCATCACTCATCAAAATTCTATATAGTTTGTCAATATGTGGTACTTTAAACAGGAATCGTTCGTTTTTCATTTTAACATTTTTTAAAATAATAATAATAATAATAATAAATACCAAAGTATTCACTCTCATTTAAAAGTCCTCACGTTTATGCATGGGTGAATTACTTGGAATTTGTTATGTGCTTCCATGCTCATTTAAAAGTCCTCACAGTTATGCATGTATGGAACGCATATCAAAAGTTGATTTTTAAAATAAACAAGTTGATTCTAATCCCATTTAAAAGTCCTCACGGTTACGCGTGGTTAGAAGATACTTGAATTCATTTTTAAAAAATAAAATTAGAATACTACTAATCTCATTTAGAAGTCCTAACGGTTATGCATGGTTAGTAGATATTCAAATTCCAGATATAACTTACCACGAATAGACACATCTGTATGGTTTTATATGATGACATCATTTCCATCATTCTAAAAGTGGAATATGCGCCTAACAAAATATTTATGATTGTTGTTTGATTTTTTATTGAAATTTAATATTTATATTCAATTGAGTTTTAATGTTGAATTAATATCGATCACTATATCTCTACTTTTCTATTACTATTACTCTTTTGCTGATAACAAAAGGGGGAGAGAAAGGTTAAGATTTTGTCAAATAAAAACAAGCAAAGGTCAAATAATTTTCTATTTGTATCTAGGCTCATTTGCATATTTTTATTTGTATGCATATATGTAGGGGGGGTATTGTGTAGAGAGGAAGCATTTAAATAGGGAGAGCAAATTAGAGCATATCAATGATCAAATACATTTAACATATTCAAAATCTTAAATATATGTTTGTTATCATCAAAAGGGGGAGATTGTTGAATATGCGCTTATATGATTTTTGTTTGATGATAATAAACATATATACATTCGTTTAAATGTATTTGTTAATATACTATTTTATTTTTCATAGATTAAATAAATATTTGCTGAATAAAATAAATAACACTGAATTTGAATTCAAACGAATATTTTATTCAAATAAATATTTATTACAATTTTTGATAGTACAACTTCAAGCTCTCACTATAAATATACATTTGCTATTACAATACATTTCTGATTACATCACAATTCATTTTTACATTTTCACCTCACTACATATCACTCGCACTTGTATTAATCTTCAACTTCATTCCAGTTTGAATCCAGCATCTGAGCAATCTACAAAAATATACACTAACGCAGTAAAATTGAAAATAAAATATTTTTGCAATATAAAATAAAAGATGGATTTTGAAAATATTATTTGCCTCAGTTATTTGGGTTGTTCGTCATCATTTAAATTTCAATTCATCACACACGAACAATGTGACATGCACAGTGTATCACTATACATGCCACAAGGTCGTGCACACCGATATACACTTGATAATGCTACAGGGACAGGTGAGCACAAGGTCAAACCCAAATAAAAAGACGGGTTCAACTCAGGTGCAACATAAATAAAATCTCGACTTCAGCACAAGGTCAAACCCAAATAAAAAGACGGGTTCAACTCAGGTGCAACATAAATAAAATCTCGACTTCAGCACAAGGTCAAACCCGAGTTGTGAAACTGGATTCAACTCAAGTGTAATGCACAGTCTACACAAATTCAACAGTGCATCAAAGCAAACTCAAGTAGACAGTAGCATATACTACAGGGATGAACACACGAGAATGGAATGCACAGGTCAGAGATGCAACAATGGAACCAACACAAAATTCACAATGCAACATGATCAACTCAACTCGACTAACAGTAAACAGTGTACAACATCAAAGCCAAACTACAAGCTGCAGTAACTCAAGCAAGTGCACAAACTAAACCAACATGAATGAAGATACAGTGAAGCATGTACACGGGTAAACAGCACAATCAAACTGCATCAAGGCAACAAGGAATGGCCAGAACCAAGGCAAGACCAAGCTGCAGTATACAAGTGACACAATGCAAATTAAAACAGAGAATACAATATGAAGACCAGAAGTACAAAATGACCAAGCTGTTGCATATCAGTGGTGTAGACGATCAAGTGGCCATATACAGACTTTAAACTTAGAAGCATGGTCGTGCATGCTACAACTACATGAAGACCAGGCCACACAAGAACATAACTGAAGTCAACATGATAGAATGCAACAGTGCAGCATCAGGTCGGGCACGAAGGAATGTGAAAGAATAGAATCACTTACATATATACAACATTTTTTTATGTACCAATATACTATGCACAAGTAACCAAAGAAAACAGAGGTGGCAATATGAACAACTACAACAGGTCAAGGATGTGTACTAAAATTTAAACCAACAAAATGCACTATGAATAGTATAGGCCGAGAACCAGACCAGGTAGTGCAAGTTACAAGCCCAAATGACAACACAGCAACTACAAACTACTCATAACAGTGCACCACTGACCATGAATGCAGACATATTCAAGTTGAAGCCGTGTAAGTCCAGAATGACACAAATACAGGCAGTGAAGAATCTCAAGTCAAGGCCGCAGAGGTACAAGAAAATTCATGAAACCAAAAATTCACGTAATCAAAAGACCAAGCCGAAGTCAAAGTATGAAAAAGTCAGAACCTTGAGAATAAAGGTATCGAACCAAGCCAAAATCAATACCGTATGATTCAAGTAAATAGAAGAAGTCAGAATCAATCTCAAACATTCAAGCATCATCAAGTGGCCGAGATGAATAATTGATAAATTCAAATAGAGAATTGTACGAACGCAAATCTACGGTTACAAACCCTATATGAACAATCATCATCGGCAATCTCAAAACCATCGAGTTCAAGTACAAATACACAAAAGCACAAAAGCATAAAATTACATACCGAAGCAAGGAGACGAACTCGATCCAAATTGAAGAACCGTGAGCAAATCAAAGAGCATCGAAGTCTACTATTGAACAATATCAAAGGTCGGCGCTTCAATTTGCAAGAACCCTAGTTTGGATCGAAAGGACGAAAAGCCCTAATTTAGCTTCAAAGAGGAACGGCCGCCATCTCCAAATAAACGAACGAAGAAAATAAAAGAGACGAGCTAAAATATAAAAGGGGCCGGCATTTTTAATAAGGGCTTTAAATTTAAAATTAGGGTTGTTTGTTTTAAATTGTTTTTAATTTGCATCTTTATTTTTAAACCGTTTAAATTTCTAGTCGTGTGACTAGGGGACAAGCTACGTGGCGTAGCTTGAGAATTCGCAACTCAATGGCTGAGTTGTGGCAGAGTTTTGAGCGTAGAGTTAGATTTAGTCGATAGAGGGTGTCGCGAGTTTACGTGTGTAAGCGAGGGACTATCTAATTTCTAGTAGAAACCTTGGGGGCAGCACGTAGGCAGGGTTTTGCCAAAGCTGGGTAAATTCTGTGTCGTTCTTTTTCTGCATTTATTATTCTGCTATTATCTGTGTTGCTATTGTTCTGTGATCTGTGTTGAAATTATTTTATAAGCTTCCGCGATTAATTTTAATAATTTATACCATCACCCTATTCACCACCCCTCTAGGGTGAAATCGATCCTACAAGTGGTATCGGAGCTAGGAACAAAAGCCGTTTTTGTTTTAAAAATTTGATTTTACAAAAACCAATTTTTGTTTTAAAAAATTGAATTTTTAAAATGGCTTCTATTAATAATACTTTTATTGAGGGTCGTTCCAATATTATTCCTTCTATTTTCGATGGAACAGATTTTTTGAATTGGAAATTGAAAATAGAATTTTATTTAAAATATGTTAATATTAAATGTTGGGATATTATTGAAAACGGGTGTGATATAACAGATAAGAAAATTATCTCGATTAACGCTCTTGCTATGCATATATTGTATTATCATATTAATCAAGATAATTTTAATTTCATCTCTCATTGTGAAAATGCACAGGAAATCTGGAATACTTTCAATGCAATATATGGTGCAAAAGTCAATAGCAATGGGAAATCCTCCACAACCAACTCAGTTGAAGAAATGTGCTTAACAGGATTTGTAAAAAGCAGTTGTGATGAGGATGATGATGATGGAGCAGCTGAGCTGGCGTTAATAATGAAGAAATTCAAAAGGTGGAACCACAAATATGGAAATCCACCTCTAAATAAAAAATTAAAAAACAGAATAATCAAAACACTAGACAACTCGGAAGAACACGGGATCATTTGCAACAAACCCGGTGATATCAAGCCCAATTATCCCCGATTTCAACGCGATTTTGAAAAGAAATCAAAACGGTGTTTTGCAGCCACGTGGAATAAAAGCGATAGCAGTGAGAGTGAGAAAGCAGATATGTGCCTTCATCGGAATATAACCGATAGCGACGATGACGAGCCAAGCGAGGTATCAAAACTTACTCACTCTGAATTACTTATTTATTTCCACGAAGTAAATGGCTGTTTTGAACGACTTAGGGAGAAATATGCTAAACTTGAATCACAAACAGTTAATTTGATAGAATTAAATAAACAACTTGACCAATTAGTTAAAACCTATCAAAGTAGGATCCCTAAGTGTGATAAGTGTCCAACATTTGAAAACGAAATTAAAAAATCAGAAATCAATATAAAATCACTTGAAAATGAAATTCTGATTTTAAAAGAAAGTGAAAATACTAGGAGAGAGAATTCTATTAAAAAGTGCACACAATTGTTAAACGAAAATGAATCTCTCAAAATAAAAGTCCAACAATTGTCAACGACTTTAGATAAATTCTCAAAAAGTGAAAAATCGTTGAATATGCTATTAGGAAAGCAAACTGTTAATATGGTTAGACAAGGACTTGGATATAATTGTTCGAAAATTGTTGAAAGCAATATTAGTCAAGTTAATTCCATGTGCACAATTTGTAGAAAATATGGACACAATCACAATAATTGTTGGTATAGACCCAAACATGTGAAAACTATATCGATTTGGGTTCCTAAAGGCACAAATATAAAATCTCTCAAAGTTAAACAAATTTGGGTGCCGAAGGGAACAATTATAAATAGTTTTGGGTCTTCACAAAATTATTTTTCTAAATATTCTGCCACTAACAATCATGGACCTATAAAAACAAATAAGTCACATAAATCCTTTTCCGTGTAGGTGTGGTAGCAGGCTAAGGAACAACAATAGTGTTCTCTGGATTTTGGTTGTTCCAGAAACACAACGGGCGACAAAGCTAAGTTCCTTAGCCTAGTATAAAGGTGACAGAATCACAACGGACAACAACGAAAAATATCGTACAGGTAAAACAGGTAATGGTATGTTTTAAACGATATATTAAATGTGATAATCTGCACCGTATTCTGAATTAAAATCAGCCAATATTGAGATGATGAAAAGATGATGATTCTGACTTATTCAAAATAGTTGGCCAATTATATTCTTATGCCAAAAACACTATAAAAATCTCTAGATTCTTTTAATTACTTCATATATATCAGTTTGGATTAAAAATAGTGTTTTGTTGGATACTACAATTGGTTATAATACGGCTGACTCTATATTCACGGTTTTCTGATTATTTACACGGCTTCAATTCAATTTCAAAAGAATGTCATTTAAATTGTTGTTAAAATTGAATTTGAAGTTTTTGGTGCATACTTCATGGTTTGGTCAATCAAATTCAATTAATGATGATTTTGAGTGAAAGAGAAATTCAGATGCAGATTACACTGGTAATCTAGTTGATAGAAAAATTACTAGTTGAACGTGATTTTTGAGACATTTAGCAACTGCATTGTTTTTCAAAGAAAATATCTGCATATTCTTCATTTCAAATAATTTTCAAATAGCAGAAAATTTTCTTTTAAAACCCCCTGGAGAAAATCATTTTTGACCATATTTTCAGATTAGTCATTTTTGAAAAATTAATTTCATAATTATTTTTGAATTTGATTTTAAATGACTATTTTGACTAATCTGACTCCCTAATGTTTATCGAAAAGAAAAATAGTGATTGAAAAAGTGATGAGTGTTAATATTGATCAAATATTATGACTCGAGACGGTATAATTAATAAATTTCTTTAGAAATTTAAACAAGAGTTATAAAACTTTTTGTTGGTAAAAAATTCCTTACCATCTCTATATCTATCATATTTCTAACAACCATCACTCATCAAAATTCTATATAGTTTGTCAATATGTGGTACTTTAAACAGGAATCGTTCGTTTTTCATTTTAACATTTTTAAAAATAATAATAATAATAATAATAATAATAATAATAATAATAATAAATACCAAAGTATTCACTCTCATTTAAAAGTCCTCACGGTTATGCATGGGTGAATTACTTGGAATTTGTTATGTGCTTCCATGCTCATTTAAAAGTCCTCACGGTTATGCATGTATGGAACGCATATCAAAAGTTGATTTTTAAAATAAACAAGTTGATTCTAATCCCATTTAAAAGTCCTCACGGTTATGCGTGGTTAGAAAATACTTGAATTCATTTTTAAAAAATAAAATTGGAATACTACTAATCTCATTTAAAAGTCCTAACGGTTATGCATGGTTAGTAGATATTCAAATTCCTGATATAACTTACCACGAATAGACACATCTGTATGGTTTTATATGATGACATCATTTCCATCATTCTAAAAGTGGAATATGCGCCTAACAAAATATTTATGATTTTTGTTTGATTTTTTATTGAAATTTAATATTTATATTCAATTGAGTTTTAATGTTGAATTAATATCGATCACTATATCTCTACTTTTCTACTACTATTACTCTTTTGCTGATAACAAAAGGGGGAGAGAAAGGTTAAGATTTTGTCAAATAAAATCAAGCAAAGGTCAAGTAATTTTCTATTTGTATCTAGGCTCATTTGCATATTTTTATTTGTATGCATATATGTAGGGGGAGTATTGTGTAGAGAGGAAGCATTTAAATAGGGAGAGCAAATTAGAGCATATCAATGATCAAATACATTTAACATATTCAAAATCTTAAATATATGTTTGTTATCATCAAAAGGGGGAGATTGTTGAATATGCGCTTATATGATTTTTGTTTGATGATAATAAACATATATACATTCGTTTAAATGTATTTGTTAATATACTATTTTATTTTTCATAGATTAAATAAATATTTGCTGAATAAAATAAATAACACTGAATTTGAATTCAAACGAATATTTTATTCAAATAAATATTTATTACAATTTTTGATAGTACAACTTCAAGCTCTCACTATAAATATACATTTGCTATTACAATACATTTCTGATTACATCACAATTCATTTTTACATTTTCACCTCACTACATATCACTCACACTTGTATTAATCTTCAACTTCATTCCAGTTTGAATCCAGCATCTGAGCAATCTGCAAAAATATTCACTAACGCAGTAATATTGAAAATAAAATATTTTTGCAATATAAAATAAAAGATGGATTTTGAAAATATTATTTGCCTCAGTTATTTGGGTTGTTCGTCATCATTTAAATTTCAATTCATCACACACGAACAATGTGGCATGCACAGTGTATCACTGTACATGCCACAAGGCCGTGCACACCGATATACACTTGATAATGCTACAGGGACAGGTGAGCATAAGGTCAAACCCAAATAAAAAGACGGGTTCAACTCAGGTGCAACATAAATAAAATCTCGACTTCAGCACAAGGTCGAACCCAAATAAAAAGACGGGTTCAACTCAGATGCAACATAAATAAAATCTCGACTTCAGCACATGGTCAAACCCGAGTTGTGAAACTGGATTCAACTCAAGTGTAATGCACAGTCTACACAAATTCAACAGTGCATCAAAGCAAACTTAAGTAGACAGTAGCATATACTACAGGGATGAACACACGAGATTGGAATGCACAGGTCAGAGATGCAACAATGGAACCAACACAAAAGTTCACAATGCAACATGATCAACTCAACTCGACTAACAGTAAACAGTGTACAACATCAAAGCCAAACTACAAGCTGCAGTAACTCAAGCAAATGCACAAACTAAACCAACATGAATGAAGATACAGTGAAGCATGTATTTGGGTAAACAGCACAATCACTGCAACAAGGCAACAAGGAATGGCCAGAACCAAGGCAAGACCAAGCTGCAGTATACAAGTGACACAATGCAAATCAAAACAGAGAATACAATATGAAGACCAGAAGTACAAAATGACCAAGCTGCTGCATATCAGTGGTGCAGACGGTCAAGTGGCCATATACAGACTTTAAACTTACAAGCATGGTCGTGCATGCTACAACTACATGAAGACCAGGCCACACAAGAACATAACTGAAGTCAACATGATCGAATGCAACAGTGAACAGTGCAGCATCAGGTTGGGCACGAAGGAATGTGAAAGAACAGAATCACTTACATATATACAACATTTTTTTATGTACCAATATACTATGCACAAGTAACCAAAGCAAACATAGGTGGCAATATGAACAACTACAACAGGTCAAGGATGTGTACTAAAATTTAAACCAACAAAATGCATTATGAATAGTATAGGCCGAGAACCAGACCAGGTAGTGCAAGTTACAAGCCCAAATGACAACACAGCAACTACAAACTACTCATAACAGTGCACCACTGACCATGAATGCAGACATATTCAAGTTGAAGCCGTGTAAGTCCAGAATGACACAAATACAGGTAGTGAAGAATCTTAAGTCAAGGCCGCAGAGGTACAAGAAAATCCGCGAAACCAAAAATTCACGTAATCAAAAGACCAAGCCGAAGTCAAAGTATGAAAAAGTCAGAACCTTGAGAATGAAGGTATCGAACCAAGCCAAAATCAATACCGTATGATTCAAGTAAATAGAAGAAGTCAGAATCAATCTCAAACATTCAAGCATCATCAAGTGGCCGAGATGAATAATTGATAAATTCAAATAGAGAATTGTACGAACGCAAATCTACGGTTACAAACCCTATATGAACAATCATCATCGGCAATCTCAAAACCATCGAGTTCAAGTACAAATACACAAAAGCACAAAAGCATAAAATTACATACCGAAGTAAGGAGACGAACTCGATCCAAATTGAAGAACCGTAAGCAAATCAAAGAGCATCGAAGTCTACTATTGAACAGTATCAAAGGTCGGCGCTTCAATTTACAAGAACCCTAGTTTGGATCGAAAGGACGAAAAGCCCTAATTAGCTTCAAAGAGGAATGGCCGCCATCTCCAAATAAACGAACGAAGAAAATAAAAGAGACGAGCTAAAATATAAAAGGGGCCGGCATTTTTAATAAGGGCTTTAAATTTAAAATTAGGGTTGTTTGTTTTAAATTGTTTTTAATTTGCATCTTTATTTTTAAACCGTTTAAATTTCTAGTCGTGTGACAAGGGGACAACCTACGTGGCGTAACTTGAGAATTCGCAACTCAGTGGCTGAGTTGTGGCAGGGTTTTGAGCGTAGAGTTAGATTTAGTCGATAGCGGGTGTCGCGAGTTTACGTGTGTAAGCGAGGGACTATCTAATTTCTAGTAGAAACCTTGGGGGCAGCACGTAGGCAGGGTTTTGCCGAAGCTGGGTAAATTCTGTGTCGTTCTTTTTCTGCATTTATTATTCTGCTATTATCTGTGCTGCTATTGTTCTGTGATCTGTGTTGAAATTATTTTATAAGCTTCCGCGATTAATTTTAATAATTTATATCATCACCCTATTCACCCTCCCCCCCCCCCCCTCTAGGGTGAAATCGATCCTACAGGCACGTTTTATTGGAAGTAAGTCGTATTGTAGCGCAAATGTCGAATGTTGAAAGATAAATATAAGGGTGTTAATTTTGATAAACGGACCATGATAAATTAAATATATGAAAGATATTTCCATATGCAAATTTTTAGACCCTAGATAGTGAAGATGTTCCCGGATAGTGGAGAAAACTTCAAATTTAGTAACATTTATGGAAACTTCAAATTTTCTAACTTAAGAAAACCAAGGCTTCTTTGGATGAAGAAAAGGGCATTCTCGTGAAAACAAGGATTTGAGCTCATGACCAAATAAGTAAATTAGTTTTTAAATTTACAAAGCGAGACATTAAAATATGACAAACACCATAAATTTTTTAACTTTATTGATACATTAGAAATGCTTATCATGTCTACTTTGATGGGCCACAAATGACAATTTTAAAGAATATTTTAATTGTAGTCCAAATATGATTACACACTAAAAAGGTACCTTGAAAGTGAGAGTGTAGTTTTATCTTCGTCTTCGTTTGGTGCTATTTTCTTTGAGCTAAAATTATTTTTTGTTGAATATATCACAAGCGAAAGCAATAACTTAGCACAACGATAAACATAATAGTTGTCATGGTTGTCATTACCATTTTACAAATATATAATATTTTTTACTAGTAAACTAAAATTGTTGCTACTATCGAGTTGTCGGCAAAGACTGACTGTAACAACCTGTAATTTTCGATTAGTGATTAATTTTTAATTATCGGCTTAATTAAAGATTATGCGAACTAATAACTTAAAAGATTAATTTTTTAAAAATGAATGAATTAGGACTGAAGACCTGTTCCGTTGAATTCAATATTATTTACATACCTTACCCTTAATGGAAAATCATCTATGACACTGTTGAAGAATCTGATTGCTTGAATGCGAAGATTTATGAATGTCACGGAAGGCCAATTCCATTACATTGATAATAGTAAATTATTGTTTATTTAAAAATAATAAATAGAAAACGATGTAGTGAAAGGTTAAAAAAAAAATTAGGATTTCATCATATTACTTAACAAACAACATGATGTTAATAAAACGCATAAAAATGTATTTGCTTCTAAATAATTAATACAGCATATCACTACCGTTAATTTTGAAAATGCTACCGTTACTTTCCCATAAAAAAATGTTAAATTTACCATCATACCAAATATATTATTATATTAACAAATTGATGGGAAATGGTACGTCAGAAATTTACCATTACTATTGCAGTCCTCTATCAAGCATCCACTCCAATAAAAGATGGATCTACGTACACTGACTGGCCATCCGGCGATATCATTTATCATTTGTGAACCACTATTTATGACTTGCAAGTCCGAAGAATACCAATGCACATTTTATCTTCGTTGCTACTAAAGCACACCATAACATGAATGAATATAACGTGCATCTCATAGTTCACATTAGACGCATTGGTAAAAGCAACAATGATACAACTAATAAAGCAATATCACATACACTGGTGTTTCAGTCTATAAAACAACATTACACAATCTAAACAAAATAGATGTCATAAGCTTACTAAATGCATAAACAACAAACAAATAACCAATATTATAACATAAGATAAATTAAATCAAAACTCCACTCCCCAAAAACCAATAATTCATCACAAATCAAGAAGCTCTTCCAAGAAGCATCACTGGTCGAGAACAAAAACAATCTACTGCTGCTTGCACTCAGCAGGCTGATCGGCATTGACTCCACTCTTCTGCATTTTTAATAAACAGGCAATCAATTATAAGACATTATACAACCAAAATTTCAAAATTTTCAAAAGAAAGCATTTAATGAAATAAAATAATACCTTTAATCCAGTAGCCGGCTGCACGTTGCATTTGATACATACGTTAATAAAAACGATTAGCTTCATCGTTATAAGAAATCGAAATAGACATTAGATGTTTTACTTGTACAAGAAAATCAGAATTTTACCCTCTTTTTAGACTTCTTTGCACCTTCTTCATCCTCATCCTCCTCATCCTCATCCTCCTCATCCTCGTCCTCCTCCTCCTCGTCCTCTTCGTCCTCATCCTCATCCTCTTCGTCCTCGTCTCCTAACATTCCCATGTCGTCAAACTCATCTTCGGCAGCTTCTCCGGTGAACCAAGACACGGCATGTGGGATTATTTTATCTCTTATAGTGGACCTGCATTTGCAAAACATCATCCATGTTGTCAAACATGATATCACGTAGAAATAAATGAAAAAGAGTTCTTAAAATCTGGATTTGGTTTTTGCTTATACAAGGTTCGGCAGGAAATTGAAGCAAACTTATGTTTGCATAATCGGTAATTTTATGAATATTTAGATCCTCATACAAACCTCTGGTTATCTTATCTCATTAACATTTTTCAACTATACTACACTCAAACATAATGGCAGAAACAGGCGATGTGGTTCCTACACCATCCTAGTCATGTCCAAAACAAGTACACAAAGAAGACAAAGTCCGACTAAAAGCAAACCCAACAAATTTATTTTGGGTTTTCTAGGTTGTCTGTTCAGTAAATAACCTAATAATAGAGAAGTAGAAAATGATTGTTGGAAAGTTATATGTGTGTGTGTGTGTGTGTGTGTGTGTGTGTGTGTGTGTGTGTTTACTGATATGAATATGATAAAACTGGTGCTATTTGAAAATGGAGAGTGACTGTCAGCACAGGACTGATTATGGAGATGAGGATGATCATTTGAAGAAGGGTTCACATGTGCACATTTTGTTTTCTAGTGTGTGCTAGTGGGATGATTGGATAGATGAAACATTAAGGTACTGCTACTATCGGAAAAGTAATAATCATATTATGTACCCGATATCATAGTCTTGCTCCATCTGGCCCTGCAATTTCTCCGCCTATCAATCAAGTATAACAAGACTGATAAGTTTATAATTTACAATTTACGTTGTATCATATGTTATGTAATATGATTGGGTCACTTACAATCTCCTCGTCAATGTCCTCGTCGTCCTCAGGTACTTCCGGAGGGCTGAAGAAGTTGAAGAAACTATCACAAGCCTCGGTTTTAATAATGGGCCTTGCATTCTTTGACCCCTTTTTGGGCTTCTTCTTGAGAATTTTCTTAGTTAAACACTTGCTTGGATACCATTCAATTTCGGTTCTGCATATAAATATAACATCCCAAGTAGCTGATTATGAATAGATCAACTTGTATATTAAATATACTTGAAGGAATAAAAGAAAACTAACCCAATAGCTTTTTCTAGGATCGGCTCATTTTCCTCATCAATCATGTGGTAAGTTTTTGTGAGGACGGAGTTCTTAAAATAAGGATTAGTGTCGAAAAAAAATTCAAGCTTGAAACCTTTCGGTTCTTCAAGCTTTGACCATCTGATGTCTTTAAGATATTTCAAAGCTTCTTCATCTTGTTCTTGGATCTAAAATTCAAAATAAAATATTTAGTAATCATTAACTCATACGTAAGGTAATGACGAAAGATAATGATGAATACAAGGATCGATGGTTACCTCCTCACTCAACACTTCATTTGACTTCATTGCAGTGAGCCAGAACTCAGGCACACCTTTTTCTAAGAATAATTTCGAGTATTGAGTTTGTAGAACACAAACAAATATTTATCACTTATGCTGGTTTGAGGCGTTTCGGCAGCGCTCAGTTCACCGTATCACACATAAAACATGTTTGAAATAAACTTACATCCTAAAGAAAAGAGCACTAGCTCATGTCCTATTGATGTCTAATTTGAACTGGTGTTTAACCATATCAATTTTTGAGAGAGTATACTTTGGAGCTTTTGTGACGCGCACACGCACACGAACATATATGTCTATTTCTATCATTTGACAATATTGTTTTGACTTTTGAGTGTAATAAAGTCTAAATGAATTATTAAAAATATTTTGAAAACAAGCTTACAATACATTAAATAGCTCACTTTATTAACGAGCTTTCGTTCAGAAAAAAGTGTCCGCAAACACATATTTACTGAAATTGCATACCTTCCGCACCATCGGTAGGTGTATCTTCAATGACTCCTTCAACTTCTACCACACCATTGACAATTTCATAACGCTGAACAAAATAACATCCATTAGTTTCATAATTAGATTGTCAAATAGTAAGAACGATGGGGAAAAAAAGGTTGCAACGTCCATTAGCTATGAGAATAAATATACTTTCCATAAGTGAAATAAATATCATATATAGGCCAGGTTCGCATTGTAATATAATCCACTGAATTCATATAACCAATGGTTATTACTGTTTGCATCATTAGTTTATATTATTAATTATTATTTTGCAATTATCATTAATTGACAATATAACAAATGTCATTTAGATGAAAATACTTCTATAGTTGTGGATGTTACCAAACCACATAATGTGTGTGTATACATGCATACAGATATCATCTAAGGCACATATAAAATTCTAATTTGCTAAAAGATTATGTAAAATGAAGTACCTTGGAATATAGAGGTTGATAGAGCTTTTGATATTTAGCTTCAAGAGCTGCTTTTTCCTTGAAAAAGTTAGCCTCAAGCTCATCATATTGACCCTGAGCATATGCAAACCATTTTGGAGTTGGATGTTAAAAATCTCATTTAAACGAAATGAGGTTGGACTTAAAATACCCTTGAGCACATAGTTCTTATTTAAATGAAGAGATTCAACTTTCAAATCAAACCAACAATGATTTGCCTTATTAACATAGAAGAAGCTCAAATTTCAAAATCTACCGTGCTTAAGACAACAATGATAATTAACTAGAAAGAAGATAGTATTCTCAATGGATGATGTCAGACAACTATATTTTATAATTGCTTATCACAAGCAGATAGTTTATTTATACAGAATAAACAATTTATGCTCGCACTAATATACATTATTGCATCTTCAAATAGTTAATATATTTCTATGTAAATGTTGGAGATTTAATACAATCATGGTCTTCATCAAGTGGTAATCAACAAAATATCTTTGATTCTTAAGATATTCATTTGACGGCCCCTAGTCAATGTGCACATGTGTAACATTTGAATGTAAGAAAGAAGATAGTAATAATAATAACATGGAGAAGCAATCCTTGCACAATAAATAAATAAATAAGATAGATAAAATATCTCTTCTGACATGTAAGTTCAAGTTGAACTTTTGAATTCACAAGATAATCCAACAAAAAAAATTATGTGAACAATATATAATGAATATGAGATAAATAAGTAGTAGATAAGACAAAATTATAAAAAGATAAATTTACACAAATTTCAATGTTTCTAGTATATCCTTAAAAACAACATAGAACCTCACATTGCTGAATTATATAGAAATTTCAATTTTTCATAACGATGGAAAACTCGCTCCAACAAATTTATGTTAAAAATGTTGGCATTTGATGTCCGTTATACATGAACATGAATCAGGACTATATGTCCAAATAATTTATTTGAAATCAACTCGTATGGATTCAAACTTGTGACATCCGATATCTATGTGCAAGCAGACATACTTAACTGCTGAGCTAGCACTAATAGGCATAATATACAGTAAGATTTGAAATTTGAAAATACTGTTGACTCTCGTTCCATTAAAGATAAAAGAGGACAACTTTAAATTTTATTTCCTTCGACTATACAGATTTTTTTTCATATAACCATCGTGTATAAATAAATATATAACCAACGTAGTTCATCATAACACATCTTTCTATCACAATGCGGCTATTTGAAGAATGGAGAAGCTTCAAATTTGCGCTAGTAGGTGTTAAGAGATATTTATTATATGTTAAGAAATAAATTCATGATATTTCAATATCTAGGTTTTCCCTTATACTACACTATTTTTCCATTGTACTATCATTTAAGCTCTAAGCAATGTGGCTTTAAATAGTTGATTATGAATTGTATGACATCATCAAGTAGTAATAAAGTATTCATTTATTCAATAAATCAATTCTCCAATTATCTTCAACATGGTGTCAAAGCAACGTTCTAATTTGAAGTGTTAATCTGATCTTTTTTGTTATAATTTTTTTTCCCTTTTTTCTCTCTCTTCCTTGTTTGCTTTCACCATCACCAAACTCCACAAACATCACAACTCACAACTCAGACATCGTCTTGCCTAATCCAAAAAGATCACTTCACAACTCCCAAATTACATTATCAAACCACCACTTTGGTTCTACCTTCACTCAAATATGTTATCAACAACCCGCTGCAGTCAAATTTGATGTTTATACCAAAGAATTCCGATTAAATACACAATCTACAACCAATAACCTTACCTAGATAACAGATTCAAATCCATCCCAAGTCTCATCAAAATGTATGTTCACAAATACATAATAACTGCTCATTTTACCAGCTACAAGTCTCTTCAAAATATCCACTCTAGTCACGGGTTACGTCTGCCTCTTCATTTTCAAATCAAATACATAATAACTAAAAAAGATATCTTCGAGGTACTATTTTCCACATCCTTCTATTTTCATCCACCTCATCATTGAAATTACATGTCTACTCTGACGATGATTATGGAAGTGATCCCACAGATCGCAAGTCGATTACTGCATTTTATATTTTTCTTCGTGATTCTTTTATATCTTGGAAGAGTAAAGAAGCAGTATGTTGTCTCTCATTCTTCAACTGAAGCAGAGTATCGTGCTATGACACTGCTATCAATGAGATTGTTTGGTTACATAAGTTACTTGCATATATGGGGTGTCTCTTTCTGATCTTGACTCAATGCATTGACAAATAAGAGTGTTGTTAATATTTCTCACAACTCGGTTTTCACGAACGGACCAACCATATTTAGATAAATTGTCACGTCACACGTCATCATTTTGAGAAAGACATTATTACTCAACCTTTCGTTCCCCCTTCCATGCAGATTGCAGACTGTTTTACCAAGTCACATTTAGTTTCGCATTTTCGATTTTTAATTGGCAAACTCTTGATGCTTATGGCCGCCGCATCGTGAGTTTGAGGAAAGATGTTAGACTATATTTATTACATATTAAGAAATATATCCAGGATAGTTCAATATACAGGCTTTTCCTTATTACGATAGCTTTTCATTTGTACAATTACCTAGACTTTAAGCAATGTGTCTTTAAATAGTTGATTATAAATCGTATAACATCATCACATAGCAATAAAGTATTCTTATATTCAATAAATCAATTCTTCAATTATCTTCAACGGTAGGATATCTGTGGATAAGTAGCTAATAATGAAGAACTATATTGATATTCAAAAAATAGAAGTACATCCTTGATTCCTAGCCATGCTTAGTCCAATACCAAAGAGTATAGTATGCCATATATAACTAGCCAATTATAATAAACAATCATACCTATTAACGGCTCTCTTAGTAACTCTCTCAAAGAATGTCCAAAATTTTGCTCAATAAATTATTCTAAAATTATCAAAAACAAATTTCATGCAATTCAAAACAATTTGTATCCAATAATAACTACCTTATAATCAAAAGTAAGCACGCCTATCCTAAAGTAAGTTCATGTAATTATAAGCCCCTAGATAACAACCAAGAAAACACTCACTTTTACTTAGTAATTCTCAATTGCAACTAATTCAAAGTTTCAAACATATGGTAAGACAAACAACATAACATTCAATCTCAAACCTAAAATAATATTTCATACAGTATAATCCTTACAAACATGCCAAAACATAAAATAGATATATTAAACAAACAAAAACTACCTGAATCTCTCTTAAAACTTCAACTCGCTTTCTCACTTTTGGTGTCAATGTCTCAAGGACATCAGAATGCTGTCCCGCTAAACTCTGAAGCTTATCCTATGAAAAAAAACCATAAAAATGAAACCAGAACTCTGAGCCAAAGATAAATCATCAAGTAACGCAAGAAGAAGCTACCTTTAAAACGTTTACAAGGCCGGCCTTATCTTCAGCAGTCATGGCAGAAGAGTTGGGGAGAGCATCAGCAAGACCTGAGAGATCAATTGAATCTTGCTTGTTTTCATTGCTCATATTTCTTGATCTACTACTGAGATTTTTTTGGTTTGTGGGTTTGATTAGGAAGGAAGAGGAAAACCCTAACGAACGAGAGCGAAATTTATAAGGGCTGGAGAAAAGGCGTGGATAAAATAAGTAGATGAAAAGTGGGATAGAGAAGTGGTTCAGTAATCAGTAAAGGAAGCCCAACAAAATTACTATGCGTGCATAAGAGAATTGCTTTATATTTACAAGACTTGCTGTAAATTTTGCTTTATTTCTTAGTTAACGTTTCAAAATACACGTGTTTCTATAGTTAATCAAAAATACAACTTCTTCCTGTATTTTTTACTACCCTAGTTTTCTTCCCCAAATCATTCTACAAGATGATTTATTCTAAAAAAATCACCAAAATATAACTTTCTGTATTTGTTTGTACCGCCCATCGAAGTTGAAGAACATCGAAGTAGTGGTTGTTTTATTACCTATTGCCTCGCTCATACGTTGATTCAAGGTAATTGACTATTCACCGATACTATTTTTGAACTTCCTTCTTCAATCTTCCATATAACCATTTCACGTATGCTGATGACAGATTGGTTTGTGTAATTAGTTTAAGTATGTACGTAATGACAAATTGGTATGATTCATTTTGCCTTATGATTTGATTCACACAACTACAGCATCGATGGTTTGGTTGTACTTACAGTGTTAGGGCTAAAGGAATCCTAATCCATTTCATGTGGTATTGTAATTCCAGTAGTTTGATTAAAATTGATTACCTAAGCTGGTTTTAAAATCGATCTACTGCTTCTTTCTTTATAGGACACTATTTTTATTCAATCAACAAACGTATCATCTTTTACGTTGGATAATTAAAGGCTAACCATATGGTTTGATCTGCCGTCGTATTTGGTAAATGCACTTGCGCATATGTCAATACTTTAGCATTCGGCAAGAATTTCGATCGAAAATCGAGGTGAAAGAGAGCTAGAGAGGTCCCAAACCCCTATCTCGATCTCGTTCTGAACCGCCCCAATTAAGTACTGGCCCGAAATTAAGTATGAATAACGAATTTTTCATGAAGCTTGGGGTATGCTGCTAGATATTATGATATTTTTATTTCTCTTTATTTAAAGGAGAATCTGATATCACAGAAAGCGGTAACTTTAAAACTTTGTTGCTCGATTTTTTGATTATTCTACATTTTTCAAGTAAAAGGCAACAAATATCTACTTCCATCATTCAATTTCCCCACCTTTATCTTGATGTAACTGTGAGAGGAATGAAATCTTCACTTTTATATTATCTTTCAAGTCTATGTTGGCAAGTATTCAAGTGGAAATTCAGCTAATAAACTACCGCTCTTTTAGTAGTAGAAAATGCATACAACCTAGCATTAAAAAACCACTGAACTTACCAGTATTGTTTTATAGATATAAATGATATAGTTATGGCAAATGGTTGGATTTTTAGGTAGTAAAAGTTTAAACCTTAATATTTAGATGATGTTTACCGTCCTCTTGATTTTGATTAAGCATTCTACTAATTAGTCACCTATTATATACCTTTTTTGTACAGGTTACAAGCATTTAATTTCTATGTTTTGCATTCAGTTTTTTTTTTAAATGGATATGATTTATTTTCCTTTCAATAATTTGTCTCCATTTATGTTTTGCACATAGTTAACTTCTAATCAACTATAATGTTATTTTATGCTTTTTTTTCATGTTTTGTTCACTGACACTGTATAGATGGTGATATTATGCACTAATCATGATGAAATTTAAGATGCTTGATAAATTATTAAGAAAAATTGTTGTCCTAAAACTATAAATTCTAAGAATATACGCTAAAGCCCTTTCATTTTCATGGTTTGTGTTTCATTTAAATGGATTAGTCTTAGTTACTTGCTGGTAAAATATTATTATGAAGTATTATTTCTACCTTGAGGTTAAATTGCTATTTTAAGTGCAGAAAAGTGTATTGTAGTATGTAAGACATCTGAGTCACAAGGAAATTAACCGTTGAAATTGAATTGTGGAATATCTCTATTCGCAATCTAGCATCATCACACTATGTTCTAGAAAGTTAAAACGAGGCTCTTGAATTCAATCTACCAACAAGATAATAGGACTTAAGCACCAACGTGTTATTACAGTAATGATAAATTTCATAAATATAAATTATATGTTACAAAGTACTAACAAAAACCTTGATAATTATTTCTTTCCTGTAAAAATAAAACCCTTAATTATTTCCAGAATTTTATTTTCTTATTTTACAAATGAGTTATGAATCATGAATATGATTCAGTATCTAATAACAAAATTATTTATAGTATGATACATTACTGATTAGATATGTTAGTTAATTTCATGGCTTAGTTATTAAGTCAGTTTGACATAGTAATATCTTAAATTGGCGGTTAAACGTACAAATTTGCCGATCATGCTTTGGTTTCTACAAAACCGGTGGATTGTTATAATATAATAGAGAAAAAAGGTTGACATGTTTTGAGTGATTGTGCTAAAGTTTACGTTGGCTAATTATACTTTTATATTATGAAAGTTGTATTTTCATTTTTTTAGTTATTCTTTTGTACTAATTTTCTTTTATGCTTAAAAACTTTTTCCTATAATACTTTCAAAGTTATAACTCTTTGAAACCAAAATACTTGAAATCATTACACTTTGAAAATCATAACATTTCGAAATCATACATTTGAAATCATGGAATATTCATTTAATTCTTTATATTTCATAAATTTATTCAATTAAACCCAAATCTTCAAATTTCCAATTCAATTCAATTCAAACCATCAGTTTCAATTCAATTCAGTTTCCCAACAAAACATTTCAAATCTTATCAATTTCAAATATAGATCTGATCCACAAAATAACTATTCAATTTTTAGTATATTTCAAAGCTTTATTTTAAATAAACTCAAATTACAAGTAGACCAAATATCCTTTCATACTAATATAAACTTCAAATATTCATTTATCAAATATCATTTCAAAGTCGTATTATTTATCAAAATAAAGATCAAATCATTTCCAAACATTTCAATCATCAACATATCATATCCTTTCAAAACCTCGTTATTAAATCATTATTTGAATTTAAATTCAAATATTCAAATTTAAATATCATTTTAAGTCAAATAAGTCATTCGTTTATTATGCCAAATATCGTTACAAAACACATTTCAAAATTTCATTTATCTCATTACATTTCATTCCATTTAACGCATAACCAAGTAAACCTTATTTAAATTCAAACTCAATTTAAATTCCCTAAAAATTCAAATTTAAATATTAAAATATATTCAAAACTCCTTATATTTCACAAATAATCAATTTTCAAAAGTTAAATCATTTAACACTTTAAAATATAACTCAAACAGTGTTAAAATCTATAATATTTCAAAACATTGACAAATTATAGCAACGACAGCATTTATAAAGTGCTATCGTAGCTTATAGTTTCCAAAATAGTTTAGTTCAAGAATAACGGCATTTATAAATGCCGTAATAGATATTTAGTTATTTCAAACATAGTTAAGTTCAAAACAACAGCATTTTAAAGTGCTGTCATAAAACTACAGCATTTTAGAAATGTTATTAATAAAATTATAGATTTTATTATAACTTTTCAAAAACAATAAAACTTCAAAAAAATTCTATTTTAAATTTATAAATCATATTTTTAGGTTTCAAAACTCCACATTTAAATCAATTTAACATATGATTTGTCACAACAAAATTTCAACATCAAATATCTAATTTAAAACTCAATTCATTTGTTAAGTCAAAATTTCACTATTTATTTACTTATAAATTTAAACAAAACTTAACTTTTTATTTCAAATATCATTTCAAAACTTTAAATTTAATTTCCATTATTTAATTACATTTTAAAAATAAAATTTAAAGTCAAAAATCACATTTACTTCAAATTTATTTACTTAAATTCACAATTTCAAAACTAAATAATTAGCCTTCTCAAAACCATAAAATATATATTTTTAAATCAAATTTCATATTTTTAAAAATATATATCTTAATAAAATCATTTAAAAATATACCATGGGGCCTGTATATAATTTTCTAACCTAGGTCAAGTGATACGGATATATATCATTTCAATCCGTAGTTTAAAAAGAAAATCTGGGTTCTATCATTTCAAACCTGCAATCCTAAGTAAATAAAAATAAATAAAAATCGCTCAGGCCTATCATTTCAGCCCATAATGATTTTTCCTTATTCTAATGTCTGTTCGGGTATTTATCATTTCAACCCATAGTGATTCTATTATAACAGGGAACTTGCAGTGTGATCATATACATAAACAATATAAACAATGTCAATGTCACAATATAATGTCATATATCAGTTGTCAAGAGATAATTAACAGTTTTAACATGGTAATAACATGGCATAGCATATCATATGATCATCATTAACTTGCATAAACATTTATATTACTATACACTTGCCATCAATTTACAATTTCATAAGTAAATATGTCAGAGTGGGAAAGACTCGCCTTTCAAAGTCGAAGACCACTATGACACACAAAACGATTCCAAAGGCACGACAAGCACGATACAACACGACTTTTAATTTAAATGAATGGGAGCCTAGATGATGATCTTGTACACAACCAATAAAACAAAGCAACATATATTTGAATATAATTACAAAACACATCATTGAATCAAATGGAAATAAGAAGCAACAAAAGCAAAGAATGATTAGACCTTGCTTCAACCACTCCAATGCTTGGCCTTAGCTGGACCCAGGCTCGACCATGATGTGTTTGAGCTCAGGTTAGCATCATATAGGTCAGGTTTAGCACACATATGCACGGCAACATGAAGTGATGTGAAGGGTAGGAGTTGCATATGAAGAAGACAAAGGGATAAAGACAAAATAAGCAAGTTTGGTCACATTTTTGGCTCGGTCAAAGGCAAGTAGGCTCGACCCTTGCATGGTTCAGGTCTGGACAGTGGGTAGGTGGGTGGCTAGAAGTGGTATCATGGTGGTGGTGGAGTAATAGGAGGCGGCCAAGGCAAAGTATGGAGGGGATGGTGATAAAGGAGTTCGGTTAGGCATGTTTTGGTGGATTTCTTTGCAAATTTATGGTGATTGCTTCAAGTGGAGGTCACAGCTTGAGGTGGTGGTCAAAGGAGGAGGTGGTGGTTGCTGTGGCTGGTGATGGTGGAGAGGATGGTGGAGATGAAGGTGGGTTATAGCCGAGCAAAGCATAAGAGGAGCAAAGACAAAATCAATAAAAGAAGAGGAAGAAAAGTAGAAAAAAGAAGCCATTAGAATTGCAATTTTTTTCTCAAATTTGATATGGCCGTGAGTTGTGATGGAGGATGAGAAGTTTTCATGTGAATGAGGAAGAAAATTCATGGCTACAGCAAAGAAATGAATGGCTACAATGAAAAAAATGAAAAGGCAATGGAAAATGAAGAGACGAGGCTATATGAAAAGACAATGGAAAATGAAAGGTCTATGTCTCTTTGTATTTCCATTTCTTTTTAATCAAAATAAACAAATAAATTTCAGTAAATAAAATAAAAGACAAACAAAAAGAAAGCGAGAAAGAAAATAAATAATTATTCTAAGAAAAATAGAAAAATAAATAAAGAAAATAGCTATTATATTGAAACTAGAATATAAAATATAAACAACATACAATTAACATTCAAAATTTATAACAACACTTTAAAAAATGGTTTAAAAATAAAATATATGCATAGAATATCATGTTACACATAATACACAAATTAGAACAAGATTTGACAAACAAAATATTATTTATATAAATTAAAATAAACAATTTTGCTAAATAAAACAATTTACACACAATATTGTAAAAAGCATAACTTTCATAATATAAATCGGATTTCAAAGAAACAAAAACCAGTATTCTTGAAATTTAATTTATTTTCATAGTAAAAGATAAAATTAAAAAATTCAAAATTTTAAATTTTAAATTTAAAAGTCAAAGTTTGACCAGATTGAACAAAATTCACATTTTCTGGAAATATTCAATTTATTCATGTTTGGAGTTCTAATTCACATAAAAATCAAAATTTATATTTAAAATAACAAAAAAAATTCATTTAATAAATAAAATAAAGTTTTTAAATCAGGAATTTAAATTAAAATAATCAAAAGATAAAATTAAAATAATCACAAAATACAGAGTTGTTACACTCTCCCCCGCTCAAAACTTTTCGTCCCCGAAAAGGAATGAGGTACGGAAAAGCACAAAAAAGATAGAATGAAATAGGATTAAGACAAGATGACAAGAAGATTGAAATTATACCTGATAACTATTGTTATAGGTAAGCATAACAAGGTGAAGATGATCTTTCCAAGATCCTCTAGAATCAAAACACAAGCACGAAAAAGATCTTCGAGAGTCTGATTCACTCTTTCCGTTTGACCGACGGTCTATGGATGGCAAGCAGTGTTCAAGTTCAAAAATGAGTACCAAAGATTATCAAAGATTATAGAAAGATTTCTAAACAGACCGGTATAAGCCATATCCTTCCCATTCCGTAGCAAGATAGGGATAGAAGGACAACCAAAAGATAGTTTGAACAAAATAAGATAATAAATTCGAAACCATGAAAATTCCAACTTAAATTGAAAACTAACCTTACATAAGTTAAATAAATCTTAATCATCTCTAATTTCATTATCTTATCATCAAATTATCTTAAATTAACAATCTCAAAAAACATGGATTTGAAAAAACATTTATTATACTCAAATTGTACTCAATAAATTAATTCTTCTTTATTCCCAATTAAAATTAAAATTATTCCTCTCAATATATTTTATCACCTACGTTAAATATACTTATGCTTAATATAACTGCTTTAAATTTATTCTTAGTTCCTTTAATATTATTTTATATTGTAAATTATTCCATTACCTTTTTTATCTCTGTTAATCTTTTATAACTAAAATTTAAGTGTATAACATTTATTATAACCACTCAAATTTTATTTATAAAATCTTTTTATATTGCATATTACCAAATTACATATTCAACTTCTGAAAATTAAGGTAAGTTATATTGGAATGAAATTGTGTATTATACAAATAAAACTTTCTAATTCAATTATTTCAAGCTTAAATATTTATCCAAATCTTGAAATTATACTTAAAAATTATCTTTCAAAATAAAATTTAGGAATTAAATTTTCGATAAATTCCAAAATATTTAGAGATAAATATTTGCACATATACTATATATATATATATATCCATTCAAATTTAAATCATATATCAGCATATGTTATAAATCCAATCTTATTTTTAGAAATTCAAATCAATTAAATTCCCCAAAACAAAACTGTAGCAAGACTATAGAGTGGTCTCTTCACTTCGAAACTTGAAAATGAATATCGATGATGCTGCGGTCATTACCGAAGTTATTTTCCAGTGACAAAGATAAGAGCACTAATTTTAAACTTAAAATTCTTTAGAAACAAATTTCTATTCGAAAATACTTTAAATAGTATATCCTTTAAAACTTTAAACACAAGGTTTGAAATCCATCGGAAATTTAATTCTCAAATTCTTGTTTTAAATTCATTTTAAATTTCCAAACAATTTATAACCATGTTTATAGTTCAATTATTTATATATGAAGCTAGGGATAATGATATATAAAATCAAATATTATTTCTTAACAACCAATTCAATAAAATCCAGAAAAATTATAATATAGTTACAAAATTTATTTCATTACTAAATTTGAAAAAACATATTGTGTCAGTTTGCTCTGTTCAAGTGTTTTGAAAATCTTATTGATAGCGTTGATCGGACGAATCGATTGGAAACCCAAATCAACATCAACAACTCAAACAACTCAATATATAAAACATTTTAAATATTAGCTTACAAATACACTTCAAGAATGATTTGAAGATAAGTTGAAAAAAATGATGAGATGATTAAATAACAGAATAGGAAGATGGATAAGCTTATATAAATCGCGACAACCTTAACCGGGTCAACCGTGACTTAAAGAATAAGATCGATGTGGATTTCAGGGTAAATCAACATTTGATCTCAAGAGATGAGTTTGGAATTATAAGAGATACTAGCATCTAAACCGAGGATATAAAATCTTTGGTGAATCGATGTTGTTGTAAAGGAGTTTCACCCCCTTTACAAATCAATTTGAGATTGGCGGGACCGCCGACTCATTATAAAGATCATTCGACGTGGAGTTATGGGATACTCCAGAATCAAAAGAAGACGAATAGTGAGCGACACGAATGGATTTTGGAAACGCAGGAAACGTTCCAAAATTCAAAGGGATCGAGTCAAAAAGGAAGAGATTCAAACCCGAATCTAAGTGATTCTCTAAATACATTTACCATATATGCTAAGTTTTGCCTAGAGCTACGAAAGCTCTGATACCAAATGTAACGACCTGATATTTTCAACCATTCACATCCGCATGTTTCGGACTTGAATTGCTCAAAATACCGCGTTTTATATAAAATTTGGCAAATCTCAGAATATACAGTAAATAAATAATCATATATCACAGACATAGAGTAAATAATAATGCAGCGGAAGTAAAAGAGATAGTAGTTCATGAAGCTACTATATAAATATAAGATACATCAGAGTTTAAACAAGATACAACAGAAGAGTAACAAGACATATCGGGTACAAATCAGAATACATCACTGGAATCACTGGATACTGAAAGAAAAATAGATGGCTGGATCTTCAAGAAAAGCACCAACTCCGAAGGTGAGTCTTGAATGCTGAATCACTCAGTCTGACTCGAGCATAAAGCAAAACAAAAAACACTCGAGTCAGGACATAAATACTTATGAACTATAAATCAACTCAAGTGAACAGTAACAAAATGCGTCAGTAACTTAATGGATGCTTGGGATCACCCATCCTTTAAGGATCCGTTAAACTATTTACTATGCAGTAATATTGCGCTATTATAATAATGTCTACAGTAAAATAAACTTACTTTAAAATAGCGTTAATGGGTTACCCATATAGCTCTTAACACATGATAATGCCAGTAGTCTATACAGTACCTACATATCTTCTGATCGGAAGACTATGAGAAGATACTCCATAGGTACGACACAAATAGAAACTCATAGTAAGGTTCGCTATGGTAGGTGACATGACACACGAGACAATGCCATGGTAGATATACCAATTACACACACGGGCTGGTGGTAACATAGCAGCCACATACGCCCACCTCGGAACACACTCCCATATCAAAATCGGAGGATGGCCATCAAATCAACCACAAGTAAGAGTATAGTATCGAAGAAGTGCGTCCGACCAGAGGAGCTACCCCTTTTGGTCCGAGATCGCTCCTGTTTTAGCCACCTTATGCCAACTCACGAGAGTTGGGTCCATGTAATATACCTCAAGAACGTCGCCACCATCCTACTTCATTCTGGAATCTCCACTGCGTACATGGTTGCTAAAGTGGTTTTCGGAGTTGGCAGAGAGTATGACAACTTCGGATCCTGGTCTCCTTAACAACCAAACGTTATTATAACGCCGTGATCATTTCAAAATAGTTCATATTTCAAAATCAAATCATTTCATTTCCAAACTACATTCCTTTCAAAATAGTTTACTCTTCGAAACCAAAACCATTTTTATTTCAAAACTATATTCAAATCAATACTATATCATTTCCTTTTCAAATATATATTCACCTTTTAAAAATCATAATACTTTCAAAGTTATAACTCTTTGAAACCAAAATACTTGAAATCATTACACTTTGAAAATCATAACATTTCGAAATCATACATTTGAAATCATGGAATATTCATTTAATTCTTTATATTTTACAAATTTATTCAATTAAACCCAAATCTTCAAATTTCCAATTCAATTCAATTCAAACCATCAGTTTCAATTCAATTCAGTTTTCCAACAAAACATTTCAAATCTTATCACTTTCAAATATAGATCTGATCCACAAAATAAACTATTCAATCTTTAGTATATTTCAAAGCTTTATTTTAAATAAACTCAAATTACAAGCAAACCAAATATCCTTTCATACAAATATAAACTTCAAATATTCATTTATCAAATATCAATTCAAAGTCATATTATTTATCAAAATAAAGATCAAATCATTTCCAAACCATTTCAATCATCAAAATATCACATCCTTTCAAAACCTCATTATTAAATCATTATTTGAATTTAAATTCAAATATTCAAATTTAAATATCATTTTAAGTCAAATAAGTCATTCATTTATTATGCCAAATATCATTACAAAACACATTTCAAAATTTCATTTATCTTATTAAGTTTCATTCCATTTAACACATAACCATGTAAACCTTATTTAAATTCAAATTCAATTTAAATTCCTTAAAAATTCAAATTTAAATATTAAAATATATTCAAAACTCCTTGTATTTCACAAATAATCAATTTCCAAAGTTATATCATTTAACGCTTTAAAATATAACTCAAACAGTGTTAAAATCTATAATATTTCAAAACATTGACAAATTATAGCAACGACAGCATTTGTAAAGTGCTATCGTAGCTTATAGTTTCCAAAATAGTTTAGTTCAAGAATAATGACATTTATAAAATTCCATAATAGATATTTAGTTATTTCAAACATAGTTAAGTTCAAAACAACAACATTTTAAAGTGCTGTCATAAAACTACAGCATTTTAGAAATGCTATTAATAAAATTTCAGATTTTATTATAACTTTTCAAAAACAATAAAACTTCAAAAAAATTCTATTTTAAATTTATAAATCATATTTTTAGGTTTCAAAACTCCACATTTAAATCAATTTAACATATGATTTATCACAACAAAAATTTCAACATCAAATATCTAATTTAAAACTCAATTCATTTATTAGGTCAAAATTTCACTGTTTATTTACTTATAAATTTAAACAAAACTTAACATTTTATTTCAAATATCATTTCAAAACTTTAAATTTAATTTCCATTATTTACTTGCATTTTAAAAATAAATTTTAAAGTCAAAAATCACATTTACTTCAAATTTACATACTTAAATTCACAATTTCAAAACTAAATAATTAGCCTTCTCAAAACCATAAAATATATATTTTTAAATCAAATTTCATATTTTTAAAAATACATGTCTTAATAAAATCATTTAAAAATATACCATGGGGCCTGTATATAATTTTCTAACCTAGGTCAAGTGATACAGATATATATCATTTCAATCCGCAGTTTAAAAAGAAAATCTGGGTTCTATCATTTCAAACCTGCAATCCTAAGTAAATAAAAATAAATAAAAATCGCTCAGGCCTATCATTTCAGCCCATAATGATTTTTCCTTATTCTAATGTCCGTTCGGGTATTTATCATTTCAACCCATAGTGATTCTATTCTAACAGGGAACTTGCAGTGTGATCATATACATAAACAATATAAACAATGTCAATGTCACAATATAATGTCATATATCAGTTGTCAAGAGATAACTAACAGTTTTAACATGGTAATAACATGGCATAGCATATCATATGATCATCATTAACTTGCATAAACATTTATATTACTATACACTTGCCATCAATTTACAATTTCATAAGTAAATATGTCAGAGTGGGAAAGACTCACCTTTCAAAGCTGAAGACCACTATGACACACAAAACGATTCCAAAGGCACGACAAGCACGATACAACATGACTTTTGATTTGAATGAAGGGGAGCCTAGATGATGATCTTGTACAAAACCTATAAAACAAAGCAACATATATATGAATATAATTAACACAAAACACATTATTGAATCAAATGGAAATAAGAAGCAACAAAAGGAAAGAATGATTAGACCTTGCTTCAACCACTCCCATGCTTGGCCTTAGCTGGACCTAGGCTCGACCATGATGTGTTTGAGCTCAGGTTAGCATCATATAGGTTAGGTTTAGCACACCTATGCACGGCAACATGAAGTGATGTGAAGGGTAGGAGTTGCACACGAAGAAGACAAAGGGATAAAGGCAAAATAGGCAAGTTTGGTTACATTTTTTGCTCGGCCAAAGGCAAGTAAGCTCGGCCCTTGCATGGTTCAGGTCTGGACAGTGGGTAAGTAGGTGGCCAAAGGTGGTGTCATGGTGGTGGTGGAGCAATAGGAGGCGGCCAAGGAAAAGTATGGAGGGGATGGTGATAAAGGAGTTCGGCTAGGCATGTTTTGGTGGATTTCTTTGCAAATTTGTGGTGATTGCTTCAAGTGGAGGTCATGGCTTGAGGTGGTGGTCAGAGGAGAAGGTGGTGGTTGTTGTGGCTGGTGATGGTGGAGAGGACGGTGGAGATAAAGGTGGGTTATAGCCGAGCAAAGCATAAGAGGAGCAAAGACAAAATTAATAAAAGAAGAGGAAGAAAAGTAGAAAAGAGAAGCCAGTAGAATTGCAATTTTTTTCTCAAATTTGATATGGCCATGAGTTGTGATGGAGGATGAGAATTTTTCACGTGAATGAGGAAGAAAAATTTACGGCTACAATGAAAAAAATTGAAAAGGCAATGGAAAATGAAGAGACAAGGCTATATGAAAAGACAATGGAAAATGAAAGGTCTATGTCTCTTTGTATTTCCATTTCTTTTTAATCAAAATAAACAAACAAATTTCAGTAAATAAAATAAAAGACAAACAAAAAGAAAGTGAGAAAGAAAATAAATAATTATTTTAAGAAAAATAGAAAAATAAATAAAGAAAATAGCTATTATATTGAAACTAGAATATAAAATATAAACAATATATAATTAACATTCAAAATTTATAACAGCACTTTAAAAAATATTTTAAAAATAAAATATATGCATAAAATACCATGTTACACATAATACAAAAATTAGAACAAGATTTGACAAACAAAATATTATTTATATAAATTAAAATAAACAATTTTGCTAAATAAAACAATTTACACATAATATTGTAAAAAGCATAACTTACACAATATAAATCGGATTTCAACGAAACAAAAACCAGTATTCTTGAAATTTAATTTATTTTTATAATAAAATATAAAATTCAAAATTCAAATATTTAAATTTTAAATTTAAAAGTCAAAGTTTGACCAGATTGACCAAAATTCACATTTTCTGGAAATATTCAATTTATTCATGTTTGGAATTCTAATTCACATAAAAATAAAAATTTATATTTAAAATAACAAAATTTATTCATTTAATAAATACAATAAAGTTTTTAAATCAGGAATTTAAATTAAAATAATCAAAAGATAAAATTAAAATAATCACAAAATACAGGGTTGTTATAGGTTTTCATTTTTTGAGATTACCATGATTGGCAGCAATTTTACATTTATGTTATAAATAATTTGTTTTCGTTTTCTATATTTATACTTTTGTGGTAATTTTACTTTCATCTATTTTTATACTTTAAATTAGTGTTATAAAGGGTTCTTGGTTTTTTATATGTTCACTGCAGATTATTTGATAGTCCCAACACGATGAGATTTTGCATCAATACTTGCGCATTTATTTTGCCTCAGATTCCCTCTCGTCCTCACCTGCTATGTTTTAGGTAATGTTTTGAAATTTTTGTATGAATTGTAATTTCAATTGTGGTTATTCTGAGTTTATCCACAGTGAATATAATGGTGGTATAACCTGAAAGAAGGCATGTCTACTATATTTATTATCATCTTTTGGACATCCACTAACAAACTTGAATACATGTCTTGTTATTTTATATATTTTTAAGTTACCATATACATAATGATTAGCCAAATAATGTTGATTGTATAGAACAAATTATCTCACCACTGTTTGGTAATAAGTGGTTTTTTGTAGCTCAATTTACATATAGCTTAGAAACAAAGCTTCATTTTCAAAACTTCATTTTTGTAATCTACATACAAGAAATTATTTTAAATGAATTGCATTATGCATTTTGGATGCATGAAATATTTGATCTTAATTTTAGTTTTTCTAACAAAATCATTAGTTCTAATTTTAACTTTGTGGAGAAATATGTTTTCCATAATTTTGGCTTTCCTAAAAAATGGCTTGCCATAATTTTAACTTTGTCTATAAATATGTTCAGTGAAATATGGAAGACAATAAATATACAAATATATACAAAAGTTGATGCTTTTATAATCCTAATAATTCATAAATATTGTCCTTTGCACTAAAAGTACATCCAAACATTCACATGTACCTGCATATTAAGAGATTTATTTCTAACTGCAGAAATTATGAATTGGAATCCAGTACATTATCCATTAGTTGTAAAACTTTGAAGTTTTACGTGGACAATGAGTACATGTTATGTTGCGTTATAAAATAAGGAATGATTTGTAAGGTTTTCAACTATTGTAATTATTATTGTTAAACCTTAATAATTTACTACATGAAAAAGTAATCACATGACTATATATTATCATTTCATATTTAGGCAGTGCAATGCATGGGCGCTACCAATGCTAAGATAACACTCGAACTTGAAGGCCTCCCACGTCAACTCAATTCATTGCCTTTTTAGTAATTCAAGTTTAAGATGTAGCAGGAAGTACATATCCATTATGTACCATGTTTCATTCAAAAGAGATAGGAGACATGTACCGATAGAAATTTCAAATAAAGAAAGATGATGTTGTTGTTTTAGCTTTAATATTGCCGTTGTGCCTCATAATGATGATATTCATGTGATAGAACAAATGCAAATACAATTTTCTAGGTAGATGAAAAAAAATCTACAATTATGAATTAATGAATGCAAATCTTATAGAAAATTTTCAAGATTAATGTTTATACCCCTGAAACTTGATTAAACAAAATATCTTGATTATTTCTTTGCCCACTACGTCTAAAATTTATTTTAGTTATACCTTGAATGTGATCTGTTATGTTAGGTAAATGTTATCATTTAAATTTTGGTCTCATTAAGTAGTACGTTGCTTTAGAAAATGGGTAGGCTAAATTCGTTAACTTTTATGCTGATGTTTATCCATTAATTCTTTCAATAGTGTTTATTGTAATCTTAGAATAATTTTCCTTGATTTTCCCCCATATCTTTTTATGTGATTAACAAACCGAGTGAGCTAGCTTGTGGACTCATAGGTTATGGATTACCAAATATGCAGGATCTTTCAAGTGAAGGAGAGTTGAAGTAGGAATTAATGCCTTAGATTGAATGAATTTATTCCCTTAAATAATCTTTATTGATACTTATATTAGTTTCGGTGGAAGAATTTATACCCAAAAAGGTGAATTTTATTTTGAACAGGAAGTGTGATTATTGAGTATTGATTACTTTCAAAAGCTTCTTTTTAAAATGAGATTTTTATCATCGCTTGTTATATGTATAATGTAATATGTATGATGAAGTATGAACAAAGAAGTGTGTTACTGTTAATAAAAATAGTTGATATTGAAATACCATATAACTATTTAATAACATTAACATATTTTTAATAGGAAACATGAAGTTGAATGTATACCTTTTACCATGAAGTTTATTATTTTTGTCTTTTCATTGATTTAGAACTCATTTTGCAAAATAAAGATGAATAATGACCTGCTTTACATACATCGTTATTGATGTGTTTTAATTTGTTTGATTACTTGAAGCTCATTGTAGAAAATTAGGTTTACAGAAAAACATAGGAAATAATCAAGTGCAAAAAAAAATCTATTTCATAATATATGTAAATTATAATAGTGAATATGCTAAATGTTACATGGGCATTATTGTAATTTTTATTTTTCATGGCATGCCTATAAATAGAACTTCATTGTATTGTATGTATGTATCTGAAATAAATAAAGCATCCCTTCTCTCTTTCTTTAATGGTTTCTTATCTTCTTATACTTTACAACATGTTATCAGCATAAATGCTCCATCTTTGAGCATTTTTGTTTTTATTTCTTCATATATTTTCATAAGATTTCATGGGTCGATCTTAATTATTATTATTTTAATTATAATTATGTTTATTACAACTCGGTTTGTAGTTTATTTTACAAACATACAACATGATTATTTTTGTAGATCTGCAAAAGATTTAAGTTATACACCAGTGTATTATTATTATTATTATTATTTTGAAATGAACTTACAAATTAAATAATTCTAATATATTATAATCCAACTTTGATGTGAATTCTATTGAAGTGGCTTTGATGGTTAGTAAAGTATGTTTTATTTTAAGCATAATTAATGAAGTTTAGACCTTTTTTTGCTAATATGAAAGTAGGGAAAATAGAATTATTGTCTTCTGATCGATATTTGTATAGCATAGCTTAGACAAGCGTTAAGAAAATTAAAATCAAAAGACAATAATTCTATTTTCCATACGTTCGTATTAGCAAAAAAAACTGACGGTTGACCAAGTACATTTATGCTTTAGATTACCTAGTCATATGCACCATTACCTATTTGCAAAATTCAGAATGGCATAATATTTTCCCTAAAAACCAAAAACCCTAGCATATATTACATCCCAATTTCTCCATGCCCTTTACCTTATTCGATTAGTTTAAAAAAAGGTTAAGCCTACAGATCTAAAGGGTTAATCATCATCCAAACCTGCAACTTAGAGTGTCGTTATCTGCTATTGGTCAGTCATCATTGGTATTTAACGTCCGATTGGAGGCGGCGAACAGCGATAGCACCAAAAAGTTGTTCGAACGTAGGTGTTTGACTGAATTAAGTTCAAGTACTACCTATTTTTCAACAACTGCCTGCTATTATTTATAATGTACATTTCTTCCACCTATTAATTTTGTTCAATTTATAAGTAGTACAACGCAATTTGTGATTTTTTACTCGATTTTCATTTGATTTGGTATTAAAACATGTTAGATCCGCATATTTTCAACTCTATACGAGTTTACAAAAAAAATTATTAATTATTTTTTGTACCATGTTCTTGCGTAAGTTATTCCCTTGCACCCTACTATGAGATTCATAGTGTAATTCTACACTCAATTTCATTTCAACTGCTTTTTGGGTAATATGGCCTAAAATGGTTGTTATCTGATTTTCATTTTATTTTGTATTTCAGCTGTGTACATCTGCCCATCGTTAATGCTATGTGACCATAGAAAGAAATTTATTAGATGATTTATTTCGTACTGTGTCATATCCTAGGTTATCCCATACATCTTATTATGAAGTTTAGATTGTGATTCCATAGGTAATTTCATTTTAAATGCTTATTGGTGTATCTATCCCAAAATGATATTCATATATTGACAATTTTGCAACTAATTTAGCTTTCTGCTTTGCTCGTTCTCTAGAAAATTCTAAATTTCATAATTTTGTACTTTTTTGACCACACGAACCTAATGGCTATTGCTTATCTACAATTCAAAAAAAAAAGATTTCATTTAGCATTCCAACTTTGTGAAACCTATATTTTTGCTTGGTTATGTAACATTACCAAATATACAAATTGTTTTGTATGAAAGACACATGCATATGCCCATTTTATTGAAAAATATTATAGTAAGACATAGTCAAAGGATAAGCTGCAGAAGACTGGTAAGGTGTAAAAAAACCAAAAATGAAACCAAACAATAACATTCAGATAATTTCCATTAATACCGATAGTTCAGCGGAATAGTTTTATGGAGCTACTCAAATATTAAATTACAAAACAAAAAAAATAGGTTTCACAAATTTAAAATGCTAAATGAAGAAAGCATACAGGTTCCTGAAGAATACAAATAGCTTAATTCATTTAAAAGAATGCAAAGTAATAAGGAGCATAGATTACAAACTTCTTTTAAGTATTATTTCAATGAAAATCTTGGTATAATTCATGACGAGTAGATATTTTTTTGGCAAAGCCAGCCGATTATAATAATGGACTGTCCAGTTTTATTATGAACAAATCAACAATTAATACAGGAGCTAAGCAACATGCCTTAACTATTAATACATGGAAAATACAGAACAGAAGATAGGCAAAATGTGCTTATGCTGTTATAAATGACCTATAGCTAGCCCTCCTCTGTAGAGGAGGATCCACTACCATCATCCAAAGAGACATCGCCAATCACATGTAGAAAACCTACAAAGTGAGACATAATAATTGAAATGTAAAATGGGTATTCCTTGCAATAAATAAATTTTCGATCCTAGTTAACATCTTCAAGAACAGCCATGTTCCTAGCGCCAAGATCACCACTTACCAAGAGAACAAGATCTTCTCCATCTATTGTGTAAAAAAGACGTCTGGATTTACCCTCTTCTTCATTAATAAGCATAAATAATTATTCTTAACCTGGAGCATATCTCATCTCAAACGACTCATCAATCCATGCATTCTCAAAAGAATTCCACTCAATGACATAAGCTCGAGCAACGTTAGAAGCCATGAGTACATCAGTAGCATTAGAAGGAGAAACCATCAGAGAAACAATACCTTTAACAGGAGAGGTAACAGGACAAGGCTCGGATACAGGAGGAATAGTAACATCTTCAGGAGTTGTGGTAGAAGTAATTTGAGAATCACTATCAGACTGGTCCACATCCACAGAAGAGCGGTTCCTAACCTTAGGAACCACCTCTACATAGGAGGACGAGGAAGTAGCACCTTGGGTGGAGGAGTAGCCATGGATGGGAGCTTGTAGGAGTTAGCAAGATGGCTAAGTGCTTGACAAGCGATACATATGTCAGGCACCCAACTATATCTAACATGCACTTCAACTACATAACCAACAACAAGTAGAACACTAATTGAAGAAGGAAGCGGCTTATCAGGGGTAATTTCAATTAGCATCTTAGCATAAACCAATCTCTCACGAGTCACTATATTAGAAACAAAACATTTTAATTTACTGATAATGCAAACTAGCCAATTCAAATCGATCAACGGCTGTAAAACAGATGGAATATGCGAAAAACATGCCCAAATTGGAATAGACAAAAGTTGGTCCCTTACACTAGCCACAGTGGAGCCCAATCAGTGATAATGAAAGGTTTCCCATCAATTAATCTAGGACTCGTTGGTGCTCCTCGTTACTAGAAAACTTGAAGAATTACGTAGAGTCGATATAGATAACACGAAGATCTCCACAAAGCTTCCATACGCGGTGGCGAAGATTTCTAACATCTTGAATCTTTTGGTTGGGATCCAAGAAAAAACCAACCAAAAATTACGACTAGTAATTAACACAGCTTGCATAACCAAAGGCAGGGACAACACAACTCTGTTAACCTCCTTAATCTCAAAATCAACAAGGTTGTAGACACTCGCACTATGGGGCAGGGAGCTAAATAGCAACGACCAAAGCTTAGGTTTAAACATTGTTGCAGGAAGTTTGCCTATAGCCCACCGAGGTGATAATCTGAGACTACACGGAGGCACTTGGGTGCATTATGAAGGGAAACTGGATTTTCCACAGGGGCATTTGATCGAGCACCCAGCGTGCATGAAACTGAGATGGCAGGCTTAAGATCCATGGGAGTAATGAGATCATCCAGCAAACATATAGTATCTCCCAACGTTCACCTAGACAGTCATCCTTGCTACCAAGCAAAGGAGATGCAGATACTAGGATATAGACCCATCAATTGGAAGCATAACAGTTGTAGATGATGCAAGAGCACCAAATAGGTTAAACATGGCTACCTAGGGACAGACAACGTCAGACAGCGAAGGAAAATCAACTGTTGAACCTAGCATAGGCCTTGGCAGAGACAATGATCTAGATGGATGAAAGGAAAACGCGAAAAACTCATCCAGATGTTGTCGAACCCGCCAGGACAGGGTCAGTTTGGAAATGGGAGTACTTGCGATTCTTGATAAGTGAATTGCTTCTTTCTTTTAAGTATTGTTATAATGAAACTCTTATTGTCCATCAAAGATGTAGTTGAAATATGCAAAAACTGATTTAAAACACCAAAATGAAAGCACGTGACGTATTTTTCATAAAAGTAGCATACATAAGTATGTCATAATGTACTCGTTTTTCTTCACTAAGATTTTCCCACTGGGTTTACCTTAGTAAGGTTTTGACGATGCATTAACCTGATCTAGAAGTATCAAAATTCTTTTGATGAAATAAGATATTAAAATATGTCATTGTACTCTTTTTTTCTTTCACTAAGATTTTTCCCACTAGATTTTTCTTGATAAGGTTTTAACGAGGTGAAACACCCCACACCCCTTAGAATATCTAAGAAAGGCACACTAAAAGGTGTGGTGCGTTGTAGGTATAGCTAAAACTTTACGAAGACTAAGATTCACAAGATAATTAAATAAAAACAGCGGAAACATTTAAACAATAACTCTTTAAAAGTTAAACTTCATAAAATAAGTCATAACCAAAATATGACTCAAAATAGCAAATACATATGTCTCATGAAAAATACCATCTCAGTCACAATATCAGGGTACAAAATCATCCCTCTCAAATAGTACCAGTACATAAAAATCCAAGAGAAAACAAAAAAGGAGAAAAATACATGAAGAAGAATTTCGTAGCTGAATCTCTAAGAAAGTCTAAAATCTACTATCCCTGCCTCTGCTAGCATATGGGAGGAAAAAGGAGAAATAAAGGAGTGAGTCAGACTAAGAAGTCTAGTGGGTGGAAGTAATTACTAATATTTTAAGCAAGATAAAGATAATAGACTTAGAAAAAGTTCTAGCATAAAAGGAAATAAAAGAAAAGATAGAGCAGGAATAAAATGTCGTTTAACTGTTTGCTATGCTTAGATAGTTCTGATTATTCTTGATTGTTTGCACTTTTCTTAGATTGCTGTGATTAGGCTGAAATCCTATTCCTACTTTAATTAGGCTGAATTCTTAATTCTACCATTTTGATCGACCTTCTCTATGTTGTGTCACTATGAGCTAGTCCCATCATGTAGGTCCCATAGCAAAAGATACCTACTAGTGCTCTAGGACTCAATAGCGACTTATCTCCCCGCACCGAGGCTGTATGCACAACCATCGTTAGGCTTGCACTATCTATTGCTCCCTATTACCCTAAATAGCATAAGCATGCCCAACCTCACCTCCTCCATTGTGAGACCATCAGTCCTAATCTGAAGGGTCCTGCCCAGCCTCACCTAAGTGTGTTGTGAGACCATCAATCATAGTCTGAAAGGGAATGCTGCCAATTCGGGTCCTACCAAACAAAATCTAGTGCGCCCCTTACCCAAATCCCCTGACTTGAACTTCTATCTATTGGCCCCTTGCGCAAATCCCCTGACTTGAACTTCTATCCATTGGCCCCTTAGCTACTTTTTTTAGCATAAGCATGTCCCAGCCTCACCTAACCTACTGTAAGACCATCAGTCTCAGTCTGAAAGGGTTATGCCCAGCCTCACCTACTGTGAGACCATCGGTCCTACTCTAAAAGGGTCATGCCTAGCCTCACCTATTGTGAAACAACAGTCCTAGTCTGAAAGGGAATGCTATTGGTTATAGGCCCTGCTTCTATCTTTGCTTATAAATAAGCCTCTTCTGTTCATTTCTACTCTATTTGCTTATTAACTTATTCTAAGTCTTTTAAATAAGCCTCTTCTATTATCTATGCTATATTTGCTTATTAACTTAGTGTAAGTCTTTAAAATAAGCCTCTTTCTGTTCATTTGGCTCTATTAGCTTATTAACTTATTCTAAGTCTTTTAAATAAGCCTCTTCTATTATCTCTGCTATATTTGCTTATTAACTTAGTGTAAGTTTATCAAATAGGCCTCTTTTTTTCATTCTGCTCTATTTGCTTATTAACTTATTCCAAGTCTTTTAAATAAGCCTCTTCTATTATCTTTGCTATATTTTCTTATTAACTTAATGTAAGTCTTTAAAATAAGCCTCTTTCTGTCCTTTTGATTTAATTATAACCTATGCCATAATTCTCTTTTATCTTGTCTTTCTAGTTATAATTTACTAATTATAACTTGCTTGCAAATGTCAAATTTTCCTATTTCAGTCTATATTCTTTTATTACAGTTCTACTTAATTACGTTCAATTTTCTGTAATTTTAGTATTCTTAAAATTTAGTCCATATTAGCGAATTATCCACCTTTTATTAATTTATTCGTGTAAAAGGCATAAAAGAACTAAAATTTACAAGCTGAAATTATTACCCGACACTTTGGCCCGGGCTACTTGGCGATAGTCTCAGAGTCTATGGTTGAACCGGGATGGGACTTGAGCTAAGAAAGGATTTTAAGTACAATAGAATAGTGTAATTTAATTTTTGGTCGGCCTATGCACATAGTTTGGTATATCTGATACTGTTCGGCATGATTGTATGACACAAGAACACAATGTGGTGCGGCGTTGGAATGTGGATATGGCGGACTGGCCGATAGTGGCTCAGCCAAGATCGTTCGGTCAGCATCGTTTGGCCACTCATCGCTCGCCCTTGGAGAAAAGAATTAGTGTCGTTCGGCCACTCATTGCTCGGCCTTGCAGAGAAGATTAGTATCGCTCGGCCACTCATCGCTCGGCCTTGGAGAGAAGGTTAACATTGTTTGACCACTCATCGCTCGGCCTTGGAGAGAAGGTGAGCACGGTCCAACATGGTATTGGCAAAAGCTGTTTCGTTTAATTGAGGCTCTGTATCGGAGGTTCGGTCGGGAGTGGTTCGGCATGAATGCTCGGTGTATCTGGTTTGATGCACGATGAGGGAGTTAGCATATTCTTGGGGTGAACAACAAAGTGAGGAGATCAACATTGCTTTACTTCGAGATCCACTACGAGTTTCTCCGAGTCCCTTGAGAGCTTGCTTCAAGTCATTTGCTAAATGACCACCGATTGGCCATATTGGTTCGGCATTTGTCGATCGGTCGAAAGTCGTTCGGTATGCCTCCACCGGCCAACTCAAGATTACCATGTATGGGCCGAGTCACCTTGATTTTGGGCCTGCACAGGGCACCTAGCCTACCTTCGTCTATAAATAGAGAGGTAGGGGTACAGTTGAAGGGACCTTTTTTTAGGAGAACTCGAGGGAGACTCTACCGTTTTCTTTACTCATTTCTTTGCTATCAAAATTTGTACTTGAGTTGTTCGTGTACGGATTGTATCTGTATTCAACTCATTGAAGAAGTAATAAAGATTTCACTCAAAGTGGACGTAGGCAATTACGCCGAACCACTATAGTTTAGTTGTTCTCATTTTTACTGTTCTTATTGCATTTTACTGCGATATTCATCTGTTTTAATTTATTTTATTCATTAATCTCTCTACACAAATCTATTCTTGGGTGTTAGTGACCAATTTTGGTGCTAACATTTTGGTGCTTTTACTGCGAACGACATTCTCAGGCTGTTAGGATCAACTTTGTCGCTACTGGATTGAAGAGATCCCCCAAAGAAGATCCAAGTTCATTCTTAAGAGTTCATAGATTCTACTCAGAGTTTCGACCAATAACTCCACAATGGGAAGACCATGTACCAGATCCGCATCTCACAATGCGGATGTCAACGAGACCGCTAGCATCTAACAAGTAGGACCCATCAATCAACAAGCTAATCCAAATGCAAGGACCGCCACCATCCTAAACCAAATAGAAGTTGTCACCTGGATAGAGTTTAACGAACTGGTGAGAGAACTCATGGAAAGCAGGAGACAACTTAACGAGCAGATTCAAGCTAACGCCAATCTCATAACCCAGCTTACTCAACAATAGCATCAGAATGCTGGAGGAAGTCCCGCTACCTACTCATCATCTGACAGCTCCACTTCATCTGATGGACATCCCAAGCGTAGATGCTGTAGAATTGAAACAGCGTAAATAGGTGCAACAGATCAATCCAACAGGAATGGTCCAGGTTCCCTACATGGAGTCGTGGCCCTCACTTGCACCTGGGAAATCGCACTCAAGTTGGAATGGAAAACTTAGGATCTGGAGCACGAGCGGAAACAGGCCGACCGACTCACCAGGGTCATAGCGAAGCAGGTCCCCAGGACATGCATTTGGAAGACCACCAACCGAGGAGGCACCAGCCGGAACGATCACGTAGGACGAAGCCCAACTTACCACCTTCCATCTAGACCCTGGATTCATCAGCTATGGTTAGACAGCTGATGAGAGAAAATCAAGGCTTATCTAACGACGATTGGAGTACAACTAGGAGTCATACTCCATTCACAGAAGCTATCCTACAAGCTGAGTACCCCTGGAAGTTCATCATGCCGACTATTCTTGCATATAAGGGGAAGACTGATCCCCGACAGCATATAATGAGATATGAATGGATGATGGACTCAGCCGGGGCAAATGATGCAACCAAATGTAGTGTTTCCCAATAACCCTGTCCGGAATCGCCACCATGTGTTCACCAGACTTCCACCTCGATCGATCTCCAGGTTCGATGAGTTAGCGACAAAATTTGTGGAGCAGTTCAGAATCCATACCACTCGCCTAAAGGGCGTGATGTCTTTATCCAGTGTAATCCAGGCTCCTGGGGAGTCCTTAAAGGAATATTCACAAAGATTTCATGTTGCTGCTACCGAAGTTAGCAACCCAAATGACCCCGCTATTCTTATGGCCGTGATGCGAGGAGTAGATCCAGACACGGAGTTTGGTGATTGGCTGGCAGGAAAACCTCCGGCTACCCTGAAATGTTTTTAATCAAAGGCACACCAGTTCATGAGAAGGAAGGAAGCCAGGTGGACGAGGAGAGGCAGTGCACCAGGGCCTGGCAAGGAGACGGTGCAAAGCAACATTACGGTTAAATAGGCTGGCGACAACTCTGGAAAAGTCCATGTCAATGTTCAAAACAAGCCCGAGCAGTCTAAAGGATCCAAAGGAGCAAGTTCTAGAGGGAAGGGGAAAGTAGGAAAGTGGAAACCAAGGATCCCGACCTACAATGAATACACTCCTATGAACACATCTTTGGAGAATATTTATTTGTCAACTTGTAATACCTTCCAGTACCGAAACCCATGCCCAAAAGAATCCACCGAGGAACAAAAACAAACTGGGAAGTACTGCTGGTTTCACGAGACCTACGGGCACAACACCGAGGAATGCAGACACCTCCATAATGCTATAGAAAAAATGATTTGGCAAAAGAAGTTACAACATTTGTTAAGAATCCATAGGAAGGCGGACAGGGAACGTTCGACCTCGGCCGTGGGCAGGCTCCACGTCACCCGGAGGAACCTACTTGGACCGTAGGTAGACTGATCATAAACATGATAGTCGGTGGGCCTCATCCAGCAGACAAGAGTTGGCAAGAAATGGAATGCTAATTCCTTGAAACATGCAGATTTCGAATGATGCTCGAACTTGGAAGATGGGACTCTAGTGAAACAGCAACGAATAATGATAGATGATATAGTATTCAGAAGCAGGGATGTCGACCGGGTGGAGGCACCCACTATCGACCCGATGGTCATTTCGGCCACAATTGTGCCAGCTTTTGTGAGAAGGATACTGCTTGATTACGGGAATTCTGTGAATATTATTTTAAAAAGGCGTACGACCAATTGAAGATGGAGACGAAAGATCTAAAACCATCAAAAGCACGTATTCATGGCTTTAATGTGTGGCTACTGATGTAGTGGGTTTTGTCGAATTACCAGTTGAGTTAGGAGAAGGTGAACGTAGGAGGGTACGGATCCTACCATTCATTATTTTGGATGTTGATTCCCCGTATAATGTTTTTTCGGGCCGACCGGTCCTGGCGGAGTTTAGGCGGCTTTGGCCTCGTGGTGTTTGACTTTGAAGTTTCTGACGGATAGAGGAGTTGGTGCGGTGCATGGCGATCAAGCGACTGGTCGTGCATGTTATGTGGCTGAGCCGAGAGAGGCGCAATGAAGATAGAAGGGAAAGGTTGCAGACGACTTTGTCCGCATCCACGCTGCTCAAAATTGACAAGTAATGCCCGAGCTTTGGCTCGGGCAGTAGAATCGGATCTACAGAGACATAGATCCAAGAGATGATGATGAAGAACCTAAGGAGTCTAAAGTAGCACCGACTGAATTGATGATTAACATTCCAGTCAGCCATGAAGACCCATCACAGGCGCTGAAGATTGGATCACAACTCACTCCCTCGATGGCTGAGGATCTTATTGATTTCCTCCAATCAATTCTGGATGTTTTTGCTTGGACACATTCTGATATGTGTGGGATTTCTTCCTCCATAGCAAGTCATATGTTGAACATAGACCCGAAATACATGTCTGTAAGCAAAAAAGGAGAGGTATGGACCCAAAGAGGTCCGTTTCTCTCAGAGTGGAAGTGGAAAAACTCAAAGCCAACGGGTTCGTCTGCGACGCCCTCTACCCAGAATGGGTCTCTAACCCTGTACTAGTGAGAAAGGCGAATGAGAAATGGAGGACCTGTGTTGATTACTCAGACTTGAACAAGGCATGCCCTAAGGATAGTTTCCCTTTACCCAGAATTAACCAACTGGTCGACTCAATAGTAGGACATGAGTTATTGTCATTCATGGATGCGTATTCGAGATACAATCAAATCCCGATGCACATTCCAGATCAGAAACACACTAGTTTTTCCATGGACGTTGGACTGTATTGTTATGTGGTGATGCCTTTTGGGTTGAAAAACGCAGGAGCAACTTATTGTTACTTGGTAAATCGAATGTTTAAAGACCAAATTGGTAGAACAATGGAATTCTATGTAGATGACATGCTTGTGAAGTCACGACAGTCAAACGACCACATTCGAGACTTAGCGGAGATGTTTGATATACTTAGGTACTACGGAATGAAAATCAATCCATTGAAGTGTTCCTTTGGTGTTGCATCAAGAAATTTTTTGGATTTTATTGTCAATGCACGAATTGAGGCTAACCCAGAAAAGATTCAGGCTATTCAAGACATACAAGCGCTCGGAGCTGTAAAGCAAGTACAAAGCCTGAATGGAAATGTCACCGCGTTGAGTCGATTCATATCCAGAGCGACCGACAAGTGTATTCCCTTCTTTGATGTGATAAAGAAATGGAAGAGAAATTTTGAATGGACGCCCGATTGTGAGGATGCGTTCCAAGCTTTGGTAAGACATTTGGAAAGTCCCCCGGTTCTGTCAAAGCCTGTAGACCATGAAGTGTTATATGTATACTTGGCCGTGTCTCAGCATGCCATCAGTATGGCCTTGGTTCGCGAGGAGGACCGAATTCAAAAGCTAGTGTACTATGTCAGTAAATGTATAACGGAGGCAGAGAGAAATTATCCAAAAATTGAGAAGCTAGCCTACTGTTTGGTGATTGCATCATGCAAGCTTTGTCCATATTTTCAGGCACACCCGATCAGTGTTTATACCAATCAACCTCTGCGACAAGTGCTCCAACGACCAGAAACCTTTGGAAGGTTGTTGAAGTGGAACAATGATTTGAGTCAATTCGATATCACCTACCTTCCATGGAGGGCTATCCAAGGGCAGGCGCTTGTGGACTTCATTACAGAGTTCACCATATCAGACGAGCCAAGTAGTAATGATGTTATTTCCTCCATTGGTTGGAAACTATACACTGATGGGGCATCCAATGACCATTGTTTTGGGGATGGTGTTATTCTTGTAACTCCCAAAAACCAATCAATTTGTTATGCTTTGAAGCTTAATTTCCTAGCTACGAATAATGAAGCTGAGTATGAAGCATTGATTGCTGGCTTAAAACTTATTAGGGAACTCGGAGTAAAATCAGTTGAAATCTTTTGTGACTCGGTGGTGTTCCAAGTGCAGGGAGACTATCAAGCAAATGGGCAGAGACTTTCCCCATACCTTGCTCGGGTTCAAGAGCTATTGGAAGACCTTGAATATTATGATATTTTACACATCCCGCATGAAAAAAATGGGAAAGCCGATTCATTGGTGAAATTCGCAAGTACTAGTGATGCGCAGTAGATGGGCTTGGTTCCCATCGAAATCTTGCATGCTCCAATTATATATGAGATGGAAGTAGATTTTGTGTTAGGAACAGAAATTGAAAGGGATTCACGGATAACCCTGTTCAGACAATATCTATTACATGGGACTTTTCCCAAGAGAAAGAATGAAAGACGACAAGTCATTCGCAAAGCTTCACAGTATGTGGTACAGGATAGAATAATGTATCAGAAAGGATTCTTGGTTCCTTACTTCGATGCATCGTCCATGATGAGATAAAGCGAGTCTTGAAAGAAGTTCATGAAGGAGAATGTAGTGACCATACCGGGGGAATACACTAGCCAAAAAGATCCTCCGCTATGGATACTTTTGGCCAACCGTGAATTAAGACGCCATGGACTATGTAAGAGGATACGATAAATGTCAAAATTATGCGAAAATCCCGAGAGCTCCGCCGACCCGAAACTTACACAAATAGTTAGTCGGCCATTTGCAATATGTGGGATTGATATAATCGTCTCCTTGCCAATCTCCAGAGGTGGGGCGAAATATGCAATTGTTGCGGTCGATTACTTTACCAAGTGGGCGGAAGCAGAGGGCTTAGCTACGATCACCCCCAAAAAGGTCATCAATCTCGTTGTGCGAAACATTATATGTCATTTTGGCCTCCCATGAACCATCATTACGGACAATGGAACTCAATTTGAAAGTAGGGAGTTTAATGAATTTTGCCAAAAGTATTGCATTGAGAAAAGGTTTGCGGCAGTCGCTCACCCTAAAGCCAATGGACAAGTTGAAGCCGTAAATGAAATAATCAAATCAATATTGAAAAAACGTTTGGAAAAGGCTAGAGGCAAGTGGGTGGATGAACTACCGACAACACTTTGGGCTTATAGAACCACTTACAAGTCCGTGACTAGCCACCCTCCATTCATTTTGGCACACGACACTGAAGCTGTTATACCCGTGGAACTTGAAGTTCCCTCTCATTGGGTGACTCATTATGATCCTAAGATGAATCAGGATCTCTTACTCGAATCGCTGGACTTTGTCGACGAAAAACGTGAAGAAGCTGATTTGAGGGCGGCTGCATATAGACATCGAGTCGCCCGATATTGTAATCAAAAAAGTTCGACCGAGAACCTTCGATGTGGGATATCTCGTTTTGAAGCGAGTTTTTCCGATCCCATCATGTATGAATCCCACATGGGAAGGTCCATACATCATCGAACGAAAGTTTGGAGAAGGAACTTTCAAGCTAGCGACGGTCGATAGCATGACGCTCCCCCGAGCATGGAATAGCGAGCATTTGAGTCATTATTACACTTAGCCTATTTCTTTTGCATTTTAGTAGCAACTGTTTTCAAAATATGTTTCTTTTGTTGTTCTTTGTTTTTGGCATGTAATAAGACAATTCAATTTGTTCCTATTTGTTATGGTCAATAAAGGCTTGAAACCATTTTTCTGTGAACTGCTGATGTTCTGTGTGTTATAATTCCATGGAAAAAAATTGAATTACATTATTCTGTCCGATGTATGAATGCACACACAAAATTAAAAGTCAATCAATAAAATAAAAAATCTTAAGTCCTCGGAGTGCAGACTAGAGTACTTTGAGTCTTCGGAGTGTGGACTAGAGTATAAACGACTCAAAAATCTCTAAGTCCTCGAAGCACGGACTATAGTACTCTGAGTCCCCAGAGTGCGGACTAGAGTATAAACGACTTAAAAATCTCTAAGTCCCCAGAGTGCGGACTAGAGTACTCTGAGTCCCCAGAGTGTGGACTAGATTATAAACGACTTAAAAATCTCCAAGTCCTGGAGCACAAACTAGAGTACTCTGAGTCCCTGGAGTGCGGACTAGTGTATAAATGGCTTAAAAATCTCTAAGTCCTCGGAGTGCGAACTAGAACACTCTAAGTGCCCGGAGTGCGGACTAGAGTATAAACGACTCAAAAATCTCTAAGTCCCCGGAGCGCGGACTAGAGTACTCTGAGTCCCTGGAGTGCAGACTCGAGTATAAATGACTCAAAAATCTCTAAGTCCCCGGAGCATGGACTAGAGTGCTCTAAGTCCCCGGAATGCGGACTAGAGTATAAACGACTTAAAATTCTCTAAGTTCCCGAAGCGTGGACTAGAGTACTCTGAGTCCCCGGAGTGCGGACTAGAGTATAAACGACTTAAAATTCTTTAAGTCGACGGAGCGTGGACTAGAGTACTCTGAGTCCCCAAAGTGCGGACTAGAATATAAATGACTTAAAAATCGCTAAGTCCTCGGAGCGCAGACTAGAGTACTCTGAGTCCCCAGTGTGTGGACTAGAGTATAAACGACTCAAAAATCTACAAGTCCTCGGAGCACGGACTAGAGTACTCTGAATCTCCAGAGTGTGGACTAGAGTATAAACGATTCAAAAATCTCTAAGTACCCGGAGCATGGACTAGAGTACTCTGAGTCCCCAAAGTGCGGACTAGAGTATAAACGATTCAAAAATATCTAAGTCCCCGGAGCACGGACTAGAATAGTCCAAGTCCTCGAAGTGCGGACTAGAGTATAAATGATTCGAAAAATCTCTAAGTCCCCGGAGCGCAGAGTAGAGTACTCTAAGCCCCCAGAGTGTGGACTAGAATATTTACGATTCAAATTTTTTTTCAAGTCATGTGGAAGCGGATCGAAGCTTAGGTAACCCATAAGATTTCAAATTTCGACTACAAGTTAGACAATAAGCTAAACAGCGAAAATTGTGGAAGACAAAGAAACAAAATTTTATTTACTAATCCAAAATAAAGTTTCATTAAAACTTTTTTGGAGTTTGGAGAAAAAGACTATATGCTACGACTATAAAATAAATAGAAACAACTAAATGATCTGAGTTCATTCGGGCTGAGCGAGGCACGACCGGATAGCTACCTTTTTAATTTTTTTCTCCTTCTTCGGCTTCTACGAAGGCTCCTCACTCGAGCATTTTCTCTTGGATGCCTTGCTTCCTAGTGAGGTGGTGCCTAGGGAAGGAGTATGAACTTCCAATGGTGTGATCCCACCAGGTAGAATGACCTTCAGGGGCCTGTTCAGAGGATCATCGAGTTCCACCACCTAAGGCTCAGCCTTAATATCAGCTTTCTTCTTCCCCTCTTCCATGACTTGCTCCTTTATGCTCAGTTTCGAAGTGTATTCGAAGGCGCCCATGATTTCAACCTCATTATGTTCTTCTGCAGGTGAGGGATTCTTGAGTTTGTCCTCATCGAGCGCCCCGATCATTTGAGCATCGGGTCCGGAAGTATCCCCAGTGCGAGATGCCTCCCCTAATTTCTCTTCCTTCTCCATGGCGACATCGCTCCTTGGAGTTGATTCGGGATCAGAATGACCTACACGAAGTCATAAAAGACAAATGTTAGAATATATTTATTATTCGTCAAAAGCGATGGTCCTTTCAACCTTAGAAATAAAAATTACATACCGGCTTCCGATTGACTCTCAGTTGTTTTAGAAGTCTCATCCTCTGGAATAAGGGAAAGAACATGAACATCGAGCCCGGGTTTCTCGGGTCATAGCCAGCATGCTGCTCGAAAGGATCGAGTGATGAGCAACCAGCCGGATGAGCGAAAGTAGGAACTGGAGACTCAGTTTCGGATGGGCCAGCAACGTCCTCCTTTACTTTCAATGAGGAGGAATCTCTTCCGTAAAGGACTTTGTCTGCAGATAAGTCGGAAGGCTCATTTCCTCGAAGCACTTCCTTCACAAAAGAATCCTCATCAACCTCTTCAGTGCCCAGCTCCACTCGTTTAATTTTTACTGGAGTATCCTATGCTTCGGCTAATGATTCGAGGTAACCTTCGCCCATAAAAGATAGATCTCGATGCATGAGAACGCGAGCGTTATATTTAGCAATAAGCGGATCAAATAAGCATTTAATTTCCTCCCTGCCGGCTTTAGTAGCTGACTCTAGGCGAGAATTGATTTCTATCAGCGCCATTCTTTTGCCCTCCTTATGGGTTGCATCCTTTAACGCTTTAGCTTTAGAAAGTTCCTCGTCGAGCTTCGTCTTTAAGAGTCTTGTTGTGATGACTTCATCGCAATATCGCTATGACTCTTCCTATGCAGTGATTTTTTCTTCTTTCTCTTTAAGCAGCAGCTTCTCCAGTTCTTTAACTCGATGAGCGAGGATATCCTTTTCTTTTTGGATTAAGTCTTTTTCTAAGGCTAGGGCACCTCTGCGTTGAACTGCCTCATCAATTTCCTTTTGGTGAGTAGCTTCCAGACGACTGACTACCTTGGCTGTATCTTTCGCGCTTTGCTGGGCAGTTTCAAGTTGAGTTTGTATAAGGAAAGATCTTCGTCCTAGGCTTTAATGATATCTTTATCATGGATGGCTTCAAGTTTCAGGCGATCAATCTCGTGCTGACGTTCCATAGAAACTTCTGAAACTTTTTCTGCTAAATGAACAAATGCATTGTGTTGGACATAGACATCATTATTGCAGGTGATGGCGCTTTGTTTGACATGCCCTAGAATTGGGTGAATCGTAGGAAGAAATTTTAGCCCATCGAAGCATATCTTCGGAAATGTGGCTTTAAGCTCGGCTAATCTTTCAGCTATCGATGGATCATGTGCAAAGATTGTAGGAGTTTGCATTGCCAGAGTCACCAATTGCTTATGGGGCTCACGAGATTTCTTAGGCTAGACAAGCCGGAATGTTGGTCACGGGGAGCTTCAGATTGAGATCCCCTTCGAGCAGATTTCTCCCTATTGTGCTCTAAATGAGGGGGAGGATCGTTGGACATGAAGAGTGGCTATAAGTTTTTCTTTGGGAAGACGACGAATCTTTGGAATGGTAGTCTCTATCGCTACTGTCGTCTCTGTCTCGACGTCTACCTGATCCCAATTCACGACTGGAGTAGTGGAAGATAGAGGACGTGCAGAGGCGGTTAAAGCCGTGTGTGCGCCCCATATCATCTACACAAAAACCAAGCGAAGACGAGTTAGTGAGAATCGCTTGGTGGCTAAAACTTAAGTATGGGGTGAAGTGTGAGTGTTCGTGTGTGTCCTAGTGTTTCCCCCTGATGGACCAGTTTCTTTTGCTTTACTTATTGGAGTTTTTTCTCCCTGATGATGAACTTGATCGCCTTCATCGCCTTTCGTGGGCGAAGTAAGTCCTAAGGCCATGGGATCATTGAAACCGTAATCAAGCAAGTCATCAGGGATGGTCAGATCTGATAGACCTTTTAGTGAACCCTCCAGATGTTAGGGAGATGACTCTTTATTAACCGGAGTAATTGTAATTTTTGAGGTTCCATCCACTGCTTTCTTTCTCAATTTGTAGACTAATTTATTTTCCCCCTTTGATGGAGGAGGCGGTTCATTGATGCCGGGTACATCAGTTAGTGGTGTGTAATCGGGACTTATATTCTCATCAGTCGCTCCTGGCACCTCGACCTCTTTAATGTCACCTTCCTCGGATGTGTCGAGCCCCCACTAGTAGGGGCACCGAATGCCCAACCTTATCTTTACCTTTCTTTGCTGTAGATCCGGTTGTAATGGCGCCCGTTAGGAGACTAGTTCGACGACCTTCTGCCAACAATCCAAACTTTAAAAGTGATTCACTGGAAATAACGGATTTGATCTCCCGATCTTCCACGGGAATAGCTAGAATGGCCTCGACGGCATCAGAATACCTAGTGCCTTCGGGATGTGGGCTGATACTTATAAAAGTCGAAAGAAGTTTAGAAAGAATGCACTTCATGCCTTAGACGAATATTGAGTTTGGAAATGAAACTTAATCCTTTCCAGCCATCTTCTCGCAAAGCCGGGGGTAGCGTACGTAAAACCCTTCTTGCTTATACTGGGAGGATTTACTCCATGCCCCTGTCAGGATCTGACACTTGGAGTGTGGTTCAAGAAATATGAAGGATGGACTGCCAGAACGTCTTTCGAAGCGATAAATGTAGCGGATGTCCTCGGGTGTAGGAAGTCTGAATGAAGTTCCCATGAAGGGAATACAAATGCCATAGATAAACGCGTGACTATTGGGATGTAGCTACGCTGGAGTGATCTCGATATACTGTAACACTTCATGGAGAAAGTAGTTGAAAGGTGGCACGCTATCGACCCAATACATGAATTTGTTGCAAGAAGTACATCCAGCTAGGGGCAGGTGAGGCCGATCTTGCCCCGATGGAACTAAAACGTCGTCTAAAGGGGTTCCATGAATTGTACACAACCGACGAAGGCCGGGCTTCGCCGATTTTTGAAGCTTGTGAATCAACAGGATTATCTAGGATAACTATTCCATCTATAACGTCAAGAGCCGAGACTATAACGACAACAGATGGATCTAGAATACCCTGTGTAGGAGTTGTCGGTAGATTCGAAGTTTCTACTACCTTCTGTCGAGAATTTGGCTCAGGCTTATCGAAAAATGTAGCAGAGCTGGATCTTATGTATATCTTCGAGCGTTAAATATGGGTAGATACCTGTTTGAACTATACTTGAAAGACAATCAATATCAGATATAACGAAAAAATATGCCCCCCCCCGTGTGGTATGTGGACTAGTGCAATCATTCAAGCATAAGTATAAAAGAATTAAAGATTTATAAACCGATGAAGTGTGATTGAGCGTTAAAATATCGTCTTCGGAGACCGTCATCGCTGATCGTCTCTAAGAGCTTGTCCTATGATCGGTAGTAGGGATCTCGGAATCAGACATTGGCATCATATGTTGAAGGCTATTATTTGCTTTTGTTGAGTTGAATTCGCATTTATAGTTGTTAAAACTATGAAGTTACTAGTCTGAACCAGTTCCATATGCTTATGTATTTAAATTCTTGTCATTATTCATTAATCATGCATGGGAATATGTGAACTTAATTTATGATGTATTCAAGTTGAGGTGATTTTAATTGCCAATGCCGATCGTCTCCCTAGACCAAAAACACCAATCCATTCATTCTCCTCTCTATCACTCTCTCTTCATCGAACGACCTCACTCAGCTATGCCTTCTAAACTTACAAACTCATACTGACCCACTTACACTCTTTTCTCTCTCATTCTCTAATCACCGAACGACCCTCTAGGTCTATACCGGCCCACTCTCCTAAATTATTACCAACCCAAGCTCCCTTCGAACGACTCCGTCACTTGGAATACCGACCCGGTCGTATTTTCCCTCTATCGAGCGACAGCTGTTGGGACACACCGACCCGCATTGTCTCCTAAGACATCGGCCCAATGCTCTCTCCCAGAACCAAACGACTTCTTACTAGATTGCCAATTCAGCCCTACTCCAACAACCTAACAACCACTCTCCCTCGCTCAATGTGCCCAACAGGAGCCTACATCCTAGAGATCGCCGACCTCTTTCTCTTTCTTCCCACTCTACCTCACCGGCCTCAAAATCTGTTAAGGCTATACTGAGCTCCTAGCCTAACGCGTGTTCTTATCTCCGGTTCTTTCTCCCTCATCTTCAATAACTCCTACTGGTCATAATCTGAAGAAAATACGTGAACTCGAGCTTCATACAAAACCCCTAGTTTGGGGAGATGGATCGAGTGAGAGATTCATACCTATAGGAATGGATCGAAGCTTACAGGAGCCGTTAGATTTAGGATCGAAATTCATTTAGGTTTGTTAACAAAGGGAGTTGCAGGGTAGACGTCCTGGATTCGGGAGGAGAAAGGAGATTTGGAGTAGTAGCCGAGGTTCGAGGGGAGGTAAGTTAGAAGGCCTTATAGAGATAAAGTTTGGGACAACGCTAGGAAGATGAGATATGAAACGAAAAGTGGGAGGAAGGGTATGAAGGAATGGATTTTTATATGGAGGGTGGGAAGTTAAACAGGCAGTCTCTTGGAGAAGCGGTCTTTGTGATTTGATGGGTCGGTAAGTGGAAGGACCGACCGTGTGGTTCGACAAGTAAGCCGAATGAGTGGGTCGAACTGTATATGCTAATTCACCCCTTGTTTTTTTAAAAATAGAAAGGAAAAATAATAATAATAATAATATATGAACGAAAGTTACATTAAAAATAAGATGTGTATGTATATGTATACATGTAATATAGACGAAGATGATAGCGCAAGTGAGAGACGGATTTCACTCGATAGGTGGGTTTGGGAAACCCAATGTGATTCAGCTTTTAAGAAATCGTATGCGTTCAACTTTTAAAAAGTTGAAAACAGGATTCAGACGATGGCTGATTATCATTCTGAATGAAATAGCTCTTGAAAGCGAGGGCTAATGGCTGATTCAAAGCACGCCGCGTTGTTTCACACGATGCATTTTTGGGGGCAAATGTTACTTGACACTTTAGCCCGAGCTACATGGCGATAGTCTCAGAGTCTATGGTTGAATTGGGATAGGACTTGAGCTAAGAAAGGATTGGAAGTATAATAGACTAGTGTGATTTAATTTTTGGTCGGCCTATGCACATAGGTCGGTATATCTGATACTGTTCGACATGATTGTATGGCACAAGAACACAAGGTGGTGCGGCGTTGGAGTGTGGACATGGCAGACCGGCCGATAGTGGCTCAGCCGAGGTCATTCGGTCAGCATCGTTCGGCCACTCGTCGCTCGCCCTTGGAGAAAAAATTAGTGTCCTTCGGCCACTCATCGCTCGGCCTTGCAAAGAAGATTAGTATCGCTCAGCCACTCATCGCTCAGCCTTGGAGAGAAGGTTAATGTCGTTCGGTCACTCATCACTCGACCTTGGAGAGAAGGTGAGCATGGTTCAGTCGCTCATCGTTCGGTCGAGGAAGGATGGAAAAGCTGTTTCGTTCAATTAAGGCTCTGTGTTGGAGGTTCGGTCAGGAGTGGTTCGGCACGAATGTTCGATGTATCTAGTTCGATGCACGATGAGGTAGTTGGCCTATTCTTGGGGTGAACAGCGAAGTGAGGAGATCAACATTGCTTTACTTCGAGATCCACTACGAGTTACTCCAAGTCCCTTGAGAGCTTAGTTCGAGTCATTTGCTAAATGACCACCGATCGACCATATTGGTTTAGCATTTGTCGATCGGTTGAAAGTCGTTCGGTATGCCTCGATCGGCCAACTCGAGATTACCATTTACGGACCGAGTCACCTTGGTTATGGGCCTGCACAGGGCATCTAGCCTACCTTCATCTATAAATAGAGAGGCAACTGTACAGTTGAAGGGACTTTTTTTGGGGAGAACTCCTGGAAGACTCTGCCGTTTTCTATACTCATTTCTTTGCTTTCAAAATTTGTACTTGAGTTATTCGTGTACGGATTGTATCTGTATTCAACTCATTGAAGAAGCAATAAAGATTTCACTCAAAATGGACGTATGCAATTACGCCAAACCACTATAATTCTGGTGTTCTCGTTTTTACTGTTCTTATTGCATTTTACTGCGATATTCATCTGTTTTAATTTATTTTCTTCATTAATCTCTCTACAAAAATCTACTCTTGGGTGTTAGTGACCAATTTTGATGCTAACAGAAATCTAACGCAAAGCGGATGTAGATAAAATATAAATAACTGCAAATGATTGTAAATAACTTTAAATAAATGAATAAATAGCTAAATAAAATTGACCGAAAAGAACATTAAAAATTAATTGTAAACAACTTGTATAAAAGCGGTCTCAAAATTGTAAAAAAAAACTACAACTGTCGAAAACCCTATTATTTTAAATTACTTAAAAAATCTAGAATTATTACTTAAACACTCACCTATGGTCCTTAGCTCTTTTCCTTGGCCTTCTCGGATCCACTTTTGGGGTATAAAATATTTTAATTAAAAAGATCTTCTCCTTGAAAAATATATTCCTTTTAGGGTCCAGCCTCATGCAATGAACCCAGATGGAGAAAATCTGAATGAGAAAAATAGCTAGATCTAGGGTCTTATTTATAGTGTCACTTGTGGATCTCAAACCGTTGGATTTGAAGATTAGATCTGGTGCAACCACGTCATAGGCTCGCCGGGAACCATCGAATGGAAGCACGAACGCAGAGGATCGAGTAAAAGTTGCAAAACATGTCATCTACGAAGCTGGAAAAAAAATCGTCCAAATACATACGCGGGTCGACCGCTTGGTCGACCTTTGTATGGTGATGGTCAACCTATAGGTCAACCCATCTATAGGGAAGGTCGACCCTAGGGTCGACCTGACCCTATATAATTTTCTTTCTCTTTTATTTTCTGATTTATTCTTTCTTTTGTAACTTCTTAGTTTTAACTTGGATTTTGACAATCTATATATGAAAATTGACTAGAAAATTACCACGGACACAATGGCGCAACTCTCATGACTCAATTATGATAATTTCACAAATTTATTAATTATTATAGCTCAAATTTTGGGTTGTTGCATTCTCCCCTCCTTAAGGGATTTCGTCCCCGAAATCTCTAAGGGTAGAAGAATGAAATAAATGTTTTCATCCACGTTCTACAACCAACTACTCAACTATCATCCATTACATCCATTGTCCTTAAGTTTTTCTAATGCAATTTATGATATATATGCAACAGTGCAGTGTCAATGTCCCTAACTAATGCAAAAGATTAGGCGGTCTACTGATATAGTCGACCTTCTTTTTATGCAACCATGTCCGTGCTATGTATCCAAATGAATGCAAGTTTCCTAACGATAACCGATAGTTCTATATGCGTGCTACAATCATCGTCCAAATGCAACAATCATATGGTAATCATCCATTTATAGCAACCATGGAAATAAAATAAAAATACAAATGAGCACGCATCTATATGCATATGCTCTAGTGACCTAGTTAAGCCAATCCCTAAGGGATAATAGTGCCAAGTGTAAGTATATCCATCCATTAGCATCCACTAGAAAACACTTGCAACCACTAGCGTCCATTATACATAACATGTTCTAATAACATGTTTACATCAACTCCTACAATCCATAAGTTAAGTCCTAAGATCTACTCTTCCAAAGGATAATAAAAGAAAGAATCTATTCAAAACTAAAGATGGAAATACGAAATTCAACATTTACTATCAAAGAGATGTGGATAAGACGTATGTATTCTCCCCTAGTCCAATCAATCTCCTCCGAAGCCTCTCTAACCATGTTAGGACCAAGTAGCAATCTCTCTGTAGACTCTAGCCAACACGCAGACGACTTGCACGGTCTTCCATAAAGAGCTTCGAAAGGTGCTATCCCAATGCTAGCTTAAAACCTATTATTATACGCGAGTTCCGCTAAATGAAGATGCCCCTTCAAAGTTCTTCCAAAATCAAGAATACACATCCTCAACCACATGTGTCTTACTATCTTACTAATATCACTTCACTATATAGTCTTCAGAGCTGAAGCGACGATCCTAGGTTCTCACTAGTGTCCTATACATTTTACGGAAACTTCTATTATTACTTCTAAAAGTAACCACTGCTATCTCTTACATAGCCTTACACTTTTTCCTTCACATCTAGGAAACGATTCATATCTACCCCACATTTAAAAGTTTGGTTTGGTATTTATCATTTCATTTCAAAAACTATAGGTTCTAAATTTTTAAAATATCCAATCCTAAAAAATTTTGTCTTTAAAAGTGTTTTTTTCAATTTTCCATTAAATTCAAAGGTAATTGGTTACTTAACATTTCATCTTCCTAGACTTGCATCCTTGTAGCCTTTTTGAATTTACATTATTCCCTAAACCTAGAGGGAAAAACTTATAAATTCTAAGTTCAAAATTGTTCGTCCACGGGAATTCTATCGATTTAGAAATCCGTAGAAAGAATTTTTAATAAAAATTACTTCAAGCGCACGACGTACTATCACAGTACACAGCTGGTACGGGTCAATCCCCAGAGAATTGTTGATTTAAATTTCCTATTCAATCAAATTAAACCAAAGTTGAGAGTGAATTAAACTAGAAAATGAGAAAAATGTCAAAAAGAAATTGATAAAAATATGAGAGTATAAAGACAATTTAGAGACAAATCCACTCTCTAAATCACATATTTCAACAAAACAGAAATTATGATATCTCTTTTTTGGTCATAAATGAATTTAAATAATGTGTTTATTATAAGTATGGCATTTTTGTGCTTTTAGTTAGCTCAACAAAAGCCATCAAACTATAACACAACCTTTAAACCACTTTTAATTCTCATTAAATATGACAACAAAGTTGAATGCAAAATCTATTATAAGTATGGTCTGTTAAATATTAATTAGAAATATAGACCATCAAATTTTAATTTCAACATTCACTTCATTGCCATTATCATATGTAAATGAAGATGTAATTATTGTTTTGATTGTTTAAGCATGGCCTCTTTGTTATGAACAATATAAACAATCAAATTCAACATGAAACAATAAATCACATCAACATTTATTGAAGCACAAAAGAGATCAAAATTAACAAGTTAAATTGAAGCTACATAATTAGAGAACTTCATTGCCCCTAAATTGAAGGGGTTTAGTCTCTCATATTTGTTATCAAATCAACAAATGTAGCTTGCAACATTGAACAAAAAGAAGAGGAAAAAGATAGCAAAATGAAAAGAAAAGCTAAGTAAAAAGAAGTAAATACTAATCTACTAGCATGAAAAGTAAACTACACTATTAACATAAGAAGAGAAGCTTGTAAATAAAATGAAATAAACTAATTAACATTGCATAAAAAAATTACATGAAAAGAAATGACTAAGTAGCCATGAAAAGAGGAAGAGAGCTTTTTTAATTTTTTTATCTAACTTAAAACTAACTAAGAGGAAGAGAGGTTACATGAAGCATAAGGGGTACTTATACAAGTTTAAAACCCTAATTCACTTTTTTAGGGAATGCCCAAACTACCCCTCTAGGAAGCATGGTGGCCAAGTAACCGTTAGCATCCAATAATCATCCATTGAGTGTGCATAAAGATTTAATGGCCTTTTAACATGTGAATTAGCTCTAATTTGTACATTAAGGTAGGTGGGTAGATGGGGTCCTCTATGATCATCAGTTTGAATTATTTCCATCTTCATTCCTTTGTATCTTCTTTATGCATGCATATTCCTTCATGAAACCACTTGTAATTGAGTTTAAATTCCTACAAAACAATATAGAAATTTTCAATTAAATTTTCTCAAATTAATTTATGCACAAAAATGACCATTTTCCCCTAGATGAAGATGAGTATATGACGATTTGAAATAGTTAGAATTTTGGTTTAAACAAGTTAAAATGCCCAATATGATCATTTATTTAATTTAAATAGATTAAATATGGTAGTAAAAATATGCATATTTACGTGGACATCAAATACTTATTCCTCGTTTGCTTTTAAAGCTCTACAGCTTTCCATAAAAATTTGAATTTTTAAACTTAATTGTTACTAAGTTTTTCGCTTTCAAAAACTTATTTACTTTTTCACCAAACCATTTTTCTTTAAAAAATCATTAAAATGTTTTTACATGTTTTTAAAACATTTTCTTTTCATAGATTTTCAATTTTGCAAATACTAGAGTAGATAAGAACAATTATTTTATTAAAAACTCCTTAACTTTCCAATTTCTTAACCTTGGAGGAGTTCCTAACTCCAAATCGAGACTTTCTACAAAGGCCCTCTATAATTTCTCTCCTAACCAACTCTATCTCTAATTACTATACTTCTTATTACACCTAATGGCTTTATACCTTAATATATTGGAACTACTTTCTTAAGAAACTGTTAATGCTAAAACCTTCTATGAATCCTTTAAAAGAGGGCTTCATGTTTATGTGAAATTACAAAATTTTTATTTTATATTTTTTTGAAATAGGTTATACAAAATATGATGCTTTCCATACCTTCTATATCCCTTACACATATTCCTTATAACTTGCACAAAACATCATTATTTGTAACTTGGTTTCATAGAAAATTTTATCATTATCCATTTCATTCTAATAGATTAAAGTATGTTTAATCTATATTCTCTTTTAATAGACAATTTCAATGAAATTTATTAATTTCCAAATATTTAACTTACACCTTTTTTTTCCAATAAAACTAATTTTCAAAACCATTTTAATATATCCATAACTAGAAATCATTTCCCCATACTTATTTAAATAATAAGTATACTTACAAACCACATTTTATTATACTTAGAAATTATTTTCAAAATACATTTTTATTCGAGTCAAAATAGATGTTGCGTAAAACACTGTTACTACAACCCAAAAATACTAGTGTATAGATTTAATTAAAATAAATACTAATAAATCTCGCATAATTTGTAAAATCATTTCCCTTGGGAGTCACCTACTATAACAATAGTGTTATAGTCTATGCTCCCCTTATTTTTCACGAAAACATCTATTACAACAATAAATGATGTAACCTATGTTTCCGATACTTAATACACTCTAGGTTTTTATATTTAAAATCTTTGTTTACTTTCAAAGAAACTAGCGAGCCACATACACTCTATAATTCTAAAAGAATTTTACTTTTAAAAAAATTTACACCACATAAAAACCAATTTAAGTTTCATACCACTTTTTTTTTCAAAAACCCAATATTTACTTTCTTAAAAATATTGACAATTTTTTTTCTTTAACTTTTCAATTCTAACAATTTCATTTTATTGCACTAAACATAATGTGGATTTTCTTCTTACTACCCTAGGAGTACCCTTCTTAAACTTTGGTAATCTCATTTCCTTACTAAAGTCTTTTGTTCCTATTCCTCTTATATGCTTATATTTATTCTAAGGCACTACCATTAAATCCACTTATCTGAAACAATTATAATTTTTGCAATTATCGACACATGGGCTTTCTTCTTCTTCAACTGAATCTATTGTGCATCTCCAATCTTTGCCTTCAACTCTTTGGATTTCCACAATCCAAACCCAAAAGTATAAAAACATTTCTCAAACTCTTTCCATGTTTTGACCTTCTCTGTGCCCCAAGAAACACACTTCCTTAAGCCAAAAGTGACACTTCAAGAATTTTGCCTTCCATTAATGAATGCGAAGTGTACAAAGAACCTCCTCTAGAGGAACAGCATGCTCTTCCATACTCTTGGAAAACACCAAAATGTCATCTATGAACTCTACTACGAACTTATTTAGGACATCTCAAAAAAACATGGCTCATCAAATCTACAAAATATGTTAGGGTATTGGTTAGCCCAAATGGCATAACCAACTACTCAAAGAATCCAGCGGGTGTCCTAAATGCTGCCTTATTGATGCTATCATGAGCGACTCCAAGCTGATGAAACCCAATAGCTAAATCAAGCTAACAAAATACTAAAGTGCCAACCAACTAATCGAAAAGATCATCTATCCTAGGAAGTGGATAACTGTTCTTCTTCATGAGCTTATTCAACTCTCTATAGTCTACGCAAAGTTGTAGGAAACCATCCGCTTTTATAGCGAAGACGACTGACGCTCCCTACTCAGATATTCTCTTTTCGATGAAGCCTTTCTCTAATAGCTCATGAATCTTCTTGCTTAACTCCTTCCTCTCCTTAAGTGCCATGTGTCTCACGGATAATGCCACTGGCTTAGCATCGTCATTTAAATAGATCCTGAAGTTGATCTCTCTTTTAGGGGGAGGTTCCCTAACCTCCTCAAAGACTTTGGGAAATCTCTGACGACTAGAACCGAATCTAACTCTACCGGTGATGAATCAAGGGAATAAAGGAAGCTATACATGATTGACCCCCTATGGGTCGCTAGAAACCTCGAGAGTACTACTGCTTCATGTCTCTAGTCTAATGACTCTCCTCTCGTAGTCTAATATTGCTTTATAAGTGGATAGCCAATCCATTCTCAAAATCATCCCATACCTCAAAAATCCCAATACGTAGGTATCACAGTCAAACTCTACACATAGTATAAAAAATTTCAAGCCCATACAAATCATAAATAAATGTGTCGATCCTCCTATGGGGTTTGAAACAACTATGAGGTCTACAACTAAAGAGATATCTAAGTGCAAACAATCAACTAGAAATGAAAGAGTGTGAGGCTCCAAAATTAAAAAGAGTCTGAATAGGAAAATCCAAAATAGAAATCAAACCTACTACAGAGACTTTCCTACCTCTGTTTGGTCCACTACTAGAAGATGCTGCATCCAAAGCCTGTTCTTGCGCTGTAGGTGCGCTTGCTCTCTGTCCTATTCTCTGAGGACAAGCTCTACTAAGGTGACCAGGCTATCCACAACTATAACACCTTCCCTTCATCATCTTATTCTTACAGTCCCTTACGTAATGACTAACCATTCCACAGCTATTGCATTTCCCACTTTTCTTGATCCGCTTCCGAGGTCCTCCTTCATTCCTCTTGTCCTTTTCCTTCTTACTCTTCCACCACGTCTTCTTAGAGCCTTTTGACTTAGGAACTGCTTTAAGCTCTCCCTTCAGATGCCAAGATGTTGACTGAACTCTCTGTTGGTCCTCCAATCTTAACAATCTAAACATTCACTCTATATCCTCTAACCTAGCTTGTTCTTCCTCGAAATCCTCTATGCCGGAAAACGTTCTACCTCCTAGACTAGTGAAGTCCTTGCATAGCTTAAAAAAAATGGCTGCTGTAGGTGGATTAAAGGGATCTCCACCTACCGGTGCTATATTAGGCGCTTTCCCTTACACCTCTGGTACCATAGCTCTACGGAACTAGTCAGACATACTATGCAAAGAAAAGGAAACTTAGGCTCGAAAGAATCGAAAAAAGGTTGAACTGGACTTTTGAAGGAATTTTTATAAAAAAAATTGTACCTAAAAAAAATATTTATTTTTTAAAAATTACTTCTAGTTTGAAGATATGCTACTTTAAAAATAGGTTAACTTAGGAAAAATATTTTATTTTTAAAACAAGCTTTAGGAATCCTGTAACCTTAGGCTCGGATACCAAATGAAACATCTCACACCCTTTAGTATTCCCAAGAAGGGCACATTAAAAGGCGTGGTGCATTGTAGGTATAGCTAAAACTTTACAAAGACTAAGATTCACAAAATAATTAAATAAAAACAGCAGAAACATTTAAATAATAACACATTTAAAAGTTAAAATTCATACAATAAGTTATAACCAAAATATGACTCAAAATACCAAATACATATGTCTCATGAAAAATACCATCTCAGACACAATATCAGAGCACAAAATCATCCCTCTCAAATAGTACCAGTATATAAAAATCCAAGTGAAAACTTGAAAGGAGAAGAATACATGAAGAAGAACTCCGTATCTGAATCTCCAAGAAAGTTTGAAATCTACTGTCCTTGCCTTTACTGGCCTACGGGGGAAAAGGGGGAAATAGAGGAGTGAATCAGACTAAAAAGTCTGGTGAGTGGAAGTAATTACTAGTATTTTTAAGCAAGATAAAGATAATAGACTTAGCAATAGTTCTAGCACAAAAATAAATAAAAGAAAAGATAGAGCTGGAATAAAATACCATTTAAATGTTTGGTCTGCTTAGATAGTTCTGATTATTTTCAATTGTTTGCACTTTTCTTAGATTGATGTGATTAGGATGAGATCCTAATCCTACTTTAATTTGGCTGAATTCCTAATTCTACCCTTTTGATCGGCCTTCTATCTCCATCGTGCCACTGTGAGCTAGTCCCATCATGTGGGTCCCATAGCAAAAGACACCTGCTAGCACTCTGGAGCTCAATAGCGACTTATCTCCCCTCACAGAGGCCGTAGGTACAACTACCATTAGGCTCGCACTATCTGTTGCTCCCTCTTACCCTAAATAGTATAAGCGTGTCCGACCTCACCTGCCCCATTGTGAGACCATCAGTCTTAATCTAAAAGGGTTATGCCCAGCCTCACCTAAGTGTGTGGTGAGACCATCAGTCTTAGTCTGAAAGGGAATGCTGCCAATTCGGGTCCTACCAAACAAAATCTATTTGCGTCACTTGCTCAAATCCCCTGATTTGAACTTCTATCTATTGGCCCCTTAGTTACTTTAGTTAGCATAAGCATATCTCAGCCTCACCTAACCTACTATGAGACCATCAGTCCTAGTCTACAAGGGTTATGCCCAGCCTCACCTACTGCGAGACCATCAATCCTACTCTGAATGGGTCATGCCCAGCGTCACCTATTGTGAAACCATCAGTTATAGTCTGAAAGGGAAAGCTATTATTTATGGGCCATACTTCTATCTTTTCTTATAAATAAGCCCCTTCTGTTCATTTCTGCTCTATTTTCTTATTAACTAATTCGAATTCTTTTAAATAAGCCTTTTCTATTATCTTTGCTATATTTTCTTATTAACTTAGTGTAAGTCTTTAAAATAAGCCTCTTTCTGTTCATTCTTCTCTATTTGCTTATTAACTTATTCTAAGTCTTTTAAATAAGCCTCTTCTATTATGTCTGCTATATTTGCTCATTAACTTAGTGTAAGTCTTCAAAATAAGCCTCTTCTGTTCATTCTGCTCCATTTGCTTATTAACTTATTCTAAGTCTTTTAAATAAGCCCCTTTTATTATCTCTTCTATATTTTCTTATTAACTTAGTGTAAGTATTTAAAATAAGGCTCTTTTCGTTTTTTCTATTTAATTATAACCTATGTTATAATTTCTCTTTTATCCTGTCTTTCTAGTTATAATCTACTAGTTATAACTTGCTTACAAATGTCAAATTTACCTATGTCGGTCTATATTTTTTTATTACAGTTCTACTTATTTACGTCCAATTTTCTGTACTTTTAATGTTCTTGAAATTTAGTCCATATTAGCAAATTATCCACCTTTTATTAATTTATTCACGTAAAAGGAATAAAAGAACCAAAATTTACAGGCTGAATATAACGACCCGTAAATTTACCATTTTAAAAATGGAATATTTATTTTATTTAAATATTCAAATGTAGAGTTTTCAAACTTAAACAATCAAGTTTTATATGATAAATAAGAATGGTGAACTTATTTTTGATATTGAATAAAGATTTTGGATTTCCATTGTAAAATTGACAAAAGTCGGATTCCAATAAAGAAGATAAATATTCATGAAATTTATTTGAAGGATAAACAATTCCTTTTAAATATATATATATATATATAATCAATATCAAACTCATTTGATAATAATAGTAATTTAATTTATAATGGTTTGATAGATATATAAAATTTGTTTTATAAAAATTAACAAATTTCGTCGCATATCGATAAATCGATGTCGTATTTTTATAAGAAGATTTGGATATGTTTTATATTATTTTATAAGTTAAATATGCTTGTTTTAATTATTTAAAAATAATAAGAAATTTATTTTGAAGTTTGGTTTACATAGATAAATAGTTTAACAAAAAGTTAAAATATGACCGTAAAACGTTTTGTCGATTAAAAGTTGTCGCAACGTTGTCACACATTTGTTAACATGTTTTAACATATACATTACACATTTTAATAACCGAGCATGTGTACTTTTACTAAATAAGATTTTAAAACTTCTAGAAGTCATTAGTAAAAGTACGTAAGAATTAAAAAATGTAAGAAAAAGTAAACATCAAATCAATTTCACATCAAAACAACATAATTATTATTTTACTTAGCTTAGTACTTAAGGGATTAAGACATAAAGTAAGACCTGAAAGGATGATGTTAAGTTTTGAAAAAGTGGAGCTTGCTTTAGGTTGAAGCAAGGTTAGTTTGGTCATTTGGTAAGAGGTTATTTTGGTAAATTACCACTTCTTTCTTTTTCTATAAATACCCACCTCCTTCTTCACTTTCATTCACATTTTTCTTCTTATTTCCCCAAGCTTTTTCATCTTCTTCCTCTTCTCTTTAATGGCTTTTAAGCCATAGAAAAAAGTTCGAAAGAAATAATGTCATCATATTTACAAAATATTCAAAAGAAATCATTGTTCATCCTCTTTAAATCAAACTCCTCTTTTTTTCACATTTTACCTCTTCTTCTCTCGGCCATAATTTCTTCAAACCAGAAATAAAAAAAATTCTTTTTTCAAATCATGTATTTTTCTAGTGGATACAACTTTTATGTTGATCCATTTATCTCATTATCAAGTTAACTATGTCAAAAATCCACTTCTTTTCAGTGCATTTTCTGGCCCAGTTTTTAAGCCAGAGAGTAGGTCATTTTGTTTTGATCATAACTTGATCATAACAGATCCAAATTAGGAAATTCTTTTTTTAAAACCATATAAGATTCCAGTGAAAACAACATTTGTTTTGATAAATTTTTCCAGTTTAAGGTTGCTATACCTGAAACTCAATTCTTTAAAGTGCATTTTCGGACTTCATTTTTGTCAATCCGACAATACCTCTTCTTCATTCTATCATATCTTCCTCAAAACTGATCCAAATCAAGTAATTCTTTCTTTTAGATTTGCGAGAAAGTAATTTTAAACAACTTTTCAGTTAATAAGTTTTTCAAATTTTGAGAGTAAGAGAGTTAAAAAGAAGAGAGAAGATGACCTATTTTTTGTGTCTAATTTTGAGAATTCAAGTTCAAAGCTCTACCGCTTCTTCTCTATATTTTCGACCAACCTCCATCTCAATCCTCGACCTAGCTATTGGAACGAAGATAGTGTTATTTGCTAGTGTTTAATGGAGTAGGAATTAATTAGTAAAGTGTTGGTTGATTATAATGTTGGTAGGAAGTTAATCGCTTTGGTTTATGGTGAGAAACTATATTTAGCATCTCTGTTTATATGTATACATGTTTGATGTTGTGTTATGATTGCTATAGATGCGTATATTTGCTTTTATCATCAAGCGTTGATTGTTTGATATGTTTGTTAAATTATTTTACCAAGTCACGTTGATACATGTCGATAAGCACAAAGGAAATCACTTTCCTTTTGAAAATGAAATGGTTTATATGGAATGCTCAAACCTTTTGGAAATAGTTTTAAAATGAGTTAGAAAAGTTTTATAAACATTTAAATATGTTTTGAGATATAAAGAAAGAAATCAAGATTTCATCTTGTATGTTTTAAAATATGTCCAGATCAATTTTCTAGAAAAATTGCGCTTTTGCAGTTAAGTGACCAAAGTTTAAAATTGATATTTTAAATATTTTAAAAGTATGAAATAAATTATAAAGATCTTTTAAAATGTTTAAAAAATATTTAATTTGAAAATATGGATATATAAATTATATGAAAGTCGTTTTGAAGAATATAGCTTTTAAAACACTATATGTAACACTTCTCACTGCAGTTTTTAATAACTTTGGAAACGTAGTTTTAAACTTAACAATTCTTTCCTATATATCTTGTGAATGATTTTAAAAGAATAATTAAGTAATTTAAATATGATTTGGAAGTTTTAATGAGAGTTTGAATAAACGGTTAAGATGAATTATTTATACCACTTAAACAAAAAGTGAAGAAGGTTAAATATAATAATAAAATAAGTAATGCGGAAATGACTAGTACATTTATCCCACTTGTGAGATCAAGGATAAAATAAGGTGCTTAACTAAGGTTTGGGATGGAGCAAGCAGTGCCCTAAACTTACCTGGCCTATGTTTTCTTTTCTTAAGCGAGGGGTGGAACAGATCGAAAGGAAAGCTCAGATGCTCTAAAATAAAAAGATTGTATTAAGTTTTCGAAATAAAAGAAGACTAGTATTATCAAAATTTAAGCAATCTCCAAAATGAATGAAATTACGACTTGGATTGCATAGTGATAATCTTCTTATACTTGGTATTAAAATCCGAAGAGGAAACTCATCCTATTCGTGTAATTTAAAAGGTGATTTCACCGTTATTTCGCCCATAACACTTGTTGAATACGAAAATTGACGTTGAGTAAAATTAGAATGATTTCTATAATCCTATTTACTCAAAAATGTTTTGCTAATATTAATTTTAGGGTTTATCATTAACAATGCCTTAAGTAACATTGTTTTTGACCCACCTAAAAGTTAAGGAATTTGGATCGAGAGTTAAGTAAGGGAAATTAAAATATTATCCAAAGAAATAGAATGAATTGCTTAGAATTACTCTAATACAAAATAAAGAGATTTAAAAATCATCTGAAAACCCCTTCAAACTAATTTTTGAAATAAAACATATTGAAGACAAAGATCGTTGAAGACAAAGATATTCATGATGTAGGATTACTTGCCATTAGTCCATGGAGGTGAAATTTACCATATTTAAAGTGGCAGTAGTACTCTTTATGAAAATCTTCGATTTGCAAAAACATGATTTGAAGTTAAGAAAGAAATCTATAATTAAGATTTAATGAATGATTTGAAAAGGTTTTCCTAGGTAAAAGAGAAAATGATTTGGAGTTATTCCAGGATTTAAGGAAGGTTTAAACAAACCAAATGATTTGATAAATAAGGCTTAATGATTCCATATACTCTTGAAAAGAAAATGGAATAAACTGAAGACAATATATCTAAGAAAGATATTTGATTTAAATAAAAGATGATGTAATTGATTGATGATTGATATCCACGTATGAACTTAACATCCTTTTATCGATAATTGGATTTCGAAGGAACCGGGTATCGAATTTGCTTGATTATGTTCAGCATGATAGGGGGTTCTCGCTTTGTGAACAGTGACGAAGCTTAGGTTCTTACCCCTACATGTCCCTAAAGTGAAAGGATTGGTAATAGTCGAGTGGCTTGTTGTAAAAGCAAATCTGAGGTACCACTTGTAGTCACCTCCATGTTGAAAAGCAGGAGTGCCGCCATGTTGAAAAATAGAAGGGTAGCGAGATGGTTGAAAAGCTTACCGGGGCGGATACGGAAAACCGGGTCAGGACATTTGGTATCATGGATGAAGGTTGAGCGAGAACTATGGCTTTGGTGGGGGTAAAGACTCATTGGAGATATGATTAGTAATACCTTAGGACTAGTAACTCATTATAGATAGGGTTATTAACACCTTAGAATGAGTTGAGAGTATTATATATGAGCACGTATTTGACATTGTTATATATAACATTTTTTTTTGAAAAATTGGTAAACAAAATAATTTTACCTAGGATTATATTTTGATTACAAAGCATATATTTAGAAAAGTTATATAGTTAGAAATCAAGATTAGTGAAATTTAAACATGAACATCTTATGATTAGAATTTCATGATTTGATTATAAGATGTTTCACAAAGATAATCGATAAGTAAGAAATCTGATAAGATAATTAAGATCTTTAATACTTATTCCAAAATAATAAATTAAGAAATGATAATGTTAAGTTACTGTCATAAATTGATCAATTGTTATTTAAAAGTTAAAGTACAAATATATTGTGAATTTAGTTTCACGGTTTGACTATAAAGTGTTTGATAATAAGATTGGTTTAAGGAATGGACATATAAGCTAAAAATGATAGAATATAAAATGATTATGTAAAAGGAAAATATAAAAGGAATGAAGGTTTAAAATTCGCGTAAAAGAATGGTGGAAATTTAAATGAAGTTAATTAATATAAGATAAATTGAATTTATAAGATAGGTTTTACAAAGTAATCTCTAAAGGATTTTGAAAATAGAAAAGGTATTTTATGATAACTAATTCGATTGGTTCGAACATAAACTAAAAGTGGGCAAGAGATGTATTCAGATGGAAAGTACTTCTTTTAAGTATTACTCTTCTTGTTAAGAGGATATATGATACTATTGGTAGTACCCAGTTCCTTGGTGTTGTTTCTTTAATGTGAATCATTAATGGATAAATTGATTAGTAATATTTATAAAAGTGTTTAAATCAAAGATAAATTTGGAATCACTAATTGATAAGATAAAGCGGGATTCTCGACGATTTTGGACAATCGAAATTTTTTGAATCACACCAAACTCAAAGCTAAGGAATTTATGAAATATTTTGGTGAAAGATAAACCATTGCGAAATGTTTTAAGTAAATGAAATTGGATAAGTAAAATTAATAAATGTGATTATAAATAAAAAGGATTTAAAAGTGGAGAAATTTATAATAGCATTAAATCGGAAATAAATTTTGTGATTATGAATTTGAAATGGTAGCAACCTACCACAAACTGTAATTCATTCGGATATAAAACCGATCAGAAATTTAGGATGTGTATATATATACTGTTAGGATGTAAAAAGGTATTATATTAAACTAGACTTAAGTCATGAACTATTTATACACTTAAGTAAAATCATGACTCTTTAAAATGTAATTATAGCTTGGAAAAGGTTTTATTAATGAATTCTACCATTAATTAAGGATTTGGACTTAAGTTTTTAAAAGTGATGGATTTACATAGTTGTGTTCATAAGATATAATAAACCTAAGTAATAGTTTTACGAAATGATTCATAAACAATATTAGTATTAAAGAAAATATACAAAAAAATTGAATGAATGAAAAGGATGCGAATAAAGAGAATTTGGTATAACTAAGAAAAAACCAATAGGAATAAATATGTAATTTGTATGTAAATCATTTCGTCACACAAATTTTGATCTAATATCCGAGTATGGAACTTTGAAGTGTTTACACTAATCCAATAAAAAGAATTTATCATTCGATTTCTTGACGTCGAGCATTGATGACTTATTGTGGTCAGTTGCTCGAGTTTTCTATCATAGTTGAGAGCTATGCAAGGAAAGCAAGTGTATCTGATCTAGAAGCTTGATCAAAGTCTCCATTAGAAGATCGGGAGATTAATATTAGTTCGGAAATAAAGTTGTTGGTTCAAATAGAAGATCAAATCAGATATTATATACGGATGATTTGAGTACATCTTATGGGTTTAAGTTTGTGAAATAATGATTTAGGTAAAAAAAAATATGGGTTTATCTAACGACCCTGACTCGACCTTCGAAAATCGGCACCCGTACTTCACTCGTACTCGAATGCCGCAGATTCAAACGCCGAATCCGGGTCACCGGAGCTTATAACACATTAAGTACAACAACACAGCAGAAGAAAATGAATAGTATCATTAATACAACAATGAATACAATATCTGATACAACTCAGTATCAAATACAAATGACTATCAATATATCAAAGATAGATACAGACAATAGCAGCGGACAAACAATGTCTTCAATGCCAAACTTCAAAAACTCCATCTCCAATCTAAAGCTAGCTCGAACCCCCATCAAGTTGAACTTGTAGCAAATGCGATCTCGAAAATCCAAAGACTCCAACGATTTCCAAAAGCTATCAAACAGAATGATGATGGCTATTGAATCTACACCTACTATTTGATTATCTGAAAAACCCAACTCTAGACTACCCGTGCAGAAAATTGTGGGCACCCAGAGTTTAGAAAGGGAATAATAAACTCCAGGTCAGTCATGGGACTGGTATGAGCAAACAAAAACAGTTTTCTTTAAAACAAACAACAAAGGAATCTAAAATATTGAAATCCGCAATGCTTTTTAGAAAATGAAACTACCATTAGGCCTCCCGGCACACACACCATGCAATCACACACTTGGGGGAGATCTCATTATGACAGTCAAAAATGCTTACTATGCGAAAAACCATTTGATATTATTATTAGTGCATAGTGGAAAACATTTGCAAGTATAATATTAATTTTAGCCAGCATACGTACCATTATAGTATGCCTACTATAGCTACTATATTAGATGGAAGGTTCTACAACTAAAATCATACAAGGCGCGTATTGGATGATTGAGTTTCCAACAAATAGTCAGGCCAAGGAACTTTCCATTGCCACATGGGCACGCCTCTGGAGGGACCCCCCGAGAACTTAACCCAGCTCTCTGCCAACACAAGGCCGGTTTACTTCCTTCCCGGGAGTAAAACCCTAAGATATGCCACCCCCGGTCATTTGCGACCTTTATCCGAGAATCCTCAACCACAAAGCAACATCACACAGTAATAAATATACAGTGTCTACATGAGTTAAGTGTGAGAAATGTGGATTAAGGATCTTAAGGCTAATGACAAACACTAGAGGAGGGGGGGTGAATAGTGTTTTGGAGAATTGTTAAATCTTTTTGAGTTTTTGTTAATTTAAACACAAATGTATGCAATATTCAAACACAGATATGATCACAGAATCAAATACAAATGCAAATATAAAGTAAAAGCAGTAAAGGAAAGAACACACCGGATTTTATACTGGTCTGGAGTTACCCTACATCCAGTCCCGCACACAAGTACGGATTTTCTTTCAAAAACAATCTTTACAATTACACCCTCGATTTCAAGGCTACGAGGTACACCCTCCAGAATCACAATCCTCTGGGTAGAGATACTTGATTTTCCGGGAAACAAGTTCACCCAATTGATTTCCAAGGCTACAATCACACCTTTTACACTTGATTGATTTTCAAGGCTACAATCACACCTTTTCTCGCTAAGTTGATTACAAAAATCCTATAACTCCGAATAGCACTGAGGATCTTGTTGAGATAGTGATAGAGAATCAAACCAGAGATAATCTAGTTAGATTCAATGTTGATTTAGGTTGAGTAATGATAAGAATTTGTATATAGAAATATGGAAGAAGAAGAGGAGTGAAAAACCAGAAAAGCTGTCTTAAAATTCGTTGAAACTAACCCATATTTATAGAGGAACAACAGTCATGTCCATTCGTGAAGAGTTATGACGAATAGACACTTCTTTTGAAATTTAAATTTTGAACTCAACTGACACCATGTCGACATGGGGTACATGAGTACGTCGACATCCCAAGGGGATTTCTGGTGTTATGATTTTTCTTTTGAAAATAACCTTTATTTTATATTAAAACTATTTTAAACTTTATAAATATACTTGACTACATTTAAAATACATAAGTAGGTATAAAGAATAATATATACAAAATTTTACTATACTTTTATATTTAAAATCTAAGTAAAAATATTTAAAAGTTAAATATATTATATTTAAAAGATAGTTTATAAACAAGGATAATTTGATTTTGAAATTAAAGATTATTTTGAGGCTAAAAGTATTTGAAATAAGGACAGATGTTTTTGATGCTTTTAAAAGGAAGGTTTTGAAATCATTTTGAAAACAAGATATAATTTTGAAAAATCATTTTGAATAAAAGGTTAGCGGATACAAAACAATGTTCCACTAGGTTTTTCCTAGGTTCCATCCTACTTAGGGTTCCATCCCTTTAACAGGCTCGAAGTGGATTCCATTCCACGAATAAATTGGATTTTAAGATGCCAGTGCTTTTCTAGAAGTTTTAACAAAATTTCTAATTAAAGAATAAATTACTTGAATTCTTGAACTCTTAATAATCTTGATACTCATGAGTCTTCAATCTTGATATCTTGAATCTCTATACAGTACAATCTTCATTCTTGGTACCTGCATGGTTAAATCCTGCATATACATATATATCTAAACTTGTACTGCTAGTATTTATATTTTATAATCTATTCTAAGGTTGTTGTCATCAAAACTATCATCTCACGGACTAACAATCTTCCCCCTTTTGATGATGACAACCTTTGTTTATAAAATATTACTTCTATCCTAATAACTCCCCCTTAATCTGTGCCTAACTTCCATATTTTATACTTCTCCCCCTTTGTCATCAACAAAAAAAACTAACTCTAAACTATATAACACTAAACTATATAACTCCCCCTCATTCTTGGACGAAAATACCTGCATTAATAAACTTATACAATGGAATATAGAATTGATAGTCACAATAATGAATCAAAGATTATATACATGTTAATGTATAATTATACATGTTTTGTACAACAAACATCAATCCATACTAAATATCAATCAAATTCAAAACAAACCAAAGCAAATGAAATCAAATAAATCAAGGCAAACAATTCAAACAAAGCAACCAACTAAAATTGAACGTTACGTGGAACTTCCACCCATCCTTCTTCTCCGAAGATAGGGTCTGCCTTAATAGCATCCCAATTTTCATTGTCGTTGGTGAGAGAGACTGGAGGATGTGCTTCGTTATCATCCTTGTGTAGGGCGAAAATCATCCATCGTATTGCATTGAAATGCCTTTCTTACTCCCTGATCATCTGCATTTGACTCAATTCTAAGTGTCGCTGGTTACGAAGAATGAATTTTCTTGAAGGAATTAAGAGTTTATTCAAGATTTTTGGATAAGTTATGAATTGGATTAGCCATATTTGGATTTGTGGAAGAATGAGAGATAGAGTAGAAAAGAAATAGTTTACAGTGAAGAATTCTGGAAGAAGTAGGTATTTATAGGTGCAGAAATTCGTTGAAATGAATAGACATATGGTAATATTCAAATTTCAAATTCAAAATGAATTGTCATTTCTGACCAGTACATGTTGACATGGTCATAGGGGGATGTCGACATGGTGTAGTGAAATTTGATGATATATTTTGATTTTGTGAATAATTGTTTGTATATATATATATTTATATAATATAATAACATTTATTCTGGAGATAAGATAAGCTGGATAACAGAAAGAAATTCCATTTCATTTCATACTAAAACGATACAACGATTAATCATAAAGAACTACACGAACATTCAAATCAAAATAAACTAAAAAAAACACAACGAGATACAAAAAGGTAGAACTAGTTAAAGGATGATGATGATGAAGAAAGTCCAAGTTTCTTGTTGACTTTGGAAATGTACTTGTTCACCTTGGATGAAATTTTGTCCAACTTCTTACTAACGGATCGTTTAAGAATCCGTTGATTCTAAACAATCGTCTTTTGGTTTTTGAGAAGGGTTTTGGTGGATGGATGAGGAGGATAATCGATGCTTTCCAAAGAGGTTTCACCTTCTTCTTCTTCAATTTCCATTTCATCCCCTTCTTCTTCTTCTTCCTCTTCTTCCATTTCCTCATGAACCAAACGCTCTTCCTTTTCGGCAAGAGTCTCATAAGGTTGAAAAACAAATGGAAGTTTCATAAGCGAAATGTTGGAATGATTGAAAACTTTTCTAGAAACAAATTCTTCGCCTTTGAAATCACTCCAAAATAGTTAAAAATCCGAGTGAGATAAATTCCATGATACAAAGTATTCTCACCCATTTCAAGATTTTTGGGACGAAGTTCATCCAAAATAACTTGCGCCCAATTTATGTCATAATTTCCAAAAATAGCAAAAAGTGCTTCGCAAACTTTTGACGTAGGATTGTTAAAATTCCCCGATCTTGGGGTCAAAGTATGTTACAAAAGAAGATTGACAATTCTTGCTTTTGGTCGAAAATTTCGATTTTTGAATTCAAAATTATCATTCCCTTCGAAAATGTGATGAAATGTCTCACGATCGTTTTCATCGATTTTAAAATTAGAAAGATCCATTCCCGTACACTTGCAATTGAGAATGGTACCAAAAAGATCACAATTCAAAACAATTCTAGTGCCTTTGACACTACTCCAAATTTCATTCTCATTTCCATTATAAAATCCACGGTTTAAATCTGCATAGAAAATTTTGACAAGATTTGGATAGCAAACAAAATCATTTTGAGAAGCATCAACAAGACTAAGAATTTGATTGTTTGCAAAAAGAGAATCAATTTCATAAGAAGAAAAATCTTGAAAGATAGCAAACTTTCCGGGATGGACTTTGGCATAATTAGCATAATTAGCATAATTGATGTATGCTTTTATTGCCTTTGGATCATTGAAGAGTTGCTCTTTTATCATTCTAGAAATTCTCATGGTGGAGGGGTTGCTTGAAGAAGACATTAAAGTAGGGAGTAGAGAGCTTGAAGTTTTGAAAAGAGAGTTTGAATTTGAAAATGAGAGTGAAAAGATATGATAAAAGATAGTGAATAAATAGATTCTCAAAGGACATGTTCTCTGGTCAAAAAGTAGCTTTTCAGAAAATTGAATACAGTGAAAAAGGTGGAGGAAAATTCAAACATTTGAATTCAAATTTTGAAACTCAATTTCTGGTACCTATGTCGACATCATGGAAGGGACCATGTCGACATGTGCCAATGAATTTTTGTGATTTATTTTCCTAAGTTCTCTAATATATATACACTTTATTTTTTTTTAATGTTTATATATTTCTGAAATATTATTGGACTTATAGTATATTTCAAAAAGTATTATTATACTATTAAAAATAATAAAAATAATAATAAAAAAATAGAAAATAAATTTTAAAATTCAAATAACACACAAATTCAAAATCAATCAATCAAGCAATTAAGTATCTAATTCTAAGCAAGCAATTTCAACCAATTATATTATAAATGTGTACTTTTTCTGAGTCCATTTCTCTGAATTCGTTGGAGTCGTGAACTGCCGTGAAACACAAATTTGAATTATCTATCTTCTGATCATCATCACTTGAAGACGATTCTGAATCATCTAGAGTAGCAGTAAATGCACGCTTTTGTTTCTTTCCTGGATCATTGTTCATAGGAGGATTCTACCTTTCTGGATACGGACGGTCTCTTTTGATATGGCCTGGTTCATCACAGTTGAAACATTTGACATTATTTGGCACTACATTCTGATTTTCAGAGTTCTTATAGTTGTTTCTCTTGATATTATTCATCTTTCTGTATTTCAGAAATTTCCTAAAATTTCTGGTTATAAAGGCTATCTCTTCATCATCATCACTGTTTGAATCTGATCCATTGGTCAATGCATTGAATGCCATTGATTTCTTTTCAAATGCTTTGCTTTCTCTTCTCCCGAGTATTTGGACTTCGAATGACATTAGATTTCCAATTAATTCTTCTATCTTTAAGGTACTGATGTCATTTCCCTCTTCGATCGCAAGTGTCTTTTGATCCCATTCTGGAGTAAGAGAATTTAATTTTTTTTTGACTTGATCTTCTTCAGAAAATTCCTTTCCCAAGGATATTAAAGAATGCACAATATCTTGAAATCTGCTATACATATCTGAAATAGACTCATTAGGATTCATTTTAAATAATTGAAATTGATTTGTGAGCATGGAAATTTTGGTCTGTTTAACTTTGCTCGTTCCTTTGTGAGTGACTTGCAAAGCTTTCTAGATTTCATATGCAGACTTACAAACTGACACTCTATTAAATTCATTTCTATCAAGTGAACAAAACAGAATACTCATTGCTTTAGAATTGCTTTGTGCAACAGTCATTTGCTTAGCGGTCCATTGTGCAAAATCAGTTGTGAGTTTAGAATATTCAGTTTGTGTGATATTCCAAGTGTCTAATCCAATAGACTGTAAATATATTTTCATCATACATGCCCAATATGCATAGTTACTGCCATTAAAAAGTGGTGTCTGACAGTAGACTGACCTTCTACAAATGAACTAGCGACAGGGGTACTAGTGTTAGTAACAATACCAGTGTTGGTAGCCATTTTGAATTTTTTTTCAAAAATCAGATCATGAAACTTTAAAAACCTCGCTCTGATACCAAATGTGAGAAATGCGGATTAAGGATCTTAAGGCTAAGGACAAACACTAGAGGGGGGTGAATAGTGTTTTAGAGAATTGTTAAATCTTTTTGAGTTTTTGTTAATTTAAACACAAATGTATGCAATATTCAGATGCAGATATGATCACAGAATCAAACACAAATGCAAATATAAAGTGAAAGCAGTAAAGGAAAGAACACACCGGATTTTATACTAGTTCGGAGTTACCCTACATCCAGTCCCGCACACAAGTACAGATTTCCTTTCAAAAATAATCTTTACAATTACACCCTCGATCTCAAGGCTACGAGGTACACACTTTAGAATCACAATCCTCTGGGTAGAGATACTTGATTTCCCGGGCAATAAGTTCACCCAATTGATTTCCAAGGCTACAATCGCACCTTTGACACTTGATTGATTTTCAAGGCTACAATCACACCTTTTCTCGCTAAGGTGATTAAAAAAAGCCTATAACTCTGAATAGCATCGAGGATCTTGTTGAGATAGTGATAGAGAATCAAATCAGAGATAATCTAGTTAAATTCAATGTTGATTTCGGCAGAGTAATGATAAGAATTTGTATATAGAAATGTGGAAGAAGAAGAGGAGTGAAAAACCAGAAAAACTGTAAAATTCGTTGAAACTAAACCCTATTTATAGAGGAACAACAGTCATGTCCATTTGTGAAGAGTTATGACGAATAGACACTTCTTTTGAAATTTAAATTTTGAAATCAACTGACATCATGTCGACATGGGGTACATGAGTATGTCGACATCCCAAAGTGATTTTTGGTGTTTTGATTTTCTTTTGCAAATAACCTTTATTTTATATTGAAATTATTTACTTGACTATATTTAAAATACATAAGTAAGTATAAAGAATAATATATACAAAATTTTACTACACTTTTATATTTAAAATCTAAGTATAAATATTTAAAAGTTAATGTTGGGCGAATTCTCACCTATGGGATCACGAGACCAAGAGGCATTAGCTTCCATGCCGAACCACGGCTTCTCCATTACCTAGCCGAACCAAGTATACCTCCTATCTACCGAACCAGAGGCCAACCCACCACCGAATCAAACTCACGTCCTCGTACCACCAGACCATTCATAGCCGGACCAACACCACCGAATCAACCCAACACCGAACCAACTCTCACCACTCCATCAACTACCGGTCCAAACTCCCTCTCCATCAACTACCGGTCCAAGCTCACTCACCATCTACCTGCCGAATCCAATCCCTGCCGAACCAACACACTTCCCCACACCTACCGGACCACCTTCGTGCCGAACCAAACTCCACCGAGCTACCACCGAACCATGCCTGCCGAATAAACCTCCTGTCCACCTACCACCGAACCATGCCTACCGAATAAACCTCCGGTCCACCGAATCAACCTTCATTCCATACACTAGCAAATGAACCACCGGTCCAACCATCTCCTACCACCAATTGAACCATCTTAACCACTGCCGAATCAAGGCCAAGAAGATACGACCGAACCAAATTGCCAGGCCAGATCGCTCCAGCCCAGGCCCACCAGCAGCTATATACTTCCAGGACCTCTGCCCTCAGCCTCACTCTATAAATAGAGGGGAAGGGGTACAACAATGGCAGACAAGTTTGAGAGCTCAAGCACGGAAGGAACTTTCAAACAACTTTCATATACTTGTATACAAAGCTTTGTACTTGTAATCTGAAAGAAAAAGGATAATAACATATAAAGTGGACGTAGGCACGTTCTGGCCGAACCACTATAAATCTGCGTGTCTTTTTACAGTTCAGTCCCTGCTATTTACTTATTTGCATAACTCACCCAAATCATTGAAAACAACATAAAATCAACTAAATCATACGACTTTGAGATGTTTGTCCATTTTTTGTGCAAACATTTTTGGTGCTTTCATTGAAAGCTTGGAACTCGAAGCTTCAGCTTCCCTCATTCAACCTTCTTTCCCAATAGCACCCTTCATTGCCTAGGAAACATGACTTCCAGGCCGAGAAAAGATGCCAACAAGGGAAAGAACGTTGCAACCAGCAGCGCTCCAGATCCAGTGGATCCAGATCAAGAGAACCGTCCCACTACGACAGCAGTGCCAAATGTAGATCAGGCAATTCCGACAGCCCCTGCCGCGGAACAACCGACGGCAATCACTAAGGCAGACCTAGACAGAGTTGTGGTTGAAGTGACTAACCGCTTCGCATCCCAACAAGAAGCTTTGGTGAACCAACTCATGTCACGCTTGAGGGATGCCGAAGAATCCAACCGCAACACTGAATCATGGGGCGAGTCTCAATCCGGAGGATCTCGGAGACAACAAAGGTCTTCCCTCTTCGAAGAAGCTATCAACAGGAACAACAATGATAGGGGCCGCGCCCGGACTCAGCCAGAACCCCGACTCGAGGAAGCGCTTGGAACCGAACCCTATGGGGGAGGCACCAGGCGAGGGTCGGATGTAGCTGAGCCAGTCATGCCACCTAATCATAGAAACCCCGCTGAACGGAGCCGAGCTAGAACCCAGCCCGAAGTTGACCCCATGGAATGCTCGAAACAGAACCCCACAGGGGAAGATCAAGGCAGGGGCCAACTGTAGCTGGTCCTAGCATGCATCCGAGCAGCCAAAGACAGCCACTGGATAACGTCAGAAGTGATAGACTATACCATCCCTACAGGTCATCTGGACGAGATCGATCCCGCGGGGAAGAACCAAGCTCATTTTTGTCCGCTCCAAATTCCGATGAAAGAATGGCACGATTATTCAGGGAATGCGTCCGACGGGAGCAAAGGGATCGAGGGATAGGCGCTAGGGTAACCAGCCCTTTCACCCGCGACATCGAAACCGCCGTCACCCCTCGAGAATGGAAAATGCCGACGATGGAACCGTACAAGGGAACTTCCGACCCCGTTGTACACTTGCAGAGATACACACAGCATATGCTCATGAGCGGAGCAACGGAAGGAGTGTTGTGTAAATGCTTCCCGCTATTCCTAGCAGACCTAGCTACCTCCTGGTTCTGCCATCTACCCCAAGGATCTATCAGCTCATGGGAGATGTTGAAAGAAAAGTTCATTAGCCAGTTCCGCATTCATGTGGAACAACCCAAGGATGCTTATCTCTATCTACTGTCAAACAGAAATCCGGAGAGACACTGCAACAATATCTAACCCGGTTCAACGCCGTAGCGGCCGCAGTCCAAGATGCCGATGAGAAACTCACCCTAATGGCCCTCTGTAGTGGTGTGCACCCAGATACCAAGTTTGCTAGAAGACTAACTAAAGAAAAACCAGCTACCTTACCCGATTTCTTCCATGAAGCTGGGAAGTACATGAGACTCGAAGAGGCTGCCACTGAAAGGCAGACAGGACCACAGGCTATGACGGCTCATGGAAACGCCCCCGCCGCAGCGAAGGACATTCGGAGAAACGACTCCAGAGACAATGCAGGGGGCAAGAAGGGAGAAAAGCGCTTGTACCGACCAGGACCGAGATTTAACGCTTACACTCCCTTGAATGAAATAGTCGAGAACATCTTCCTGGCCACCCAGGACGAACTTACATACAAGCGCCCCCCGTACAAGAAAGAGTCAGATCGCGCAATCCAGTCCGGAAAATTCTGCCGTTTCCACGAGTCTCATGGGCACGACACCAATGAATGCCGCCATCTCCGAGACCTAATTGAAGAACACATCAGGAGAAAGAGGCTGGAACGCTATGTAAAGGGCCAGGACAGGACTCCAGCTCCCGCCAAGGAAAACCCAGGGCAGCTCCACCTAGAGACACGGAGGAAATCGCAACACCAGCGGTTCCAGCCAAGAGAAGATAGTGGTCCATACAATATCAGGAGGGCCACACATCGCCGACAAGAGCCGGGCAGGAATGGAAAGATATGGAAACTCACTCAGAAGCGAGGGAGACTGCGTCAATTCTGTTATGGAAGAACGCCACCCTAAGCGGAAGGAAAATAATGACATCACATTCAGTGGGCGCGACCTAGAAGGAAGGCAATACCCTCATATGGATCCTATGGTCATCTCTGCCTGGTTCGGCCCAGCTGAAGATTTTCGAATCCTAGTAGACACTGGAAGCTCAGTGAATATTCTGTTCAAGCATGCTTTCGACAAAATGAAGCTGTCAATGAAGGACGTGTCTCCCTGCAACAAACCGCTACACGGTTTCACTGGAGAAGCAAAGATGCCCCTCGGACAATTGGATCTCTTTATTGAATTGGGAAGTCATCCCCGCTCCGCCGTTCGGAAACAAACATTCGTGCTAATAGACAACCACTCGGCCTACAATGCCTTTTTAGGAAGACCAGCCTTGTCCGACTTCCAAATTGTCCTTGCCCCATGGTGCCTGAAGATGAAGTTCCCAACGGATAATGGAGTGGGAGAAGTAGAAGAGGATCAAGACGCCGCTCGGGACTGCTATGTAACCGAACTTCGCAATAATCGCAGGAGAGATAAAGGAAAAAATGCAGAGACTATTCTCTGCATGAAAAGCTTGGAAGCATAGCAACTAAAGAAAGCCCCTCCTCTTCGGTATACCAGTGATCCTTTCAATGAATTAGACCCCAGGGACAAAGAGGAGGAGGCCACCGCCGAGCCTGCAGAGGCTATGGAATTCGTATCTGTAGACAAACGCGACCCAAGTAAACTGCTGAGAGTCGGATCTCAGTTAAAAAGAGAATTAAAGAATCAACTCATTGATTTTCTTCGCCACAACATGGATGTATTTGCGTGGACGCATGCTGATATGACTGGAATCTCCCCGGATATAGCATGCCACGCACTAAACATCGATCCTACCAAGGTACCGGTAAAGCAAAAGAAGAGAAGTATGGGGGCAGAACGATCAGCAGCCCTCGAGGAAGAAGTAAAGAACTTACTTGCCAATGACTTCATACGTGAAGCCATCTACCCGGAATGGATCGCCAACCCGGTGCTGGTAAAGAAAGCTAATGGGAAGTGGCGAACATGCATCGATTTCTCCAACTTAAATGACGCTTGCCCGAAAGACTGCTTCCCACTCCCCCGAATCGACCAACTCGTGGACAGCACTGCCGGACACGAACTCTTATCCTTTATGGACGCATACTCAGGATATAACCAGATCCCTATGCATGCCTCCGATCAAGACCACACTAGCTTCATCACTGACCGAGGATTGTACTGCTACAAGGTAATGCCATTTGGACTTAAAAACGCCGGAGCTACTTATCAGCGCCTCGTCAACAAGATGTTTGCAGAACTGATAGGACGAACTATGGAAGTTTATGTGGATGACATGCTGGTAAAATCGAGGAAAGCCAACGACCATATAAGCCACTTGGACGAGATGTTTCAAGTACTTCGCAAATATGGAATGAAATTGAACCCTCTAAAGTGCTCCTTCGGGGTATCATCGGGAAAGTTCTTGGGATTCATCGTTCATGCCAGGGGGATTGAAGCAAACCCCGAACAAGTTCGAGCTTTGCAAGATATCAAGATACCATCCACTCGAAGAGAGATGCAAAGCCTAAACGGGAAAGTGGCCGCCCTAAGTAGGTTCATCTCTAAAGCAACCGACAAATGCATCCCATTCTTCGAAGCTCTAAAGAAAGACAAAGGAAAATTCGAGTGGACCGATGAATGTTCAGCAGCTTTCCTTAACCTAATCGAGCACCTCCAACGGCCACTAGTACTCTCGAATCCGAATGAAGGCGAAGAACTATACCTATATCTTGCTGTGTCACCCCATGCTCTAAGCGCTGCTTTGGTAAGAGAAGAAAACCGCACACAACGACCAGTGTACTTCATAAGCAAAAGGTTCACGGGGGCAGAAGCCCGGTATCCCAAACTCGAGAAACTGGCGTACTGTTTACTAATCACATCAAGGAAGCTACGACACTATTTCCAATCTCATTCCATCCGAGTTCTAACCGATCAACCACTAAGGCAAGTACTTCCTCATCCCGATACTTCTGGGCGGTTACTTAAATGGTGCATTGAATTGAGTCAACATGATATCACCTACCATCCCCACACCACCATCAAGGGACAAGCTATGACCGATTTCATTGCCGAATTCACCACCAGTGAAGGTAAGGAGCAATCCGAGGTGTCAGAAGACGTCAAATGGAATCTCTTTGTAGATGGAGCATCAAACGAACAAGGCTCGGGGGCAGGCATCGTGATAGTCACCCCCAGGGGAAGAAAGCTGCGTTATGCACTAAGGCTGGAATTCGCTGCCACCAACAATGATGCCGAATATGAAGCAGTAATAGCCGGATTAGAGCTCGCCCTGGAGATCGGAGTCAGTTCCTTATGTCTTCACAGTGATTCACAACTCATCGTAAATCAAATACTAGGAGAGTTCCAGACTCGAGGAGAGCGGCTCACGGCATATCTGAAAAAGACCAAGCGGCTGCTCAATCAATTGGATCACTACTCGATCAAACACATTCCTCGAGAAGAAAATCAAGAGGCCGACGAGCTGGCAAAGCAAGCTAGCATGGGAGATGATACCACTTCTGGAGCGATAACTGTCTCAAGGCTACTAACCCCAAGTTTCGAGCAAGTAAATCTGACAGCTGCAACCGAAGAAGAAACTTGGATGGCTCCTATCCGGAAATACTTACAAGATGGCGCATTGCCCAGCGAGCGTAGCGAAGTCAGGAAAATCTTGAGGAAAGCCTCCCGCTACACACTGCAAGAAGGAATTCTCTACCGGCGCGGCTTCTCTAACCCCTTATTACGATGTGTCGCTGGAAGGGAAGCCAAGGAAATCTTATCCAACATCCACCAGGGAAGCTGCGGAGATCACACTGGAGGGCAGACTCTGGCAAAGAAGATACTCCGACATGGATATTTCTGGCCCACCTTGAACAAAGACGCCTTAGACTTCGTCAAAAAATGTGACAAATGTCGGAAATTTGCCAAAATTCCTCGACTACCGGCAAATGAGATCACTCAAATGACTAGCCCTTGGCCCTTTGTAGTATGGGGAATTGACTTGATTGGTGAACTGCCAATGGGCCGAGGCGGAGCTAAATATGCTATAGTAGCAGTCGACTATTTCACCAAATGGGTGGAAGTAGAACCTCTAAATAAAATATCTTCGACAAAAATCATTAACTTCTTGATCAAAAATGTTCTGTGCAGGTACGGAGTACCACTCAAAATCATACCTGTAACATTCTAAAATTTTCGACTTTCGAAAATTCAACATCGACACTCACTTTATCGACTGCCGAATATCGAAGGCCGAAAACCGAGAAGTTATGGGTTTTAAAAAGAATTTTAAGAAAAGAAAAAGAGAGAAGTAGAAGAAGATAACAGAAAATAAAGGGAGAGGAAGATAGAAAAAAAGAGAGAAGAGAGAAAAGAAGGTAGAATATTTTAAAATGGAAGAAAACAGAAAGAAAACAGAACAACAGAATCACATCAGAATCTCACAATTCGCAGCGGAACAACATATAATAATAAATGAATAATCTTTAAATAAAGAACTATATCAGTTATTACATCACATTATATCTCATTACATCATATCATATCATCAGAGTGTACAACAACATACAACAACAAACTGTGCAGCGGAAAAAGAAATACTATATAAGTAATATGCCATGCCATCCATCTTGCCTCCAGCAACTCCAGAATATCCAGAATATCCTGATAAACCTAACTCTTAACTGCCCGTGTGGAAATTGGTGGGCACCCAGAGTTTAGGAAGGAAAACAATAAACTCCAAGTCAGTCATGTGACTGGTGTGAGAACTCAAAACAGTTTATTTATCTTTAAAATCTAAATAGAAGAATATCTTTAAATCAATTCGCAATGCTTTTTAAAAAAATGAGACTACCATAAGGCCTCCCGCACACACACACAATGCAAACGCAGAATCGGAGGAGATTTCTCCTTATGATAGTCAAAGATGCTTGATACGCATTTAAAATAACATTTGATATTATTATTAGTGTATAGTGTAGGAAAAATATTTCGGAAGTAGAATATAAATCTTAGCCAACATAGACATTTCGAACTATGCCTACTATAGCTACCATCCAAACAGTGGTGACCACCATAAGTGAATGGCAGGTTCTACAACTAATACCGTACAAGTTTCGTATTGGGAATTGGATTTCCAACAAATGGTCAGGCCAAGGAACTTCCCATTGCCACTGAGAATGCCTCTGGAAAGACATCCCCGAGAACCAAACCGGAACTCTGCCAACACAAGGCCGGGTTACCCCTTAACTGGGTAACTACTGACACGAGCACGCCATTCCCCGGTCCTTTAGGACCTTTTCAACCAAGCGCTCGATATCCAACATCACACCATAATAAATAGAGTGTTTTCAACATGAGTAAGTATCTGGGCTCCATACCATGATACCACCCCTTTCCAGAAGGAAATGCACATACCCTAAGGGGAGCTACAGCAACCCCTAATAACCTTGCCGCATCTTTCCTGTTTTGACCATTTCCGGGATGTGAGGCTCGACGAAGTCACGTCCACAAAAACATACTTTATACAAAAGCCATGCTTTGGGTCAACAAATGATCAACACAATGATCACTAAGATAGACGATCAAATAAATGATCCTATCACAATAATCAACACAATGATCATTTCAGCATCACTCAGCATGTCACATTACCAAAATGGGATATATCGCTGATAACTTCAACTATATAACCTTTGAGCTCGTACGTCTCAAAGAAGGGTGTTAAGCAAAGAATAAATTCTCCGCCACCAACAGAAATATATTTGAAAGAAATCGGCTTTATATCTCAAATTGTAATGTCAGGCATACAATCCATACAAGTCTGTTCCGGGATCGAACAAAACCGAAGGCACTTACAAAGAAGTCCTTGCAATCCGGATATTCACAATCCTGATCGGATTCACCATCACTTATGGAATCTCTATACCAGGTGCGACCCAGTGCAGAGACAATCGATAGGTCATCCTATCGCTCTCGCAAATACCGGTCTTCAACACCGATCTTCAAATGCAATTCACGTCGTATCACATATTCGGAATGGGTTATACGACCCCATGGTCCTTTCCCGGTTAACCCGAATAGTGAGCGCTTATTCAAAAATAAGTGTGCATTCAAATTCAAACAATCATATCAAATACCCATTCAAAGGGAAAACTGATAGTCGGTTATTGAACTATCAATTGATATGCATACATCACCAGATTCCAAATAATTTTCCAAATTATTTATTTTCCCAAAATATCTTTACTAGATATATAGTTTCAACACTTCAAAAATAAATCAATATTTATTTTCATACAAATTCCACTTTTCATTCATAAATTCCATAATGAATTTATATTTCAAAATATCCATGCATATATGATTTCACTCATTCATTTCAATTTATCTTCAAAAAGATAAATTCAATATATTCACTTTATATTGGAAAACATTTCCATACTTATTAAAAATAAGTAATTCACAAATCTTTTCATTTTCAACACTTAGAAAACATTCAATATACTTAAATCGAATTAAGTATATTATTCATTCTTTAAGGGAAATCATTCTCTTAAACATTTTTATTTGGGCCAAAACGAATGTTACGTAAAACATCGTTACAACGTCCCAAAATCACTAGTATAGGGATTCGAAATTAAAATAGATATATAAATCCCAATACTAAATCAAAACATTTCCATTCGGAAATCATTTACTATAACAACAGTGTTATAGTCCACTATTTCCTTTTATTTCTCGAAACATCTATTTCAACAATAAATGTTGAAATCTATGGTTTCGAATCTCAACATCTTTTAAAACATCGTTAGATCGTTTTAATTCTGTTTAAAACACCAAATCTAAAACAATTTCTTTAACGTGTTATTCACTATTCAAAAACGTGAATAAACTTCGTTAACAAATTTCATCCTTTTATTCATTTTAATTCAAAGGATTATTCACTATTCAAAAATGTGAATATAACTCCATTAATAGGTTATAACAATTAACTTATCAAAATAAGTTGTTTGCGAATTTATAAAACAACGTTTATAAATTCCATATCTATTTATTTATAAAAACTTCCTTTTTATAAATTCCTTTATTAACCTATTCCAGTTTGTAACCAAATTATAAACTAAACGTTCATATTATAAGTTAATTACTTATAAAATGATTATTTTACAAAATCGTTCTTTTGAACTTCATAATTATAAATCTTATAACTTATAAGATTCATTTTCTTAACCAAATCTCTTCTTCAAATAACTTTATAAATTTATAAATCTTACTATTTATAAATTTTATTTATCACTTTACCATTTATAATTTTATAAATTTCATTCATTTATGAAATTCATTTTTACATCATTCAAACACTTATAAAAACTCGTTTTATAAGTCAATATTTCAATTTATAAATATCCATTTATAAATCTCTTAATATAAATCAGTTTATATTATTCTTTTAAAACGTCTTTAAATTCCTTTAAAATTTCACCACTTAGATTTATAAAATAATCAAATTTTATAAATCCTATATTTAAACTTTTATAATATATTCAAAAATCCAATCTAAACTATTTTATAAAATCTTTAGTTCATATTTCTCAAAAATCAGCTTTTAACTGTATTTCTCAAAAATTATAATTTTTATAACTTTAAAAATTATAACCTTTCATTTCTTTAAAATGGATCAATTCCAAAAATATAGTATATTCTCAAAAATCACTTTAAAATCATTTTAAAATCCCAAAATCTGGGTCCAATGATGCTACACACCAAATAGTCAATCACGACAACAACGATATCATATATCAATATGATAATCAATCAAATATCTAAATATCTGAAATAAAATAAATACTGTTGAGGAATCCAGTTGGATCCCTCCAACCTGTTTCCTGCATCCAAAAACATTAGCACAATACCAATTTCGCTCCAGTACGAAATTATCGCGGTATATGTTCTTAATAAATATTATCCGCTTAATAACGGCGTAATAGGGTCTCATCCGCTAAACAAAAAATGCGGGAAATCAATAACTGCAATATATACATATGCCAATATATATATATTGATATTATATATAATACCAATTTCACTGTTTATGAAATATTCGCGGTATATGTTTATATTAAATAACATCCGCTTACTAACGGCGTATAATGTCTATTTTAAAAATCAATAATTTACAGTCATCATTCAAACATGCATTCAAATATTTTAAATCTAACTATTTAAAATAAAATCGAAATCTATTCGATTGAGTGAGAAGTTCTCACCTTGGTTTTAATTTCCGTTTTAGCTTTTATTTCGAATAAAATTAAACGCGCGTTTAATTTTACCCGAAATTCTCACTAACTCCAAACGACTCCAAACCAACTCCATCGCGTAGTGCTCGTCCATACGATTCCAACGCAACTGAGTTTGCATTTTTTCGACCTCGTATGAAAAAGATATGAATTTATGAAGTTTGCACACGATTTTATAAACTTAAATTACAATTTCTTTATATTTTTAACATACACAAATATTAGCCGTAGGATCCCAAAATCTTGAATCCAGGCCGCACGACGCAACCCCTTTCTTCTTCATCCCTTCCACTTTCACGCGCACGGCCGAACAAAACCCAAACCATTTCATTTAGGGTTAAATTATACTACCACCACACTCGCTCTTGCATCGATCAGACAACTCCACGCGAATGCCCATAACACAAGCTACTATCGGCTGCGACTAGGGCAAGCTCGGTCATCTCTATCGTCTCGAATTGCGTGATGAACGTATGGCCTTTGAACGCAAATATCCATTGATTTGTAGCTCCAACCTCGATCTCCACCGTTGAACATAAGGATCTCGCTGCCCTCTACAATATTGTAGTTGGAAGTTTTTGAAATCATTGAGTGGATTGGAAGATAAACGAGGAAGAAATCAAGACAATTTCGGCCATAGATTGCAACTGGCGGCCGCGTTTCGTAAACTAGGGTTTTAGAATTTTTTTTTATTTTATTTTGTGATTTTAGGTCTATTTATAGAGAAATTTTCGAACACTATTCATCCGGAAATTCCGAACTCCGATTTAGGCGCCGTAACCAGCGTACCTAGGGTTTATCCCGCGTTCCGGACACAATGGAACAGGTTTCGGAAGCTAATTCGGAAGTATGTGCGAGTTATGGCTGAAAACGCTCAATTTGAATTAAACCGATTTAAACCGATTTCTAGGCGTTTTAATTTGTACCGGACAAACGGTAAATCCAAACGACTTGAAATTTGAAACCTTACAATAATATCACATTACGGATCCGATGAAACTGGTTTCGTCGAAATCCGAGACTTTTTGAAAAATGGCTATTTTGACTCGCCAAATTTAAATTAAAAATAAATCGATGCGTTTCGAGCTGCCACGATCAAACGATAACTCCGATTGACACGAAATTTGAAATCCGGTAATAACTAACTATTATGGATCCAATGAAACTGGTTTCGTTCAATTCTGAGACTGTTCAAAAATTGGCTATTTTACAGTCGATTATTAAATATTAAAATATTCAATTTTCACAAATTAACTTTTAATTCGATTTTAAAAGTTCTAAAATATTTCTATAACTCCAGTATGATTAAATAAAATTTTCCAAATTATTTTCAATCATTTTTAACTCAATTTTTTAATTATTTTCATAATTTAACACATTAAATTATCGATTTAATTATCCAATTAAATCCAATAATTCAAATAAAAATTTATTTGACTTAAAAATTCACTTATTAATATTTAAAATTAATTAAATATTCAATTTTTATTTTCTAAAAATTCTGGGTCGTTACAATCTTTCCCCCTTAAAAGAATTTCGTCCTCGAAATTACAAGTAAGAAAAGTTACAGAATCTATTTATTTTTTCCAAAATTCATAATTAAATTCCTTACAATACTTTACTAAGTTTTCAAATCATACTTAGTTATCTTTTCAAAAACAATTATATCATTTAACTTTCAACTTTAAAACAAAGTTAAAGTTTTCAAAATTTTCCAATTTTTCTCAAAAATTTTCTAACGCCTTAAATTTTCGGAAAAATTCGCCATAGTCTCCTTTGCGCGGCTCGATCCGAAAAAAAAATGACAGTATATATATCACAAATATACATCTCATCAAGTAATGAGGCATCCCGAAGGGAAAAAAGTGTAAAAGTACGATATTTAATCCGAGATATGTACCTTATATTTTATTAGCAAGCATATACGGCTAATATAGCGCTAAAGCGAGCTCCAAATGCGAAGCAACGCGATCCGCACCTACTAAACACTTAACAAACAACATGAGAACATGCACATATACAATAATCTCAATATACAACATATAGCAACATAACAACTATATATGTCACATAGCAATGCAACAATAGCAATATATATTCAACCATCAACCAACTACATTCATAACCAATAATATTCATTCATATTCTCATTCATATATAATGAATTGGTTTTCACTCTAAATCATATTTGATTTATTACATTGGATTTACTAACATTCATTCTCAATTCAATTAGTTTACATTACTAATTAAATCCAATTCACTTTCAATTCTATTCAAATTTATTTACTTCTAATTTGAATTCAATTACATTAGCTTTCAATTTCATTAATACTTAATGAATTACATACAATCAATCAACAATCAAATAACAACCAATATATATTAATTACAACCAATTTTTTTTTTTGCTTTAAATTGATTTTCATTCAATTTTATTCAACTTCTAATAAAATTAGATTTTAATGAATTAACACTTTCGTTAATTATTCCTTATCAACTTAAATTACATTCAATTGTTTTAACATTCAATCTATTCATTCAATTCAATTACAAAGTTGAATTCTATTACATAACTCAAGTTCATATTCATTTAATCCACTTGATTATTTACTTCGATACCAAAATCAACTTAATTCAATATCTCTTAAGTTATATTCCATTTAACTTTAAATCACTTCTTATATATATAAGTTTATTTCACAATTGTAAACACTTTAATTATAATTCAATTCTTATAATTCACTTGCTTATACAATAATTCTTTTATTTAGATTATTCAAACAACCTAACAAATCAACTTATATATACACTTTAATAATTTTGAAAAATTATTCCTTTATATATAAAAATATAATCGAGGCAAAATTATTTCATTTACCCAATTTTAAAATCAATATTATGTCGAATTGTTCTATTCAAGTGTTTAGAAACCCCTTCGGCAAAGTTGTACATACCGTGCTGAGGAAGGTTCATATGCCACTCAATAAACCAATCATCACAATATAAAACAATTTTATTCACTAACAAATACGCTCTCATAGCTATTATTACACTCAAACTCATTCTAGAGTACTGCTGACTCTATCTCTAATGAATTATACCCAACAGAACCATGGTTGTCGCTTAACCATCAGTGCTCTGATACCAAATGTAACATTCTAAAATTTTCGACTTTCGAAAATTCAACATCGACACTCACTTTATCGACTGCCGAATATCGAAGGCCGAAAACCGAGAAGTTATGGGTTTTAAAAAGAATTTTAAGAAAAGAAAAAGAGAGAAGTAGAAGAAGATAACAGAAAATAAAGGGAGAGGAAGATAGAAAAAAAGAGAGAAGAGAGAAAAGAAGGTAGAATATTTTAAAATGGAAGAAAACAGAAAGAAAACAGAACAACAGAATCACATCAGAATCTCACAATTCGCAGCGGAACAACATATAATAATAAATGAATAATCTTTAAATAAAGAACTATATCAGTTATTACATCACATTATATCTCATTACATCATATCATATCATCAGAGTGTACAACAACATACAACAACAAACTGTGCAGCGGAAAAAGAAATACTATATAAGTAATATGCCATGCCATCCATCTTGCCTCCAGCAACTCCAGAATATCCAGAATATCCTGATAAACCTAACTCTTAACTGCCCGTGTGGAAATTGGTGGGCACCCAGAGTTTAGGAAGGAAAACAATAAACTCCAAGTCAGTCATGTGACTGGTGTGAGAACTCAAAACAGTTTATTTATCTTTAAAATCTAAATAGAAGAATATCTTTAAATCAATTCGCAATGCTTTTTAAAAAAATGAGACTACCATAAGGCCTCCCGCACACACACACAATGCAAACGCAGAATCGGAGGAGATTTCTCCTTATGATAGTCAAAGATGCTTGATACGCATTTAAAATAACATTTGATATTATTATTAGTGTATAGTGTAGGAAAAATATTTCGGAAGTAGAATATAAATCTTAGCCAACATAGACATTTCGAACTATGCCTACTATAGCTACCATCCAAACAGTGGTGACCACCATAAGTGAATGGCAGGTTCTACAACTAATACCGTACAAGTTTCGTATTGGGAATTGGATTTCCAACAAATGGTCAGGCCAAGGAACTTCCCATTGCCACTGAGAATGCCTCTGGAAAGACATCCCCGAGAACCAAACCGGAACTCTGCCAACACAAGGCCGGGTTACCCCTTAACTGGGTAACTACTGACACGAGCACGCCATTCCCCGGTCCTTTAGGACCTTTTCAACCGAGCGCTCGATATCCAACATCACACCATAATAAATAGAGTGTTTTCAACATGAGTAAGTATCTGGGCTCCATACCATGATACCACCCCTTTCCAGAAGGAAATGCACATACCCTAAGGGGAGCTACAGCAACCCCTAATAACCTTGCCGCATCTTTCCTGTTTTGACCATTTCCGGGATGTGAGGCTCGACGAAGTCACGTCCACAAAAACATACTTTATACAAAAGCCATGCTTTGGGTCAACAAATGATCAACACAATGATCACTAAGATAGACGATCAAATAAATGATCCTATCACAATAATCAACACAATGATCATTTCAGCATCACTCAGCATGTCACATTACCAAAATGGGATATATCGCTGATAACTTCAACTATATAACCTTTGAGCTCGTACGTCTCAAAGAAGGGTGTTAAGCAAAGAATAAATTCTCCGCCACCAACAGAAATATATTTGAAAGAAATCGGCTTTATATCTCAAATTGTAATGTCAGGCATACAATCCATACAAGTCTGTTCCGGGATCGAACAAAACCGAAGGCACTTACAAAGAAGTCCTTGCAATCCGGATATTCACAATCCTGATCGGATTCACCATCACTTATGGAATCTCTATACCAGGTGCGACCCAGTGCAGAGACAATCGATAGGTCATCCTATCGCTCTCGCAAATACCGGTCTTCAACACCGATCTTCAAATGCAATTCACGTCGTATCACATATTCGGAATGGGTTATACGACCCCATGGTCCTTTCCCGGTTAACCCGAATAGTGAGCGCTTATTCAAAAATAAGTGTGCATTCAAATTCAAACAATCATATCAAATACCCATTCAAAGGGAAAACTGATAGTCGGTTATTGAACTATCAATTGATATGCATACATCACCAGATTCCAAATAATTTTCCAAATTATTTATTTTCCCAAAATATCTTTACTAGATATATAGTTTCAACACTTCAAAAATAAATCAATATTTATTTTCATACAAATTCCACTTTTCATTCATAAATTCCATAATGAATTTATATTTCAAAATATCCATGCATATATGATTTCACTCATTCATTTCAATTTATCTTCAAAAAGATAAATTCAATATATTCACTTTATATTGGAAAACATTTCCATACTTATTAAAAATAAGTAATTCACAAATCTTTTCATTTTCAACACTTAGAAAACATTCAATATACTTAAATCGAATTAAGTATATTATTCATTCTTTAAGGGAAATCATTCTCTTAAACATTTTTATTTGGGCCAAAACGAATGTTACGTAAAACATCGTTACAACGTCCCAAAATCACTAGTATAGGGATTCGAAATTAAAATAGATATATAAATCCCAATACTAAATCAAAACATTTCCATTCGAAAATCATTTACTATAACAACAGTGTTATAGTCCACTATTTCCTTTTATTTCTCGAAACATCTATTTCAACAATAAATGTTGAAATCTATGGTTTCGAATCTCAACATCTTTTAAAACATCGTTAGATCGTTTTAATTCTGTTTAAAACACCAAATCTAAAACAATTTCTTTAACGTGTTATTCACTATTCAAAAACGTGAATAAACTTCGTTAACAAATTTCATCCTTTTATTCATTTTAATTCAAAGGATTATTCACTATTCAAAAATGTGAATATAACTCCATTAATAGGTTATAACAATTAACTTATCAAAATAAGTTGTTTGCGAATTTATAAAACAACGTTTATAAATTCCATATCTATTTATTTATAAAAACTTCCTTTTTATAAATTCCTTTATTAACCTATTCCAGTTTGTAACCAAATTATAAACTAAACGTTCATATTATAAGTTAATTACTTATAAAATGATTATTTTACAAAATCGTTCTTTTGAACTTCATAATTATAAATCTTATAACTTATAAGATTCATTTTCTTAACCAAATCTCTTCTTCAAATAACTTTATAAATTTATAAATCTTACTATTTATAAATTTTATTTATCACTTTACCATTTATAATTTTATAAATTTCATTCATTTATGAAATTCATTTTTACATCATTCAAACACTTATAAAAACTCGTTTTATAAGTCAATATTTCAATTTATAAATATCCATTTATAAATCTCTTAATATAAATCAGTTTATATTATTCTTTTAAAACGTCTTTAAATTCCTTTAAAATTTCACCACTTAGATTTATAAAATAATCAAATTTTATAAATCCTATATTTAAACTTTTATAATATATTCAAAAATCCAATCTAAACTATTTTATAAAATCTTTAGTTCATATTTCTCAAAAATCAGCTTTTAACTGTATTTCTCAAAAATTATAATTTTTATAACTTTAAAAATTATAACCTTTCATTTCTTTAAAATGGATCAATTCCAAAAATATAGTATATTCTCAAAAATCACTTTAAAATCATTTTAAAATCCCAAAATCTGGGTCCAATGATGCTACACACCAAATAGTCAATCACGACAACAACGATATCATATATCAATATGATAATCAATCAAATATCTAAATATCTGAAATAAAATAAATACTGTTGAGGAATCCAGTTGGATCCCTCCAACCTGTTTCCTGCATCCAAAAACATTAGCACAATACCAATTTCGCTCCAGTACGAAATTATCGCGGTATATGTTCTTAATAAATATTATCCGCTTAATAACGGCGTAATAGGGTCTCATCCGCTAAACAAAAAATGCGGGAAATCAATAACTGCAATATATACATATGCCAATATATATATATTGATATTATATATAATACCAATTTCACTGTTTATGAAATATTCGCGGTATATGTTTATATTAAATAACATCCGCTTACTAACGGCGTATAATGTCTATTTTAAAAATCAATAATTTATAGTCATCATTCAAACATGCATTCAAATATTTTAAATCTAACTATTTAAAATAAAATCGAAATCTATTCGATTGAGTGAGAAGTTCTCACCTTGGTTTTAATTTCCGTTTTAGCTTTTATTTCGAATAAAATTAAACGCGCGTTTAATTTTACCCGAAATTCTCACTAACTCCAAACGACTCCAAACCAACTCCATCGCGTAGTGCTCGTCCATACGATTCCAACGCAACTGAGTTTGCATTTTTTCGACCTCGTATGAAAAAGATATGAATTTATGAAGTTTGCACACGATTTTATAAACTTAAATTACAATTTCTTTATATTTTTAACATACACAAATATTAGCCGTAGGATCCCAAAATCTTGAATCCAGGCCGCACGACGCAACCCCTTTCTTCTTCATCCCTTCCACTTTCACGCGCACGGCCGAACAAAACCCAAACCATTTCATTTAGGGTTAAATTATACTACCACCACACTCGCTCTTGCATCGATCAGACAACTCCACGCGAATGCCCATAACACAAGCTACTATCGGCTGCGACTAGGGCAAGCTCGGTCATCTCTATCGTCTCGAATTGCGTGATGAACGTATGGCCTTTGAACGCAAATATCCGTTGATTTGTAGCTCCAACCTCGATCTCCACCGTTGAACATAAGGATCTCGCTGCCCTCTACAATATTGTAGTTGGAAGTTTTTGAAATCATTGAGTGGATTGGAAGATAAACGAGGAAGAAATCAAGACAATTTCGGCCATAGATTGCAACTGGCGGCCGCGTTTCGTAAACTAGGGTTTTAGAATTTTTTTTTTTATTTTATTTTGTGATTTTAGGTCTATTTATAGAGAAATTTTCGAACACTATTCATCCGGAAATTCCGAACTCCGATTTAGGCGCCGTAACCAGCGTACCTAGGGTTTATCCCGCGTTCCGGACACAATGGAACAGGTTTCGGAAGCTAATTCGGAAGTATGTGCGAGTTATGGCTGAAAACGCTCAATTTGAATTAAACCGATTTAAACCGATTTCTAGGCGTTTTAATTTGTACCGGACAAACGGTAAATCCAAACGACTTGAAATTTGAAACCTTACAATAATATCACATTACGGATCCGATGAAACTGGTTTCGTCGAAATCCGAGACTTTTTGAAAAATGGCTATTTTGACTCGCCAAATTTAAATTAAAAATAAATCGATGCGTTTCGAGCTGCCACGATCAAACGATAACTCCGATTGACACGAAATTTGAAATCCGGTAATAACTAACTATTATGGATCCAATGAAACTGGTTTCGTTCAATTCTGAGACTGTTCAAAAATTGGCTATTTTACAGTCGATTATTAAATATTAAAATATTCAATTTTCACAAATTAACTTTTAATTCGATTTTAAAAGTTCTAAAATATTTCTATAACTCCAGTATGATTAAATAAAATTTTCCAAATTATTTTCAATCATTTTTAACTCAATTTTTTAATTATTTTCATAATTTAACACATTAAATTATCGATTTAATTATCCAATTAAATCCAATAATTCAAATAAAAATTTATTTGACTTAAAAATTCACTTATTAATATTTAAAATTAATTAAATATTCAATTTTTAATTTCTAAAAATTCTGGGTCGTTACAATACCAGACAATGGACTTCAGTTTGACAGCGAGGAATTCACCGACTGGTGCCAAGAGCACGGGATTCACAAAAGCTTCTCATCCATGGCTTATCCCCAGGCAAATGGCCAAATCGAAGCTGTCAACAAAATTCTCAAAACGCTGATCAAGAAGAAGCTTGAAAAGTCAAAGGGTGCTTGGGTGGATCAACTTCTTATGGCACTTTGGGCCTACCGCACATCTTTCAGAACATCAACATGACATACTCCTTTCTCTTTGGCATATGGATCGGAGGCAATGCTCCCAGTTGAGACCATTGTGCCTTCCCACCGTAGGATCCACTACAATACAGAAGAAAACGAAGAACTCCTCCTCATGTCTTTGGATCTGATTGAGGAAAGGAAAAACGATGCAGCACTCAAAGTAGCAGCTCACAAACAAAAAGTGGCAGCCCAGTACAACTCCAAAGTCAAGCATCGCAGCTTACAAGAAGGAGATCTTGTCCTCAAGCGAATCTTTCCGCGCCCCGGGGCACTGGACCCCATCTGGGACGGACCATATGTAATTCATAAAGATCTCCACAACGGAGCTTATATTTTGTCAACAGTGGACGGAGGGTGTTCCAGAGGGCATGGAACATCCGACACCTCCGTCGATACTTTTCCTAACTTGTACTGTCCATATGAAGTGAATTAACAAAGAGAATCAGTGGACGTAGGCATTTTCGTGCCGAACCACTTTAAAAAACTTGACTCTTGTTAACTTGTTCCTTTATATCTTGGCTACTTGTTAAGCTTTATCCTTTGCTGTTGAACAAAATCCTTTGCAGATGACATTTCAATTCAGAGCTTCACAACACAACTCCACCTGGACAAATCTAACAGGTACGCTACGATCCTATGCCCTCGCCAATGAGACACTTTGCTCTGGTATCCCTCTACCGCGAGTTAACTCATTGTTTGCCTCGGCCCTTAAAGCCGACTGTAATAAGCCGAGTATAAGCCACCGAGAAGGCCGATTATGCCATGGCAGCTCATTACAGCGATTCGGCTCGCCGGCAACTGTGAACCGATCATAAGCCCCAACATAAGGTGTGGCCAGCCAGGGGCAGTTCACAGTTGACGATCGGCCCCTACGCTAGGCGGCCACAGTAAATCGAATAATACCCGCGATTACGGGCCATAATGGCCCGGGTAGTTACTGTGCGCGATCGGCTCCGATGTGTCTTAAGTGCGGCTGTGGTAAAAAAGAAAACTCCCCGCAGAGGCGTAAGATGGGTGACAAATGTCTCCAAGACCCACAGCTAGGGAAAGTGACTACAAAACCCGTTTGCCACGAACTTAAGCACATCGCGGCCTTCCGTGACCGGAAGTTTTACTTTTCCTATATTTCCATTTCATTTAAAACTTTTCTCCTATTCTCCGTAACGGTGCTTGAAAGTACAGGACATGAAATAGGGAACGCTCGCTAATGGGAACAGAAACTTACAATCGGATGACGAGACACTCAACAGCATTCCGTGCTTAGTCTTACAGGGCGCACGAAGTTGCCGTCCACAGCCGAAACATGAAGGGCGGTACCTTCTACTTTTATACATTAATGCATAGCTGCAGTTCATATTCACACATCACATTTACGTTGCAAAATGAGAAAATTATACTTTAAACAAAAAACTTGGCATCAGGCACAGTCAAGCCACTAGTAACATGCATAGTTACATCACTTACACAGCACAACAAAATAGCGATGAAATTCCAACATAAAGGAATCAGCTTATGTTATGAAATTACATAAAGTCATTCATCATAAACAATATTATTACAGTCACATCAACGTTTTGGACTAACATAAACAGCGATAAAAGGAAATCAAAAGGTGGCCGAATCCGAACAAGGAACCAGCTGCATCCACGCTTCACCCTCATCCTACCAACTCTCCAAGCCTACTTAGCCGCAGGGTCGGAGCTCCCAGCATGTTGATCGGAAGTCCCACCTGTCCAATTCAGAAGAGGAGTCCATTAAACAAACAATAAGCGATCAAGTTATGAAAATATAAAAAGAAAAGAGAAAGAGAAGAGAGACTCACCAGCGTCCGCCGCTTGATCCTCATCCTCCAATTGCACACCCGCTTCCTCCGCAGCACGCAGCCGCATCCCCTCCTTCACCGCCGCCTGCTCTTCCTTCGAAAACTGAGCGGTGACTACATGCAGACTAAAGGCTGCTCCACCTTTCTTACCCGCATCAACCCTGACCTCCTCTAAAGCCCGAAGATATACCTTGGCCATAACCCGGGGATAGTCATCCATCCAGGATAAGCTGCCCTCCTTCCAAGTGCGGAAGTACATGTCCTGCAGCATATCGTTCATCATCCCCTCATCCTCTTCAGACCTCTTCACCTGGGCCTCGGAAATCTGCAACTTAGTGACAGCAGCATCCCTCTCCCGCCGGTATCTCGAGCACTCAGTTTGGAGGGATCTCCTCATCTCCTCCATCTCTTCTTTCAACTTGGCTTGAGCAAGTTCTGCAGCTTCAAGCCTCCCAGATATCTCTTCAACCTACTCGAGATCCGCCCTCCTAACCTCATCAACCGTGGTAATGGCCATGTCTATGCGTTTCTTGCAAGCGGCCGCCATTTTCCGCAACTCAGCTCTGCTAGCCTCTTCCATGGCCTTCTTCAGTCGTTGGGAGTCGGCTTCATGCTACGAAATCTGAATAGCCTGGTCGGCAAGTTGTTTGGCCTGATCAGCAACCACTAACCGCAACCTTATATTGGCACTCCCTATCTCCTCCCCGGCCTTGGCCAATCGGGTGTGATGTTCCATTAACTTCTTGGCCTCCTTCGCGACCCGGTCGATGTTGGCCTTGGCTTCGTCCCCCATAGCAGCTATCCGAGTAGTGAGCAGATCCAGATCTAGGGACTTAGCCTCATCAAGAACCCGAACCATGGGATTGTAGGGGAGAAGATGCTCGCCCGTGGCCTCGTCAAATAAAATATCCTGAGAGCTTGGGTCCAAATCCGGGTGGCCGACAAAGGGATTGCGAGGCACGTCGGGACGTTTTATGCGGATAACAGTAGGATTCTCGGAAGGATGCGGAGAGGGGACAAACTCCGTGGTCTCCTCCGTGGTATCTCGGGAAGGCGGAGTAGGAGGCTGAGGACCAGGTGGTGAATCAAACAAGGAACGCCTCCTCTTCCTCTGCTGGATACCCTCCTCGATGACTCCAAGAAAAGGACGGTAGCTGACCACGTCCCCAGGACGACCAGTAGGAGGCTTCGGTTTAGTAGAAGCTCTCATCAACTTGAATTGTTCGAGGCGGTGTCGAACATCTGACGTTCTGGCCACCTGGCCTGCCCCTGGAGTAAAGAATAAATGTTGCAAGCATGCATCAAATCATGAGGCAAGAGATATATCGAGTTAAAAAAAAGAAAAAAAAGGAACAAGAAAGACGCTTTTACTATACAAACCCTGCAGAGAAGGAGGACCCTGCAATAAGTCCTGGATTTCATCCCAGGACGGGAGCGAGCCATAAAATATTCCTAAGTCCCTATCGTAAATGGAATCTGCAGAAGTCAAAAGTTCACCTTGCTCCGCCGGAGTCACCCTAGCTGAGGAGCTCTTAGGGGATGAATCGGCGCCAGCCCCGGCCTTGCCAGTTTTCTTCGCCTTCTCCGCCAAATCCGATTCTCCCTCCGATTCCCCGAAAGCTTGACGGAGAGCCTCATCCGTCCACTCCTGAAGCTCCCCCACTTGCCTGGAGGTTAAGGCACCAGTGCTGCTACCGCCCTGTCCGTCGCCATCACCATTGCCCTCTCCATCTCCATCGCCATCTCCTCCACCCTCAGACTCTCCTCCTACATCGCCTCCTTCGCCCTCGCCTCTATCCTCTTCCACATCTTCCTCCTCCGGGATAATCGGGCAAGTGCTAGGAGAGGGGCTGTCAGACTCCTTAAGTTTCTTACCCCCGACAACCGGAGGCTTTGTAAAAGTTTTCCTCTTGCCACTCTTCTTCGTGGCCCCTCCTGTAGTCTGGGCGGCTTTCTCTTCCGTCGTATCTCTCTATTTAACCACGGACTGATGTGGAAGAATCAGGTTGTACATCAAGAGTCTAGCATTCCTGATCAGGTAAGCAGCCGATCTGTCTCTCTCTGAAATAGCTTCTATCTCAGCTGTCATCTGAACTAGGCGATCGTTCTCTACAACCACAAAGCCACCTGTCGCTAGCAAGAAATGAAAGCACATAAGGAAAAGAATTGCGGCCAAGACAAGGAATGTAAATAAAACTTTGACTTACATCCGGAGGTGAAGCGACAGTTAGAGACGGAGTCATCTCTGACGAAGAACCACTCCTTCTTGAACATACTATACTTCGAATAGAGGTCCAGAACCGGCTTAAAAGAGACGGCGGACTCCAAGCTAATATATGGGGATCCCTTCCTGTATCCCCTTAGATTGTACAGATACCGTATCTCCCGGTTGGAAGGAGCGCGCCCATACCTCTCCTGAAAGATAGCGTACAAGCACACCAGGATGGCGTAAGAGTTGGGCTGGAGTTGGAATGGAGCCACCTTCAAATAAGTGATGAAGCTGACTACCCAGGCGTTGATGGGAGGAATGGCCCCGCAGATACAGTGGTACCTACTATACGCAAAATACCCTTCAGGAGGGTCATATGACATAACTCCAGCCCTCGGCAGCACCATGAGCGCTCTATCTATTCCGAAGGAACGAGATATAACATCGAGTTGCTCCTCCTTCAGGGAGCTAGGAAATCAGTCAGGAGGGGAGACAAGAAGTTCCTGGGGACCACACCCATCCACTAACGACCTCGGGGCAGATCCATGTTGCGCCGGCCCTGGTTGGGCTGGGGGCACGGAAGAAGACTCTTCTCTATCCTTGGACTTCTTTCTATCTGATCGAGTTTCCGCTTTGCGAGACATTTATCTGTGGCACAAGCAAAAGCACGTTATTAAAACAAGAAGTATGGAAATGTAAGCAAGCAAGTACATAAAGCGAGCAGGTGTATATAGGTCTAGGGTTCCACTCAAGATTCCAATATGAAAGCTCAATCGGCGTAGCCCATTCGGCATAAAGTCCATCCGGTATTAAAGGTTTAAAATTTCATTCAGCATTCTCAACCCAAAGTTCATTCGGCGCTAGAGACTTAAGCTCATTCGGCAGCAAAAAGTGTACCTGATTCGGCACAAGGTCTATTCGGCACAATGTATATTCGGCACAAGGTCGATTCGGCACTCAATCAATTCGGTTTCTCTCTGATTCGGTAAAGAATAACCAGGGGGTGTAGCCCCTATATATAGGCGAGCGCAGGACAACCGGACCAACCGGTTCGGCACTCCACGCCTAATGAAGCTATCCAAAGTACCCAACTTGAAACAAAGCGCGACCCATGCAAGCACGTGCCCCACTTTGGGGGGCAAATGTTGGACGAATTCTCACCCATGGGATCACGAGACCAAGAGGCATTAGCTTCCATGCCGAACCACGGCTTCTCCATTACCTAGCCGAACCAAGTATACCTCCTATCTACCGAACCAGAGGCCAACCCACCACCGAATCAAACTCACGTCCTCGTACCACCAGACCATTCATAGCCGGACCAACACCACCGAATCAACCCAACACCGAACCAACTCTCACCACTCCATCAACTACCGGTCCAAACTCCCTCTCCATCAACTACCGATCCAAGCTCACTCACCATCTACCTGCCGAATCCAATCCCTGCCGAACCAACACACTTCCCCACACCTACCGGACCACCTTCGTGCCGAACCAAACTCCACCGAGCTACCACCGAACCATGCCTGGCGAATAAACCTCCTGTCCACCTACCACCGAACCATGCCTGCCGAATAAACCTTCGGTCCACCGAATCAACCTTCATTCCATACACTACCAAATGAACCACCGGTCCAACCATCTCCTACCACCAATCGAACCATCTTAACCACTGCCGAATCAAGGCCAAGAAGATACGACCGAACCAAATTGCCAGGCCAGATCGCTCCAGCCCAGGCCCACCAGCAGCTATATACTTTCAGGACCTCTACCCCCAGCCTCACTCTATAAATAGAGGGGCAGGGGTACAACAATGGCAGACAAGTTTGAGAGCTCAAACACGGAAGGAACTTTCAAACAACTTTCATATACTTGCATACAAAGCTTTGTACTTGTAATCTGAAAGAAAAAGGATAATAACATATAAAGTGGATGTAGGCACGTTCTGGCCAAACCACTATAAATCTGCGTGTCTTTTTACAGTTCAGTCCCTGCTATTTACTTATTTGCATAACTCACCCAAATCATTGAAAACAACATAAAATCAACTAAATCATACGACTTTGAGATGTTTGTCCATTTTTTGTGCAAACAGTTAAATATATTATATTTAAAAGATAGTTTAAAAACAAGGATAATTTGATTTTTTGAAATTAAAGATTATTTTGAGGCTAAAAGTATTTGAAATAAGGATAGATGTTTTTGATGCTTTTAAAAGGAAGGTTTTGAAATCATTTTGAAAACAAGATATAATTTTGAAAAATCATTTTGAATAAAAGGTTAGCGAATACAAAACAATATTCCATTAGATTTTTCGTAGGTTCCATCCCACTTAGGGTTCCTTCCCACTTAGGGTTCCATCCCTTTAATAGGCTCGAAGTGGATTCCATTCCACGAATAAATTGGATTTTAAGATGCTAGTGATTTTCTAGGAGTTTTAACAAAATTTATAATTAAAGAATAAATGACTTGAATTCTTGAACTCTTAATAATCTTGATACTCCTGAGTCTTCAATCTTGATATCTTGAATTTCTATATTGTACAGTCTTCATTCTTGGTACCTGCTTGGTTAAATTCTGCATATACATATATATCTAAACTTATATTGTTAGTATTTATATTTTATAATCTATTCTAAGGTTGTTGTCATCAAAACCATCATCTCATGGACTAACATTAAGTATCTGGGCTCCATACCATGATACCATCCTTTTCCAGAAGGAATGGACACACCCTAGGGGCGCGACCCCTGCAACCTTGCCACATCTTTCCTGTTTTGACCATTTCCGAGGAGTGACGTCGTGATGCAGTCTCGTCCGCGAAGCTATGCTTTTTCACAAAGCCATGCTTTGATCAACAAATGATCACAACACTTCGTATGCCACATTACCAAATTGGGAATGTATCACTAGTAACCATCGACTACATAACCTCTGAGCTCGTACGTCTCAGAGAAGGGTGTTAAGCTAAGAGAATAAATCCCCGCCACCAAACAGAAATGTATTTGATAGAAACTAGTTTTACATCTCAAAGTGTAATGTTGGACACACATCCATACAAGTCTGTTCCGGGTTCGAACAGAACCGAAGGCACTTCCAAAGAAGCCCTTGCAAATTCGGATAATCCCTAATCACGTCCGGACTTCTCTTCACATATGGAGATCTCAATACCAGCGCTATTCGGTACAGAGACATTCGATGGGTTATCCTTTCGCTTTCGAAAATATTCGGTTTTCACCACCGGTCTTCAAATGCTATACATAACGTCGTATCATTACTCGGAATGGGTTATATGACACAAGGTCCTCTCCCGGCTAAACCGAATAATGAGCGCAATATTTAAAAACATATGGATATTGGGATTTCAGTTAAGTCACAACTTTAAAGAACCAAAACCTTTCTTTTAAATGGATTAAACAAATTCCATTCCAAATCTTTTAAACAAAAGATTCACCCTTTTAACATCACTTTCAAATTGAAACAAAGTTTCACCAATCTTTCACAAAGATTCATTCATAGCTTTCAAAACCATTTCAATTCTAAATCTTTTATACAAAATATATGCCTTTAAGATCATCTTAAATTTGAAAACAAAGTTCACTAACCTTTAACAAAGATTCATTCATAGCTTTCAAAACAATTTCAATTCTAAATCTTTTATACAAAAGGCAGGCCTTTAAGATCCTCTTCAATTTGAAAACAAAGTTCACTAATCTTTAAAAAAGATTCATTCATAGCTTTCAAAACAATTTCAATTCTAAATCTTTTTTTTTTTTTTGGCAAGGCCGGCCTGTTTTTATAGTGGCCAGTCCACTCTTTATTAATCAAAACAACATGCAACGATTATAAACTACAAAGCATCCAAGCAGAGGTAAAGAAACAACCCCTCAATCATAAACTAACAGCACGACAACATCAGGACAAAATTTTAAAAATTAGCGCTGAGATAGAAGACAAACACCGCGCAAATCTTCTCGAATTCCTTTCTTTCCAAATCACTACAATCGTAAGCTTAAGGTATTGGAGAAGGCGATTAGTCGACATTGATTTCCACCTGGTTAAATGGAAGATACGAACCCATTCAAGTTTGAAATCTCTGAGGGGAGGTCTCTCGTGAATATGCTGTAGCACTTCTTTCCATAAATGATAGGAGAAAAGGCAATCGAAAAACAAATGACCGACATTCTCAGCAGCTCGATTGCACAGAATGCACACAGAATGATCGATTAATTGCCTTTTAACGAGATTATCCTGAGTATGTATAGCATTCATCAGGCATTTCCATAGAAGAAAATTATGCTTATGCTTCGAACCAGACTTCCATATACGAGTATGCCAAGGAAAGGGAGAAATGTGTTGATTTTGAACTATAGTTTTGTAAACCAAGGATATACTGTGAGGATTTCCATTCCAACTGAGCCCATCATGTTCCACCATCTTAAAGGAGGCAGAAATGGAAGACCAGAGGTTGTTCAACATAGGCGAACAGACTTGAGGCAATTGAAGAACCTCATTGACAAAAAAGGAATTAGCATTAGCATTAAGGGGAATACCCGAGTTATATATGGGATTATAATCAGTATAGTGAGACAAAATCTTTCCTGGAGCACTCCATGGGGAATACCAGAAGGAATTCGTAGTGTTGCATTGAACCATAGGCAGGTAATGTCTTCTATTCGCCATAAGTCTTTTCCATAGGAAGCTAGCATCTTTGTTAACCTCCATAGTCCAAAAATTGCCACCCTTAAGGTTGTACTGTCTATTCCATACCTCCCACAACCCCACATTATTACTAAGCAGTCTGTTAACATGATGTGAAGCAGTGGCAATGTTCCACAATTTAAGATTAATTATACCAAGGCCACCCATTTTGAAAGGAAAAGTAATTTTCTTATAAGCAATTGGGATGAGTTTAGTGGAGTAAATATTTCCATGCCAAAGGAAATGATTGAAAGCACGATTTAACATATTAATAATCTTATTAGGAATGATAAAAAGTTTAAAATAGTATACACACATAGCAGTGGCAATGACCAGCCTACCAGCTTGAGATAATTTAGTACCATTATAATTTTTGAGTCTATTGGTTATTTTTTCATATAATGGAAGGCATTGCACATTAGAAATTCTGGACTTACACATAGGAGCACCAAGGTACATGGCATTTTGATCCATGACTTGAAGGCCAGAAATCAGAAGAATATTCTGGTAAATATTATCAGTAACCCCAGCAATATTAATATTCGATTTACTTTTATTTATGTATAGACCTGTCATCTGATAGAATTTATGAAGAGTAGAAAACACAGTAGAGATTGATTTAACATTTGGTTTAGTAAATAGGAGGAGATCATCAGCAAACATAAGAGATGAATTATGTTGATTATGGCACTTTGGATGATAATCCATATTTTTATTATTGCATTCAACACTAATCAATAATGTAAGAACTTCCATAACTAAGATGAATAGAGAAGACGAGATCGGATCCCCTTGCCTAATACCTTTTTGGGTTTTGAAATATCCAAAAGACTCACCATTGAGAGATAAGGAGACATAAACTGTAGAAATGCATGTATATATCCAAGCTAAGAAAGGAAGGGGAAAATTCATTCTGGACATAATTGATATGATAGCCTCCCAACCAACAGAGTCATAAGCTTTATGAATATCCACTTTGAGGAAGCATCTAGGAGAAATGTTTTTCCTATTGTAACCTTTAATAATTTCTTGAGCGAGTAAAATGTTATCAGTAATAGATCTCCCAGAAACGAAACCATTTTGATTAGGAGAAATTAAGGTAGTAAGATAAGTTTTCATACGAGTAGAGATAATTTTAGCTATACATTTGTAAATAACATTGCAACAAGCAATGGGCCTGAATTCAGAAACTGATTGGGGGAGATTAACTTTTGGGATAAGGGCAAGTTTAGTATGATTTATACCATTCAGCAAGGTATTGGATTTGAAAAAGTGTTGAATTGCTTTGCAAAAATCATGTTTAACAATATGCCAGCATTTTTGAAAAAACATAGCAGAAAACCCATCAGGGCCAGGAGAGCTATTGGATTTCATTTTTAGAATGGTATCATGTATTTCATCTGGGTTAATTATCTGGATTAAACTATTGGCTTGTTCATTAGAGATAGTATTAAGAGGCAACTCTTTAAGCACATGTAAATTAGCTACAGAGTCAGTTTGAGTAAAAAGGAATTTGTAATAATTAAGAAAGGAGTGCTTAATACTAGTATGAGTGTTAACTTCAAACCCATTCATATCTTTAATCATGTGGACAAAGGCATAAGACTTCTTAAGTTTCAAAGAGTTATGAAAAGTATTAGTGTTTCTATCTCCTCCTATATCCCAATGAATTTTATTTTTTTCACGGAGCATTTTCAATTCAGATTTGATAGCAAATTTCAATCTTTTAGTAATCTCATTAACTTTATTAGAAAGCATTAAATTACTGGGATCATCTTGCAGTTGAATATGTATATCATTAAGTTCAGTGCTTAGTTTGATAGCAAATTCTAAATCTTTTATACAAAAGGTATGCCTTTAAGATCCTCTTCAATTTCAAAATAAGGTTTAATAATCTTCCGCAAAGATTTACTCATAGCTTCCAAACAATTCTATTTCAAACTTGAAATCTTTTCAACACAATTTGGAAATCCTTTCTTTCAAATGAAAGTTATTATTATAGGAAAACAAATAATTTTAATTTTGGAAAAAATCCAATTGCATTTGCACGAGTTAAAGCTCTTCAAGTATAAAATTTGGGATAAATTCAAATTCCCAAAACAATACTTTTAAAATGGTTTAAAACCCATATAAACACATTTATAACTTGAATAACCTTTTTAAACCATAATTTCCAAACATAGAATTCAATTTCGAATTGAATTTAAATTCAAATTAACTTATTTAAATTCCAAACTTTATCAAGTTATTCAAATAAATTTTGTTTTTAAAACTCCTTTTCAAAAGCTTTTCACATTTAACCCAATTCCATTTCCAGAAACTATTTGGATTCAAAATTCAATTTTTAAAACCATTTCAAAAATCTGTGACTTAGCCAATTTCCTCGTGCAATCCATATTTGTGTGTGTATAGTGTAGTCTAGGGGTTTTACACAATAGTGTAACAACATCAATTATCACAGATTCAAGCATATCAATATCAATAAGCGGTATAATCCTATAACGCTTATCTTCTATGCACAGATCCACAGACAATATAATTTACATTCATTACAAATAAATAAATAAATTACATTCATCACAGCTTGAATTAAAACAATTTATATCACTAAGCATCACACAGTAGAGATATCAAACAATTCACAGCAGTTCATACAATTCAAACATCCATAAGTAAGGTTAATTGATCGTCTGTTAATTGAAACTAGATTAATCAGTAATCCAGGTTAATAAATCAATTATAAATTATTTTAATTAATTAACCTTTAATATTAATTAATCAACTCAAACAACCCAGCGAACAAAACGTGAACGTATACAAGGCGACGAAGCCTCTCCGATCACCAACGCCGTCGCCAACAAGTCATTTTTGTCCTCCGCCATCGATCCCGATCACCCAGGTTTCGATTCGAGCTTGAAATCGAAATCGAGTTATTCAAAACGCTCGAACCCAATCTGTTGTTCAACCAAACTGCTCGCACTTTCACCAGCGTTCATCAGAGATCGTGCCGCTCCATCCAGAGCCATGCCACGACGTGCTGCGACGAATCTCCTCGGTGCGATCGGATAAAACGTCCTGACGACGTCGCAAAAACCACACAAATCCAATTGACCATATCAGCTAGTCGAACCCTAGTTCACCCAATGACGATGCCACGACGATCTATACCCTCTCCTGATATTTTTCTCGACATCGGCGAACCCCAAGCTCGCTCCAGCCAAGACTTCAACCTCCCCGATCACTTAGATCATCAGAAAAGCCTCGAAAACTCCTTCACGTTTAACTTACAATTTCTCGAGCTTTACCAAATTAAAAATCATGATTTTTCTTTTAAAAATCATTATTTCCAAGAACAAATCATATAATATAATTGATTCAAAAAATTAAGATACTTGAGTTTTTACATTTATTTGAGTTTCACTGTAATATTTTTTATTCCAGATCAAAATCTACTTTCTGATTTTCTTAAAAATATTATTAAGAACTAGATCATGATTTAACAAACATGTTTTTTTTGAATCCTAAGGTCTAAAGAAGATTAGAGGTAAAGATTTAAATTTTTTCATTTTCAAAACTCTGTAACTAAGAAAACAGAGATACACACAATACACAGACATGCACAACTAAATCTTCATGCATATATATACATGCAGATATACAAACATTTTTCAAATCATCCTCATCATCACAGGCATATAAAATTAAGCAACAACATATAGTTATATTGAGGGTTGAAAGTTTGCTCACCTGGTAATTGAACAGAGCACAACAGAGAAACAAAGGCCTAAGTTTATTTATCTGGAAATGCTTTGATAAATTTAAAGAGATATGAACTTGGTTGTTTGAATCTGATCCTGACTTTGCTTGATCTGATTTGTTCTGAACTGATACTTGATTCGTATTTGCTAACTTCGGGTTTGATTTTGAGGATCTTTGATTTGTATGAAGTTATGTTTTGATGCTGAGACACTTCAGATTTTGAAAATATTGTTTTGTTTTTTTGATTTCCAAGATGAACTGCTTCCAGATTCGAATATTACTTTGCATTTGAAACTGGAATTTCATGTTGAAACAGAGGACCTGGAACAGATTTTGATCTGGAACTCGATTTGAATGACAACTTGTTTACGCTGCATACTTTTGTTTTGAATTTTGATTACCAAGTTTTGAATTTTTTATGAAGAGGGAATGAATGAGCCTGGTTATTTCGTTGTTCATTTTTTTTCTTTTAATGCATGTTAATAAAATTTTCAAATCAAAGGAAAATCTTTCTTGCCACATGTCTTTACTAATCTAACATTTGTTATGCAAGTTTTTAGTTTATTTCACAAGTGTTAAATGCCATCATATTTATGTTTAAACCCCTCACTCTAGTTTATTTAGAATTTATGCTTAAAATCCCTACTTAATTTTAATTTATGAATCATATTTTTTTTTACTTTTATAAATATACTAACTATACTTATTCATTTTAAGAGAAAATGTATCTTAATCTCTTTATCAAATCTTATATAATTTATAAAGGAAAATGAATTAAAAACAATTAATAAATAATCATACACACACACACACATATATATATATATATATATACACATTAGTTTCTTAAATCCAATTTATCAATAAATTTATATACATATATATGAGGCTTTAAATTCAACCCTACAAATGTTCAAGACATTCATTTTTGAATTTCAAATCAGAAATATTCATTGTCAATATATTTATTAAATTTCAAAATTAAATTTCAAATTATAATCCGTTTATACAAATAAATAAATATACATCTTATTAAATTTGGAAAATTTTACATAGACTCATAAATAAATCAAGATTTTATATTAATTACTAATTTTAAGTTTTGCTCAAAACCGGGATCGTTACAGTTTAGGTTCAGGGTAATTTCGAGGACGAAATTCTTTTAAGTACGCGAGAATGAAACAACCCGTAAATTTACCACTTTAATAATGGAACATTTATTTTATTTAAATATTCAAATGTAGAATCTTCGAACTTAAACAATCAAGTTTTATATGATAAATAAGAATAGTAAACTTATTTTTGATATTGAATAAAGATTTTGGATTTCCATTGTAAAATTGACAAAAGTCGGATTCCAATAAAGAAGATAAATATTCATGAATTTTTTTAAGGGATAAATAATTTCTTTTAAATATATATATATATATATATATATATATATATATATATATATATATAACCGATATCAAACTCATTTGATAATAATAGTAATTTAATTTATAATGGTTTGATAAATATATAAAACTTGTTTTATAAAAGATAAAAAATTTCGTCGCATATCGATAAATCAACGTCGTATTTTTATAAAAAGATTTGGATATTGTTTTATTTTATTTTATAAGTTAAATATGCTTGTTTTAATTATTTAAAGATAACAATGAATTTATTTTGAAGTTTGTTTACATAGATAAATAGTTAACAAAAACGTCAAAATGTGACCGTAAAACGTTTTGTCGAAAATCAATGTTTTGTCGATTAAAAGTTGTCACAACATTGTCGCACCTTTGTTAACAGGTTTTAACATATACATTACATATTTTTATAACTAAGTATGTTTACTTTATTAAATAAGATTAGAAAACTTCTAGAAGTCATTAGTAAAAGTAAGTAAGAATTAATAAAAGTAAGAAAAAATAAAAATCAAACCAATTTCACATCAGAATCAACATAATTATTATTTTACTTAGCTTAGTTCTTAAGGGATTAAGACATAAAGTAATAAGTGAAAGGATGGTGTTAATTTTTGAAAAAGTGGAGTTTGCTTTAGGTTGAAGTCATATTAGTTTGGTAATTTGGTAAGTGCTTATTTTGGTAAATTACCGCTTCTTTCTTTTTCTATAAACACCCACCTCCTTTTTCACTTTCATTCGTATTTTTCTTCATCTTTTCCCATGCTTCTTCATCTTCTACCTCTTATCTTTAATGGCTTCCAAGCCATAGAAAAAATTAGAAAACAAAATGTCAAAATATTTACAAAATATTCAAAAGAAATCAATGTTCATCCTCTTCAAATCAAACTCCTCTTTTCTCCGCATTTAATCTCTTCTTCTCTCGGCCATAATATCTTCAAAACCGAACCAAAATACAATTTTTTTTAAAATCATGTATTTTTCTAGTGGCTACAACTTTCATGTTGATCTCTTTATCTCATTCTTATGTTAACCATGTCAAAAATCACTTCTTTCCAGTGCATTTTCTGGCCCAGTTTTTAGCCAGAGAATAGGCCATTTTGTTTTGATCATAACTTGATCATAGCAGATCCAAATTAAGAAACCATATAAGATTCTAGTGACAACAACATTAATGTTGATTAATTTTTTCAGTTTTGAGGTTTGCTATACCTGAAACTCAATTATTTGAAGTGCATTTTCGGGCTTCATTTTTGTCAATCCAACAATACCTCTTCTTCATTCTATCATATCTTCCTCAAAACTAATCAAAATCAAGTAATTCTTTTTTTTTTAAATTTAATATAAAAGAACTTTAAACAACTTTTCAGTTAACAAGTTTTTGAAATTAAGAGAGTAAGAGAGTAAAAAACAAAAGAGAAGTTGACCTATTTTTTGGGTCTAATTTTGAGAACTCAAGTTCAAAGCTCTACCGCTTCTTCTCTATATTTTCGGACAAACTCCATCTCAATCCTCGGACAAGCTATTGAAAGGAAGATGGTGTTGTTTGCTAGTGTTGAATGGAATAGGAATTAATTAGTGAAGTGTTGGTTGATTAGAATGTTGGTATGAAATTAATCGCTTTGGTTTATGATAAGAAACTCTATTTAGCATCTCTATTTATATATATACATGTTTGATGTTGTGTTATGATTGCTATGGATGCTTATATATGCTTTGATCATCGCGTATTGATTGTTTGATATGTTTGTTAAATTATTTTACCAAGTCACGTTGATACACGTCGATAAGCACAAAGGAAATTAATTTCCTTTTGAAAATGAAATGGTGTAAACCTTTCGAAAATAGTTTTAAATGAGTTAGAAATGTTTTATAAAAATTTAAATATGTTTAAATAAATAAATAAAGAAAATCAAGATTTCATCTTGTATATTTTAAAATATGTCCAAATCAATTTTCTAGAAAAATCGCGCTTTTGCAGTAAAGTGACCAAAGTTTAAAATTGATATTTTAATGTTTTAAAAATATGAAATAAATTCTAAAGATATTTTAAAATGTTTAGAAAAATATTTTAATTGAAAATATGGATATCTAAATGATATAAAAGTTGTTTTGAAGAATATAGCTTTTAAAACACTATTTGCAACACTTTTCGCAGCAGTTTTTAATAACTTTTGAAACGTAGTTTTGAACTTAATAATTCTTTCCTATATATCTTGTAAATGATTTTAAAAGAATAATTAAGTAATTTAAAGATGATTTGAAAGTTTTAATGAGAGTTTGAATAAACGGTTAAGATGAATTGTGTATACCAGTTAAACAAAAAGTGAAGAAGATTGAATATAATAATAAACTTGAGTAATGCGGAAACGAATATTACATTTTTCCCACTTGTGAGATCTAGGAAGATAAAATAAGGCATCTAACTAAGGTTTGGGATGGAGCAACCATTGCCATGAACTAACCTGGCCTATGTTTTCTCTTCTTAGGCGAGGGGTGGAACAGATCGAAAGAAAAGCCCGGACACTCTAAAATAAAAAGATTGTATTAAGTTATCGAAATAAATGAAGATTAGTATTATCAAATTTTAAGCAATCTCCAAAATGAATAAAATTATGACTTGGATTGCATAGAGATAATCTTCTTATACTTGGTATTAAAATCTGAAGAGGGAACTCGTCCTATTGGTGGAATTTAAAAGGTGATTTCACTGTTATTCCGCCCATAGCACTTGTTGAATACAAAATTTGATGTTGAGTAAAATTAGAATGATTTCTGTGATCCTATTTACTCAAAAATGTTTTTCTAAGATTAATTTAGGGTTTATCGTGAACGATGTCTAAAATAACATTGTTTTTGACCCACCTAAAAGTTAAGAAATTTAGATCGAGGGTTAAGTAAGGGAAACTGAAATATTATCCAAATGAATTGCTTAGAATTACTCTAAGACAAAATAAAGAGATTTCGAAATCATCCGAAAACCTCTTTAAACTAATTTTCGAAATAAAACATATTGAAGACAAAGATATTAATGATGTAGGATTACTTGCCATTAGTCCCTGGAGGTGAAATTTACCATATTTAAAGTAGGAGTAGTACTCTGTTATGAAAATCTTCGATTTGAAAAAAATGTGATTTGAAGTTAAGAAAGAAATCTATAATTAAGATTTAATGAATTATTTGGAAAAGTTTTCCTAAGTAAAAGAGAAAATGATTTGGAATTATTCCAGGATTTAAGAAAGGTTTAAATAAACCAAATGATTTAATAAATGAGGCTTAATGATTCCATATACTCTTGAAAAGAAAATGAAATAAATTGAAAACAATATATCTAAGAAAGATATTTGATTTAAATAAAAGATGAAGTAATTGATTGACGATTGATATCCATGTATGAACTTAACATTTTTTTATCAATAATTGGATTTCAAAGGAACCGGGATCGGATTTGGATGATTCCTATCCGAAAACCACTTCAAACCAGTTTATATGTTCGAAGAATGAAGATATTTGAAGATGGATATATTGAGACGAGCAACAACGAGGGACTACGTGATTAATTGGGGATAAACTTCCGATTCACTATATTGTAGCAGCGGTATCTTTGTTTTGAAAAATCTCAAAACCACAAGGACTTCTCGTCTTGTAATGGCCGAGGAAAGTACCTTCGGTTTCGTTCAGTCCTAGAACTAACTTGTATGGATGAATGTTTGACCTTGCATTCCAAATCACAATGAGTGATGTCTATAAAAGTATATCAGTCGGTGGCGGAGAAGGCACCTTCCTTAGCTTAACACCCTTTACCGAGACATGCGAGCTCAGGAAGTTATACGTTTGTAGAAATCAGTCATGTGAATGTGGAATGGCAATGTGGCATTCAAAGTGAAAGAAGATGTGCTATGTGAAAAGGTAATCGTTACCTCAAGCTTCATCAACCGAAAATGACCGAAACAGGGTTAGATACGGCAAGGCTAAGTGGGTCATTCCCAATTATGGTATGATCATCTCCTTCTAGATATATTTCTTCCCGCTATGACGTTCGGGATGTAAATTAATGTGGTTTGTATGCTAGAGCGTGCTTGGTTAAAGGTCGGTAACGACCGGAGGATGACTTATTCGGTACTATCTAGTTACAGAGGTAGGCCGGTCTTGTGTTGGTAGAAGGCAGATATTCTGTGCCTCGGGACATCCATCTAGAGGTGTACCCATCGGAAGGTAGTCCCTTCACATGCTCATTTGTAACGAAATCCATCCTCCAATAAGAACCTACGGGTTTGTTTATAGAGCCTAGTATGCTGGAATTTAATAATGGTAACAATTTCGGCTAAGATTAATAAGTTTATTTGCATATGCTTTCAAAGAGATGTCATTAAAAATAATATCTAATGTTTTGATATAAAAGTATTTTAATTATCATAAGGTAAAAATCTGTCCATGTTTATACGTGGGCGTGGTTTTCTGAGATACTCTTTCATTTCAAAGGATTTTATTCACAGCTAATATATGACAATATCATTTATTATTGAGTTTTCTCACGCTGGTTTATCATGCCTGATCCGAATATTTTCAATACTTGGGTCAGATCCGAGTAGTTTCAGGTTTAATTGAAGAAGGTTAGAGTTTCCAAGGAGAGTTGGAGATATTCATCGACGTATGAACATATTCCATTGTCCGCTATACTTAGTTTGTTTTAGTTTGATGTTTGTCAACAATTGTAAGGATAGATGTTTATAACTGTCCAGGCTGAATTTAGGTTAGACTCTAATATATGTATTTAAAATTTTCCGCTGTTAAGATATTTGTTCAATATTATATATTATTAATCCATTCGAGTGAGATTCTATTCTATCTATTTTTCTTTATTACCCTTCATGTTCCGTCTTTTCGTGCAATTTGAGTTGGACATGTATGGTTTATTGTCGATTCAAAGGGTACAAAAAATGGGTCATGACACTGAAATCTAACGCAAAACGGATGTAAATAAAATAAAAATAATTGTAAATGATAGTAAGTTAAGTAACTATAAATAAATGAATAAAATAGCTAAATAAAATTGACTGAAAAGAACATTAAAAGTTAACTGTAAACAACTTGTATAAAAGCGGTCTCAAAATTGTAGAAAAACTACAATTGTTGAAAACATTATTATTTCAAATTACTTAAAAAATCTAAAATATTTACTCAAACACTCACCTGTGGTCCTTAGATCTTTTCCTTGGCCTTCCTTGATCCACTTCTAGGGTATATAATATTTTAATTAAAAAGATCTTCTCCTTGGAAAAATATTCCTTTTAGGGTCCTGCCTCATGCAATGAACCCAAATGGAGAAAATATGAATGAGAAAAATAGCTAGGTCTACGGTCTTATTTATTGTGTCACTTGTGGATCTCAGACCATTGGATTTGAAGACTAAATCTGGTGCAACTATGTCATAGGCTCGTTGGAAACCGTCCGATGGAAGCACGAACGCACATGATCGAGTAAAAGTTGCAAAACACGTCATCTACGAAGCTGGAAAAAAATCGTCCAAATACATATGTGGGTTGACCGCCTGGTCGACATTTATATAGTGAGGGTCGACCTATAGGTCAACCCATCTATGTGGAAGGTCAACACTAGGGTCGACCTGACCCTATATAATTTTTTCTCTTTTATTTTCTGATTTCTTCTTTCTTTTGTAACTTCTTCGTTTTAACTCGGATTTTGACGATCTATATATGGAAATTTACTAAAAAATTACCACGAACACAATGGTGCAACTCCTGTGGCTCAATTATGATAATTTCATAAAGTTATTTTATTATTTAATTAATTCATTAATTAGTTATTATAGCTCAAATTTTGGGTTGTTACACGAGGATTATATTGATCCAAAGTATCAAACTCCTTAAAAGGAATATCAATTTTAATATGATACTACGATTTTACAAGTTGCACCCTTTTCCTCATTCAAGGTTTTCCCATTGGGTTTTCATAACCGAGGTTTTTAATAAGGCATTAGACAATATCTATATCGACTGTTAGGTATATGTAAGCAAGATAATAATGAAGGTGAGCAATCATCGTATATGTTTCAAAATGGGACAACTTCAAATTACCATATGAGAATCCAAGATTTTGAAGATGCATATTCAAGAAAGAGTGTCATATAATATGTAAATTATAAGGGTGAATATGCTAAATGTTATATGGGTATAGCACCTAGAGAGTAAAAGAAATTAGAGGTGCAAGCGAATGACCAGTTAAAGAGAGGGTTTATTCAAAGAAGCATCCCTGAGTGGGATGCATCTGTAGTGTTCGATACTAAGGTGGATGACTCTTCTGTGTCCAAAACTCTCCCTTATTTTTTAATACAAGCCCGTGCTTTTCCTTCCTCTTTGGCATTCAACACTCGAAGCCCTAATCCCTGAAAAATAAAAGTGACGATTGAGATTAAAAGAAAGCATAATCCTTCACGCCTGCCATTAACGAACATGGAGGAGAGGAGGCAGGCATTCATAACCATGACCTAATTTTGATTGATTAATATCTTTAAAAGAAGAATTAGAGAATAAATGAGGATTTAAATAATGATTTTGAAGCTGTATATTTAGATTTACAAATATTTTTGAATCGAGGATATTTTTCAAAATTAAGATTTAAAAGGAATTGAAAAATATAAATTCATTTGATGTAGTGCCATATTATTTTTAAATTGGAAATTGAAATAACAATATTTTCGAGGTTTTAAAAGTCTATTAGCTAGTTCGAATAGGGATTCCTTTAAAATGAAATAAGTTGTTTTGAAATATATCATTTTGAAATATGAGATTTTGGAATTAAATAAGAGAATTAATATTTGTTATTTTAAAAGAAGAAGAAATAAATAAAAGAGGTTTTGTTTTTAACATGGAGTTGAAGTATTTTACAAAATGATGAAAAAATAATTTGAAATGTTTTTATAAAAAGTAGGAAAATGAATTAAACCAATCCTTCATTTCGTTAATCACAAATTGAATAATATATTGATGTGTGTATGAATATTTTTTGACTTGTTTGCTACGAATGAGATGAAGTTGTAATTACCTATTGTGTTGAATTATAAACCGATGAAAATGAAGAATAATGAAATGGGAAATGATTTAAGAAAGAATTAATTAATAAGTGAAGCAAATATTTATTTGTTGTTGATTAGAACAGGGTATCGTGTATTTAATTATATTTCATTAGACAGTATGGGATGTCCTTGTGTGGTATATTTATTTACACAGCACAAGTATAATGTCGGGTAATTCATTGAAGACTAAGTATTTAATGCTTGGATGTTGATGGATTATTTTATATTATGCACAAATATTAATCAATATTATTTGGATTTTTGACTTAACGTGTGTAACACCTCATAATTTGGCGTTAGTTATTTAATTGGTTATCTAGTTAATTAATCAGCTCCAAAAAAGGAATTTCTGCAAACGATGGAATTTGACCACAAAACTTGCACCATTATGTTCGTGGAAAAATTTCGAGCAACTTTCATATTTGAAAATTTGCTATGGAAGTCTAAATAAAGGAGTTATGGACAAAAAACGAATTCAGAATGGAAATAAAAATTGAAACAATCAAGGAAATTAACCCAGGCCCATAGGTCAACTCGCCATTATCAGCGGTCGACTAGGGACGGTCGACCCCTAGGTAAGGGTGGTCAACTGCTCCTAGTGTAGCGGTCTAGGTTTGCTTAGGCCCAACGGCTTGGATTTAATATATTTTGATTTAATGGTTCTGGTTGATTCTAGCGCATATAAGTATAGGCCTAATCCTTCTTTCTCTTCTCATATTTTTCTAAATAGAGCAATGATGCTCTGCTATTTCTTCTTCTCCACTTTCTTTTTAAATTATAAAAATAAGATATTTATATCTATATTCATACAAATTGAAGAAGAATAGAAATCTAATAAAAGGAAAAGAGAAGAGAATCAATTATACGTATATTTGAGGTAATATATATATTTGTATCTATTTTCTCCCCTAATGCCAAATATCTTCTTAGATCTGAATTCTAATATATGTATGTACCCTTTTACATATATTTTTTGGATTAAAAAAGATTTGAAGATGAATCAAAGGATCTACTTCAGATCCGGAGATTTGGATCACTTTTGAAATGTGAGTGAGAAATTTTATATATTATTATGATTTTAAATCTATTCCGTTGGCATACGTTTGATTTTTATGCCTAAATCAATTTTATTTGTGAATTGTAAGCTTAAATTAGTACAGAAAATTATTGCCTACATATTCTTATTTTAGATCTAACTTGAAATAAGTTTACACCTAAATCTGAAAATTAGTCTTTAGGATTTTAGAATTTGAATGTCGTATATTTTTATTCCAAATCTGTACTTGGTTGTAAAATATGATTTTTGGATTATTGCCCAATTTGTGCTATGTTGTAAATTTTCCATAGTTTAATTTGTGGGAAGAACATCCATTTGATTTTTATAAATTTGTTTTTTTTTTCCACTTTTCATTCAAAGGGTGAGTTGATTTAACAAGTAATAAGAAATTATCCATTCCTTGTATTTTTAAATGGAGTCAATCTTTTCTTTTTGTGTTAAACCAATTTATGGAAATCATAGCGGAAAATATTCCTAAGAAACTTAATTTCGGCAAAATAAATATGGAAAACATATTTGGTTACATATTCATGACTAGAATATATTTGGTAGTTTCATTATGCAGTTTATACATATTTATTCCGTTAATAAAACGTTTATTCATGCGTTATTTATGCACAACGTTCGTTAATTATTATCATATTTAGGGAAGCAGATAGTTAGAATTAGAAAATGTGATAATTCGTATCAATGGGAAATAAACTAGGAATTCCAATTAATTCATTAATAGGAAATGAAAGATTGTAACCTAAATCAATGGGCAATTAGTGGGAAATAATGGATAGTATTAAATTGAGGGTTACAATTAATAGTAACAAATGGATTAGTGAGACTGATAAAAATAAAATAGATATAAAAAAGTCACTAATTTGAAATTATTAATCATACATAAATGTCTTAGAAATGTCCATTAGTATTTTATGGACAAATTTGATATTTATGAGCATTAAAAAGGGATTTATGGGTAGATAATTATTTAAAGTAAATCTTATTACCTTAAATAAAAAGGGAACTAGTAAGCTAAGCCCAATGTCAACTTAAAATAGTATAAGTAAAAACTTATAATGATTAATCAGACTTAGTAGGTTAGTGATGCGTCATCAGTAGAGTCGCTGGACATAAGACCGCCCTTCACTTTTAGGCTACTAGCATTTGAGTGCACTTACTACTGATGTGAGATATCACTAACCCTAGGACCCATGACGGCATGATAGATTAGATCTACTTTCTTAGTTGAAAAGTATTAAATGTTCCAAATTTGGAATTAGGAAGTGGTGAGGATATCTCTAAGAAGGTTTACTTTAGTGTTGAGGTACTAAGTGGCTATCTTAGGGCTGCCTCCCTACCAAAGAAGTAACCTAATGAAATTCCATATTTATGATTAAGAGTGATGATGAATATCTAGTAAGGGTTCGCTTTGGGTCTAAGGTACTAAGTGACTGATCTAACGTTATCCTTTCTCCTATAAAAGAAGTACTAAGTAACGTAATGTGATTTCTAAGCAATGTCAGCTAGATAGTACCAAGGAGGAGTCCGCCTTGGGGTTAGGTATTTAATGGCAAAGGCCTACCTATAAATAGGTGTTAAATGGTCAGAGGCCTGCCTAATTCTTATTAATGAGGTATTAAGTGGCTTAGGTCAATCTCTCACATTGCTAAGACTTTAATAACGATAGATGCACTAGTGGTATAACTATTATAAATTATAAGGCCATATAGTGGTCAAAGGTCTCTGTAGTTAGGACCACTCGACCAATAATGACGATGCTATAAGTCCAACTTGGGAATAAGTCTTAATTGACGGAGTCTACCTCGATTGAGGTCTTAAATGGCAAAGTCTTACTATTTCTCTTTCTAAAATATTATGTGGTGATAGTAGAAGCTTGCTTTATATTTTTATAATATTAAGTAGGAAATGGGTATGGACGCATTAGGTGGTTGATCGTCAATATTTTTGTACCTTGGGAATGGGTAGGTAAGTAATCGTGTATGCATTGCATTGTTAGATTAGAATTGTTAACCTTAATAGACATAATAATTAAATGGAAACCAATTGGTATAAATTTATGTTATGGACAATATATAAATTTTCCAGTCACTAGAACGTTGTATTGACCCCCTCCTCTTTACAACCCACAAGACAAACTTAGAAGAAAAGGTCACTGGAGCTAGATGTGTTTAGTTGTTGGAAAAGTCATATTTTCTCTCATGATTGATGCTGATGTAACAATCTGATATCCAAGGAGTACCATTAATTCCAAGGTAGTAGTCATAGTTAGTATTCTTATCTAATTATTTTTTCCATTGTGAGTTTATATTTCTATCAATCTCTGATAATGCTCATGCTTATTCGAAGTACTAGTTCCAACGATCTGTACTTTGATGGAATTGGGTTTTTGATTTTTGTTGAAATTTTGGCCCATTAATTAAGGTTCAATTGTTACATTTTATATCAAAGCCTAGGTTAGTAGATCAGAGGAATTAGGATAAATTAAGAGAACGTATTCGTACTTTCCTATATAGTATTATTATATTTTTACGCTAGATTCTCAGAATTCCGACCATAGAAGTAGTTGTAGTTCCACTCCAAAGCAATGGGAAAAGCAATTACGGCTTGGAAATATCTTAGAGTTAAGATTTTCATGTCGTCTCTTCAGTACTCTATGGACTGTTGGCGATGCGTAAGGCGTTGTTGATAAAGAGCACAAGTACGACATATGGCTGAATCTTGGAGACTGGAGGTGCTCGACTTGATGGTTGTGATCTAGCTACCTTGTGATTTTGGATTTTGATGATGAGTTCTAGTTGGAGACACATATTTATTCCAGATGGGTGGGAAATTGGAGTCTATATGTAGCGAACATCAGAGAAGTTGTTTTGGCAAGAATTTATCCATCGATCACCTCTTTAATGGCAAACCAGATTTTTATTTGGAGAATTAATGTCAATTCCTTAGTTTTAAACCAGTGAGAGAGTTTTTATAAAGTATATTTTGGAAATGCCTTAGATTTTGGAGAAATGGTTTTTCAGAGGATTTATTTTGGAATTTTTTGGAAAGTTTTGAAATTTTAATTTTCAAAGAAACACGTATACTACTACCTTGGTTGTATTAAGAAATTTTTAGTTTATAAAAAATTAATTTTCGAAATCCTTAAATATATATGTATATATCAGTAAATGCTTGATTTTGATTTTTGGCCAGGAAATATTTTTTCAATTTGGGAAATTTTTATTGTAAAAATAGAAGGTTTTTAGAAACCCTAAAATATATATAGGTTTGATTTTTAAGGGAAATTTTGGTATGAAATAGTTTCTATTATTTAGAAGAAAGTATGAAGGAGCATATATTTAGCTCAGTGATTTCTCAGTTTATAAAATGTAGGTTATTAAAATCTTCTCTCTTTAAGGTAAAGACAAAATAGGAATGACATTCAATTTGATTATGTTATGTAGTTTGAAGTGTTGTTGTACCACTATCTATTGGAAGAAATATTTCTATACGAATCAGGCAGGAAATAACAGTTAGAATATTTTTGGATTTTTGGAATCATTGTTGGTCGTAGGAGTTTTTTTTGGACTACCATGAATTGCTGGAGCATAGTTCGGGACTTGGCGATGACATTGACACCGCCTGATGAGGACATGAATTTTTTAGATCATGTAGAATCTAAGGGACGACACAAAATGATTATTATTATTTAGCCCGACCCTAATTAGGTCTAGGTTAAATTAGTGCCCAAAGCCCGTCTAGCTGTTGACCTCTGGCGGTAAACCTGGAGTGGTCTACTAGTTAATGAGCTTTGGCACAACTGCAACCCGAAAAGGGATTATAATAGCAACGTCCGAATTCCCCCAGTTGCCTTCTTTCGTTCCTCTTTCCTCAATAAGCCGAACCCAATCTCCATCCTCCTCCTCCTCTAAGTATCATCCTCTCTCTTCCATTCTTCCAATAGGCGATGCCCTTTTTCCTAGCAGAAGCTGCCTCGCCTCCCCCTCGTACTGGTTTTGAATGTTAGATCTCGCCCCACCACCACTCCAGATCTAAACTCTATTTACTCCCTCCGACCACTTCATAGCCTACGCCACTTTTCTGCACTATCGGTTTTTTTGCACCATTACGGTCTCAACCCTCAAGAGACCACTTGGCTGGACTAGGATGTGCAAAATGTTTTGCCGCTTTTGGGCTAAAAGATCTATTCGTCATGGTAGGATTTGCACTGATCCTCTGCTTCGAGACCTCTAAGCGGGAATATTACTCGTGCTGCATCTGCCTTTTTGATGTCTTGTTGGCATAGAATTTCAATGGAGGCAAATGTTTGATTCGTTCGGAGGTAAAGGGTGTCTTGATTGAGCTGACTAATGATGATCTCATTGATATTTTGGACGCCTCCACGAAGGATGAAGACTTGGGTGGTTTTGAAGCGAACGATTCAAAGATTTTGTAGCAGATTTTTTCTCAGGATGTCGGTGTTTGAAAGATGGATATTCTACGTCTGATTGCCCGTCAGGTTGTGTGCATTATTCAACATAACCTCATCCCCAAAATGAAAGTTACGACTGGATTTATTCCATGGTGCGAAAGACCAATATGCTAGTATTGGTGGCATCGCTGTCAATTGGACTCACGCTCTTATGATGCAATTTGCCGATCAAGGATTAGCACTCCATGGAGTCATTTTTCATATTTTCACATATCTACTCTTATCTTTAGGTAATACGGGTGAACCTCCATGGAGAGGCAGTTTAGTCAAAGGAGAGGCTTCATTCAAAGAAGCGTACCTGAGTGGGATGCACCTGTAGTATTCGCAACCGAGGCGGATGACTCTTTAATGTTATGTGTGGATTATCATGAGTTGTATAAAGTGACGAAGAAGAACAAGTATTTATTCCCATGCATTGATGACTTGTTTGATCAGCTACACAGTGCGAATGTGTTCTATCAAATGGATTTAGCAACCGGATTTCACCAGTTGAAAGCAGCAAAGGAGAGTATGCTTATTACTGCGTTTCGTATGCCATTAGATTTTTACTAGTGGTCAGTGATGCTATTTGGGTTGACCAACATTCCGGCATACTTTGTGGATCTCATGAATCGGGTTTCTAGAGACCAGTTGAACAAGTCCGTGCTTGAGGATTATGCTAGAGATATTGAGGTAGAACAAGTTAAGAGCGAAGTTCTCTAAGTGTCCTTCTAGAGAGAAGAAGTAAGATTCTTGGGTCATGTCATTTCGAGACACAGTATAACAGTAGATCCTGCAAAGGTAACAGCTGTCTAGGAATGGAACCGGCCAAGAATGCTATGGATGTGAGGAGTTTTTCAGGATCGGTGGGATACTATAGACGCTTCATCAAGAACTTCTCAAAGATAGCGGCATCCCGAACCAATTTGACAAAGAAGAATCAGATTTTGTTTGGGATGTAAAATGTGAGCATGCATTTGTGATTCTAAAAGAGTGTTGGCATTGTGCACCATCATTGACCATTCAAAGCGAAATTGAGGAATAAACAGTATACACAAACGCCTACGGTATTGGATTGAGTGCGGTATTGATATAGAAGGTAAAAGTTTGCATATATTAGTCAATAGCTAACACCGCATGAAAGGAATTATCCGACTCATGATTTGAAATTGGCTGCGATTTTTTCTTCGAAGATGTGGAGGCATTATCAGCTAGGAGAAATGTTTGAGCTATTTAAGGGGGAAAGTCTATAACAGCCCTACTTTCTACACCATTTATATTAATAAATTTTATTAAAATAAAAAGTGCATAGATTCTAATTGTGATGATTATATTTGAAAATAAATTTTAGTTAATTAAATTCTATTTTACAATAAGCTTTTATTAAATAAATTCCTTTCAAATAATATTTTGAAATTGAATAAAGTTGCCCAATTATCAAAATGCAGTCGTAGAAAAGAATGTTAATCAGATTATATTGGGTGGAAATTTGTTTATAAGTAAATAAAAGAATTAATTAAAAGAGAATAAAAGAGAAATGAATAGATTGAGATTACTAGGGCCAAAACCACTTTCAACCAAATCCATTCGTTCTCTTTTGTGTCTAAAACTCTCTCTTATTTTCTAATAAAAGCCCGTGCATTTCCTTCCTCTTTGGTATTCAACACTCAAAGCCCTAATTGTTGGAAAATAAAAATCACGATTGAGATTAAAAAACGAATAAACCTTCATGCCTATCATTGACAAACATGGAGGAGAGGAGGCATGACTTCATAATCATGACCTGATGGGCGTGTGGCATCGTGACATTCAAGGATTGAAGCACGCGATAGTTTAAAAAAAAGGTTTTAGAATCGCACGACCTAGAGGAATTGATGGTGCGAGTTGGAGCAACGGTGACCTTCCAAGAGGAATTATTGATGTCTGGTTGGGCCATGGTGTGTTGCATGCGTTGCTAGCTTGTGCGGATGTGTGCTGTTTCAGGGTGCAATGGTGGTTAGGCAGTGGAGGGTGGTAATTAAAGGAGAAGCAGCTGCATTCTGATGGTTGAGGGAGCTGTATCTGCAATTGCAGGTGGGAACATGCGTTGAAGGTGGAGGTAGAACATTTTTCCAAGAGGAAGATGGTGATGGTATGTGCCAGTGGTCACTAACAGGACTGGTCATGGTGTTGTGGGGTTTGGCAATGATCTTATGGTATTGTAGCTTGGAATTTAAGGTGAGTAAATTAATATTTACTCACAACAATAGTCTATGGGTTACCTTATATGCTTTTGGTTGATTATTGCAATGATGATTTTAGTTGAATATGAATTGATTGGTGGTAGAATGGTTAGTTGATACTGACTGATTGGTTGAATTTATTGGATGACATGGATTGAATGAGTGTTGCATGTTTTGATTAAGAATTGCTGTGTATGTATATTGATCGATATTAATGAATCATTAATTGAACATAACACTTGATATTGATTGGAAAAGAAGTAAAAAAAAAAAAAATCAAGATTTAGATAAATAGATTAATTTGGAAACAGATGTTAGAAAATAGTCGGCTGACTTTTAAAATTAATCGAAAATGGGGTAAATGGATTAAAAGATGAAGATTTGAACTAAATAGATTATTTTGAGAATAAATAGCAAATCCTAGAAAGATGTTTTGACTTAAGAATGAAGTTATTTTGGATTAATGGAAAAAAATTGAAAGATAGGTGATTTTGGGAAGAAAAAAAATGTAAGTAGAATAATTTCAAAGATTTTGTGAATTAAAATTATTTGATAAATGATGAGTTTGAAATTTATTTATATAAGTGAATTTTGAATATTTACATTTATATTTATTTACTATTGATTATAAAATTAAAGTGAGGGTGTTTATTAATTGATGTTTGGAAAATGATGAATTTTGATATTTTGATAAAACCAGGGAATTTTGATGATTTATATTTTGTTTATTGATGATTATAAAAATATTTAGAAGTATTTATAAAACGAAGTTTGAAATCTATATTTTTGGAATCTACTCTGGCTATGACCTACAAAGTCCAACCTTCTTACATCTCTTATTTTAAACCTATAGTGTGTTGATGTAACATATAAATGCATTTAAAAAATCTTGGCTACAAGATTGAAAAACATAATCCTCGACTTGGTGTCCTCCGATCAGTCTGCTTTCCTCCTTGACAAAGACATCATTGACAACATTCTGCTTACTCAAGAACTTCTGCATGGCTATTACTACAAACACATCTCTCCTAGATGTATGTTGAAACTTGATATCCAAAAGGCTTTTGACTCTGTTCAGTGGCCTTCAATTGCTGCTATCTTATCATATATGAACTTCCCTCTCCTATTTATTGCTTGGATATATACATGTATTTCCACTCCTATGTACTCTATCAGTTTAAATGCTTTCTCTTTTGGTTACTTTTAGGGAGGGGATTATGCAGGAAGACCCCATTTCTCCCTACCTTTTCATTCTGGTAATGGAAGTTTTAATGTAGATTTTCACAAATCAAGTCTTCTCGGAGTTTTCTGGTGCACCCAAGGTGCAAAAACCCTCTCATCACTACCTTGTTCTTTCCTGATGACCTTTTTATTCTCACCAAGCCTAATACTGGGTTATCGTTCTGTAGCTTTGGGACCCTTGACAACTTCTATCATCTGACTGGGCTCTCCATTAATAAAAGCAAGTCCAATATTGTCATTAGTGGAATTAGTTCTGTCATCTCCATGGATCTTATAAATATTTCTAGCCTTGCTCAAATGCATCTAACTCTAACTATTTAGGTCTTCCTCTTATAACTTCAAAAATCACTAGAAGACAATATTTGCCTCTATATGAAGTCATCATTGGTAAACTGCTTGCTAGGCCTGCATATAGATCATCTTAGGTTGGTAGAGTTACAATTGCTTCTACAGTTGCTACTACTATGGTTACATACCGGAGTTGTACCTTTATACTGCCTGGAAAAATTATATCCATGATAAACAGTGTAATAAACTGCTTCTTTGGCATGGAGATCCCTTATCATTAAAATTCATCCCAATTGCTTTTGTTAAGTTAGCAAGGTCTAAAGCTTCTGATGGGGTGGGTATTACTGACTTAAAGCTTGGAACATGGCTGCTTTGTCAAAACACAAACAATTTGTTAAACAATCATCCATATCTTTAGGCTACTTGGGCTAGGGTACATCTGATAAAGAATAAACAATTCTGGTCCTTGGCTATCCCACATTGTTGTAGCTGGATATGGCGTAACATTCTCAAATCTCGTACTACTTTTCTCTCTTTCATCTAGACCTCTGTTGATGATTCAAACCCTACCTCCTTTTGGCACACCCCTAGGGTTAAACAAGGTCTCCTTCTTATTTAGGTGCTTTCATACAATGAAAATTTACTCACCAGTTTCCTGGATGGTGCTAATATAAGAATTTACATTCAAGATTCTATTATTCAGCTGCCCCACTCTAGCAATGTTAATGTTAGGGAACTCTGGAGAATTATCATGAATATTAAAACTCCTATTTGCTCCGAGAGAAACTCATAGGTAGGTGGCAAGAGGCACTCCAATGCCCTCATTTATAGTGCTCTTAAAAATGATGGCTTTTAGTTTTCTTGGGATAAAAGAATATGGGACTGTCGTGGTAGAATGAGAGAATTTCTTGCAGTGGAAGATTATAAATAATGTTATTTTAACGCAGTAAAAACTGCAAATCATGGGGCTAATTAATGTATCGTTATGCTCCTTCTGCAATATCAGCAGTGACAGCCTGAATCCTATATTCTTTTGTTGCTCTTTCGCGTTCTCTTTGTGGAATGATCTGCTTGTAAAGGGTGGTTTTCATAGCCCTTCTATTAAAAGTGATCTTGAATGGAATCAAATTTTTATTGGGACCAGAATAAAGAACTTGAAATCATATTACCTGCTTACATGCTTGAAGAAGTTCATTCATGTTATTTGGCATGAAAGGAATCAGAGGAATATTAATTTGATTAGTAAGAAAGCTAGCAGCCTATTTAGATTAGTCGGTACTCAAGTGAGAAGGCAATTATTGCACACTTTTGCAAAATGCACCATAATGCTCAGTATATACTATTCTCAGCATGTTTGAGCATCCATTGATTTTTGCTTCTCCTTTTATTATTCTTCCTTTTTTCCAGTAGTTTTTAGTTTACTAATAAAATCTGGTAATGGCTCAGTTAACCCTGCTTACCCTATAAAAAATAAGATGGAAGGTTTATAAATGACGTTCTTAAAGTAATTATTAGATGAATGCAAATTATTTTATTTATTGAATGAATTTTTTTAATTAAGGGGATTTCATATATAAAGTTAAGTGAACTTTTGGAAGAGATAGATATTATTTTCGAAATAGAATTTTATTTTGATGGATTAATATCTTTAAAAGAAGTCTTAGAAAATAAATGAGGATTCAAATAATGATTATGAAGTTGTATATTTGGATTTACAAATATTTTTGAATCGAGGATAATTTTCAAAGTTGAGATTTAAAAGGAATTAGAAGATATAATTTCATTTGAAGTATTTTCATATTATTGTTAGAGTAGAAATTAAAATAAACGTAATTTTGAGGATTTAAAAATTTATTTGCTAGTTCGAATAGAGATTCCGTTGAAACAAAATGATTTGTTTTGAAATATATGATTTTAAAATATGAGATTTTGGAATTAAATAAGAGAACTAATATTTATCCTTTTAAAAGAAGAAGAAATAAATATAAGAGGTTTTGTTTTTAACTTGAAGTATTTTACAAAATAATGGAAAAAAATTGAAATGTTTTTATAGAAAGTATGAAAATGAAGTAAAATATATTTAAACAATCCTTCATCTCAATAATCACAAATTGACTAATATTTTGATTTGTGTATGGATGTTTTTGACTTGTTTGCTATGAATGAGATAAGTTGTAATTACCAATTGTGTTGAATTATAAAGTGATAAAAATGAAGAATAATGAAAACCAGAACGATTTAAGCGAGAGTGAATTAATAAGAGAAGCTGAAATTCATTTGATGTTGATTAACAGAGGGTGTCGTGTATATAACAACAACATATAAAATAGCAGTAGCGGTAATAAAAATATAAAAAAGAATAAAGTAAACAAATTTAATACTACTTAATAAATATAAATAGATTTGATATTTGAGGCGTGCTGTGTGATGTGTAGATGTGCGATGTGTGAGATGTGTGCGATGGAAGTATGTTGTGTGTGGTCTGATGTTTGTTGTGGGTATGTGATGTTTGTTGTATGATGGTGTATGATGTCTTATAGATGTTTAGATGTTTGATGTCTTATGGATGTTGTACGATGTATTGTGGATGTTTTAATATTCATTTGATTGGATGTCTTTGTTTGTGGTGTATATATGTTATCCCTTGTGATATCGTTTATATTCTCACCCTTGAATTAGGCATAGTCCGAACTGTTTATTATTTATATAATACTTAGGTCGGTTCGAAACATTCCAGGTTCAGGAATGGTGCGACCATATGTGCTTATAGGGCTTAGTTGAAGATCAGGTTGTTAACTGTATTGCATACTATCTTATAAACTCATGTATGTGTGGATTATGAGATTATATATTCTGGATTTATATTGTATATTAATATATTTGAGATTTGAGGGTAATTTGACTTATTTATATGTCACGCCCTAATACGTGTGATATATTATATTTTATCGCGACGTTGATGACTCTTTGTTCTTTTAGATTTATTGTAATGACCCTGAATTTCTGTCATTTGAAATTCGTATATTTAATGGATTTTAAATATTCACGAGTAAATTTTATAAGCTGAATAACTTATATTTTGAATATCTGGGTTTAATTGGATAATTAAATTGTTAATTTAATATTTGAAATTGCTGAAAAAAAGGGAAATTGAATTTAATATGATGAAAATTATTTATAAAGTTGAATTAAATTATATTTGAATTAGAATGATGTTAGTAAACTTTTAAAATTGAATTAAAGGTTAATTTGTAGAAATTGAATATTTTAATATTTAATTAACGCGTAAAAATAGTCATTTTTCAAACAGTCTTGGATTTTGACGAAATCAGTTTCATTGGATCCAAAATGTTATATTATCGTAGGATTTCAAATTTTATGTCAATCGGATTTACAGTTTGTCCGGGACAGGCTAAAACGTGTAGAAATTTGTTTAAGTAAATTTTGAATTTAAATAAGTCGATTCGAAAACCTATTTTTCAAATACGATCGAAGTAGCTCTTGATATATATTCCATTGTGTTCGGAATAAGGGTAAAACATTATAAACGTCAGGCGACACGCTTAGTTTTGGAGTTCGGAAAATTTACGGATGAATAGTGCGCGAGATTTTCTATAAAAGGATGTTATAATTTCATTTTACTCAAACCCTAGCAAACCCAAGCCCTAGTCGCCATTTATTTCAATGGCCAAAAAATTCCATTCATCTTCTTCAATGATCTTCCAATCCGTAGACAATTATGAAAAATATTCAACTACAACATCGAAGAGCACAACGAGATCTTCGAATCCAATGGGTAAGATCGAATTTGGAGCAATGGATCGACGTGAATTTGGTGATTAACGTCGCACGTTCACGCATGCATTTTGAGGCCAAGGTGTAGCCGAGCTCAATGGTCTTCGGCCATAGGTGAAGTCGAAGTGGAGCTTAGTCGTGCGCTACCTGATCGTCGTCAAAACGTGTGTAGAGGTCGCAAAAATTCAATAACAAATGGCGGCCATGGGTTTAAATCGCGTTAGAGTGAACGATCAGGGAAGAAGGGCATACAGGCTTGATCTCGTGAAGCCAAAATGAATGGCCGTGATTAAAAGGGTTTGAAATTAAAAATAAAACTGTAAATTATATATATTTAAATTGTGTAAACTTTAAAATGTCATATCTCTGTCATACGAGGTCCATTTATGACGAAACAAGTTGCGTTGGGTCCGTGTTGAGGATCACTATATTTTAGAGGTTGTTTGGAGTTAATTGGAGCAAGTGAAATTTTGGGTAAAATTAAACGCATTTTTAATTTTATTCGAAATAAAACATTGCAACTGCTATTGGAAGCAATGTGAGTACAACTCACTCTTTCTGCCTCACTGGTATTTTTATATAAGTGAGAATAAATTTATTTTATACCGATTGATGATTGTTTGGATGATATATATTATATTATCTATATATTGTTTGGTATTTGGATACATTCTTGCCTATTGGAGCAGATGAGACCCTATACTTTCCTGTGTATGAACGGATGATCCTTTGTACACGCGTCTGCCTCGAAGCGGACATTGTACACATATTCTAATATATATATATATATATATATATATATATATATATATATATATATATATATATATATATATATTTGTTGCAGGTGACAGGTTGAAGGGATCCAACTTGATTCCTCACCAGTATTGGTTTTATTTACAGATATTGATATATATATGTTGTTATCATGTGATATATGATGTTTTGGATGTTGTGATTGATGTATTTGATGCTGTTACAGCATTGGGCCTATTTTTGGAATTTTAAAATTGTTAAAGTGATGATTTTCAAATTTAAAAGAATTTTCAATGATTTTGAAAATAGATGTTTTATAAAATTTTGAATTGTTAAAAGAAAGGAATTTATTTTGAATAAATAAATATTATAATTTTTATGTTATAAAAATTATGATTTTTGTGAAATATGATTGAAACGTGATTTTTGAAATATGGAGTTAACTATTTTGTAAATAGTTTAAATTGGGATTTTTGAAATTATTATAAATGGTTTTGTATATAAGATTTGTAAAATTGATATTTTATAAATAAAAATAATGGGATTATAAAGGAGTTTGGTAAATGTTAAAATGAAGTTATAATTGGATTTTATAGGTAAAAAAGATTTATAGATTTATAATTGATGAAGTTATAAAAATGAATGAATTTGTAAATAAGAAAATTATATGTAATTAACTTATAATTTGGATTTTCGCATGTAAATGAGATATGTATGGAATTGATAAATAAAAGGATTTTATAAGTGGAAGTTTTTATAAATATAAATGGGATTTATAAACATCGTTTTATAAATCCGAAATCAACTTATTTTGATAAGTTAAATATAGAAGTTTATTAAAGGAGATATATCCACGATTTTGGATAGTGGATAATCCTTTAATTAAAAGTGCAATAGTTATGAATTTGGTTAGGAATTATATCCACTATTTTGGACAGGGGATAATCCTTTAATAAATATGTAGAAGTAAGGAATTTGGATAAGAGAATTGTATTCACGATTTTGGACAGTGGATAATCTTTTAAATTAAAAGACAGGTTTTGAAAAGTGATCTTTAAATGGAGTTAAATGGTTTTAAATATGATTGAAATGTGTTAAATATCAAAACCATAGATTTCAACATTCATTGTTGAAATGGACGTTTTCGAGAAGTAAGGAAATGATGAACTATAACACTGTTGTTATAGCAAATTTTTCCCGAAAGGAAATGTTTTGTATAGTATATGGGATTTATATATCTATCTTATTTTCGAATCCCTATACTAGTGATTTTGGGTTGTCGTAACGATGTTTTACGCAACATTCGTTTTGACTCAAATAAATATGTTAAAGAGAATGTTTTCCTTTAAGAATAAAATATATACTTAATCGTGATTTAAGTATATGGGATATTTTCAAAGTGTTGAAAATAAAGAGAATTGAGATTTACTTATTATTAAATAAGCATATGGGATTGTTTTCCAATATAGAAAGTTGAAATGGTTTGAGAATATCTCTTTTTAAAGATAATTTAAAGTGAATATTTGGCAAATGATTTAATTAATAAAAGATTCGGAATGAGAGTAAAACATTATGAACGCCAGGTGGCACGCTTCGTTTGGAGTTCGGAAAATTTCGGGATGAATGGTGTTTTGCAGTTTTCTATAAAAGGACCTCATATCTTTGTTTTTGCATCAAACCCTAACCCTAAAGCTTCAGGCCGCCACCTAAGTTTTTAATGGCCGAAAATTTCCATTCTTTCTCCTCTAATATCTCACAATCCATCGATAATTAGCGAAAGTCTTCAACTACAATAACGTAGAGCAGGACGAGATCGTTCAATCCAACGGTTATGATCGAAGATAGGCGAGTAAATCAACGGCAATTTGAGCTTGAAGACGCGCCGTTCGTGCACGTTTCTCGAAGCACTGGGGCGACCGAGTCGCACGTGGCTCTGGCCATGAGTGAGTCTCGCGTCGAGCTATCGAATGGCGCTACCTGATCATCATGAAGTCGAGTAGTTTGGTCACGAAAATCAAAGGTTGGAGGCGGCTATGGGTTATGTTGCGTTCGTATGTTACTGGAGAGGGAAGAAGGTAGGGGGCGGCCAGGATCTAGGATTCTGAAATGAACGACCAGATTTGATTGAGGTTGAAAATATAAAAGAAAATTGTAAATATAATTATATTTATAAATCGTTCAAACTTTAAAATGATGTACCTCTTTCATACGAGGTCCGTTTTGGACGAAACAAATTGCGTCGGGTTCGTATTGACGAACACTACGCGATGGAGCTGGATTAGAGTTGATTGGAGCTAGTGAAATTTTAGATAAAATTTAACGCGCGTTTAATTTTATTCGAAATAAAACACTGCAACTGTTATTGAAAGCAAGGTGAGAACTTCTCACTCAATCAAAATTGTTTCGATTAAAATTTGAGGTAGTTATATTTAAAATTGCTTGATTGTATGCTTGGATGATAAATTATTGTATAATGTATAGAAATAGACCTTATGCGCCGTATATTAAGCAGATGTTATTTATTAAACACATATACCGCGATACTCCATCTTGAAGTGGAATTGGTATTATATATGTACTTGGAGTTGATTTTCCCGTATTATATAGCGGATGAGACCCTATTGCGCCGCATAATAGCGGATAATATTTATATAAACCCATGTACCGCGATATTCCATATTGGAACGGGATTGGTATTATGCTAACATCTGTGGATGCAGGGAAACAGGTTGGAGGGATCCAACTGGATTCCTCATCCGTATTGATTTATTTACAGATATTGTGATATATTCTGTTATCATATGATATATGATGTTTTGGATGCCGTGATTGTTATATTTAGTGCTGTTGCAGCATTGGGCCTATTTTGGAAAATTAAAAGTGTTAAAGTGATGATTTTCAAAATTAAAGGATTTTAAAGTGATTTTTGAAAGTATACGTTTTATTAAATTTTGGAATTGATTCATTTTAAATAAATAAACGTTATAATTTTTATGTTATAAAAATCATGATTTTTGAGAAATATAGTTGAAATGTGATTTTTGAAATAAGCAGTTGATTTATTTGTAAAATGGTTTAAATTGGGATTTTTGAATTATTATAAACGATTTATATAAAAGATTTATAAAATTGATATTTATAAATTAAAATATTGGGATTATAAAACGAGTCTTTTATAAGTGTTAAAATGAAGTATAAATGGATTTCATAAGTGAATGAAATTTATAGATTTATAAATTGTGAAGTTATAAAATGAATAGATTTTGTAAAATAAAAGATTTATAAGTAATTAACTTATAAATTGGATTTTGGCATTTGAATGAGATATAAATAGAAGTTGTTAATTAAGGGATTTTATAATTTGAAGTTCTTATGAAATAATAAATGGAATTTGATTTTATAAATGGAATTTATAAACATTGTTTTATAAATCCGAAATCGATTTATTTTGATAAGTTAATTATTATAGCTTATTAAAGGAAGCATATCCATGATTTTGGACAGTGGATAATCCTTTAAATAAAATGTGTAGAAAGGTTGAATTTGGTTAACGAAGTATATTCACGATTTTGGATAGTGAATAATATATTAAAGAAATGTTTTGGGGAAGTGATATTTTAAATAGAATTAAAACGATTTAAAGATATTTTAAAATTTATTAAGTGTCGAAACCATAGATTTTAACATTCATTGTTGAAATAGACGTTTTTGAGAAATAAGGAAAAGATGGACTATAATACTGTTGTTATAGTAAATGATTTTCGAAAGGAAATGTTTTATATAGTATTGGGATTTATATATCTATCTTAATTTCGAATCCCTATACTAGTGATTTTGGGTTGTCGTAATGATGTTTTACGCAACATTCGTTTTTGACTCAATGAATGTGTTTAAGAGAATGTTTTCCTTAAAAGAATAAAATATATACTTAATCGTGTTTTAAGTATATTGAATATTTTCTAAGTATTGAAAATAAATGGGTTTGTGAATTACTTATTGTTAAATAAGTATTTGGAAATGTTTTCCAATGTAGAAATTGAAATGGTTTAGAGAATATATCTTTTTAAAGATAAATTGAAGTGAATATCTGACAAGTTATTTAATTTATGGAAGATTAATAAAAAGGGCCTAGTGATTGTTATGGTGCTGGATATTTGTTTGTTGGCCTTGATAGTTAAATAACCGACTATCAATATTTACCTTTAAATGGGTATTTGTTGTGATTTGCTTGAATTTGAATGCTACACTTATTTTTAAAATAAGCGCTCGTTATTCGGTTTAGCCGGGAGAGGACCTTTGGGTCATAAATCCCATTCTGAATAGTGATATGTCGTAATGGATAGCATTTGAAGACCGGTGTTGAAGACCGAAAATTTTCAAAAATGGAAGGATTACCGTCAAATGACTCTGCATCGGCTGATCTCCGATATAGAGATTTTATCACCCTTTGTGATGGGAATTCCGGACGTGATTAGTGAATATCCGGATTTCAAGGGCTTCTTTGGAAGTGCCTTCGGTTCCGTTCGATCCCGGAACGGACTTGTATGGATGTGTGTCTGACGTTACAATTTGAGATGTAAAGCTGGTTTCTATCAAATATATTTCTGTTGGTGGAGGAGAATTTATTCTCTTAGCTTAACACCCTTCTTTGAGACGTACAAGCTCAGAGGTTATGTAGTTGATGGTTACTAGTGATATATTCCCAATTTGGTAACGTGGCATGCTGAGTGCTGCTGATCATTTTTTGATCAAAGCGTGGCTTTTATGAAAAGCGTGGCTTTGTGGACGAGACTTCGTCGGACCTCACACCTCGGTAATGGTCAAAACAGGAAAGGTGCGGCAAGGTTATTAGGGTATAGCGCCCCCTTAGTGTATGTCATTTCCTTCTGGATAGAGGTGGTATTATGATATGGAGCCCTGATACTTAATCTATGTTGTTGCTGCAAACATATTATTTTATGGTTGTTGGTGAATCTCGGGATTTAGGTCGGTTGCGACCGGGGGATGGCATATTCGTGTCAGTTGTTACCCAGCTAGGGGTAACCCGACCTTGTGTTGGCCGAGATCCAGTTAGGTTTTCGGGGCGTCCTTCCAGGGGCGTTTCCATGTGGCAATAGAAAGTTCCTTGGCCTGACCATTAGTTGGAAAATCCAAAGAAACAATACGAGCCCTGTACAGTTTTAGTTGTATAACCTGCCATGAAATGTGGCGGTAACCTGCTATTGAACATGGTAGCTATAGTAGGCATACGATAATGGTCGTATGTTGGCTAAGATTTATATCATTACTTTCGAAATGTTTTCCTACACTTTGCACTTATAGTAATAATATCAAAGAAATTTGCGTATCAAGCATGTTTGACTATCATAAGGAGAAATCTCCTCCGATTCTGCGTTTGCATTGTGTGTGTGTGCGGGAGGCCTTATGGTAGTTTCATTTCTAAAAGCATTGCAGATCTATTTTAAAAATATTTCTTTGATTGTTTTTAAAGATAAACTGTTTAAATTTGTAACGACCCGTATTTTTACGGATCGAAAAATCGTAGAACTGTCGACATTAAGTCGTTGATGTTGTTAAGTTGTTTAGAGTTGAATCGACCAAAACTTAAGTCGTGTGAAAGTTAACTCGTGTGGTGCCTAGGTCGTGAATGAGTTAGTGATATGGAGCGACCTATAGAAGTTAGGCTGTGTGATAGTTAGGTCGTGTGAGCGAGTTAGGGGAAGCTAGCGGCTTAGGGATAGGTCGGTTGAAGCGAGCTAGCGACCTAAGAAGTGAGCGACCTAGTAGTTGTAGCAACCTAAGGGGTTTGGCGACCTAATGGTAGGCGACTTAAGGCAGTTAGGTCGTTAGGTTGTGCGTATACGTTAGGTCGCATATTCGTTAGGTCGTGTGTTTAGTTAGATCGCTATGCCGAGTTATAGGTTAGGTCGTATGCGGCCTAAGTTTGGGTCTTTGTAGTTAGGTCGTTGGAACGACTTAAGGTGTTGCTGAGTTAAGGGTTTGACCGAGTTAAGGTGTGGCCGACGCATAGGGTGGCCGACTTAAGAAAGGTGACCGAATCAAGGGGTGAACGAGTTATAGGAGTGTATGACTTAGGAGCTAACGGCTTAAGCTAGTAAACGACCTTAGGGTTAGTGGCTTATGAAAGGTGGCTCAGGTCGTGGACGAGATAAGGGGGTCGGCGACTTAAGAGGGTTAGCGGCTGTGTGTAGTTAAGTCATAAGTCGTATCCCGTGTTAAGTCGTAAGTCATCTCTTGTTTTAGGTCGTAAGGCGTTGAGTCGTTGAGTCGTCCATACGACTCAGGACTTAGGAGGAGATGCGGCAGTGTCTTAGGTTGTAAGTAGTGTGTGTGTTGAGTCGTGGTTGCATTAAGCCGTGTTGAGGCATGGGTCGGTAGGTCGTGTGGCACTGTTGAGTGGTAAGTCGTGAGTCATGGGGTTATAAGTCGTGAACGACTTATGGGCGTACGAGTTAAGGATTCAGCCTATAAATAGAGGCGCCTATCTCACTATTTTGGCACCGGATTTTGAAGCGATGAAGTGCTGCCATTTTGAGAGCTCGACTACAACACTTCTTCACTTCTTTTCTCCACTCTAATCTAGTGATTCCTTCCATCTAGATTGAAGATCAAATCGAAGATCCAAGAGCCAAAGTTGAAGATCTCCATCTACCGAAGAGAGATTTCATCGTTTGAAGCGGAGCTTTGGAGGATCAAGCTTAATTCCTTGCTGTCCAGATCTGAAGTTGGTTGTTTTTGAGGTGTTTAGGTGATTCAGTGAGTGGTAGTTATCTCTCACACGGACCCAAAGGAGTATATTGGATCGGTGGCTTGTTTATGTGTTAAAGAGAGTAATTTCGTGCATTTTTCTTAAGTCTGCATGTAGATCTATGGTTCATGATGATTTGACATCTATTTTACTACATGTTCACTTATGCAAGTTCATTCATCAAGTTGTAGAGATATTGTTCATGATTCATGCTTGTTAGATTGCATGTTAGATTTGGACTCTTTATTTACGAAATCGCCATTATTGTTGTAATTGTTTATTTAGATCTTGTTTGAATGATTGATTACTTGGATTAATGTTTGATTTGATTGATTAGTTGATTTATAACTTGATTTGGACAAGTTGGTCGAAGATGATTCAAAAGCTAAGTGGAAAGGCTCTTGAATAAGGAAAGCTGCTTGTGGCATATGAAGCGGATGTTGAAGCTCATATGGATAGATTTGATGATGATGTTGAGATGGGACCTTGCCATGATGCGATGGGGCAAACCATGATGTTGAGATGGGACTTTGCTATGATGCGATGAAGCAAAGCATGATGTGTGAAAGCCTTGGTTTAATCCAGACGGGATCATCCCAAGCATGTTGATAACTCGGTGATGCGGTCCGAGTTTGTGGATAATGGTTAGCTTGAGAGGCGCTTGAGCTAGTATGGGGATAGTCATCGAGGAGGATGACTAGAAGGCTGAGATCTCATCGTTATTGAAGGTTCTAGCATGCTCAAAGCAAGAGTACGTTGGGACGGGCTGCGACGACGTTCCAGGCACGGGCTGCGACGACGTGCTAGTACTCTGGGTAGTTGCGAAAATTCCTAGGCACGGGCTGCGACGACATGCGGAGTTATGTCTAGAACCGGGGTTACCATTAGCCCTTGGCGGATGGATGAGATAATGTGACGGTCATTCAATTAACGATGAAATCAAGGCAATGATAACAGTGATAGCCAGAGTCATGGATGTTTGGATGTTTGGTTGTATCGTCGCTTGGGCCAAGAGCGATGTTTTCAGAGTGCTTATCTGATCTTGGTTTAGGCCTTGGGGGTTTGTACTTGGAAAACATCGACCTTGACTCGAGTGATAATTACTTTGCTTTGTGAATTGCTATGTTTATTTCTGCTTATTATGTCTGGGGGCTATCACTGTAGAAAGAGGTGGAGTGGGATGGTTGGGTTCCTATTCCTTTTACCCTTTATGCTCTTTTGGTATGTTTGATAGTTGATTTACTGCTCACTAAGACTGTTGTCTGACTCAAGGTTTTATGTTCAACTCTTATTACCTTGGGCTGTTCATCCATGTTGGGATGGGCAGACTAGGTAGCAGGTGACAGGTGCTGTTCTTGGCTACCAACGCTGTTGATGACGAAGACGAGCTGGAGGCTTTTGCATATTATTTTCCTACTATATGTACTGGATGTTCCGCTGTTTGTTTGATACTCTGAGTGTTATGTAGTGAGGCTTGATGTATTGACTATTCAGATGATTGTATAAAACTATTATGAGTTTATATGATTCTGTTCTATGGAGCTTCACTATGTATATTTTCTATTGTATTTTGTCCATGCGCTGTGAGTAATACGATAGACTATTCTGTTTTACCTTACCCTGACTATCGTCCATGGCTGTCTGGCACACCTTTCAGCGCATCTTTCCTTGTTTTCGTGCGGGAGTCATGGGCGGTCGTCACATTTGGTATCAGAGCTTTGGTTAATCGATTTTAGCCAACGCTCGCTGACGTAACTACGTAAGAGAGACGTAATTGTATTTTGATAGATGATTACTATATATAATATAGTAGTATAGAAGGATTTGAACTCCTTATGTAGTTGTTTCTCAAGGTGTTCTGAATCATTCCTTTTTGTAGATATTAAGGATGAGTCGAAGTGAGAGACAAGCTGCTAGGGAAAGTCGTGCTGTTGGGGGAGCTACTGACTATGCTGCAATGTTCGAAGCTATGATGACTTCGATCATGAGAAGGATGCCAGTTCCGGGGTCATCAGTAGATGTTGGAGTTCAAGTTCAAGCTCCAAAACCAGTGGATTTTGCTAAGTTGTGCAAAGACTATACTTCTCTTGGAGGAAAGGATTTTTTGGGAACAGAATCAACCATAGAAGTCCAGAGATGGATAGATACTTGTAGAAGGATCTTTGGCGATTTGGAAATTGAGGATGTAACTAAGAGGAAGCTTGCATCAAGACAGCTTTAAGGGAGAGCTTCTAATTGGTGGAACTCTATCACCATTGATACTCTAGAGGAAGAGATCACTTGGGAGTAATTCCAAGTTAGATTTGAAGCTAAGTTCATTTCTACAGCTCAGAAATCTGTTCCGTTTAAGAAGTTTGTGGAGCTCAAGCAAGGTGGGAGACCAGTTCTTGAGTATGTTTCTGAGTTTGAAGCTTTGTCCAAGTATGCTCGGTTGTATATTGAATCTCCCTATCAGAAGAATAAGAAGTTTGTGACAGGCTTGGACACTTATCTTGGGAGGCAGTTAGTGGATCATTTGGACGATCCATTTGATAAGCTTGTGGAGAAAGCTCTCAGGCATGAGAATCTGTTTCCTAAGGAAGGATCTGTTGTTGCTGTGACCAAGGAGCAAAATGGAAACAAGAAGAGGAAGCAGCAGCAGCAGAAGGGTAAGGATGACCAGAAGAAGCCAAAGGGTGAAGTGATCTGCTACAACTGTCAGCAGAAGGGTCATCTCTCCAGAGATTGCAAGAAACCAAGAGTGCCGGCAAAGTGTCACAACTGTGACAAACCGGGGAATTTCAAGAGGGATTTTCCAGAACCGAGGAAGGACAAGCAGATTGTGCAAGCCTATGCTTTGGGGGCTGTGCCATCATCTTTGAAAGCTCCTACTGCTGATGAGAAAGGAAAGAGCGTGGTGGTTCAAGGTACTCTTTTCATTTGTGGTGTTCCAGTTAGGGTGTTGTTTGATACTGGAGCGTCGCATTCTTTCGTTTGTAGTGAACTTGTATGCCTGTTGGGTTTAGAACCAGATATTGTTGATAGACCATTGGTTGTGACTAATCCAGTTGGAGGTTCGTCTTGTTTGTGTATGATATGCCGTGGTTTAGTTGTGTCGAGTCATGATTGCTCTTTTGTTTGTGATTGCTTTGTTCTGAACTTTGCGGGGTTCGGAACTATTTTGGGTATGGACTGGCTTAGGAAGTATGCGGCAAGGATTGATTGTGAGAGGCTGGAGGTGACAGTCGAGAATGTGGAGAGGCGAAATGTTGTGATACGATGTAAGCATGAAGAAGGCGTCTTCATGAGCTTCATGTATTCGCTGGTTGTTCCACGGGATGGACTGTCATCGGTGCCTATTGTGAATGGATTTGAGGATGTCTTTGACGAAGTCAAAGGATTACCGCCGCATAGGGAGATCGAGTTTCGTATCGATCTAGTTGAGGGAGCCAGACCTGTTGTGATGCCTCTTAGGCGAATGGCGCCTAGGGAGCAGCAAGAGTTGAAGGTGCAAGTTGATGACCTTTTACGGAAAGGATTCATTCGGCGTAGCATGTCCGAATGGGGTGCACCAGTTGTGTTCGCAACCAAAGCGGATGGATCGTTGAGGTTGTGTGTGGATTATCGTGAGCTGAATAAACTGACTAGGAAGAACAAGTATCCATTGCCGAGAATAGATGACTTGTTTGATCAGCTTCACGAAGCTAAGGTGTTTTCTCAGATGGATTTGGCAACGGGATTTCACCAGTTGAGAGTGGCTAAGGATAGTGTGCCGAAGACTGCTTTCAGGACACCATCCGGTTTTTATGAGTGGCTGGTAATGCCGTTTGGATTGACCAATGCACCAGCATATTTTGTGGATCTTATGAATAGAGTGTTCAGGGATCAGTTGAACAAGTTTGTACTTGTGTTCGTGGATGATATTTTGATTTATTCCAGAACTGAAGAGGAGCACAAGACGCACTTGCGGATTGTTTTGGAAATCTTGCGGAAACATCAGCTGAGGGTTAAGTTTTCGAAGTGTCACTTCTGGAGGAGTGAAGTGAGATTCTTAGGCCATGTTATCTCTGGAAATGGAATAGCGGTTGATGCCGCTAAGGTGGCAACAATCCAGGATTGGGTTAGACCTAAGAATGCATCTGATGTGAGAAGTTTTCTTGGATTAGCAGGATACTATCGTCGGTTTATCAAAGACTTTTCCAAGATAGCTGCACTGTTAACAGAATTGACGAAAAAGAACCAAGTGTTCAAATGGGGTGATAAGTGTGAGCAAGCTTTCGGAATCCTGAAAGAGCGACTGACAAGTGCTCCTGTTTTGACTATTCCGAGTGGGAATGATGAGATGGTGGTTTACACCGATGCATGAGGTACTGGACTTGGAGCAGTGCTAATGCAGAAGGATAAAGTTGTTGCGTATGCGAGTCGACAACTAAAGCCGCATGAAAGGAATTATTCGACTCATGATTTGGAGTTAGCGGCGATTGTATTTGCTTTGAAGATGTGGAGACATTACCTATTGGGAGTTCGATTTGAGTTGTTTACAGATCATAAGTCGTTGAAGTATCTGTTCTCCCAAAAGGATTTGAATCTTCGACAGCAACGGTGGCTAGAGTTCTTAGCATCATATGATTTTGGTATAGCCTATACTCCGGGAAAAGGTAACGCAGTGGCAGATGCGTTAAGTCGAAGACATGCAGGTTTGGGAGCCATGTTTTTAGAATGGAAGAGTCTTGAGTATTTGGCTGGATTTGACTTCAGGCCTAGATGTGAATTGGAACCTGAGATGTTGGCAAACTTATCGATAAGACCTACTCTAGTAGAAAGAATTGGCGAGAGCCAAAAGCGAGACGATAAGCTTGTCAAGATTATCCGTGATTTGGAATCTGGATTGGACCCAGCAAAGGATAAAGGATTCGAAGTCGATCGAGAGGGTTGGCTTCGGAAGCAAGGACGACTAGTTGTTTCTGATATAGATGGATTGAGAGATGAAGTTCTGAGGGAAAGTCATCACTCGAAGTTGACAATTCATCCAGGTGGAAATAAGATGTATCGGGACATGAAGAGAACCTATTACTGGGAAGGTATGAAGAAGGATGTTGGAAATTTTATTTCCAAATGTATGAATTGCCAGTTGGTAAAAGCCGAACAGAAGAAGCCAAGTGGACTGCTTCAGCCATTAGAGGTTCCTACATGGAAGTGGGAGCAGATATCGATGGATTTTATCGATGGTCTACCTAGAACCAGGGCGGCAAAATGAAGGGATTTGGGTCATTGTAGATTGTTTGACTAAGAGTGCAAGATTCATTCCTGTTCGATCTACTAGGACTACACCGAAATTGGCTGAGTTGTATGTTAAGTGGATAGTTCGATTCCATGGTATTCCGAAGAGTATAGTGAGCGATAGAGACCCATTGTTCACTAGTGGATTTTGGAAGAGCTTCCAGGAAGTTTTGGGAACTAAGTTGTGTTTGAGTACAGCTTATCACCCTCAAACAGATGGTCAGACAGAGAGAGTCAACCGAGTTTTGGAAGATCTCCTGAGAGCATGTGTTTTGGATTTCGGAGGATCATGGGAAGACCATCTTCATTTGGTGGAATTTGCGTATAATAACAGTTATCAGTCTAGTATTGGTATGACACCATATGAGGCATTGTATGGAAGACCGTGTAACTCTCCGACATGTTGGTTGGAAACAGGAGAAAAGTTGATACTTGGGCCAGAGATGATTCGACAGACTTCGGATTGTATAGAGATCATTCGGCAACGAATGAAGGCAGCCCAAGACCGTCAGAAAAGTTATGCCGATAAGCGTCGTAAGGATTTGGAATTCGACGTAGGTGATATGGTTTTTGTGAAGATTTCTCCACTGAAGAATGTTATTCGATTCGGGAAGAAAGGGAAATTGACTCCGAGATTTGTTGGATCATTCCCGATCATCGAGCGAATTGGAAAGCTCGCATATAAATTGGAGTTACCAGAAAAGATGGCGGGTGTGCACAATGTTTTTCATGTATCATATCTACGGAAGTATGTGCACGACCCAAGTACGGTGGTTTCTGCTGATAGCTATGAAGATTTAGAGGTTGATCCAGTTGTTACGAGACCTCGTAAGCCGTTTCGTGTTGTGGAAACCGACACGAAACAGCTTAGGAGGAAGACGATTACGTTGCTCAAGATACAATGGAGTGATGATGTTAACGACTGTACATGGGAGGAGGTAGAGAGCGTGAAGGCAGCTCATCCTGAACTCTTCGAGGTATGGCCCTAAGGTGTCGTGGCATCTCATGAATTTGTAACTTGTTCTAGTCTTAGAATTCTGCATGCTAGGCTAGTAATTGGATGCATGGTTTATTGATTGCTATGGATGGTAGGCATGCAGAATAGTTTGGATGCTCTTGTTTGTTTGGAATTTCGGCGGCGAAATTCCTAAGGGGGAGAGAATGTAACGACCCGTATTTTTACGGATCGAAAAATCGTAAAACTGTCGACATTAAGTCGTTGATGTTGTTAAGTTGTTTAGAGTTGAATCGACCAAAACTTAAGTCGTGTGAAAGTTAACTCGTGTGGTGCCTAGGTCGTGAATGAGTTAGTGATATGGAGCGACCTATAGAAGTTAGGCCGTGTGATAGTTAGGTCGTGTGAGCGAGTTAGGGGAAGCTAGCGGCTTAGGGATAGGTCGGTTGAAGCGAGCTAGCGACCTAAGAAGTGAGCGACCTAGTAGTTGTAGCAACCTAAGGGGTTTGGCGACCTAATGGTAGGCGACTTAAGGCAGTTAGTTCGTTAGGTTGTGCGTATACGTTAGATCGCATATTTGTTAGGTCGCGTGTTTAGTTAGATCGCTATGCCGAGTTATAGGTTAGGTCGTATGCGGCCTAAGTTTGGGTCTTTGTAGTTAGGTCGTTGGAACGACTTAAGGTGTTGCTGAGTTAAGGGTTTGACCGAGTTAAGGTGTGGCCGACTCATAGGGTGGCCGACTTAAGAAAGGTGACCGACTCAAGGGGTGAACGAGTTATAGGAGTGTATGACTTAGGAGCTAACGGCTTAAGCTAGTAAACGACCTTAGGGTTAGTGGCTTATGAAAGGTGGCTCAGGTCGTGGACGAGATAAGGGGGTCGACGACTTAAGAGGGTTAGCGGTTGTGTGTAGTTAAGTCATAAGTCGTATCCCATGTTAAGTCGTAAGTCGTCTCTTGTTTTAGGTCGTAAGGCGTTGAGTCGTTGAGTCGTCCATACGACTCAGGACTTAGGAGGAGATGCGGCAGTGTCTTAGGTCGTAAGTAGTGTGTGTGTTGAGTCGTGCTTGCATTGAGCCGTGTTGAGGCATGGGTCGGTAGGTCGTGTGGCACTGTTGAGTGGTAAGTCGTGAGTCGTGGGGTTATAAGTCGTGAACGACTTATGGGCGGATGAGTTAAGGATTCAGCCTATAAATAGAGGCGCCTATCTCACTATTTTGGCATCGGATTTTGAAGCGACGAAGTGATGCCATTTTGAGAGCTCGACTACAACACTTCTTCACTTCTTTTCTCCACTCTAATCTAGTGATTCCTTCCATCTAGATTGAAGATCAAATCGAAGATCCAAGAGCCAAAGTTGAAGATCTCCATCTACCGAAGAGAGATTTCATCGTTTGAAGCGGAGCTTTGGAGGATCAAGCTTAATTCCTTGCTGTCCAAATCTGAAGTTGGTTGTTTTTGAGGTGTTTAGGTGATTCGGTGAGTGGTAGTTATCTCTCACACGGACCCAAAGGAGTATATTGGATCGGTGGCTTGTTTATGTGTTAAAGAGAGTAATTTCGTGCATTTTTGTTAAGTCTGCATGTAGATCTATGGTTCATGATGATTTGACATCTATTTTACTACATGTTCACTTATGCAAGTTCATTCATCAAGTTGTAGAGATATTGTTCATGATTCATGCTTGTTAGATTGCATGTTAGATTTGGACTCTTTATTTACGAAATCGCCATTATTGTTGTAATTGTTTATTTAGATCTTGTTTAAATGATTGATTACTTGGATTAATGTTTGATTTGATTGATTAGTTGATTTATAACTTGATTTGGACAAGTTGGTCGAAGATGATTCAAAAGCTAAGTGGAAAGGCTCTTGAATAAGGAAAGCTGCTTGTGGCATATGAAGCGGATGTTGAAGCTCATATGGATAGATTTGATGATGATGTTGAGATGGGACCTTGCCATGATGCGATGGGGAAAACCATGATGTTGAGATGGGACTTTGCTATGATGCGATGAAGCAAAGCATGATGTGTGAAAGCCTTGGTTTAATCCAGACGGGATCATCCCAAGCATGTTGATAACTCGGTGATGCGGTTCGAGTTTGTGGATAATGGTTAGCTTGAGAGGCGCTTGAGCTAGTATGGGGATAGTCGTCGAGGAGGATGACTAGAAGGCTGAGATCTCATCGTTATTGAAGGTTCTAGCATGCTCAAAGCAAGAGTACGTTGGGACGGGCTGCGACGACGTTCCAGGCATGGGCTGCGATGACGTGCTAGTACTCTGGGTAGTTGCGAAAATTCCTAGGCATGGGCTGCGACGACGTGCGGAGTTATGTCTAGAACCGGGGTTACCATTAGCCCTTGGCGGATGGATGAGATAATGTGACGGTCATTCAATTAACGATGAAATCAAGGCAATGATAACAGTGATAGCCAGAGTCATGGATGTTTGGATGTTTGGTTGTATTGTCGCTTGGGCCAAGAGCGATGTTTTCAGAGTGCTTATCTGATCTTGGTTTAGGCCTTGGGGGTTTGCACTTGGAAAACATCGACCTTGACTCGAGTGATAATTACTTTGCTTTGAATGTCTGAATTGCTATGTTTATTTCTGCTTAGTATGTCTGGGGGCTATCACTGTAGAAAGAGGTGGAGTGGGATGGTTGGGTTCCTATTCCTTTTACCCTTTATGCTCTTTTGGTATGTTTGATAGTTGATTTACTGCTCACTAAGACTGTTGTCTGACTCAAGGTTTTATGTTCAACTCTTATTACCTTGGGCTGTTCATCCATGTTGGGATGGGCAGACTAGGTAGCAGGTGACAGGTGCTGTTCTTGGCTACCAACGCTGTTGATGACGAAGACGAGCTGGAGGCTTTTGCATATTGTTTTCCTACTATAGGTACTGTATGTTCCGCTGTTTGTTTGATACTCTGAGTGTTATGTAGTGAGGCTTGATGTATTGACTATTCAGATGATTGTATAAAACTATTATGAGTTTATATGATTCTGTTCTATGGAGCTTCACTATGTATATTTTCTATTGTATTTTGTCCATGCGCTGTGAGTAATACGATAGACTATTCTGTTTTACCTTACCCTGACTATCGTCCATGGCTGCCTGGCACACCTTTCAGCGCATCTTTCCTTATTTTCGTGCGGGAGTCATGGACGGTCGTCACAAAAGTTCTCACACTAGTCACATGACTGACCTGGAGTTTATTGTTCCCTTCCTAAACTCTAGGTGCCCACCAATTTTAACACGGGTAGTCTAGAGTCAGGTTATCAGGTCATTCTGGAATTCAGGAGTTGCTGTAGAGATCTGGAGGCAGGCTGGATGGCTTGGCGTATCAACTAGTATATAGTATTCTTTTCCGCTGTTTGTTGTTGTAAACTCTGATAATGTAATGTAATGTAATAACTGATATAGTTCTTTTGTTTCAAAGATATTCATTTATTTATTATATGTTGTTCCGCTGCGATTGTGAGATTCTGATGCTGTTTCTGTTGCTTTTTCTTTCTTCTTCTATCTTCTACCTCTTCTTTAACCCTAACGGTATGGTTTTCCGGCCTTCGATTGCTCGCAGTTGATACAGTGGACGTATTAATGTCGACTTTCGTGAGTCTCCCGTTCCTCACATGGTCAACGGAAATGGCCGTGTGGCATTCAAAGTGATGTGATATGTGATCGTTACCTCAGGCCTCATCAACCGGAAATGACCAAAACAGGGTTAGATGCAGCAAGGCTAAGTGGGTCGCTCCCAAGTAGGATATGATCATCCACTTCTAGATATATCTTTACGCGCTATGACGTCGTGTATCTGATTATTGTGGTTTGTATGCTTAAAGGGCCTTCAGAAAAGGTCGGTAACGACCGAAGGATGATATATTCGGTACCATCTAGTTATAGAGGTGGGCCTGTCTTATGTTGGTAGAGGATCCTTTGTGATGGTCCTCGGTACATTTCTCTAGAGATGTACTGCCGGAAGGTAGTCCCTTTACCTGGTCATCTGTATGGAAATCCAAACCCCACTACGTACCTGCCATTTTTTGTAGAGCCCAGTATGCTGGAATATAATAATGGTAACAATTTCGGCTATTTTGAATATTATTTGTATACTAGACACTAATATAATATAAGATGATTTGATATGAAATGTTTTAGTTATCGTAAGGTAAAATCATGTCCATGTTTATGTGTGGGCGTGTCTTACGAGATACTTTTGACAAAGGAAAAGTTTGGTAATTTAATAAATTCAGTTGAGTTGTTTCTCATGCTAGTTTACCAGACTAATCCGGACGTTCTTCCCTTTCAATGCTCGGGTCAAACCGAGTATATTACAGGTTCAGATCTGGTGCTTTTAGAGCTTAAGTAGGAGAGCTAGAGATCTTCATATTCGTATACACATATCTGTTTATTATCCGTTGTTGCATAGTTGTTTTTATTATCAGCAATTATGAGGTCAGGTTATTATAACTGTCCAGGCTGATGATTAGTGATTGATTGTTGAACTCTGATTGATGTATGTATATACAGTTTCTGTTTTGTAAAGATCATTGATATGATATTATATGTTTTCCGTTGCGATGTGAGATTCTGTATTTTTTGTTTAGTTCTATCTTCTCTCTTCTTTCTTTCTCCCGACTTTCCGTTAGTATGTGCTTTTTGGGTTGGATACGTGTGGTTTATTGTCGATTCAAAGGGTATGGTTTTGCGGGTTGTCACATGTGCTATTAGAGCTTAGATTTTGTAAATTCCAAAGCTTTGATGTTTACTCAATATAGATAGGGGCAATAGCACCCTAGATTGAGTTTGAGTATATTATATATATGAGCGCGTGTTTGTTAGTGAATATAAAATGTTTTATATTGTATTTGCTTATTCGTTGAGTTGTTTGTGAATTCTAGTCATTATGTGGGACACGATGTTGTCGATAAGGATTTCTAAACACTTAAACGAGGCAAGTCGACATAGTATTATTTTAAATTGGGTAAATGAAATAACTTTAACTCGATTATATTTTATATATAAAGGAAACCATTTTTTGAAAATTATTAAAGTGTATATAAATTGATTGTTTGATTGTTGAAAATATAAATATATATAAGTTAATAACAGCGTTTAAATAATCTAAATAAAAACAACAATTGTAAAAGAAAAAATTATATAAGCAAATGAATTATAAAGATGGAATTATAATTAATATGATTTACAATGGTGAAATAATCTTATATATAAGAAGTGAAACTATATGAATATATTCATAAATATGAGTCGTAAATAAAAAAGAATTTAAAACTAAGAATTTGAAAATTTAAATCCTGTTGATTTTGAAAGTCATTTTTTAATTAAAAGATGTTATATTATTATAAATCTAAATAAGATAAATTACTTTGGGATAGATCTTTTATAATTGAAGCAAAATAGAGAAATTATATAAGTGAGAAGATTTATAAATGTGATTTATAAATAATATAAAAGAAATTTTTAAAAGAACATAAAAGCACTGAATTCACTACTATTACTGGGAAATTATAAGGGTGATGACTGCAGCATCATCAATATCATTTTCGAGTATCTATGTGATGGATTTGCTACCTTAGTAAATTGAAATTGAAGTTTTGTTGTGATAAACAAATTTGAATTTAAAATCTAAGTTGAAATTGATAAATATAAGTAAGATGAATTTGGAATTATATATGAAATAACAAAATTTAATTTTGGTAAAGTAAAGTTAAATAAGTTTGAGTTAGCATAATAAAATATATGATTTAAAATTTAACTAAAGGAAGGTTAAATGAATTGGATTGGATTTGAACTAGATTAGATAAGTTATTGAAATGGAAATTAAGCTTAAGTGTTAAGTGATTATATAATATGAATTTGAAAGTTTGAATAAACAGGTTGTATAACTTATAAAATGATAAAAGATAAGTAGAACCAAATATTAAAATGGTTAAACAATTTTGTTAAGCAAAACAAAATATGAATTTGAATAAGTGATATGAAATCTGACTTAAGTAAAAGTTAAATAAAATAGAATTTGAATTAAATTAGAAAGTGAACTTAAGTTGTATAGTGAAGATAAATGTAAGTGAGAATGAAATGAAACATAGCTTAAGTAATGTTGAATGAAGCTGAATTTGATATAAAAACGAATTAATAAAGTAAATTAATTAAATGAAGTAATTAATGAATATGAATTTGAGTTATATAAGAAAATTCAACTTGAAATGTAAAATGAATTAGCAATCGAATTAATGAATGAAGTGAACTAATGAAATAAATTAGTAAATGAAATATGGATTGAATGTTAATCAATTGAATGTAAATTAAATAAATTTGGTTATGCTTGGTTGTGAGATGGTTGTTAGTTGATGGTATATAAATTCATTAAATGTTAATGAAATTGAATTAATGAAACTAAGAGCTAAAATAATTGAGTTCAAATTGGTAGTAAGTGAATCTAAATTGAATTTGATTTGAACTGAAAGTGAACTAACTTGAATGTAAATTAGTGAATGTAAACTAATTGGAAATGGATAAATGAATGTTAGTAAAATCCAATTATAATGAATCAAATGTGATTTAAAATGAAAATCAATTCAGTGAATATTAATGAGAAGTGAATTTATATTGATTTGGTTATGGATTTGTTGGATGTTAGTTGTGTGATAGTTGTTTGATGGTTGGATTTGTTGTTTTGTTGCATTTGCTATGTTGGCATATATAGTTATTATATTGGTATATGTTGTATATTGATATTACTTTTCATATATACGTGTTTCTCATTGTTGTTGAGTGTTAGTAGGTGCGTATGGTGTTTTCTTCACATTTGGAGCTTGCTTTCATGCTATATTAGCCGTATATGCTTGCTAATAATATATAAGGTACATATTCGGATTACATATCTTACTTTTATATTTTTTCCCTACGGGATGCCTCATCCTCGAAGATAAGATGTATATTTGTGATATATATACGTTGTGATCCTACTACGATCGAACCGCGCAAAGGAGGCTATGGTGAATTTTACTGAAAATTTAAAGCGTTGGAATTTTTTTGAGAAAATTGGAAAATTTTTGATAACTAAATTTTGATTTTGATTTATAATTTGAGCGATATTAGTTGGTTTTGAAAAGATAATTATGAATGTATTTGAAAACTTAAAAATATTTTTGTAAGAAGTTTAAATAAATGAGTTTTAGAAAAGTTAAAAGGTTAAATGAATTTGAAATCTAATTTGAACGAATTGTTTTGAAAAGTTAATGAATTTTATGACCTTCTCTTACTTGGTAATTTCGGGGACGAAATTCTTTTATGTAGGGGAGAATGTAACGACCCAGAATTTCTTTCATTTGAAATTCATATATTTAATTGATTTTAAATATTCAAGAGTAAATTTTATAAGCTGATTAACTTATATTTCGATTATCTGGATTTAATTGGATAATTAAACTGTTAATTTAATATTTGAAATTGCTGAAATAATTGAAAATTGAATTTAATATGACAAAAATGATTTATAAAGTTGAATTAAATTATATTTGAATTAAAATGATGTTAGTAAACTTTTAAAATTGAATTAAAGTTAATTTGTAGAAATTGAATATTTTAATATTTAATTAACGTGTAAAAATAGTCATTTTTCAAACAATTTTGGATTTTGACGAAACTAGTTTCATTAGATCCGTAATGTTATATTATTGTAGGATTTCAAATTTCGTGTCAATCGGATTTACGGTTTGTCCGGGGCAAGCTAAAACGTGTAGAAATTTGTTTAAGTAAATTTTAAATTTAAATAAGTCGATTCGAAAACCTATCTTCCAAATACGATGGAATTGGCTCTCGATATATATTCCATTGTGTTCGAAATAGGGGTAAAACATTGTAAACGCTAGGCGACACGCTTCGTTGGGAGTTCGGAAAATTTCCGGATGAATAGTGCACGAAATTTTCTATAAAAGGACGTTATAATTTCATTTTCACTCAAACCCTAGCTAACCCAAGCCCTAGCCGTCATTTATTTCAACAGCCAGAAAATTCCACTCATATTCTTCAATTATCTTCCAATTCGTAGACAATTATGAAAAATGTTTAACTACAACATCGAAGAGCACAACGAGATCTTCGAATCCAATGAGTACGATCGAACTTGGAGCAATGGATCGATATGAATTTGGCAATGAACGTCGTACGTCCACGCACACATTTCGAGGCCAAGATGCAGCCTTGCTCAATCGGTCTTCGGCCATAGGTGAAGTCGAGGTGGAACTTCGTCGTGGCGCTACCTGATCGTCGTCAAAACGTGTGTTGAGGTTGCAAAAATTCAATAAAATGGCGGCCATGGGTTTAAATCGCGTATGAGTGAACGATTGGGGAAGAAGGGCATATGCTCCTAATCTCGTGAAGCTAAAATGAATGACCATGATTAAAAGGGGTTGAAATTAAAAATAAAATTGTAAATTATATGTATTTAAATCGTGTAAACTTTAAAATGCCATATCTTTGTCATACGAGGTCTGTTTTCGACGAAACAAGTTTCGTTGGGTTCGTATTGACGAGCACTACTTTTTAGAGCTTGTTAGGAGTTGATTGGAGCCAGTGAAAATTTTGGGTAAAATTAAACGCCTGTTTAATTTTATTTGGAATAAAACACTGCAACTGCTATTGAAAGCAATGTGAGTACAACTTACTCTTTCTGCCTCACCGATATTTTTATATAGGTGAGAATAAATTTATTTATGTTGATTGAAGATTGTTTGGATGATATATAGTATATTATCTATATATTGTTTGGTATTTGGATATATTCCTACCTATTGAAGCAGATGAGACCCTATACGTTCCCGTGTATGAACGGATTACCCTTTGTATGCGCGTCTGCCTCGAAGCAGACATTATACACATATTCGAATATATATATTTGTTGAGGTGACAGGCTGAAGGGATCCAACTGGATTCCTCACTAGTAATGGTTTTATTAACAGATATTGATATATATGTTGTTATCATGTGATATATGATGTTTTGGATGTTGTGATTGATGTATTTGGTGCTGTTGCAGCACTGGGCCTATTTTTGGAATTTTGAAATTGTTAAAGTGATGATTTTCAAATTTAAAAGGATTTTCAAATGATTTTGAAAATAGACGTTTTATAAAATTTTGAATTGTTAAAAGAAAGGAATTTATTTTGAATAAATAAATATTATAATTTTTATGTTATAAAAATTATGATTTTTGTGAAATATGATTGAAACGTGATTTTTGAAATGTGGAGTTAACTATTTTGTAAATAGTTTAAATTGGGATTTTTGAAATTATTATAAATGGTTTTGTATATAAGATTTATAAAATTGATATTTTATAAATTAAAATATTGGGATTATAAAGGAGTTTGGTAAATGTTAAAATGAAGTTATAATTGGATTTTATAAGTGAAAAAGATTTATAAATTTGTAATTGATGAAGTTATAAAAATGAATGAATTTGTAAATAAGAGAATTATATGTACTTAACTTATAATTTGGATTTTAGCATGTAAATGAGATATATATGGAACTGATAAATAAAAGGATTTTATAAATTGAAGTTTTTATAAATATAAATGGGATTTGTAAACATTATTTTATAAATCCGAAATCAACTTACTATGATAAGTTAAATATAGAAGTTTATTAAAGGAGATATATCCATGATTTTGGACAGTGGATAATCCTTTAGTTAAAAGTGTAACAGTTACGAATTTGTTAGGAATTATATCCATAATTTTGGACAGTGGATAATCCTTTAATAAGTATGTAGAAGTAAGGAATTTGGATAAGATAATTATACTCACGATTTTGGACGGTGAATAATCTTTTACATTAAAAGATAGGTTTTGAAAAGTGATCTTTTAAATGGAGTTAAATGGTTTTAAATATGATTGAAATGTGCTAAATATCAAAATCATAGATTTCAACATTCATGATCGAAATAGACGTTTTCGAGAAGTAAGGAAATGATAGACTATAACACTGTTGTTATAGTAAATGATTTTCGAAAGAAAATATTTTGTATAGTATATGGGATTTATATATCTATCTTATTTTCGAATCCCTATACTAGTGTTTTTGGGTTTTCGTAACGATGTTTTACGCAACATTCATTTTGACCCAAATAAATATGTTAAAGAGAATGTTTTCCTTTATGAATAAAATATATACTTAATTGTGATTTAAGTATATGGGAAATTTTCTAAGTGTTGAAAATAAAGAGAATTGAGATTTACTTATTATTAAATAAGCATATGAGAATATTTTCCAATATAGAAAAGTTGAAAAGGTTTGAGAATATATCTTTTTAAAGATAATTTGAAGTGAATATTTGGCAAATGATTTAATTAATAAAAGATTAATTGAAAAGGGCCCAGTGATTGCTTATGGTGCTGAATATTTGTTTGTTTGCTTTGATAGTTAAATAACCGACTATCAAATTTAGCCATTTTAGTTCCTCGAATTGATATGGGAACTATTTAGTCGTACACTTTGTATGTAGCCTTGTGTGTAGGCTTGATCATCGTTTGTGTTGAGGATGTTGATTCATGTAGTGCGGAGTATTACTCTAATCTATCGAGTTTCCTTCTTGGCCGAAGGATAGCAAGTTGAAAGTTGGAGACGTGATAAGTCTATGAGACTTAGTTTCTGTATGAGGTTGAGAAACGCTTTTGCGTCGTTGGTGCGAAGTGACAGGGGTCAGATTTATCTGGAAACCACTTCGGGCCAACATTTATGCGTTCGATTGTGCATATTATTGATGATATTGATATTCAGGATTTTCATAGTGGAGGACTGCTTGTTGATCATTTGGGGTTAAAATCTGAATATACATCCAGTAGCAGTAGTCTCTTCGTTATGAAATATCCAATGCAAGGACTATTCGCTACTAATCCTAGGGATTTTCCAACAGGATGTGGTAGGAAAGAACCTTCGGTTTGTCCTGTTCCTGGACAAATCGTATGGATGCTTGTTTGACATTACATTTCTAAAGATTACGTACATTGGTTTTTACAAACGTACATCAATGGTGGTGGAGAAGGCAACTTCTCTTAGCTTACACCCTCCTTGAGACGTATGAGTTTAAGAGTTGCATTTTTGTAGAAGGCAATTAGTGGTCAATGGAAACGGCCATTTGGCATTCAAAGTGATGTGATACGTGATACGTGAAAGGCAATCGTTACCTCAGGCCTCATCAACTGGAAATGACCAAAACAGGGTTGAATGCAGCAAGGCTAAGTGGTCGCTCCCAAGTAGGATATGATCATCCTCTTCTAGATATATATGACATCATGTATTTGATTATTGTGGTTTGTATGCTTAGAGGGCCCTTGGAAAAGGTCGGTGACGACCGGAGAATGATATATTCGATACCATCTAATTATAGAGGTGGGTCGGTCTTGTGTTGGTAGAGGATCCTTTGTGATGGTCCTTGATACATTCCTCTAGAGATGTACTGCTGAAAGGTAGTTCCTTCACCTGGTCATTTGTATGGAAATCCAAACTCCATTACGTACCTGCCATTTTATTTGTAGAGCCTATTATGCTGGAATTTAATAATGGTAACAATTTCGACTATTTTGAATATTATTTGTCTACTAGACACTAGTATAATATAAGAGGATTTGATATGAAATGTTTTAGTTATCATAAGGTAAAAATATGTCTGTGTTTATGTGTGGGTGTGTCTTATGAGATCCTTTTGTTTTGATAAAGGAAAAGTTTGGTAATTTAATAAATTCAGTTGAGTGTGTTTTTCACGCTGGTTTACCAGACTGATCTGGGAGTTTTTCCCTTTTAATGCTCGGGTCTGACCGAGTATATTACAGGTTCAGATTTGGTGCTTTTGGAGCTTCAGCAGGGGAGCTGGAGATCTTCATATTCGTGTACGCGTATCTGTTTATTATCCGCTATTGCTTAATTGTTTATATTATCGGCAATTGTGAGGTCAGGTTTTTTTAACTGTCCAGGCTGATGATTAGTGATTTATTGTTGAACTCTGATCGATGTATGTATATACAGTTTTAATTTGGTAAAGATCATTGATATGATATTATATGTTTTCCGCTACGTTGTGAGATTCTGTATTGTTCTATTTGGTTCTATCTTCTCTCTTTCTTATCTTCTCTTCTTCTCTCTTCTTTTCTTTCTCCTGAAATTCCGTTAGTCTGTGCTTTTTGGGTCGGACATGTGTGGTTTATTATCGATTCAAAGGGTACGGATTTGCAGATTGTCACACTTATTTATATATATATTGTTCTATCCTTAGGCATAACATGTGTTTATTGCTTTGTGTTGAGGCTGTTTATGTCAAGGCGACTATTTTTATGTTATTTAACGTATTCAGTGTTGGTCTAAGGGAATCTTCATGTGTGTCACACCCACGTCGCCTCATTCTCCACGTTAATCGATAGTATTACTTAGAATACTCTTGAGTAATATGAGTATAGAGGTGGGGTGTTACATACGACGTCCTTCCTAGACTTCCAAATTCCTTACATAGCTTGGCAAAATAGACGACAGGTGGGCAGGTAGGAACGACACCGGGCGTTTGCTTTATGGGTCCCCTATAAGGGCTAAGCTCGGCTTGTCCTCTTGCTTGTAGATATCGGCGGAACCCAATTAGGGCGTTCATTCTCGGAATATCTTTTAAAGGCTTGTACTCTTGGTAAAATAACTATTGAGCCCCAATACTAGTACGGATCGACAAATAACTATCGGAACAACTCCAACATAGGGTTATCTATAGTATCAGCTTTAGGACCACATTTTCAAATTATTACTACGCGTATCCTAATTATGCATTCAGACAATGTCAATCAAGCCAAAGATGTCTGCTGCATCCATGTCCATATCTCAATGGTAACGTAACATCTGTTATCGCACCATATCGGGATCCATCAAAAACATAGTATCACATCAGCACAGCCGTGCATACCAAGGAACTCCCTTTGGTGCCAGACCCTACACTTCAGTAGGCATCATCGTTAGAGTGTGCATACATCGTTGAACCTCTTGTGAGTGCAGTTTCCGACAAAATCATCCTGGGAAGAAGTCAACCACGCCAAATAAATAGTGTCTAAACCTCTTTGCTAGCATACACATTAGTTCCATCTAGTTTCGTAATAGGGTCGTCCACATAGGGAACTAACTTCCCTATTATACTAACATATATACATAATATATATGTAATTAATTTAATAACTTGGGTCTAAGGCTGAGGTTTAATCTCGACCATAAAGTTTTAACCGGACGGCTGCTAGTCAATAGAGTAGTGGCCGCTTGCTATCAACCGCTCCAGTGAGCCTGTCAACTGGGCATAGCGTTTATTGTATATTTTAGTTTTCATTGTTTTTTAATTATCATTGTTCCCAATTACAGTAAATGTTAATTATGAATTGCATATTACAATAAACTATTAATTACAATGAACCTTAATCGACAACCTCCAAAGTTTTAGTCATTATCCCTAACAACTTATAAGCATATTTATTTATCGTAACGAATTAAATCAGGTTTAGAATTAACATATAGTTTATATACAATTCAACAAATAGAGTTTTCAACCTAAACAAGTTTTTTCCAGTAGGCTTACTTTATCCAGATCAAGATTGGGCAAGAATCATATTATAGTAAGTTAAATTCTTATTCAAATTTGAATCTATGACAATTATCTGATAAATAATATTTTTGATTTAATCTAAACAATTCCAAATCAAAATGGGTATAAATAAAATTAATTACATATAAATTATCTTACTAATCATGAACCCGCTCATCTCTAAAAAGCTATCTCTTCCCTAACACACTTGGAATTGCCTCTACGTGGTGTAGATCTCCTCTTGATTTGATTTAATTAATATCTGCTTCTTCAATTTCTCTAATTTAATTATTATTTAGTTTCGAAGAAACTTTGATAAGGAGAAAGAGATTTTAGACTTTGGAGAGATAGAGCTTGGACGTATGATAAGTGAATTAGGATTTTGACAATCAACCTAGAGTTCTATTTATAGGGTAGAAACTAATCTCGCCGCTGGATTTCATATAAAATCTAGGCCGTCGGACCACTCAAAATCCTAACCCGATAACGTCAACTGGTTTACCACTAGGCTTGGAGCGATCAACCGCTATGGGTTGACCGGTCAAGCTCATAGTGTCGATAGGTGGGGCTCTCTATATTTTATTTTTCTTTCCTTAAATAATTTTTTAGTTATTTTCAATTTCAAATTTTCAACCATTAATAACTTTGTCATACTGGCACTGATTTCAAAAAATTATATTCAAAAATTGTTTAGAAAATCGATACAAAAGCAATGATACAAGTTTCGTAGTCAGATCTGGACATTCATAAAGTTCCATTTATGTCCTCAATATATCTAAATTTAATTTTATTAAATTTTTGGTCGAATTTTTGGTGTGTTACAACTTGTAACCAAAAAAGTTAGAACATAGCAATTATCATGCACAAATGTCACTTTGATCGAAGTTATGTTATAATTAACCTTACAAATCATATGTATTATTGTTATTATGAATAATCTTTATTCTAACATGAGATTCACAAATAATTTCATTGCTAGTTCGTGTAGGATTTATTTTTATTAATATATTTAAAATAATTTTATCATTGATTTGAATTACATTTATTCCAATAAAGTATTTAATAAAAGCGATTTTATAGTTAACCGAATAACTTTTGTTCTAATATAATATTAAAAAAAACTATATTAACGACCTAAAATGTCGGTGTATTATTTACATTATCCAATATAAGCGTATGATATATAGTTAAATTTAAATAATATCAATATGTTTGGATTTTTAACACGAATCCAATTACTCAAGTTGCACATAACATGTAGCTCATATGTGAGAGTTATAAAGGTACAAACTACAGGGATTGAATTGTAATTATTAAAAAATGAGGGGACATGTTAAAAAAGTTACCTTCCCTATTTTATCTTCCATAACTCATTCGTGTGACCTTATCAGATCTTCCAATGCATATAAGTTACTATATGGACAACCTAAGATTATGTAGCCACTGCTGCTTCCTATAGCACTCTAATGAGATGAATTAGATGGTCCCCTCCTCATTACCTCCATTTCTAGCTAGGGTTTTAGTGGAAACCTTAATATCCTGATAGATGTTACCATGATTTATGTCAAAAATCAATGCCAAATGCGAAGGTATCACTTAGCGATAAAAGCTTTGATGATGTCGGCTATTGCTTCATCAATGAAGTATTGGTGAAGCGTTGGTTTTTTCTGGTGATGGTCGATCAAGGTTGTAGCAATGGCGTGTGCATTTTTGCATTCCACTTTCAAAAACATTTTGTACAATTATAATACCCTATTTTTAGTTTGATAATTTGGTTGTACTTTGAAAACTATGGAAAAAGATTTTTATGATAATTATGTTGGTCGAGTACACTTTGAACATTAGCTCTACCTCAAAAGAAATTTTTTCAAACTATTGTAGAGTTTCAAATTTCACCATTAAGATATAATTTATGAATGGAGAGATAAAAAAATTGTGTTTGTTAAATAAAGGCTCTGCTAGTTTTGTTATAGCATTAGATGCTAACAAAATATTTCCTTGATATATTTTCATAGGCTATATTTTATTTATTATTTAGGTCCATCAACCCAATTAACTGTTATCAATATGACTAGTTCTCTAATTATTAATCAATATTAATAATTTTGACTACTATACAATGATTATTATTTAATAAATAAATGATTAAATAATATAACAATTAAATATTTTATTAATTAATTTTCTAGCGCTATATTTTATTAATAATATAATAATCAAATCAATATAACATTTATATTAGTTTTCTCCATAATAATTTGTAACTTTTAAAATTATTTCATTAAATATTTTGGTCGAAAATAAGGAGATGCATCCATGTGACTCCCACGAACTAAACCCTTAATAATAATTAAAAATAAATAAATATTAAAGTCTGTATGAACAAAGCTGAAGCATAATAGTAGAAACGAGTTTAGTTGCTTATATATTATCAAGATGAAATTCGACATATTATCATTTAAGTGACATCCTTAAGTATGAATATATATTGTACATGTTTTCTCTTCATTCTCGCTGTATCTAGATATATAGAGCCCGATCAATGGTCAAAACTCTAATAATATCCATAGTTAGTTTTGAAATTCAATATTAAAGTCCATGGTTCAATTTGATAATATTTATCGATTATCTGATTTTATTTATCTAAAGGTTTTGACTTAAAGTTGATTGCTAATTATTGTGATACTGAACTTCTTGTTGAAGGAAGCAAATTCTCTATTGAGTAATGTTTCACTTCAAGCGGTTCAACTAAATTATGACCTTAATACAATCACTATTGTTATGTGATTGACCATAATCATAGTATAGTTTATACACTTTAGATTCATGATATTTTCAAATCAAAAGACCACGACATGTCATTACATAATATCTTTTATTTGACTATATGGTTGACATATAAAAGATACCCAGTGAGTCATTTTGTAATTGTTCCCAATAACCACATGTTAGCTATCTCTCTATGCCCCTAATAATCATGAGTAATTCACTATAAAATATCATCCTTGGCATTGCATTACCCAAACTATGACTACAGTATATTGTACTTATAGATTCAAAGGATCCTGCAATGTCGACTCACGTCAAAGACAATTTAGGGTTTGTTGTATTTGTGTCCAAAACGCAATGGTAATACCACTTATTGCACCATGTTGGGCATCCACTAACAGTATCTCGGCCAAATTTCCCATGTACATCTGAGGAACCTCCCGTTAGTGTCGGACAATGCACCGTTCTAGGCATCCACCAACATCGTCGCACATATGTCAAGGAACCTCTACTAGTGTCGTATGCTTAGCATACCTTTGTTATTGAACCGTCTTATATCAAATATCATTTTTTTAAATAAATAATGTCTACGCCTAATTGCCCATTTACACATTGACCTAATCCCGTAGTATCTAAATGTCAAGAATTAAGGGACTAACTTCTGTAACTATATATTATAACTTATTATATATAGTAATTATTATATATAATATACTATATAGTAATTATTATATATAATATAATATATAGTAATATATATGTATGTGTGTATGTGTGTGTTTTCTAACTCCGAGCCATAGGCTTAGGTTCAAGTCATGCCTGAACACCGACCGATTGACCATTAACTACTATAACGATCGACCGCTTGCTATCGACCGACTGTAATAAGCTTATCGACCGACCGGTTTTGATTATTATTATAATAAGTTGTTAATGTTACTTTTTTTTTCAACAATAAATCGTGTTTCGATTTAACAATGACCATCCTTTAACTTCCAACCGGATTTCACTTATTTGTTTAAATTTAACCTATGCCTATAATTCCAATAATTTTTGTGTACATGTTATACTTTTATTTAAATGGTTTCAATCCATCAATTTCCTAATTACATATGTATATTTACACCTTAAAATTAGTCCAGGGTGGAATCAATAGGGTATATACATATTAAATCTCAGATTCCATTCGAGATGAGTAAAAGGGCATACTCGCATTAAAATATTGTTGAATCAATTCCAATCATATCTCAAAAATTATTTTATATCCAAATCATATTATTTTAATCAAAAGTAAATTAAATAGAAGTTGTATGTGATTTAGACTTCCAATCCAAATTCTATTTAATTGCAATTACTAAATAAACTATATGTCAAATTTCAATATCTTCAAATAATTTTTTAAATTAAACTTTCATCTTAGATTTAAAACATATAATTCCTAGATCAGATAGATACACAGATAATCCCAGTTATTTGTAAATCATCATATTTAACAATAAACCACTTACCTCTTAAGAGCTTCTTTCCTTCTATCTCGACTTGATTCCCCTCTATTTGATTTGATTTTATCTTGATTATCTTTTCTTCTTCCCTAACCATAGATTTATCTTTTAATTTTATTTTAGCAATTTTGGAGAGAAGAGAGAGAGAGTTTTGAGTGTATTGAATAGATTAAGGTTTTTGAATGGTTAATGTCTAGTTAACGTCCTATTTATAAAAGTTGAAATCAATGCCAACCTTTAGATTTAATCATATGAAATTCAGTCATAGCTAACCCTACTTGAAAAGTTCGACCGGTCAATTACTAGAGGTCAATCGGTCCCATTTATGGTGTCAACCAATTAAACCTGATTAATTTTAAAACCACTTTCCTTTATATATATATATATATATATATATATATATATATATATATATTTTGACTTCAAGCCTTTAAATGTTAATAACTCTTTTATATGAACTCTAATTTAAAAACCGTATATATGAAAATTGCCCAGAAAATCACCACGAAAGCAAAGATGCATGTTTCATAATCATATTTCAACGTTTGTAAACATTCCACTTTTACCCTGATTAGTGATAGATTAATTTCCTTTATAAGTTTTTGGTTAATTTTTTTAGGGTTTGTACATTCTCCTCCTTAAAAGGATTTCGTCCTCGAACTCTAAGGATGAAAAAATGCAACTCGTATACACGAAAATCAATATCTACAACCATCTACTTAAACATCAACCACTGGTAACCAATGTCTTTAGTTAAATTTTTTAATGTAGTATGAATTTATAGGCATGAAATGCATATGAACCTATAACTATTGCAAAAATTAGGCAGCCTCCTGATCTAGTCAACCTCCTAAAATGCAAGTGTTTGTGCTATGTTTCTACTTATATGCAACTTCCTATGTAAACATACTGCCAATTTTATATGTATGCACAACAATTCAATCCATATGCAACAACCATATACATATAACTCGGTAAAATAGTACAAGATGGTATGAGTCTATGTTAACTTGCATATATTTAGCATATGTGTGCAAGGATCAATTTAATAAGTACATCCATTAACAACCATCATCCAAAACATGTCCTAATGACATGTTCGAAACCATTCCTACCATCTAAACATCCTTACCTGTGGGGTACACTAAGCTAATGCCTAAGTGCATAAGCAGTTGTACACATATTAACTAAAATGGATACATACGAGAAAAGAGTTTTGGATGGGTGGCTTAGATCTTCTCCTCGGGTTTCCATATACCCTCTATTGGGTTGTTTCCCTATTGGACCTTAACTTGCTTAATAAATTTATTATGGAATCAGTTTGTACTATGCTTAAGGATGCAAATAGGTGCACGGTGAATAAGTGACTTCCTTTCCATTACTACCTCCTTTAACCGACTTGGCTTGACTAGAGCTGTTGTATTATTTTGATAATGTAGCAAGTGTGATACAAGGAAAACGTTATGTACTCCTGCTAATTTTTGAGGAAGCTCCACACTATAAGCTAACTTCCATACTCTATGTATAATCGAAAAAGTCCCCATAAACCATGGCACTAGTTTTTCTGAGCTACCAAATATCATGACATGTCTAAGCCATGGGAACTTCACAAAAACCATGTCACCCACTGTGACCTCCAACTCTGTGCGTCTCCTATCAGCATAAGATTTTTGTCTATCTTGTGTGATTTTCATCCTTCCATGGATCGAGCCTATCTTTTCTAAAGTCTCTTCTTAGCGTCAAATATGGCCACCAACACCTAGTTATGTGAAAGCACCAATATCCAATCCAATCACAGAAATATGAAGATAAATAAATGAAGAAAAAAATCAAAACAATAAGAAAGTAAGTAAAGAAAGACAGATTTATAGTGGTTCGGCTAACTCCGACCTACGTCCACTTCAAAGTAATCCTTTATTTGTTTATACTACTATTATAGTTACAACGACATGAATTTTAGGAGTTAAAGTGACAGAGTGTAGCCTCGATAGAAGATGAAGTGGAGAAAAAATAATATCGCTTTGTTGATGACATGTACATTGTATTTATAGGAGAATACGTGAAAATATCTCACTCAAAATCCAGATCCGGAACCCTAAAGCCAAGACGAGCCTGCCTAGAATGTTTGGGGCACTCTAGAGCCCATAATAGGGACCAAGGCTGATCCCTATCTTGGGGGATTTATAGGGTGAAATCCCTATGATGTGTCCTCTATGTTGTAGTTTACTTGTCCTCCAAATTTCATGTTGATTGCATTTGTAAATTATGGGTTATTGACCGATCATTACTATGAACTTGAATATGGACGATCCCTCCTATGGAGGAGGGGCGATCTCTCATAGGGAAGAGAGCCGATCTACCCAACTCCTCCATTTGATGTGTGATCCTTAGGGTAGACTCCCTAGGGTCCTTTCTTTTTGTTCACAAAGTTTGACTTCAAACCGCCTTGTGGTTGTTGAGTTATGGAGCGATCATCATCGAGTTGTGTTATGTGCATCCTATTTAATCTGATCCCTTTACTCTGATCCCTCTATTCTGATCCCTCTTCTAGGGGAAGTATTAGTTCCATAATTAGCCATTTTGTGACGCCCCACCTCCATACTCACATTAGCCAAGGATACTACTAGGTAATGCCGTCTACTAGCATGAAGAATAAGGCTGTTGAGGAGCGACCATCTGTGTAATTGCTTTGTGCGAGTACCGATATGTCAGATAGTATGTCACGCATTTCATTTCAAGAGGAAATCCTACATATCAAATACAAACTCAAAGCTACTACACAGTGGCTAGGAGGCCTTCAGAAACAAATATAGAAATAAGCATAACACAAATCAGTCACAGGTATTCATATCACCAAGGCGGAAACAGATATGAATATAACATCCAAAAGTATACATCAAAGTAGTGGTCATACATGATCCACTACATCATAAAAGAATAGATACAAGTGCTAGATAAAAGAATATGTATACATCAAGGAGTCTCTATCTTGAATGTGTAACAACAAAAACTACCAATCTAAAGTAGTTAGACAAAAGTCAGATGATGGTCCCAGATAAGGAGTCAAGCAGAAGCACCTGTAACATCTCGGTCTGACCCGAGTATTATTTAATAAGAAAAAATAAACAGATCAGTCTAGATGTAAATATCAGATAAAATGAGATAGGACAAGAGATATAACAAAAACATATGATAACCATAATGCCATACTGTGATAAGTATACATTTAGTAACTACAAAATCATACAATATATCCAATATTCTCAAACACTAAAAAGAATGTCATATTCTTTAACATATTCACCAAACCAAAATTATTGATAAAACTTGTCAATGTTAATCGCAAAAATTGGTGAAACACAAATTCTAGAAATCATAAATTAGAAATCCAGAGATCACAAAGGGGGGAGGCTTATCGCAAACGGGAGCATGAAAACTCGCCAACACGTGCATAACTAACGGAACGCTATTCCATGGTCGCTAACCATCAATTTTAATCGGAGGCTCCACAAACGGCCCGAAGAGCATTGGTCACTACCCCACCATTGTTGAGCCGAAACTCCGCAAATGGGGTTTAGTCCCCCACACAAACAAAGAGACATCGCATATTGCTAGTCTAAATCACAAAATGGTCATCATCGATCAACAAGAACCGCCGATTACACTAAGCTAGTAAATAAATGAGTTTAGCTTCATGTACCATAATCACTGGCTTAACTTAAACATTTCGAACAAATTGTAGATTTGCACTCGAAAATTGTCATGAGAGTTCAATCAAACAAGTCCAAGAATTAACCGACGAAGTAAAAACAAGTGTTTCATACCACTTATTTTGCTAAGCCGTTTAATTGGATTTCTCATACGAATGAGATAAAGATTTGTATATACTAATAGATTGGAAAACGGTTTTAAAAGCGAGCATGATATTGAAAGTAAATGTTGAAATCGTTTTGATGAAAGAGCTTTGATATTTACTACTAGTATAGAAACCTTTGTATTTCAAAGTGACAAATCACAAAATGAATGTAAAAACAATCAATCACCAAAAATTCACATACGAAGACGTGAATCAAATCCATAGAAATCGATACCGAATCCATCAAAATGGATATTCCCAAAAATCCAAAAAAATTAACAAAGTCAACAAAAGTGATAACAACTAATCGGATCAACGAGAATCGATTTAGAATTGGAAATCCATGCAAAAACAGCAAATTTGGCTGAGATAAGAAGATTCAGTCGACTGAACTGTGTAGTCAGTCGACTGATATTGAACCTTGAAACTTTCGGATTCCAGGTTCAGTCGAGTGAACTGTATGGTCAGTCGATTGATACTAGCTCAGGAAATTCTCTGGTTCCAGGTTCAGTCGATTGAACTGTATGGTCAGTCGACTGATACAGGGCCAGAAAATTTCTATCCCTAGGTTCAGTCGACTGACCTTACAGTTCAGTCGACTAAACTTTCATTTCCAGTATTTTCAGCCTAGCCCCAAGAAGGGCAAAAATCCTAACCGGAAGCGATCGAACGAGCAACGGAGACTAGGGATTTAGGCCAAGCGACAACCCAGCATTATAGGCTCTTCGATACACCCCAAAAACATGTTCAAACATTAAAGATAGGATTTTTAAGGATTTGACTTCAAAACACCAAAAATTGGAATACTCATCAAACCAATTCAATTCAAAGGCAAATGGACAAGGAATAAATGTTAGGACTTACTACCTAACAACTATCAAAGATATAGACAGAGATGTGAGTTGAAAAACTCACCTTTAAACCCAAACACAACGAATGAGAAGCTCTAGAACAAGTAAAGATTGATCTCTCTTCAACAACACCTCTAGAATCTTCAATCTATTATCAAAGGTGAAGTTTTTCCTAAGCTAGGTTATAGGAATTTCTGAAAATTGGAGAGAGATTGAGATGGAGAAGATGAAGAGGATGCTTACCTAAGCTTCTCCTTGATTTCTAGCTTGAAGTTGATAATTCCTAAGAGAATTAGGGCTTAGGAATTTTAATTTCCTCTTCTCTCCCCCATTTTTACCTTAGCTTGAGAGTGTTAGGAAATGAGGAGTGGAATGAATGAAGAGGAGTGGGGTCGGGTTATTTGTTAGGTTAGTGGGCTAAAACCCAAACCGAAAGCCTAAATGAAAATATCAAAATTCTACTCAACTCCAAACACATCGATGTTTATATTTAAAAAGGTCGCAAACGCCATTTTGGACTCAATGGAAGGGGTCTTGAAACCTAATTCGACCGTTTGCAAAAAGTGGCTTTTCGGACTTATATTCGACTAACGATGCTATATTTAAATAAAACATTTAAATATACAATCGTAAAATATGCGGGTTGTTACAGACTCCCCTCCTTAAAGAAATTGCATCCTCGCAATGCTTAAGAAGAAATTAAAGAGTAACAACCATAAAAGCATATCAACATAAAAGAAAATTTGAAATAAGAACTTCACCTTAAGGAGCATGAGAGAGTAAGTCCGGATGTGTTCGCTCGATGAATTCCCTGGATTCCCAAGAGCAATCCTTAGGATTTGAGGACCACTGAACTTTCACAAGTGGAACATCTTTATTTTGAAGGCGTTTAACCTCGGTAGCAATGATACGAATAGGATGTTGCTCATAAGTCAAATTAGGCGAAACTTCAATTTCTTCAACAACACTGGGCTCAAAAATAGAATCAGAATCTTGAAGGCATTTCCGTAATTGAGAGACGTGGAATACATCATGAATAGTAGAAAACTGAGCCGGTACTAAAAGGCGACAAGCCACGGAACCAATGCTTTTAGTAATGGGAAATGGACCAATATATCGAGGTGCTAATTTTCCCGATCGATTGAAATGCACAACACCCTTCATCGGTGAAACAAGAATAAACACAAAATCTCCCACAGAAAATTTTAAATTCCTTCTTCAATTGTCGGCATAGGATTTTTGTCTACTTTGAGCTTCTTTCATCCTATGACGAATAAGGTCAATCTTTTCTGTGGAATCACGAATAAAATCTGGATCTAAAACCAGCTTCTCACCAGTCTCAAGCCAACAAGAAGAAGATCGGCATGGCCTTCCATAGAGTGCCTCGAAAGGAGGCATACCAATACTAGATTGGAAGCTATTATTATAGGCACTACACCGTAAATGACAATTTGATACGGCATATAGCCGTATCAAAATTCTGCGAGCTTAAAGTTTTGATACGGCTCAAAGCCGTATCTAATTTTCCATTCAGGTACGGCTAAAAGCCGTATTTAAAAGTCGAATTAGATACGGCTCAAAGCCGTACCTAATTATCCATTTAGGTACGGCTAAAAGCCGTATCTAATTATCCATTTAGGTACGGCTAAAAGACGTATCTAATATTCAAATTAGATACGGCTCAAAGCCGTATCTAATTGTCCATTTAGGTAGGGCTAAAAGCCGTATCTAATGACCTGCTCCTACGTACCTGTTTAATTTGATACTAATTCTAGATTTGGGATTAACCGTATATTCAGCACATATAGGCACATTAAGCACAACAAAGATCTCATGCATAAAACAGAACTTACCATTGATAGTAGTTTGCAGAGAAAAATCAATTTGGATTCAAATGACAACTGAATGCATAAAAGATTTGATATCATACACAGTATTGCCATTTGGAAACATAAAATGCATGTCCAAAGTAAATTAATAACATTACACCATCTAGTCAGAGAACATTGATAGACAATAATGTTTTGAAAAAGGAATTATCATGTAAATAGAGCCGCTTATGTCTTCTTGGGTGGGCAACCAACCGTTTAAGTTTTCTTCCTGCAAAACAAAAATTTGCCATGAAAGGATTATTAAAAAAGTTGATGACTTAATAAATCAAGTTGCAAATTTTTAGATCCATGCAGGCAGTATATCAGTATGAACTTAGCATTGGACATCAAGAAAATAGCATTGATAGGGTTGTAAACTTGAAACTTATTTTTGTATTATGTAGTCAATGTTCCAAGACATTAATCTAAAGATAGTAATAATTAGCCGTGACTCATGGACATTTGTAGATAATGCACCTAGTAGTTTTCATACCGTTTAACAAGCCCCAAAAAGTAAATCAAAGCACAACATTTTTATTTACCATTATAGACATAGTTTTGATGCTCAAACTGGTATGGTTCAGAAAATGCAATGCTTTAACCTGACTGCACAAAGAGTAATATCAATTTGAGGTTATTGATGGCATAATAAAATTAAATTGTAGCAAATAAAGGAAAACTTACATTCATTTGATGAGTTGCAGTCATTCTTATAACTTTAGGATAAGTTAGGTTTTTCTTCCACATAGCACACAGCAGGTGATTTTCAAAACATCAATAAAAGGACTACATAACTATAAACTATAAACTATGTCGTTAAGTTAACCAAGTCCATCCCTTTTTCACTGCATGCAACAAAAGCACGGGCTTAGTAAGCATCACTATGCGAAAGCAAACTGCATAACTATAAACTATAGACTACTTGGCATTTAATAGAGACAACAAAGGTATTAGCACATGCAGTTACAATCATCTAATTATTGACTACTTGCTTTATCGAAATTGCTTAATAGGTATCTTATACAATCTACTACAGTAAACCATCCCTAACTTATATGCGAGTTTACTTATTCATTGAAAAATGGTTACCACATATAAAATTGAAAAATTCCTTTAATATATCATAGTAGGCAATCGATGTTGATAATGTCATCGTCAATGTAAACGGAATAGTGCAACAAGCACAATATAATTTCCAAGTTGCCTAAATTTCATCCAGGAATTCAAATTTAAATGTTACAAATGCGATTAAATTAGTTCTTGCTACATTAAAAGGGTATACTGCTAAAAATATCCAAATATGAACTTCTTGATATCATAATGGGGTATCAAAAAGCGTAAAATCTAATGACCTTAGGTTTATATGGAGGCGTGGTATAATAAACACCAACTTATGCATTTTCTGATACCATGCGCCATGACATTATGAAGTCCAAACTTGGACAATTTTAACACTATAGTTAAAATGCATGTAATTTTTTCAGTATATATTATATATAAAAAAGAAGGTTGATGCTTTAAATATACATTTGCCAATGCAATTTTATGGAAAATGGGTAGCTAAACCATACCGCTGTACAAAAAAATATACATGTGACATGTCATGTATATAGTGAAAGAGGTTTCAAAAAACAATCATAGTGAAATATTAACATAAACAGAAAATATACCTGCTCCAACGTCTAAAGAAATTGAATAAGACCCTTCGGATGGCACGCATACCCACCCACTCCAACTTCAGCAAAGGTCTCTGCAAATTGATGATTTATTTTGCTGATTCTCTCATCTGGTAGCAGTATGTTGTCCAACACCACTTTTTCATGTGTGGGTGGTACAGATTTCCCATGGATTTTGGACGATGTAGAATCTCGGCATACAATACCTATTGCAGTAAATATGTTTAGATCTATCCAACAAAATATCTGCTCGAAAGCAACTAAAAATAGAAATCTTGTAATAAATACCTTTTGCTATTATGTCTAAATCAGAGTTGAGGATTTCACATCTTTGATTGTTCGCTTAATCAGTCGAATTCTGGAACTGCGAAGCAACGAATTCAGGAGCATTGAATTGTGTGGCGCGTCCTTCATCAGAAGAATTGACCGAAGAATTGACCGGTGCATGAATTCCCTGTTCGATGTTTCCCACCATGTGATCAGAACCTCCATTTGCCCAGACAAATTTCCCACTGTACCCTCCAAACTTCCCACCCTCATTTTCAACTCATCATGCTCTCCATGAACATGTCTGAGTCGTTTCTGTGTAATGGCACAAGCCTTAACTTTAGTCTTTGGTATAACGGTCCCAACACCGCGGCTCCTACCCCTTGCATCCTTACCAAGCACTTGTGATTAGATGTCTTCATCCACTGTCAACTTTTCTTCATCACTATCAGCGATCTTTTCCTTCACTTTCGCAATTTGGTCTTGAAATATGATAATACTTATATGAATAAGGAATTTTAAAGAATGTGCAAGTTAGTATTTTTTATAAGTATGAAGAAGTGGCATACGCATATTTTAGCATCTGATTAGTATTTGTTTAACTTACAAAGTATGAAGAAGTGGCATCTGATATGCTACCATCTTTTTTCCTGTGTGTCTTCTCCCATACTTGACGACGACTGATATTTGTTGATGGACTAGCAGCGATCTGCAATACAAGTACAAATTTGATTGAAATAGTTTATGTTTGTATACATATAGATGTATGTATGTAGAATGTAGATACAGTGAATACTAAAGCATATGAATGAAAATGGATATAAATTACCATTTCTTGTTCTATTTTAGCGTGAATTTTAGGTCCTGCATGGTGACTATAACTGAGCAATGCTTCGTTCTTTTTGCCTGTCTCCCTTCTTCCGCTCGCTTCAGGCGTTGCTTCATTATTTATGAACCGTTCCCAATCTTCTTGAGCAACCGTAGGTGGACAATTTTTCAACCGTTCTTCGTCATTTTTGAAAGTGTCATAATAAACTACTCTCAGGTTTTTCTTGTATCTCCTAAAAGCCTCGGCCATTCTCTTTAAAAACATTTCCTTTGAAAGCGGATCGAGCTCATCAATTTTCTGCAAAAATAATTCAGCTTGTTCACTGAAAGTTTAGATACTTCATTCATGCAGAAAGAAAAGTGAAAATGAATACTTTGTAAAATAGTACACATACAATTGGATATCATTCAAATGCTAAAATCGCTGGCTGGGTATAAAAATAGCGATCTGTGTTTCATCGTCTCAAATCCCTAATTAAATCGATTTCGATTTCGTTGTACTGATGGAATCGGTCTCCAATTTTGTATGTGTTGGGAATTTTGTTCGATCCAAACCTCCTCTGAGTGCCATCTTTATTGCTATTGAAATTAACTTCCACTGGCCTTTTTCAATTAAATCGATCTCCGAATCTTCCGTGGAAATCTATGTATCTAATCTCGATGCTTTTTGTGATCTTATTCGGATGAGGTTCATTATTATCGAAGAGGTCTTTATGGAGGTTAACCCTAAATATACTGGAGCATTTGGATCGTCCCCTTTCTCTTCAAAGTTTACCCCTTGTTCTGCTTGGCTATCGGGTTCATTTGCTCCTTGTCCGAATTTAACAAGGAAGACCAAAGGAGAGTTAGCCACTCCTTTCGTCCCTTCGTTAAATTTCATCAAGCGTGGCTTAGTTGGATCTAGTAATCCCCTTTTGGGGTTTGTGGTGGGTGATTTGTGGTGTAATATCGACCGGGAAGACGGTTCCATCGATGAGCAACTGGCTAGCACAAATGGGGATGTGATGACTCCATTTTATGTCAAGCAACTGCTCGTTAATGGCAACTGTTCATCAATTACCGCTGGTTCTAAGGCTGCTATCCATGCTTCCTCGGGTCCCTCGGTTCGGTCCAGGCATTTCGATCTTGTCCTTTGCAAGAATAAGAGAAAGAGGAAGCGCAAACCAAGACGCTTTCAGAAGGGCTCCATTGCTCTGCAGGTTGCATGTGATGTTAGGATGGATGTTGATTGCTCTTTCCCCATTGTAAGTACGTCCCCCAACAATTTTCGCGTTGCTCTTTCTGATTTTCAGATATCAGGTATGATTGTTTCTGATTCCTTATTGGCTTTGTCTATATTGCCTTGTTTCTTTATGTGCCATAAATTAGGCAACCAAGTTCTTCCTTCTAATAATTATTCATTCTTGAATGAACGTATAGTAGATCTTGTGGTTGGTTATGAAACTGCTAATGCTATCAGTACTACTAATGTTAGTTTTCTCTTTGTTCCCGATGATTGTTCTGTCTCTGGTTCTTTAAATTGCCAAGGCGGGGGTGTTTTATCCATGTCCTATTTCTATTGCTCTTTCAACAGTCTTTTACACGATTATGGGGAGTCTCTTGATATTGCATTACCCTCTGATATCTTGGTGGATGCCGTTTCTTTTTACCTGCTTTATTATGGCGGTAATGGTTCTGCTTTTTTTATAGTCGGGTTTTTTATTGTCATGCTTCTAGTTGGTTATGGATGCGTGTTTTGCTTGGTAGCCGCTGTTTGTTATGTCTTTGTGTCTTATGCCCTAGTGACTATTGGCTGGATTTCAGCTTGGCCCAAAGTTGATTTCCTCTGGGTTTTGTTTATTTCGGTTGCTTTCAGCTGAAGCAGTGTTTTCTGCCAGTTGGATTGGCATAGGTCCCTCTATGGTGCCAACTCTGATTGGTTGATCCTATCAGCTAGACTGACTTGGCTTGTTTGTTGTAGTATCTCTCGTCAGTTTGTCGTCGTTGGCTTTATCACGGTCGGAAGGAATTGTGATTACATCAACTTAATTAATAAGTTTCATGTAATCATACAAGGCCTTCCTTATCCTTTTCCTTTGCGCTTGGGTAGCTCTGTTTTGTTTTTTGGTTTGAGAGTGATTTCGAGTTTGGTGGATAGTGTAGGGAGTCAGTGTATAGATAGCTCTGTGTCATCTATCTATACACGGTTTCCTTGCCCCACTAGCAAGGAATCCGATGTTCTTTCTATTCGCGATATCTTGACTTGCTTTTTCTCGCTCTCGTCCCTTCGTATTAGATATTCCTCCACTATATTGCATTGTCAACTCCATGACTATGCGATCGTGAGTAATATCAAACAGCATACCGTGCCTCTGAGTCTTAGAGACACAACATCTCTCACCGTCTCTAGTTGTAGTTCTCGTCTGGTTTCTCCCCCTTCTGATGCGTCTGAGCATTCGACTTCCATTCCTTTTCTTAGTAGTGAAGAGATAGCGATCATTAACGATCGGTTAGCTCGTCTTACTAAGAAATCGAGGCCTTGTTCCACTTTTTCTTCCTCTCCATCTATCTCTGGTGGTTCAAAGGTTGTTCTTTCTCGATCATCTCCTAAGAGGAGATCCCTTCGCTTTCTACCCGTCGCTCCTCCCAGCCTCGTACTCCACGGACTATCCGTACACGCTCTATAGCAGCGGCTGAGCAGATCATCAGATCCACTTGGCATACCCTTTACCTCGTTTGAGGGGCTCTGAGGTGTTTCTTCTTTCTTTTGTCTCAGCTTTGGTTATGGCGAATTTCCTCTTCTGGAACATTCGTGGTGTCGGAAATGACGAATCTAGAGCTCGCCTTAAGCGGTTGGTTAGAAAACATTCCCTTTGCTTGATTGCTCTATTAGAACCCTTGATTGATGCCTCTGAAGTTTCTGATTTGGTCATCTTTCTCGGATTTGAAGGGGCCATATCTAACCTTTCAGGTAAAATTTGGATTTTGTGGAACATGTCAGCTAATATTTGTCCTATTTTTGACTCTGACCAACTCTTAACTGTTTCTTGCTCCTTACCTTCTTTTCCCTCTTCGATTCTATTTTCGGCTGTCTATGCTAAGTGTGATAGGATCGCTAGGCTAACCCTATGGTCTGATATTATTGCGTTAGGTAACCTTAATATCTCTGCCTCTGTTCTTGGTGGCGATTTCAATGTTGTTGCTTCTCAAGCTGAGAAAAGAGGCGGTAATTCTGTCAATCGGTTAGCGATCGCTGATTTCAATTCTTTCATTCTGTCCTCTAGCTTGTCTGAGGTTTCTTTTGTAGGCTCTGCCTTTACTTGGTGTAATAACCAAGAAGGTCCCAACCGTATTCTCTCTAGGCTAGACAGAGTCTTTGGCTCTATTGATTGGTTTAGTCTTCCTTTCACCTTTTCTGTGTCTCATCTTCACCGTACCTTTTCTGACCATTCCCCTTTGATTCTCTCCTGTTCCCCCTTAGCTTTATCTGGCCCTTCTTCGTTCCGCTTTATAAATATGTGGGTTTCTCATCATTCCTTTCTTTCTGTGGTCGCGGATTCTTGGAACTTACCCTGTTCTAGTCCGCCTTGTGGCGTGTTCTCTCGAAAATTAAAACGTCTCAAGGTTTGCCTTAAGGATTGGAACATTCTTGTTTTCAAGAATGTGTTTGACCGGGTTAGAGCTGCCGAAGAGACTCTTGTTTTAGCAGAAGCGGCCTTCGATGAGGTTCCTTCTACTGACAACAAGGAATCCTGGGCGCTTGCCCATCTAGTGTTTTCATCTGAACTTCGTGTTGAGCACGACTATCTGCATCAAAAGGCTAGGATTAAATGGATTGTGGAAGGCGATACGAATTCCAAGTTTTTTCACTCCTCTATCCATAAGAATAACGCGCGTTTTACCATTTCCACTATTCAGCGCGATGATCTTTCTTTGGCCACTACTCCGGTGGACGTCCAAGATACCATCATTTCCTATTTCCAATCCTTCCTTGGCTCGCCTTCTGTTAACTTTTTTGATCCTAACATGCTCTCCTTCATTCCTCATCTTCTTCTTCCTGAGGAAGTTTCTGAATTGGCAGCTCCTCCCTCTGTGGAAGTCGTTAGATCGTGTGTCTTTGCCCTTAGTAAGGAAAGCGCCAGCGGTCCTGATGGGTTCAATGGAACATTCTTCCGTTGTGCCTGGCAGATTATCCAACATGACTTCTGTCTTGCTATCCAGTCCTTCTTCTCTGGAGGTGATCTTCCTACGGGTTGGACATCTACCAATCTGATTCTTATCCCGAAATGTGAAAATCCCACGACTTGTGCAGATTTTCGGCCTATTAGTCTGTGCAACTTTTCCAATAAGGTGATTTCGAAGATTTTGACCTCTAGATTAGCTCCTTTTCTGGAGCGTATCATTTCATCTTCTCAGGCTGGCTTCGTTAAAGGACGTCTTATCACTGACAACGTCCTATTAGCGTAGGAAATTATATCTCAACTTGATAGGAAAATTAGAGGTTCTAATGTGGTCCTTAAATTAGATATGGCGAAAGCATATGACCGTATGTCTTGATTCTTTATCATCAAGGTCCTAAGAGCCTTTGGTTTCCCTGAACCTTTTATTGATATCATCTGGAGATTGATCTCCAATGTTTGGTTTTCGGTCCTCATCAATGGCTCTTCCCGTGGTTTCTTCAAGGCAGGAAGGGGTCTTCGTCAAGGAGATCCTCTCTCTCCTTCTCTTTTTGTCATTGCGGCCGAAGTTCTTGTCAGAGGCCTTCACTCAATGATGATTGCGGGCCAAATTCAGAGATTTGGCATTCCCCAGGGATGCCCCCTTGTTTCGTCCCTGTCGTTTGCCGACGATATCATTATTTTCTCCAACGGTTGTCGGAGATCCTTCCGTGCCCTTATTGATTTTGTGAGGCTTTATGAGCGCTCCTCTGGGCAGCTGGTTAACTCTTCTAAGAGTTGCTTTGTTCCAGCTAAGGATATTGCTCCTGCCCGCTCGCTTTGGATTGAATCATTTACGGGATTCAAGAAAGCCTCCCTTCCCTTACCTTACCTTGGAATTCTTCTCTACCGTGGGAGGAAAGTTAATGCGATTTTTGATCCCATTTTAGATAAGGAGAAAAGCAAGATCACTCGTTGGAATGCTTCCCTTCTTTCGCAAGCTGGCAGACTTGTTCTCATTAACTCTGTTCTGCATTCTTTAGGCTCGCACATTTTTGCGGCCATGACACCTACCTCAGCTTTTTTTCGTTCATTTCGATCTTTGGTCTCCTCCTTCTTCTGGGGAAACAAAGATACTCCTCGCCATCATTGGATTTCTTGGAAAAACATCTACCGTCCTAGGTGTGAGGGAGGCCTTGGCATTCGTAACCCTAAAGACGTCTGTTCTGCTTTTGCGTGTAAACTTTGGGCCAGGTTTGGGGCTAACAACTCCCTGTGGGCCTCATTTCTACATGCCAAATACCGTCGTCTTGAGGCAGCAAACTTCTCGGGGTCCCCTTCTTACGCTAATGAAACATGGAAACGGATGCAATCTGTTAAAGTGTTATGGGACTCCAATGGTAGTGGCTCTTATTGGCGCGGGCAACCCTTCTCTTTGACAGCTGCTTGGGATGCTATCAGAAGTCCTGCCCCTTCGCTTCATTTATTTTCCTTTATTTGGGATACCAGACTTCCACCTAAGGTTTCTGTATTTATGTGGAAAATCCTTCACGGAGGAATTTCAGTAGATGAGAACCTTAGGAAAATTGGTATTCCTATCACTTCTCGGTGTAGATGCTGCCAAGCTGGTAGCTACGAAACTCTCTTTCACCTTTTTTTCCAAGGCAATTGTGCCAATGTTGTTTGGTCATTCTTTGGTAACCTAGTTGGATGCAATGGTACTGCCAACTCCATTTTTGAGCTCTTGCAACTCTGGTGGACTGGTATTGTTGGGAAGACTGTTCGCTCGATTATTTTTCGTCTTATTCCTTCTCTTATTTGTTGGCACATTTGGTGCGCCCGTAACAAGATGATTTTTGAAGAGGCGTCTATGGATTCTTCTGCGATCATCCGGAGAGTGCGCAACGACATCTATCTTGCTTTTAGAGGTCATCCTTTCAGGAAGTCTATTGGTTCCAGGTCAGCTTTTCTTGCTAGGTATTTCGACATTGCGATCGATATTGCTACTCCAAGGTCGGGTATTGGCTGAGGTTTATCTTGTTATACATAGTTCTATGGGTAGTGGCATTTCTTTGTTCTTGTGTCATTCTTTTTTATTTGTATACATATTTCCTTACCTCCCAAGGGAGGTTGCGACTATTTTTGATTATTCTTCCAGCTATGCAGGTGATATAGTAGACTTGCATGGACTAGCTGGTTCACCCTGTTATCCTGCTCCGGTGTTTTCTCCTCTTGGTTGCGGTATTTAAGATCCGTGGATCTGATTGATAGGCTTTCATTTCTGAGACTTTATACCCCTTCTGGGCGGTGGCATTGCCGGAGTTCAGTTTGGGCGTATGAAGGGTGGTGGCCTTGCCGGAGCTCTTCTAGTTCTCAGATGTTCCCTTAGCCCTGTTGCTTTTGTTTTTCTTGATTGCAGTCATTTCCGATATACATATTCTGTAAAAAAAATTATATATATACATGTTGTTCTAAAAAAAAAAATCAATTGCTGAAATTTTTGCAAATACTTAAGAAATTACAAGAGCCTCAAAGGGTGTGGACTGGATATATTGATAATATATCTGGAGAAGATAGTCCTACCTCCTTTCTTAATTTATCAATCTGTGTTGGCATTATTCATATTATATTGTAACTTACAATCACATTAACCTTTTATCGCAAAATGAATGCAACATTCAAAAATGAAAAAGAATTATTTGTACTAACATGCATACCAAATAGCTTTAGGTAAACACAAGAATTTTATGCGGGCTTAAAAATAAAGCAGCCTTTCTGGGAGATTTTACTGTGTTCTTAAGCAGATAGGAATTTGTTCTCTCTTCCATTTAAAGTTATATTTTGGCTATGTATATTTATCATTGCTTGCTATCGACATGGAATTTTGCAATTGACTAAACAAGGAATTACTTACATTATATAAGCACAAAGAGTTGACTAAACAGGATATGCACATTTAGAATCATGAATATCTAAAGATTCACGATTTTAACTCCAATTCATTTTTTGCACTACAACAACTACTTACATTACAAGCACAAAATCCTTACGAAGCTTTTAATAATGTAATAAGAGAAGCCAATTATATAGGAAACTCAGCAAATTGTTCCAGTAGGTGACATAACTACTTTAAAAAATTAATAAAACATTATATTAATATTTGAATCTTACAAAGCTGAACTCCAAAAGAACTGAAACCATAAAGAAAAAATAAAGCGATGAAAAATGAAATCTCATGTCTATTTTTTTCATTCTTTTATGTCAAACCTAAATATTGTCTTGTTTGTTATGGTGATTGTATGATGAATAATAGTATTTGTGGTGGGTGTTGAAGTTTGGTGGTGGTTCAGATGGCAGTTTTTCTTTTTTCTTTTTGAAATGCAAGGGGGATGGTGAGGGTTGTGAGAGTGTGTATTGTTTTAGGTTGTTGAAGTCGCAGAGAGCTGCAGTTATAATTGTGTTATGTGCACTGATCATTTTATGGCAGTATTATGGCACTAGGTAGTGTTTTGAGTATTTGGAGTTGGGTTATTTGCTCAGCGGTATGGGTGAGTGTAGTATGACATATTAGCACAGTTTGTTTGATCGAGTTGAAGGAGTACATGATAGTGTGGTGTGGTGATTTCAGTCGTACAAGGAGGTGGTCAGCAGTTTTGAGTTGAAGTTTTGAGGGAAGTAGTTTATCGAGGTTATCTACAGTAAACAAGTGATGGTCAAGAAATAAGGCAGCAAGGTGAATGAAAAGAGAAGGAGCAAGTTGGCAGTTGCACTATTGTATATTGCAGAAGTGATGGACAAAACTTGTTGGCTGTTTTTGTGGCCAGAAAGCAGGGTGATATGGTCATTGAGAAAACAGAGGCAACAGAGGAAGCAATAGGTTATGATTGAAGTTTGTGGAGATGGTGTGAAGGCAGAGCACTATGCAGTGAATAAGGTTGGTGATAGGTGGTTGTTGATAGAGTTTGGTCTGGTGCAATTAAAATGCAATTGATGTAAACAGTGAATACAATTCAGTGAAGTAGGCAATTGAAATGCACGGCAATGTAAATAGTGAATATAAATGTAAACAATAATGTGAACAAACTTGTAAAACCATGAATGTAAAAGCAAGTGCAAGCAATATTTTTTTTTTAAATATGCAAATGCAATTCAAATTAAAAAAACAAGAAACAAGCACACAAATAAAATCACACAATTCTACAAACAAGCAAAAGGATATCAAGTCCCTGAAATATTAAAAAAGCAACACAAAGTGGACAACTAAGTTAAATTCTAAATGGATAGGTAATTACAAATGGATGGAAAAAATATTTACTTACCACCAATTCGTTCCAAACGTTGTCCTTATATATTCCGGGTACTTTATCCCAACTTACATATGATATCGGCACATGAGCTCTTACTAGTTTACCAAGCGTAGTAGCGATTTTCCCAGCGTTATCTGAGACTGGAATACCAAGTAAGTTTTGATCAACTTTCTTCGCCTCTAAACATGATGAATGTGAAGATGTTGGATTTTCTGACATGGAAATTTTGTTTTGCTTTTGGTTCAAACCTGCACAGCAAGTGAAGATGTACAGTAATTAAATATTGTGAAGATGTACATCAAACCTGTGAAGTGAATAACTAAGTGGATAACTAAAAAAGCAACACAAAGTGGATAACTAAGTGAAGATGTACATCAAACCTGCACAGCAAGTGAAGATGTACAACAAGTGAGACCAGAATACCAAGTAAGTTTCATTATTGTAGAACAATCAAATATTTAAGAAGCTTCAAAGTCAAAGTAATTTCCAAAATCTTAAACAAAGAAACTAAATAAAAAAACCTTCAGTCATTTACCTTCCATTAATCACGACTAAAAGTTGATCAAGAAGCCGTAGTTAGATAAACCTGATTTACCTTCCACTGTACAAGCATAAAAAGAAGGGCCTTTCGGTAATTTATCCACTTTTCATCCACTTTTCTGTTTTTGATTTTAATTAATACTGGAAAGTGGTAAGTGCCTATTTTAACTGTAGATAAATTCCAGATCTAAACCAGTAGGATATTGTACTATTGTTGTTTATTTACAGTTGGTGCAATAATATGAATATTAATCACATTTGATGCCAACGTGCTACACTAGAAAGTGACAAACTATTTGCGTCCTAAGGTCATGTTATTAATGTTAGAAAAATAAGGAATTCTCCATTCTTGCACATTTTGAACCCACTATTATAAGCAATTGAGTATTTACATGCTCTACTTTAGATTTCAGAAAAGGTAAACCAAAAGTAAAGCTTACGTTTGCTGTGAAAATGAATACGTAGAAACAAGGAAGAGCTTTTTTTGTTGGAAATAAATTTAACTTTAAGCAAAACTATTTCGAGCTTATAATAATTTGGAAGTGCTAAAAGTTGAAAGCAAAAAAATTATGTAGAAACATGAGCAATTATCTAAAGCCCTATAATCTAGAGGTATGTTAGGATTGTGTAATAGAAGTATGTAATAATTAAATGATGGAAATTTGTAGAATCATAGGTAAAGAATATACAAAATAAGAGAATTATGAAGTACTCTGGAGAATGATGGTGAATGATATGATTAAACACATCTCTGTCCTTCGATTGAGATGTGTAATACTGTGTGTAAAGATTGGGTGTTTTATTATGTAATGAAATATGTGAAAGTTAACCATCCAAAAATTTGCAATCAAAGTTTATAACAAAACTTTATTTCCTCTTTTATAAAATTAACATTTCTCATTTTTCAATGATATCAAAATCAGTTATTCTTTTACTTAGAAAATTGGTAACTTTTCTATTTTATAAATCAGGGGAGTTTATATTTAGTTATGGATGATAACACATAAATAGATAATGTCTATAAGAAAAAATAATTAACATTTGAGCCAACAGTAACAAGTTTAACTATTATCAAATAAATTATAATGAAGGGAATAAAATAACTCTCATTTGAAAATGGTGGAATAAATGTTAAGACTTATAAAGTGACTAAATGCTAGTCCACATGCACGTGCATATATACTTGAATTATTTAGAGTGGACTAGTTAAAAAGACAAAATTGGAAAAAACAATTAAACCAAGGACAATGTCTCAAAAGTTTGGTCTGAAGGAAAAAATATTAACAAAATGTTATATTAATGCAGCATTATATGATGCTGAGTTAAATTAGCAATATATATACGAGGGATATATGTCTACCCTTAGCTATGCTTAAAACTCTATGACTTTCTTCCTAAACTTGGTGCTTAATCACCCAACAAATCCTTAAAGATCAAAATATAATATAACATCATAACGGAGAAAAGAATACAGAGATTTTGCAAATTATAACTTGCAAAACAACCAGGAAAATCAAAACCATGTATAAAATATTCAAAACCATGCATACACACAATCGTGCAATTATAAATATACAGACACGCAATCTTGTGATGTACGAATACTAACAAGTTAACATATGGATTTGGTAAGGTCTTCTAATTTTTCATTGTCTTCAAAAGCTGATTGATAGACGGTAGGGAACTCAATGTCATCCACATTTGTAGTCAACCGTTTTGGTGTATGCAAGACCACAGACCATCCGTTATTTGTTAAATCTTTTGAGTTGAAAACTTGACTCGCTTATGATGCAAGAATAAATGGCTCGCCATTCACGTTTTTTTTGTTCTTCAATTTCCCTAAATTACCATGATCAGGTTTGAAATGGGATCTATTTTGCAACCATTGACCTTATCCTCGACCTTTACCCAATCACAATAAAAAATTGTTTGTTTGAAGTCAGTGTAATCCAACTCAAGTATCTGTTGAATGACTCCGTAATACGTTGTTTCTGCTTCCTTATAATTTTTATCCTTACCACTCACTCTAAATTTTTTAATTTCTCTCATGCATACACTGCTATTTTGTGTTACTATACGGTCTTTGTACTTTTTCGTGGAAAATGAAAATCCATTCACTTGGTACTTCATACAACTACACGTTATGAACTTCGGCCCGTGCACTCGTCGCCGTAGAGTTGGATCAACATCGATGGTCTTTAACAGGAACATAAAACAAAATAAGTAAAAAAGCATGATAACGAAGGTGTATTGCACACTTATAAACACATGAAATACTTAAGACGATGTTATACCTCATTACGTAACCATAGATTAAAACTTTGAACGACTTCCACGGTGGTAGCCCTGCCTCGAGGTTGAAATCTAGTACTTTTCACATAGGAGTTATACCTCCTACGGAAAACACATATCAAAATGTATATATAAAATGAATTAAAAAAATTGAAATTCCAGACAAGTTCGTGAAGTTACTTCTTCCATTCATCCAATCCATCGTACTTATTAAGGACCCATCTACGCACTTGTTCAAACTGCACTTGGGTTAACTTTATATCTTTACCATTATCCAGAGGTATCTCACCAGCAAACTCATCGTCCTCGTCTAAAAACGCTTCGTGGGTATGTTTATGATTGCCATCACCTCCGTTTGGCATATATTCCATGCAGTAAAGACTAGCTTCTTATACGATATATCCTTCTGCAATACACCCTTCAATGTATCTTTTGTTGCGCACATATCCTTTATATGTTTTCATCAACCTATAAATGTGATCAATTATATATTGCAGACGGTATCTATTTATATGAAATAATGATGTACATAACTGAAATTAGAAATTTACCGTTCAAATGGATACATCCATCTATATCTGACAGGGTCACAAATCAACGCTTCATCGGCTAAATGAACCATAAGGTTGACACTGTATCAAAAAATGCAGGTGGATTTTTTTTTTTTCAAAAACACACATTGCTTCTACTAAGCTAGACTTTGCTTTTAAAAGATGTTCCCTATTGATCACCTTTGAACACAAAATGGTAAAGAATAAACTAATATGATGAACAACATTTTGCAGATCCTTATGTTGTGGATAAGAAGTTGAAGCAATACCGGAAGCAAATGCTGCATTATGACATGGTAATCATGTGACTTCATATTTCTTAGTTCAGGAGGATTGATGCTCACATTGTTGTGGAAGTTAGAAGAGAATTTGTTAGGCAGATTTTTCAAAATAGTGCAAAACCGTATCTTTTCTTCTTTGCTCAAAGTGAAAGTTGCCTTTGGTATGCTTATTTTATTTGTTTCAGGATCTTCCATCACTCACAACTTTTGTTTTGTACCCATGATTTTCAAATCCTTGCGTGCATTAATGCCATCTTTTGACTTATCTTTATGGTCCATAATGGTGCTGATGAGATGCTCCGTGACATTCTTCTCCGTATGCATAACATCAATATTATGTCGAATCAAATTTTCTTTCCAATATGGTAAATCAAAAAAGATAGACCTCCTATACCATCCATAAATATTGTCAACATCTTCATTGGTTGACTCTTTCCGTTTTCGACCAATTTCTTCTTTTTGTTTACCAACTTTCATTTTGATATTCGCAACTTTCTTTTCAAATTGAAAACCAGTCAATAGCCATTTAGGACGACGAAGTTCTTGTTCGTTGTTGAAATTTGTCTTATCGTATCGAAACTTGTGTTCGTTAGGAAGAAACATTCGATGTCCCATGTAACACATCTTATTACTTTCAAAAGATGATAAAAACAAGTGTTTTCCCCACAAATAGGACATGCAAAGTAACCGTGAGTTGCATATCCCGATAAAGTCCCAAAAGCAGGGTGATCATGGATTGTCCATAGCACCCTAGCTCTCATTATGAACTCAGATTAACGTAACGAGTCAAATGTAACGACTCCTTCCCATAACTGCTTTAACTCGTCTATCAACGGCTATAAATAAACATCAATATTTTTTCCTGGTTGTTTTGGCCAGAAATCAACAATGTTAACATTGAGAACTCCCTTTTCATGCACATAGACAGAGGAAGTTTATATGGTACTACAAGTACTGGCCAACAACTGTAAGGGTTAGAGAGAGAAGCATGTGGACAGAAACCATCTGTTGCTATTCCAAGTGTGACATTTCGTGGCTCGGCAGCAAAAGTTTGGTCAAAAGAATCTACGGCTTTCCATTGAGAAGTGTCACATGGATGACGCATTACGGTTGGATCAGACTTGGCACGACCATGCCAGGTCATCGCATCTGCTATCCACGGTATAGTATATAGTCTCTTCAATCTAAAAATTAAAGGAAAATGTCTTAATGTCTTTCGAGGTACTTTGGTGCATTTTCTCTCTTCGTTTAATGATATCATATATCTAGGTTCATTGCAATTTGTACAAGAAACTTTGTTCTCATCATCTTTCCAGTACAATATGCAATCATTGATGCATGCATCATAAGTTTTGTAATTCATCTCAACTTGCTTAATGATCTTCTTCACGTCGGAGTACTTTGTCGGCAGCGTGTTACCTTCGGGGAGTAACTCCTTTATTAGTTCGAGAAGTGCAGTCACACCATTATCTGAAAAGCCGTATTGGTTCTTCAAGCTATTTAGTTTCATAATAGCATACAGCTTCGTAATCCCTTTTGAACATGAAGGATACAATGGCTCTTTTACGCTACCAAAAAGTGATTTATACTTCTTACTTTCATTGGCCTGCCAATCTGGATAATCAGTAGACTGCTCTCTAACATTAGCATGATCAGGCAACGGATTTATAGGTTGAAAATGGTGAAATCTTTCTGCATCATTGACCAGATCTTCCATCCTAATATGTTCAGACTCATCAGTAGTTGTATCATGACTAACTGGTTGTTGTTTTTCCATCTCTGCCCTTTTTTCCCCATGAAAATACCACACTGTATATGATTGGATGATACCCCATCTAAGCAAATGAAAATGAATTTCATCTAATTTGATCGTCTTCATATTTTTGCACCGGGTGCAAGGGCATAAATACACTCCTTTCTTACCACCGTTTTCTTCAACAAAACTAATGAACTTCTGCACCCCGTCTATATAGTATGTAGATCTTAGATCTGATTCAGTTATCCATTGTTTGTCTATGCTGAAAGACATACTGCCCTCCTATATCATATATAACAGAACATGAGACTTGCCCTTCAATGCGCCCTCGTTCCAATTGCTCGAAAAGAATATTTTTGAAAAATTCAAGTGGGAAATTATTGGAAATTTTTTGAATTGAAATGAATTATTAAACATTGATTTTATTATAAATAGGTTAGGAAATAAGTATTCCAATTATCTTAAAGTAGAATATCGTAACAAATGCATGTACATATAGCAACCCTCCATTTTTTTATTTTTAAAAATGTACAACATTTTTTATGAATAATATACTATTCTAAAGTTTGTTAGAATTGAAATCGTGTAAAGAGTTTCTAGGATACTTAGCAAATTACTAAGTATTGAGCATAATGTTTTGCTTTGACATTTATTGGTCGTACATAGCAATGTTAGTAAATTTGACATATTGGGACTCAACATCAGCATTAATTTTTAAGCACAAGCCTTTTCTTTCATTATGCATTTAGGTTTAGAGCCAAATAACTTAAACTTGAAGTATTTTTCTCACACATTTCATGTATTGCTTTAACAGTTATTCAGTTACCACCATTTTGATCATGAATTTAGTTTTAGATACAGGGGAAGATCATGTTGCTATCGAGGTATACTTTTTATATGGATATGTATTATAACTTAGAATCTGATCCTGCTGCTAGAAAGATAACCTTTTTTTACTTTCATTTTACTAATTAGGAGGTTAAATTTGGAATACAATCATACTGATTGAACTATAATGTTTTTGGTTTCTGTTTCTTCTTTAATGCAGCCAATTTTAAGTCAATTTGGATGTACATTTTATATGCACAAATATCACTTCAAAACTTTCAAGAATTCTCAGTTATTGGTACTAATAATGATGATTAAGATTTATTGATGTGGTATTGAATTATTTTAAGCTTATAAGTTGTAGATGTTAATAATATAACCTTTACTGATCTTAGATGTTGGAGTATACCCGCTAATAGGCCTTATTATTAATGTGAAATGCTATCTTATTGTGCAATCGCTACTGCCATTGGTTAAAATCTTTTTTAGACTAACAATTTCTTCAGTACATCATTAGGTTACAATTTCTAGTGCCATATATACATATATATATATAAATAGAATCATGATTTTGTTCATTTTTTTAATTATCTAATATAATTCATGTATGTAAATTAAGTTGACATTACCACTTATTGTTCATAATATATTATGAAAGTTTCACACATAGATGTTGATGCACATTAATAACCAGAAATGTTGCAAATATGTTTATGCAGTCTTACCTGCATTAGGTTGAATGAAATAGCCCGCATTTTCTTCTTGTCATGTGTCGTAACTAATAACTTTCGTGTATTAATGTACAGTGATGGCAGTGAACAACCAATTCAGCTGCTGAAAGAATTGATTGTTTTTACGACTTCTAAATGTACCCCTCCTTTGCTTTTAAGTTGAGTCATACTCAACACTATATTTAAAATCTCCATTGCCCTCTACATGTATTCTTATAAACTTGTAAATTTATACATCAAAAGATATCTACCGATTATTTGAATATGTTTTTGTTGCTTACCATTCCTGCAGTTTGACGAATAAGCTTATTTCTTTAAATGCCAACCTACATATTTGTCTTTGTTAGCTGTAGTATATAGACAAACTAACAAGTAGAACAATAGAAGCGAAGAGCAAGTAGAGATATGTAGATTAACTTTGAACAACTAAAGGCAATGGAATTTTTTGGTAAAATACATGGCACTTTATCTTGCTGATCTTCATTTTTTTACCATTAAAGTAATACCTTTAGACATTAACAATGAGAGTTATGCTACTAGCATCATTCGTGTTATGTTTGAAAATATTTTTAACTAAATTATCAAGCGATTTTTTTCTTTTAATTCATGAGGCATCTCCTCTTGCTTTGACCACTTCAACGACTTATGAGTTGCCACTTATAAACACGTTAACACGGCAGAAGTGTCCACCACCAACTAATCCTTTACTTGTGGCCATTGACTGAAATTTTGATCTTCTTCTTGTAAATTTCTAATCATTATATTCAATTATTGCCTATTATAGTAATACGCAATATAGCTCGAATATTCTGAACAAATTGTATTAATAACAGCTTAATTATCTGAATTTTTTATTTCTTCCTAAAATTGGTTCGTATTTTATTATATGACTTTATTTTTGTTTGTCCCGAATAGTATCTTTTTGCTTAATGTTACTAAATCATGTTACCATTAAATTAGTGGATGTTTGTCTCATTTTCAATCTTTATGATTATTAGATTCCAAGTAAAAAAGAAGCATTTCTTTCATAATTTTACAACCATTATGCTCTTTGGTGTAGCTGGCACGCTTATCTCCTTCTCCATAATTATTTTTGGTAAGACCTTAATTTTAGTTTTTTTTGTGTTATCATTGTTACATTGTCGTTTATATTAGGGAAATGACGTGTAAGCGAAATTTCTGACTATTTAATTGGTATATAATTAATTTGGTATATGCCATTTATGGCACTCTATTTCATCTATATGCTTCGATAAATCTGCAAATGAAGTATAGAAATGTACTACTAAAAGGATTGGATATTTTATGTAGACATTTGAGGACATGTTTGAGGATATTTAATGTGCATTAATAAAAGCCCTAAATCAAGCTTAAGGACATGTTTGAGTTATTATTTAGTTAACTATTTGATATAAAATGAATCAGTCCTACATGTTCAAAAAAGAAATATATAGGTCACATCAACTTAGAATCTTTAAGTTGTAGAATAATTTATTGTATGATGCACTTTGTGTTAGAACATCGTTTTAGTGACAACAAAACTAATGAACTTCTGCACCCCGTCTATATAGTATGTAGATCTTAGATCTGATTCAGTTATTCATTGTTTCTCTATGCTGAAAGACATACTGCCCTCCTATATCATATATAACAGAACATGAGACTTGCCCTTCAATGGTCCTCGTTCCAATTGCTCGAAAAGAAAATTTTGGAAAATTCAAGTGGGAGTTGGATTTTTTTTGAATTGAAATGAATTATTAAAAATACGAGAAGAGATATTGATATAGACTATTTTCTATAATACTCTTAATTATAAAAATTGCATTTCTGTAAAAGTTAACATTAGCACCAAACTATTTCCAAAAATTTTGCCATTACAACGGCGCTATTTTGTAGCACCGGAGTAATGTCTATGCATTACCCTCTCCTGACTTGATTTGCACCATTAACAATAATTTTATTCCTAATATTAACACGCTAACCATCTACAACACTTAAACAAAAAATCTTTATTCCTAATATTCATAACGGGATCATGGTAAATGAATTCAATTGCATCTAGTTTTATAAATATCATTCTAATAACATCATACATATCGACATAATAAATGAGTTTTGAATCCTACTTTCATTTCAAATTCTATCCTACAAATAAAAATATCGATTGCATGCAAACTGAAATGTTAAATTTATGAACTCCATAAGCTCTCAAATAGCAAAATGGTATTAAAACTGTTTGATCTTTTAGGTTTTATCATTATGATAGTTCCTTGCGGGCATGTACACTCTTTGTTTTTTTATGACATCCCAGTTCACTAACAACCGGGTACGTGTATTTGATATACATTACTTAGATTTTACCTGTGATGGGAAAAAATGGGAACATGCAAAGTTCTATAATTAGTACTAGTACCACTTGCACATAACAAATGAAACTCTCCATATATAGGCTTAGACGACAATATAAAAAGTATATTTCCATTGACAATGACTGGCAATAAACCGTACCAACATCTTTGTTTATTGCCAAAACAAAACTCACGAACTAGTTGATTCCACCAAATGAAAGGTTCCAATATCTTAATCTTGCAGCATTATAATATCTTCAAAACAAACAACTATGTAATAAGAGAATATAAACAATCTGACACCAAAAAATGAACAATGTTCAGCTGGTTCAACAAAATTATTCCCATCCTTTAAAGAAAGTAATTGTCATACAAAAACAAGAAACAGGTATAAAAAATAATTAGAAACTGTATTAAAAGCAATCATAGATCCAATCATTCCTAACAATTCATAGTTACTGCACTGCAGGTTTCAAAGAAGATTTGTTTAAAGCAACAACTAATGAATTAGCTGAAATTTATTTAAACAATGGGGTCTTGAATAATGGTTAATTTCGAATACATCATCATCTTATATCATTTGCTACCAAACACTTATATCCTAATTACTCTCACTCATTTTCAACGCATTCCTTCTTTGTCTCATAGCATACTTGATCAATTAAGGCATTTCTAGGAACATTCATAACTATGCTCCCATTACACATAAATGTTCATCTTATCAAATGGAAAGTAATGAGAGAGGGATAACTGCACTAAATTTTATTTTTTAATAAAAAGCTCCTAATTTTTTGTTATTGTCTGGTATCGTTGTAAACATGGTTTATTCAATAAAAAACACCTAATTTAAATCGAAAAAATTTACCTGCGGATGAAGCTATCAGCTGGTGGATTGAGGGGAGCTAGCAACGATTTGCGATGGGATGGGAGAGCACGAGATTGATATGAATTGGGAAAATGGAGAGATTGATATGAATTGGGGAGCCAACAAACCTATTGTAGAAGAAATGGAATTTGGGGAAAATTATAAGTATGGGGCATGTTTTGCCTGTAAAAGTTTCACACCAAAAACAGGCACATCAATTGATACGGCTAAAGACCGTATTCGATACGATACGGCTAAGACCCATACCTAAACAAGAGGGAAAGCGAATTAATTTGGAGGGAACCATGCGTTTTGGGTGTAAAAGTTTCTGCCAATAGTAGGCACGAAATTGGATACGGCTGCAAGCCTTATCAAATTTGATACGGCTATTAGCTGTGTTCAAACTATTAGGTAGAGCTTCGAGCCGTATCATATTTGATATGGCTTTAACCCGTATCTAAGAAGGCGGATGGAGGGGTGGCTAAAACTATTTTTTGGTGTAGTGAGGAAAACTCAACAAGAGAAATATGATCTTCCCAACTTCCACCAAAATCAAGAACACAAGCACGAAGAAGATCTTTAAGAGTTTGATTCACACGCTCGGTTTGTCCATCAGACTAAGGATGATAAGCGGTACTAAAATTAAGCTTTGTTCCCAAGCTTTTGGAAGACCTTTCCAAAATTCACTAGCAAACAATGGATCACGATCGCTAACAATAGAAGTAGGGACTCCATGCAATTTAACAATATCTCTAACATAGATTTTGGCCAAAAGAGGTACAGTCCGATTAGAACGAACATGAATAAAATGGGTGGATTTTGTAAGCCTATCAACAATCACCCATAAATTATCATGGCCTGAACGAGAACGGGGAAGACCGTCAATAAAGTTCATGGATACGTGATTCCACTTCCAAATGGGAATGTCCAAAGACTGCAATAACCCACCGGGCCTTTGATACTTGGCCTTAACGAGTTGGCAAGTCATGCAACACTTAACAAAGTTAGCAATATCAGATTTCATCCCATCCCAATAATAGAGTCGCTTCATACTCGCGTACATTTTACTACTACCGGGATGAATGGTAAATTTAGAACGATGAGAATCTTCTGAATTGTCTTTATGAAGATCACTAATATTTGGCATGATAAGTCTACCAAATTTTCGAATGCCGCCACGATCAATGATTTCGAAGTCTTTCAAACACCAACATTACTATCTCAACAACTTTGGCTAATATGAGCCAATTCGAGATCATGCTTTTGAGCATTAAGAATGCGGTCTAAAAGAAATGGATAAGCCTCAAGGCTACATAGGATAAGAGATGAACATGAATCGGATTCACGATCTCGAATTTCACAAGTAAACAAAGCCTCGAGATCATTCCATTCGGATATCATCATAGAAAAAACCGCTTGTTGCTTACGACTAAGGGCATCGGCAACACGATTTCCCTTTCTGGGAGTTTAAAGGATATCAAGATCATAAGATGCGAGGAACTCGAGCCAACATTGTTGACGCAAATTAAGTTCCTTTTAAGAAAATAAATACTTCAAAAATGCATGATCGGTGTAGAGAACAAATTTCCCCCCCAAAAGATAATGACGCCAAATTCTAAGGGCGAAAACAATAGCCGCGAGCTATAAATTATGAGTGGCATATCTAGTCACGGTAGGCTTTAATTGCCTAGAAGCATAAGCAATAACACGTTCCCTTTGCATGAGAACGACTCCTAAACCAACACGACTAGCATCGGTATAAAAAATAAAGTCTTGGTTCCCTTCGGGAATCACAAGAATAAGTTTATGAGAAAGGAGTTCTTTTAATTTCTAAAAAGAAGCTTCACATTTGTCTGACCAAATGTACTTAATTCCCTTCTTTGTCAAACTAGTAAGAGGCACAGAAATTTTAGAAAAGTCTTTTATGAACCGGCAGTAATAGCCCGCCAATCCAAGGAAACTACGGATTTCGGTCACACTCTCCGGTCTCTTCCAATTTTGAATCGCTTTAATCTTTGAAGGATCCATGGAAATTTCGGATTCAAAAATAATATGTCCTAAAAATTTCACACGAGATTGCCAAAAATGGCACTTAGAAAATTTTGCTTTTAAATGATTGCTCCTAAGAGTTTCCAATACAATCCGAAGATGTTTTATATGCTCTTCTTCGGTTTTAGAATAAATGAGAATATCATCTATAAAGACGAGAACAAATCGATCGAGGACGTCTTTGAAAACTCGGTTCATAAGGTCAACGAAATAAGCTGGAGCATTCGTTAAACCAAATGGCATAACAAGCCATTCATAAGATCCATAACGGGTACGGAACGATTCAAAGGAACACTATCCTCTGCAATACAAAGCTGATGAAAACCGGTTGCTAAGTCTAACTGTGAAAAGACTCTAGCACCACTAAGTTGATCGAATAGATCATCAATCCGAGGCAAGGGATATTTATGCTTGATGATGAGATCATTAAGCTTGCGGTAGTCAACGCAAAGCGTAACAACCGGGGTTTTTGCATCGATTTAATATCGTCATTAAACGATTAATTTGCTAGCTAATTGCTGTTTGAAGTTTTTAAAACCCGGTTTAAATTCTTTTGAAAATTTGTTAAGGGATGTGGGCTTTGTAAATAATTTTGGCCCACGTTTATTTTCGTAGTGCCGTGATATTATCTAAGGCCGATACACACTTCTCTCCCCATTTTTCATTTCAAAACCCTAAAACTAAAACGATCGAAAGAAAATAAAACGGCGGCTCTCGTTTTCGTTCGATTCTTCTCCCTTCAGAAATTAGGGTTATGTTGGAAATCGAAGGCACTGCTTTTAGATGTTCGATCGAAGGATGCATTCGACCTTGCTTTCGTCGAATTGTTTAGCTGCTCGTAAACAAAGTGAGTGAATTTCGATTTCACTCACATCTACTTCAAAATGCTGGTTATATATGTTTCGAGATCTTGATTTTGTTTATATCCGTTCGTTCTCCTTTATTTGAGTTTGGATCTGTATGCTTGAATTTGTCAGTTGATTGCTCGGTTGTTGGATATTGGTGATTTCTTTGATTTTATGAATTTCGTATAATCTGTTACTTGAATACACGGACTTGATTTTATCTTGGTTCGATTTTCAAATTTGTTTTCGACTGAGGGTTGCTTGGCTTCGTCTTGGCATTCGAGTATATTTTGTAGTTGATGATTTTTATTAGCCATCTGATTTTGTTCTAACGCTTTGACGATGATGTTTTTGTTTGACTTTGGCTATATTGTTTACTGCCTTTGGTAGTACTTTCGACCCTGTTCGATTTTACTTGTTGTTTCATAACTTCGGCCATCTATGTTTACTGCCTCTGATTATTGCGTCCTGTAGTACATTCGACCTTGTTTAATTCACCTGCTGTTTGGTGACTGTGGCCATTTTGTCTTTGACTGTATATCACTTTGTTGATGATGCTCGACCATTGAATTTGGTAGCCGATGAATTTTGGAAGTAATCTACTCTGACTTGATTGATCACCTTGGCCATCATCGTGATCTTATCCGCTATGACTTTTGATGACTTCGCTGACTTTGGTTATTTTGATACCTTTTGAAGTGGCATATGTTGGGTTTCTAGTATTTGACATTTGCTATGTTTGGTTTGTAGCTACCTGTATCAGTAGTGTTGCAGGCTTGTGTTTTGTGGTCTTCATACCTGTAGTGTTTGAGTCTGTTCAAATCACCTGTTGGTCAGTTTGCATCTGCTTGTAGTTGTTTCTGGTCCTTGTATCAATGCTCGGTCATTTGGGGGGGTAGCTGCTGTTATTGGCTTCACTTGATTATGAAACTGGTTTTGACTTGGTTCATTTAATTGAAACTGTTCCATTGCACGGGGTTGAGTCTTGTGGTCCTTGTCATCTTCATATTCAGTTGCCTGTTCATTGAAGTTTGATTTACATGGGTTCGAGCCTTTTTCACATTGTTGGTTCATGTTGTATCCACTTGACTCGTTACTGTTGTTGCTGTGGTGCCATACTTTTGGTGCTCTCACCTTCACTCGGTTGTGCTTGCATTGTCCACTTCGTTTTACAGTTGCATACAGTTGAGTTCATGTTGTTAGGATTGATTTGTGTCAATTAATTCACTTCCACTCGAGTCTGTACCTTTATGCTCGAGTTTGATACTTGCATTTATGTGCACCACGTTCTCTTGCCTCTTCTTATCTTTGATCATAGATGGTCTGGTGATGTATACACTGTGTATTTGTATCACAGTGATCTTTGTGCAGTCCCATTGGAGCTGTACACATAGGTGTTGTGTGGTTTAGTTGCTCTGCCATACTCCTTCTGCTGTCTTTAGGTTATACCACAGCCTTGTGCCCTTGGTCATTCGAATTGAGTTGCTTTACAGTTGTGTTGAGTCATGATGGTGGTGACTTGACCTCTGCAGTTTCGATTGCTGTTAATAATTGGAGTTGTGATGGCATCATTTACTGTAGTGGCGAGGCAGTGCACGCGAGCGTGTACTGCAGCCACACCGTATAAATTTTATTGATATTTCTTTTGATTTTGGTTCATTGATCTTTTGTGTACATCATCACTGTAGTGGCAAGGCAGTGCACGCAAGCGTGTACTGCAGCCACACGGTATTGCTTTTATTGATATTCTAATTGCTTTTGATTTATGGATCTTTTGCGCATTTCCATATGCCGTGGTGGCGAGGCAGTACACGCGTGCGTGTACTGCAGCCCTACCCGTGTTGACCTTTTAATTGATGTTTCAATTGTTTGAATTGTTTCGTGTGTCCAATTCAATAATTTGAATTTGTTGATTTGATATTTAACACCATTATGTGTTATATTTACCGTTATCCGACTTCTTTATTTAAGATTCAGATAGGTAAATTTATTGTGACTGTCGTCTATTTGATTATTTAATTATTATTGCTTCTGTGCACTAATAACTGAGTTTGAATTAGACTGGCCCGTGTATTATTTTCTTTTGAATGTAATACTCGGGTCAGACCGAGTATTTACAGGTTGTTGATATCTTACTTTGGGTTGCTGCTAGAGCTATGAAGTCTTTTCATACTTTTTGGAGTAATCGTTGTCTTAGTATAGGATGTTGTATATTCATGTATATTATTTACGATAATGTACTTGTATATGTAACTTCCAGAGTCGACAGTTGTAGTTGTATCATATGTATTGTATCACATGTATTGTAACTGACATCAGTTATTATATATATGATACTTTCTGTTTTATCTGTGTTCCGCATTTATATTATCTATGTTATTATTATATTTATTGTCCTAAACTATTATGAACCATCGTAGTTCGTTTTATATTGGAATTGGGTATGTCGATGGGAGTAAATAAATAAGAGATGAAAAATTAAAAATATATACACTCCTATTGCAATAACCAATACTAATGTAAAGCCTAACTACGGATGACCGCTCCTATCCAGCCTTATTCTTCGTAATAACAAACAGTATTTCTTTTAATACCCTTTGTTATTGTGAGCATAGAGGTGGGGCGTCACAGTTGGTATCAGAGCTTGGGGTTTATGGACATAATATAAAACATAACTTAGATGGAACATGTGTTACAACTAGTAGTCGATGTTTTATTTGTGCTTTGAGTCAAAACTAAAGTTTTGAAATTATGATGAAATTTTTAAATATCTTTATTTAAAAATTAAAGTGAATTTGTGATTTGATGATTGATTGATTTGTGTTCTGTTTATCAGAGTGCGCAGCGAAACAGTGAGACTGCTTCGCTGAGTACTGCTGATAATTATTTTGAATTAAAAATCAAACTATGAAAATGAATTTAATTTCATTATGTTGTTTAACCAGTGGTTTTGATTTGTTGAAATTCTTGTTGGTTTTCTTTGATGCTAATCACATATTTGATTGGATTTTTGCTGTTTTAAAATATCTTCATTGAAGATATAATAGAATGATTTCTTTGTTCATTTTGTAGTGAGCGTACAAACATGAGTTGCACGTTACTACATTAATTTTACGTTAAACCGACGCTTGGTTATGAAACGTATTTTGTTGTCGTTATTTTTATAACGGGATTTTTACGCCGGTGCTAAATTTTTGAAGCTCGGTGTTTGTTGACATTTTATGAATGAAAATTCACTGACATTATATTTTGATGCAAATTATTTTGATGAGATTTTGACGTTTAAAAATTACTGTCGCTTTGACTTCAGTAACCGTCAATTTTTAAAGTGGATTTTCAAGCGGTTATTCCACAATGCTGATTTTGAGATCCGTTTCTATGGTGTTTTGAGGAGCACAATTTTATTATCGAAATTGTCACTAATGTTGCTGTTTTTATCACGGATTTGCAAATCGTTTTAAAAAATAAAATTGTTTTCCAAAATTTTTATAGTTTACGCTTTCAAAAGAATGAGGAAGCGATTTAAACGATTCAGCAAAATCGAGGACTACGAACCATTTCTTTTACTGATTCGCTTAATTCCGGACTTGTTCGTTTGAGAATGTAAATTATTACTTTTATAAAATAAATGAAATTATTTTCAAAAGTTTTGCAGTTTGCATTTTCAAAAGAATGAAAAAGCGATTTAAACGTTTCAGCAAAATCGAGGACTATGACCCCTTTCTTTTACTGATTCGCTTAATTTCGGACTTGTCCGTTTGAGAATGTGAAATGTTATTTTTGAAATACACAATTTTGCACTTTCAAGGAAACGATGAAGAGAATTAAACGATTTAGTAAAACTCGTGGTTATGGGACATGTGCGTTTGCTTTTTTGGTTAATTCCGGACTCGTTAATTGAAATATTTGCTGTTTGATTATTCTGATGATTTTATTTGGCTTTCGAGCCACTCTGATGGACCTTCGGTTCATTTGCTGGACCTTCGGGTCATATGATGGACCTTCGGGTCATTTTTTGGGCTTTCGTGCCACTCTGCTGGACCTTCGGGTCATTTGTTGGGCTTTTGGGCCACTCTGCGGACGTTCGGGTCAAATACCAGTACTAGACCTTCGGGTCACTCTGCGGACCTTCGAGTCAATCTGATGGGTGCCAAAATTTATAGTACTTGGTAGGCTTCGGCCACTCTGAGATGCACATGCGGCGTAGCTAAAACTTGCCATCTGATGGGATCGATCCAACCTTTTATATCGATTTTCTAGAGTATCTTAATTGATTTCTAGATAATTGTTGAATCTAATTATCTACAGGTAATTAGATATTTGATGTTATGAGTTCTGATTATCAATTTTGATAATCAGATATTTGTCGTTTCTAATTACCGTTTTTGATAATTAGATATTTGAGATTTTTGATTATCGTTTTTGATAATCGAATATTTGTTGTTTCTAATTATCGTTTTTGATAATTAAGTATTTTTTGATTTGAGATTTGATTATCGTTTGTGATAATTGAATATTTGTTGATTTGAGATTTGATTATCGATTGTGATAATTGAATAATTGTTGATTTGAGATTTGATTATCGTTTGTGATAATTGAATATTTGTTGATTTGAGATTTGATTATCGTTTGTGATAATTGAATATTTGTTGATTTGAGATTCGATTATCGTTTGTGATAATTGAATATTTGTTGATTTGAGATTCGATTATCGTTTGTGATAATTGAATATTTGTTGATTTGAGATTTGATTATCGTTTGTGATAATTGAATATTTGTTGATTTGAGATTCGATTATCGTTTGTGATAATTGAATATTTGTTGATTTGAGATTTGATTATCGTTTGTGATAATTGAATATTTGTTGATTTGAAATTTGATTATCGTTTGTGATAATTGAATATTTGTTGATTTGAGATTTGATTATCGTTTTTGATAATCGAATATTTGTTGTTTCTAATTATCGTTTTTGATAATTAGATAATTGAGATTTTTGATTATCGTTTTTGATAATTAGATATTTGAGATTTTTGATTATCTTTTTTGATAATCGAATATTTGTTGTTTCTAATTATCGTTTTTGATAATTAAGTATTTGTTGATTTGAGATTCGATTATCGTTTGTGATAATTGAATATTTGTTGATTTGAGATTCGATTATCGTTTATGATAATTGAATATTTGTTGATTTGAGATTGGATTATCTTTTGTGATAATTGAATATTTGTTGATTTGAGATTTGATTATCGTTTGTGATAATTGAATAATTGTTGATTTGAGATTTGATTATCGTTTGTGATAATTGAATATTTGTTGATTTGAGATTTGATTATCGTTTGTGATAATTGAATATTTGTTGATTTGAGATTTGATTATCGTTTTGGTAATTGGATATTTGCGGTTTTGCGATTGGTGATTTGTGTTTCCTAATTATCTATTTGATAGTTAGATTTTGTTGAAAATTTGTGAATTTCTTTTATGAAGTTAAAAGATTTCTTTGGCGTTTATATTCTCGACCTTATTTCTCTAGCTTAACCAGTTTATGTTAGAAAAATAATTGTTATTAACGACCTTAATTATGAAAATTGCGGGGATGCAATTTTTATAAGGAGGGGAGTCTGTAACAACCGGGGTTTTTGCATCGATTTAATATCGTCATTAAACGATTAATTTGCTAGCTAATTGTTGTTTGAAGTTTTTAGAACCCGGTTTAAATTCTTTTGAAAATTTGTTAAGGGGTGTGGGCTTTGTAAATAATTTTGGGCCACGTTTATTTTCGTAGTGTCGTGATATTATCTAAGGCCGATACACACTTCTCTCCCCATTTTTCATTTCAAAACCCTAAAACTAAAATGATCGAAAGAAAATAAAATGGCGGCTCTCGTTTTCGTTGGATTCTTCTCCCTCCAGAAATTAGGGTTATGTTGGAAATCGAAGGCACTGCTTTCAGATGTTCGATCGAAGGATGCATTCGAACTTGCTTTCGTCGAATTGTTTAGCTGCTCGTAAACAAGGTGAGTGAATTTCGATTTCACTCACATCTACTTCAAAATGCTGGTTATATATGTTTCGAGATCTTGATTTTGTTTATATCCGTTCGTTCTCCTTTATTTGAGTTTGGATCTATATGCTTGAATTTGTCAACTGATTGCTCGGTTGTTGGATATTGGTGATTTCTTTGATTTTATGAATTTCGTATAATCTGATACTTGAATACACGGACTTGATTTTATCTTGGTTCGATTTTCAAATTTGTTTTCGACTGAGGGTTGCTTGGCTTCGTCTCGGCATTCGAGTATATTTTGTAGTTGATGATTTTTATTAGCCATCTGATTTTGTTCTAACGCTTTGACGATGATGTTTTTGTTTGACTTTGGCTATATTGTTTACTGCCTTTGGTAGTACTTTCGACCCTGTTCGATTTTACTTGTTGTTTCATAACTTCGGCCATTTATGTTTACTGCCCCTGATTATTGCATCCTATAGTACATTCGACCTTGTTAAATTCACCTGCTGTTTGGTGACTGTGGCCATTTTGTCTTTGACTGTGTATCACTTTGTTGATGATGCTCGACCATTGAATTTGGTAGCCGATGAATTTTGGAAGTAATTTACTCTGACTTGATTGATCACCTTAGCCACCATCGTGATCTTTTCCGCTATGACTTTTGATGACTTCGCTGACTTTGGTTATTTTGATACCTTTTGAAGTGGCATCTATTGGGTTTCTGGTATTTGACATTTGCTATGTTTGGTTTGTAGCTACTTGTATCAGTAGTGTTGCAGGCTTGTGTTTTGTGGTCTTCATACTTGTAGTCTTTGAGTCTGTTCAAATCACCTGTTGGTCAGTTTGCATCTGCTTGTAGTTGTTTCTGGTCCTTGTATCAATGCTCGGCCATTTGGGAAGGTAGCTGTTGTTATTGGCTTCACTTGATTATGAAACTGGTTTTGACTTGGTTCATTTAATTGAAACTGTTCCATTGCATGGGGTTGAGTCTTGTGGTCCTTGTCATCTTCATATTCAGTTGCCTGTTCATTGAAGTTTGATTTACATGGGTTCGAGCCTTTTTCACATTGTTGGTTCACGTTGTATCCACTTGACTCATTACTGTTGTTGCTGTGGTGCCATACTTTTGGTGCTCTCACCTTCACTCGGCTGTGCTTGCATTGCCCACTTCGTTTTACAGTTGCATACAGTTGAGTTCATGTTGTTAGCATTGATTTGTGTCAGTTAATTCACTTCCACTCGAGTCTGTACCTTTATGCTCGAGTTTGATACTTGCATTTATGTGCACCACGTTCTCTTGCCTTTGCTTATCTTTGATCATAGATGGTTTGGTGATGTATACGCTGTGTATTTGTATCACAGTGATCTTTGTGCAGTCCCATTGGAGTTGTACACATAGGTGTTGTGTGGTTTAGTTGCTCTGCCATACTCCTTCTGCTGTCTTCAGGTTATACCACAGCCTTGTGCCCTTGGTCATTCGAATTGAGTTGCTTTATAGTTGTATTGAGTCATGATGGTGGTGACTTGACCTCTGCAGTTTCGATTGCTGTTAATAATTGGAGTTGTGATGGCATCATATACTGTAGTGGCGAGGTAGTGCACGCGAGCGTGTACTGCAGCCACACCGTATTAATTTTATTGGTATTTATTTTGATTTTGGTTCGCTGATCTTTTGTGTACATCATCACTGTAGTGGCAAGGCAGTGCACGCAAGCGTGTACTGCAGCCACATGGTATTGCTTTTATTGATATTCTAATTGCTTTTGATTTATGGATCTTTTGCGTATTTCCATATGCCGTGGTGGCGAGGCAGTACACGTGTGCGTGTACTGCAGCCCTACCCTTGTTGACCTTTTAATTGATGTTTCAATTGTTTGAATTGTTTCGTGTGTCCAATTCAATAATTTGAATTTGTTGATTTGATGTTTAACACCGTTATGTGTTATATTTACCGTTATCCGACTTCTTTATTTAAGAATCAGATAGGTAAATTTATTTGTGACTGTCGTCTATTTGATTATTTAATTATTATTGCTTCTGTGCACTAATAACTGAGTTTGAATTAGACTGACCCGTGTATTATTTTCTTTTGAATGTAATACTCGGGTCAGACCGAGTATTTACAGGTTGTTGATATCTTACTTTGGGTTGCTGCTAGAGCTATGAAGTGTTTTCATACTTTTTGGAGTAGTCGTTGTCTTAGTATAGGATGTTGTATATTCATGTATATTATTTACGATAATGTACTTGTATATGTAACTTCCAGAGTCGACAGTTGTAGTTGTATCATATGTATTGTATCACATGTATTGTAACTGACATCAGTTATTATATATATGAGACTTTTTGTTTTATCTGTGTTCTGCATTTATATTATCTGTGTTATTATTATATTTATTGTCCTAAACTATTATGAACCATCGTAGTTCGTTTTATATTGGAATTGGGTATGTCGATGGGAGTAAATAAATAAGAGATGAAAAATTAAAAATATATACACTCCTATCGCAATAACCAATACTAATGTAAGGCCTAACTACCGATGGCCGCTCCTGTCCAGCCTTATTCTTCGTAATAACAGACAGTATTTCTTTTAATACCCTTTGTTATTGTGAGCATAGAGGTGGGGCGTCACACAAAGCCTAAGTGTACTATCGGATTTCTTCACAAAAATAGCTAAAGCTCCCCAAGGAGAGGAACCAGAATGAATAAATTGCTTCGCCTCCAATTCGGATAATTGTTTACGCATCTCCTCATTTTCCTTATTGGACATACGATAAGGAGGACGAGTGATGGGTAGAGCTCCCGGGATTAGACTAATTCTGAACTCAATTGCTTACTTAGGCGATAACCCTAAAACAGGCTCAAATATATCAGGAAATTCACAAGCAATATAAATGAGGGAAATAACATCTTCGTCGTCGTCATCATCATGAGGATTTAAAGAATACAAGGATGCTACCAAACTGGAATCTGAATCTTTAAGAACAATAGAAATCTGCTTAACAGATTGAGGATGTCGAAGATATATAGTCCGCTCAGGGCATAGGATATGGGCTTCATAACGGTTAAGCCAATCCATTCCCAAAATCATTCCGAAGCCTTAGTAACGTATGACATGTAAATCGGCTCGGAAAGAAAAATCACATAAAATAATCTCGACATCTTTGCAAAGAAAACTGAGTGTTGCAGATCCACCAACCGGATTCGCAATTCTCGAAGAAGTCATCATGCCCATAACATTTAAAGAAAATGTATCAACAAGTTCTTTTGATATAAAAGAGCGGGATGCATACTGTCAAAAAGAATTCGAATAGGAAGATCACGAAACATAATAATGCCATCTAGGATAGAATGAGAAATACCTTGACCAAGAGAAGTGTTACTAGGGGCTTGCTCAACATTTAGCTTTCTCCTATTTTGCTTTCAAGTTTGGGACACGAAGATATAGAATGACCTGAACTTTTGCAATAGCGACAAGTAAGGGGTTTCGAACACTTATTTGCATAATGGTCCTTAGAACCACAAATGTAGCATTCTCCACGACTAGGGGTAGGAGTCTTTGCTACTGATGTTTCTTGCTTCCCTGTCTTGTTGGGATAAGGACCTTTGAACTTATTAGGTCTCTTCTTGTTGTTGTTGAAGTTCGGTTTGGCACTCCCAACATCAACATCACTTTCTTTATCGGCATCTTCAAGTCGAAGAGCGATATCAACAAGTTGATCAAAAGAAACTTCCAGTTTTGCAAGTAAAGGCTTTTTGAGATTCTTATTCAAGCCATAGATGAACCTCTGATTTTTCTTCAATGGGGTATTTATATACTCAACCCCATATTTAGAGAGGGATTAAAAAGATGCAACATAATCTTCCACAGAAGATTCACCTTAAACAAGGTCAATAAAACGCCCAGCTAAAGTTACTTTTTCAGCCTCTGGCACAAACTTTAATTCAATCGTTCCCGGAATTTCTTCCAAGTAAGATTTGATTCAATAATTTCATAAATCAAAAGCTCATACCAATCTAATGCTCTTTCTTGGAGCATGCTAGAAGCCACTTGGACTCGATGTAAATCAACAAGATTCATGCAAGAAAAGATGCGATCGCATGTTCTACGCCAAGCCTAGACTTCTATAACGCTTTCGGAACCTTTGAATGTCCTTCCACACAAATTAGTATAATCACTGCACAAGCATGCAAACCTAGATTTAGGGTGAGTAGGCCCTAGAATAGGTCCGACAGCTTGAGCATTCTTTATGAGATCTAAAAGCTACTGGACAGACATAAATACTTCATCCTGAGGAGTAGCACTGGATTGATCGGCACTGGGACGACCTCGTCTAACCATTTCTCTTCTTTAAGAAAGAAAGAAAGAAAGAAGAAGAAAAAGGTTATTCTCAGAATGAATATCAAACAAATTTGATTGATAAAACAAGGCATCATAAAGAATATAGGATAGAACGGGTCCAATGACTCGAATAAAATCCTAAGGCACGATTCCTAAGAGGGCCTTAGGACAATGATCCTTGCTAGATTATTCTATCATGTTCCAAAGTTTGGCTTTGATACGAAGCTATGATGCCCCACCTCTATACTCACTCTAGCCAAGGTCGCTACTATGTAACACCATCGACTAGCACGAAGAATAAGGCTGTGGAGGGTTATTGCTTTGTGCGAGTACCGATATGTCAGATAGTATGTCACGTATTTCATTTCAAGAAGAAATCTGATATACCAAATACAAACTCAAAGCAACTACACAGTGGCTATGAGGCCTTTGGAAACAAATATAGAAATAAGCATAACACAAATCAGTCACAGATATTCATGTCACTAAGGCGGAAACAGATATGAAAATAACACACAAAAGTATACATCAAAGTAGTGGTCATACAAGATCCACAACATCACAAAAGAATAGATACAAATGCTAGATAAAAGAATATGTATACATCAAGGAGTCTCTATCTTGAATGTATAACAACAAAAACTACCAATCTATAGTAATTAGACAAAAGTCAGATGATGGTCCTAGATAAGGAGTCAAGTAGAAGCACATGTAACATCTCGGTCTGACCCGTGTATTATTTAATAAGAAAATAATAAACGGATCAGTCTAGCTATAAATTTCAGATAAAATGAGATAGGATAAGATATATATAAAAACGTATGATAACCATAATGCCATACCGTGACAAGTATACATTTAGTAACAACAAAATCATAAAATATCTCCAATATTCTCAAATACTAAAAAGAATGTCATATTCTTTAACATATTCACCAAATCAAAAATATTAATAAATCTTGTCGATGTCAATCGCAAAAATTGGTGAAACACAAATTCTAAAAATCATAAATTAGAAATCCAAAAATCACAAGGGGGAGGCCTATCACAAACGGGAGCATGAAAACTCACCAACATGTGCATCACAAACGGAACGCAATTTCATGGTCGCTAACCATCAATTTTAAGCTGGGGGTCCACAAACGGCCTGAAGACCATGGATCACTACCCCACCAATGTTGAGGCGAAACTCCACAAACAGGGTTTAGTCCCCCACACAAACAAAGTGAAATCGCGCATTGCTAGTCAAAATCACAAAATGATCATCATCGATCAATAAGAAGTGTCGATTACACTAAGCTAGCAAATAAATGCGTTTAGCTTCATGTCCCATAACCACTGGCTTAACTTAAATACTTACAAACAAATTGTAGATCTCCACTCGAAAATTGTCACGAGAGTTCAATCGAATAAGTCCAAGAATTAACCGATGAAGTAAATGCAATCATTTTATACCACTTGTTTTGCTAAGACGTTTAATTAGATTTCTCATACAAATGAAATAAAGGTTTGTATATATTAATAGATTGGAAAATGGTTTTAAAAATGAGCTTGATTTTGAAAGTAAATGTTGAAATCGTTTTGATGAAAGAGCATTGATATTTATAGAAACCTTTGTATTTCAAAGTGACAAATCACAAAAATGATTGTAAAAACAATCAATCGCCAAAAATTCACATACGAAGATGTGAATCAAATCCATAGAAATCGATACTGAATCCATCAAATTGGATATTCTCAAAAATCCTGAAAAAGAAATTATCAAAGTCAACAAAGTGATAATAACTAATCGGATCAACCAGAATCGATTTAGAATTGGAAATCCACATAAAAATAGCAAATTTGGCTGAGATAAGAAGATTCAGTCGACTGGACTGTGTGGTCAGTCGACTGATACTGAACCTAGAAACTTTCGGTATCCAGGTTTTTTCGACTGAACTGTATGGCCGGTCGATTGATACTGGCTTAGGAAATTCTCTGGTTTTAGGTTCAGTCGACTGAACTGTATGGCCAGTCGACTGATATAGGGCCAGAAAATTTCCTATCCCCAGGTCAGTCGACTGACCTTACAATTCAGTCGACTGAACTTTCATTTCCAGTATTTTCAGCCTAGCCCCAATAAGGGCAAAAAATCCTAACCGGGAGTGATCGAACAAGCAACGGAGACTAGAGATTTATGCCAAGTGACAACCTAGCGTTATGGCTCTTTGATACAACTCAAAAACATGTTCAAACATTAAAGATAGGATTTTTACAGATTTGACTTCAAAACACCAAAAATTGGAATATTCATCAAACCAATTCAATTCAAAGGCAAATGGACAAGGAATAAATGTTAGGAATTACTACCTAACAACTATCAAAGATATGGACATAGATGTGAGTTGAAAAACTCATCTTTAAACCCAAACACAACGAATGAGAAGCTTTAGAACAAGCAAAGATTGATCTCTCTTCAACAACACCTCTAGAATCTTTAATCTATTATCAAAGGTGAAGTTTTTCCTAAGTTAGGTTATAAGAATTTCTGAAAATTGAAGAGGGATTGAGATGGAGAAGATGAAGAGGATACTTACCTAAGCTTCTGTTTGATTTCTGCTTGAAGCTGACAATTCCTAAGAGAATTAGGACTTAGGAATTTTAATTTCCTCTTCTCTACCCCATTTTTACCTTAGCTTGAGAGTGTTAGGAAATGAGGAGTGGAATGAATGAAGAGGAGTGGAGTTGGGTTATTTGTTAGGTTAGTGGGCTGAAACCCAAACCCAAAGCCCTTAATGGAAATATCAAAATTCTACTCAACTTCAAACATATCGATGTTTATACTCAAAAAGGTCGCAAACGCCGTTTTGGACTCAATGGAAGGGGTCTCGAGTCCTAATACGACTGTTTGCGAAAATGACATTTCGGGCTTAAATCCGACTAACGATGCTATATTTAAATAAAACATTTAAATATACAATCATAAAATATGTGGGTTGTTACGCATTTTTTGAGTGCTGTCCATCCGAATCCATCCAACTATCGTCCATAGTTCCAAATATAATCGATCTCCAATCTTGGTAACCATCTCTCCAAGCTTTCTGCCTTAATGATCGTGAAGTCTCTTGGGTTAAATCCGCCTGTGTGCTATCTTGCAAAAGATGGGTTAACATCTCCCATACCATATCCAATCCAGGAATGATCCTATCTATGCGTCCTACTAATAAGACAGTGATCTATTAGGTTTCCTATATAACACCTCAAACAATGCTATCCCAATACTTTCCAAAAAGCTGTTATTATAAAAAAAACTTCGCTAGTGGAAAGTGATCTTCCCCAAAGCCTCTGAAATTCAAGAGACACATCTAAAGAAATTCCTATAAAACCCGATTCAACCACTATGTCTATCCATCCATCTGTGGGTGATAAGCGTACTGAAAATCAACTTAGTGCCCAAAGCCTCCTCCAAAACCCGCTACTGAAAAGCAGGTCTTAGACACTAAAAATACTAGGAGTGTAATGACTCTAATTTTGACTTACATTATTTAGAACATTTAATTTGATAAATTAAATGAAATAATATAGATAGTTAAGGGATTAAGATTTGTTAATTAAGAGGGAGCCGTGCCTTAATGAATGTATTAGCAAAAGAGAATTAAAAATAAGTAAGTAGGAGGAATATGGTAAGGGTATAATGCGAATAACCTTTGTTCCTATACCCTAAACCCTTCTATTCTTCATTCCTCAATTTCACAAACAAAATTAAAACTCTAAAGAACTCGACCGACCACCATTAAGAGGATTCAACGAGAAGAAAAGCTAGGATTCAAGTAGAAAGCTTAAACAAATCAATCTAAAGGCAAATCTTGGCCTTCTTAACACAAAGCCAAGGTGAACAATTAGTTTACATCTATATTTTTAGTGAATGATTTCGGTTTAAAGGTAAACCTATTTTCTTTTGCAAGTATATGCCATGTTATAGTGATTAAATGATTATATGTTTTAAGTTGATGATTTATGGAGATTTAGTAAGAGCTTTATGATATGTTTAGAATAGAAAACCTATCATATGACGTCCAAATGAGTTGCGTTTTTTTATATATGGTCAAAAATATTATTTTCGAAGTGGGTTTCAAGTTCCATAATTTTCCAAGTGGATATGGACTTATTATAAATTTTTTATGAGAGAAAATAGTTAATATTGGATTTAAATTATTTAAGACAATTAAATAATGCCTTCGGGTTTGAAATTTATATATGTTAGAAAACATATTTAATGTGAATTATTGTGATTTTTGGGGATTTTTCCTAAGTGCTTAATTATGGTTAATAAATTAGTCAGGTTGAAGGGCTTAAATGTTTTAATTATTTTAATAAGAAGAATGGGTTATTTGCTAAAATGTTTTCAATTGTTCAATGCTGAGTTTGACAGCTTTGAGAAAGAATTTTGGTAAAGTATTGGCAACCAATCATATTTTGGCAAATTATGTAAGTTAGGTGAAAAAGAATTACTTTAAAAGGCATAATCAGTTTTACATCAAACTACAACTTCGCCGCTTTCATTTCCATGCTTCTATCACCATACTCAGTAAACCTTTCGCACCCATTCGAAACTTATGCACATAGTATCAAGTATATAGTACGTAGTGTATTGGATAAAGGCAGAAGGAAAAAATGGTGTTGAAGGCATGCTTTCGAAAGGGTTGAAGCTGCTTTTATTTGCTTTCAAACCCATTGGCATGTCCTTCTTTTTAAAGTATGCTTACGAAAGGGTTGTTGCTTTTGAACCCCTTCGATAGCCTAGCTACCGCATTTATACCCATTGCTTTGGTAATAGGACATTTTTTGTAACCCATAAAATAGGGATGGTTATCAAAAGGGATGAGAAGTTCATCCATGGATTGAGACCCGAGCTTGCTAAATCAACTTTACCATATGTTAGGATTCCGTGCGATGTAGTTATTGACATGGATTTGAGGAATGAGGAGATGCTCGCTTTCTTTAATCATATCAGAGCAGTGGAAAATCAAGGTGGGTAGAACCAAAAGAGAGAGTTTTCCTATAAGAAGGGGATTAGAAGAGTGGAGCAGCCAAGAAATGGAAGACAGAGATTATCTGCTACAAGTGTGATAGGAAAGGGTATTTCACTAATGAATGTCGCTCTGGAGATGGAAAGAAAGTGATTGGGAAGAAGAATATCAAATGCTTCAACTGTGATTAGATTGGACACTATAAGAACTAGTGCAAGGAACCGACCAAGAATGGAAAGGGCAAAGTGTTTGCATTGGAACCGGCTATCCCAAGACTAATGGCAGGGGAGAAAGGAAAAGCTGTGTTGGAAGGTACGCTTTCGATTCATGGCATGCTAGTTAGAGTTCTATTTGATACTGGTGCATTGCATTCTTTTATATCTCATAGTTTGGTAGATAAGCTTAACCTAAAACCCATATACCAAGTTACGTCCATAAGGGTTGCGAATCCGATAGGAGGGTATGCGACTCTTGGGATGAGATGTGACCACTTAGAGTTTGAGTTGTTAGGTCATATATTTTATTGCATTTGGCATTGTTTGATTTCTTAGGTTTGGGGATTATTTTGGCTATGGATTGGTTAAGTAAGTACGGTGCTAGGGTATTTTGGCATGATAGGAAAATATAACTTAGACACCCTAGTTGTAGTGATCAGATTATATACACTTTAGAAAACTTGAAATTAGATTCTTGCGCTTTGGTAGGTGTTATAGACGAAGAAGGCGAGTTGAATCGAGTTTTCGTTGTTCAAAAATTCGCAGATGTCTTTTAGCCCGTGATAGGACTAGCCGAAAAGAACCCTTGAGTTTCAGATTGATTTCTTACCAGGATTTGAACCTGTGAGTAGACCGCCAAGTAGAATGACACCTACCAAGATGAAGGAGCTAAAGGTGCAATTAGTGGATTTATAAGGTAAGAATTTTATTGTATCGAGTAGTTCGCCTTAGGGAGCAGCCGTAGTATTTGTCAAGAAACCGAACGAATCGTTGAGGTTTTGCATCGATTATCATAAGCTGAATGAGAAAAAGATAGAGAACCGATATCTATTTCCAAGGACTGACGAGTTGTTTGACCAGTTGAGTGGAGCTAAAGTATTTTCTCAATTGGATTTAGCAACATGGTTCCATCAACTTAGAGTAGCAGAGGATAGTATTACTTTGATGGCATTTAGGACCAGATATGGATCATATGAATGATTAGTGGTGCCGTATGGTGTAACTAATGCGCCAGCATTCTTCGTGGACTTGATGGACAGAATCTTCCGAGAGCATCTAGACATATTTTTGTTGGTATTTATAGAAAGATATATTGATATATTCCAAGGATGAAAGAGATCATGAAGTTCATCTTAGGACAGTGCTTGAGACACTGAGATAACATCACTTGAAGGCAAAGTTCTCGAAGTGTCACTTTTTGAAGAAAAAAGCGAAGTTTCTTGGTCATGTAGTCTTAGAGAAAGGGTTGTCAGTAGATGCTACTAAGATTGAGGCAGTGAATAATTGGAAAAGACCCGAGACGATGACTGAGATAAGAGTTTTCTTGGGTTAGCTGGCTATTGCTGGAGATTCATTAAGGATTTCTCGTGGATAGCCGTACCGATGACTAAGCTAACTCAGAAAAACGTGAAGTTTGTTTGGACTGATAAGAGTGAGGAGGCATTCTAAAAATTGAAGTATTTATTGACTATTGCACCTGTGTTAGTTGTTCGCATTTCGAATATGAGGAACATTAGGAAGGAAGTTCATAGAGAATGCCATCGTTCAAAGTTCACTACTCATCCGGGAGGAACTAAGATATATCAAGATATGAAAAGGAGTTTCTTCTGGGAAGGTATGAAGAGAGATGTAGACCTATGGGTGAAACAATGTTTGAACTATCAACAGGTAAAAGCTGAACAAAGAAACCAAGTGGGTTACTTCAGCCTTTGGATGTTCCAATCTGGAAATGAGATTCTGTCTCAATGGATTTCATAGATGGGTTGCCAAGGTCGCATAGATTAAATGAGAGTATTTGGGTTATAGTGGACAAGTTAACTAAGAGTACACATTTTATATCCGTTAAGTTGACCTGGATATGTAATGACCCGCAAATCCGTACCCCTTGAGTCAACACTATTCTACAACAATCAACTCAAGTTGCACAGAAATACGAACCATTTGGGTTTAAGAAGAAGAGGTAGAAGAAGAGAAAACAAAATCAACATCAGAATCTAACCATCGCAGCGGGACAAAATATAATAGATAGTAAATAATCTTTACCCAAAATCAAATATATCTGTTTACATATATTACATCATCAGAGTACATCAATCACAGCTCCACATCAATATCAATAACATACAAATGGATACTCAACAACTCAACACAGCGAAATATGTATATATATACAAGTACGGGAGTACGTATCGCCATCCTGCTCATCTCCTGAGCTCCACAGCATCACATCCTGTATTCTATAATACTCGGTCTGACCCGAGCATTACAGTTAAATAACACCCGAGTCAGTCTGGATTACCAACGTGAGAAATCACACCCAATTGATTATTAAAGTTTTAAAAATCCTTTGAAAACAAAAGCATCTCGTAAGACCACGCCACAAATAAACATGTCGGGTTTTTACCTTACGATAGCTAAAACAATTTTTATAGAAATCCTTTGATATTATAATAGGGTCTAATACAAATACTTATAAAATAGCCAAAATTGTTACATGATTAAATTCCAGCTACTAGCCATAAAAGTGGGTAATACAAACAAAACTCGTACAAGGCTCGCAGGGAGAATGGATTTCCAACTAATGACTAGGCACTAGGGTACCACCTGTCACAGTACGGGGCCTAGATCACCATACCAAGGAGTACGCCCGCTCCCCTGCAACACAAGGCCGGGACTATCCCTTACTGGATAATCCCGAGTGAGATCACCCTGCGGTTGGGATCAGCAACCGCCCACTAAGCCGAAATAAAAAGGGACATCTAGACTGGAATGACCTCACCCTGCTTGGGTACTACCCACCTAGCCTTGCTGCATAACCCCTGATTTTCAGTCATTCCCATTTGATGAGGCTTGAGGCTAAGCGTTACCTTTTTAGAACAATATCCCTTAGAATGCCCATCGTCCACCTGAAGATGTTTTCGCAAGCATTCATCCATACAAGTCCGTCCCGGGTTCGAACGGAACCGAAGGCACTATTCCTACTACATCCATTCCGGAAATATCCTCAGAATTAGTAGCGACTAGCCCTTGCACTTCACTGCTCCATCTTCGATTCCAAAATCGTTTTTCACGAAACGTACAAACCGGATCGAAGTGGTTTTTGAGAAATTAATCTCGATCCCGGACTCTTCGAAACGATCAACGCAGTTGGCCAATATTGATAGTCGGTTATTTAACTATAAATTAATATCCACAAACATCCATCCAACAATAAATAATTTCCCAAATTATTTATCAACCTCAAAATATCTTCACAAGATATATTTCTATTTTCAGTCCTTTGAAAATAGTTTCAAACCACATTTCTTTTCAGAATAAACTTTCCCAAATATTTTCTATCTCCACTGAAATTACCAAGCACAAAACTAGATTTTAAAATAAATTTAAAACACTTTACTTTGAAATATACTTTAAAACATTTATTTTAAAACTACTTCAATGATTTGAAAAAAATACATACTATATGAATATTTGAAAATAATGTTACTTTATAAAATATAACTAAATTTTTAAATCTTAAACAAACTACTAAGTCACTCTTTAAATAATTACTACTACAATAGATTAAAAGGAAAGACTTACTTCATAATTTAAATATTTACAAATAATAAAATTTCCAAACTTGCTTTTAAAATCAACTTAAAACTTTTAACTTATATTTAAAAACTTACTTTGAAACGTACTTGGTTATCCAAGGAGAACTCCAACTTCAATCACTTAAATCAATTTCCCAAATTGATTTCAAATTCATCTCATTTGAAATAATTTTCTTTAATTGCTTAATTCATTTCAAAATTCATGAAGTATGGACTTAATTATTATGATTGTTATTTTCCGTTTGATTCTAAAACTTTTAACGAAAATATACAAATTCCATATTTTTCCCAATTTCTTCTTTATTATTTTAATAATTTAAATTTTAACCTTTAAATAAATGTTTTGTTCTTTTTAATAATAACACTGAATTTTTACAATTCATTAACTTCCTGTTTATTCAAATTTTCCTTTTATACTCACAATTTATTTATTAGAAATTTAAAGTCACTTTATTTCTTCTCCAATTCATTCTTAAATCTATTCAAATTTCCTAAATTATTTTACTTACAATTTCACTTCTTTAATTTTCTTTTCAAAAATTCAATTTATATATTTTTGGTAATTCATTATTCCTAATTATATCCAATCGAACCATAACATTCAATATACCAATTATCAATAATATCAATAATATTCATCACAAAATATAAAATAATCACAACAGAGGGTATTAAATAATTTTTAATAAACATTGAGGGGTCCAGTTGGATCCCTCCAACCTGTTTTCCCTGCATCCACAGATGTTAGCACAACATAATACACCAATTCCAAAATATCATACTATATCACATCAATCAATTCAACCATTCAAACAATTATTTAAATTTAATCATATAAATTTATTTTTTAACTTTAACTGAGTGAGATTAACTCACCTTTGATTATTGAAATCCCCATCCAAATCTCGTATTGTTTTCTTCGCGATCTTTTAACCTTGTATAAATATTCATATGATTAATATTTGAACTAAGCGAAAAATTAATTTCCATCTAATAGAATTTTATTTAGTCTAATAATTTAAATTTAAACTAATCTTTTTATAAAAATCTTTTAGTAACCGGAATAAATTAAATAAGCTAATCAATTACCAAATCATTATTTTATTTCTAACAACTTCCCTTTAATAAAATGCTTTCGACTAAATAATTTGATAAGCTTATTAAATCAATTTATCTCCTCTTATTTTTCCCTATAAAAGTCTTCCAGTAACTAAAATAAATCATATAGGTTAGTTAAAAAAAACTTGTCTTACTGAAAACAATTTATTCCTGTTTACATACTATATATATACTGCTAAATGAAAAATAATTAAATAAAATTCCATTTTACCTCACTGACGCACGATGAACTCCGGCCTCCAACGCGATTCCGCTCGAGGCAGCAGCGCTTCACCCTTCCTAGAGCCTCTCGACTCTCCTCTCTTCAATAGGGTCGCGTTCGTCTTCGTGTCCCCTTTCCTCGAGCTCGAGAACCTCACCGACGCTGCTAGAAGGCACTCTCGCCATCCACCGTGTCTTGCTCTAATGCGAACCACGGCCACCAATCAACTGCTCGCGCCGCCATCGTGTTCGAGAAGAATCGATTTTTCCCCCCTTTGTTTTTTTATGTGTTCGAATTCAAAACCGAGAGGGGAAGAGAAATAGCTTCGAACGATCCATCAGGGTTTCCAATACAATTCGCATGCGGCCGTCAATTTTGTAAACAAAATTCGAGATATTTATCGTGAGTTTGATTTGAAGGAAAGGGGATGTTTTCGACTGATTTAAAAAGAAGGATAAGGAAGGTTTTCGAATAATAGAAAAAGGGTTAAGGGCTTGTTATACGAGAGGATATCGGTTTGGGGAAAAGAACTCGCTCGGCTTCCAGAAGAAGGAACGAGAAGCGTGCGATAGAAGATACGGGTAGCGTGCTAAAACGAATATGAGATGGCGTATATAAGAAGCTTGACCAATTAAATTAAATTTCATTAGATTATTATCAAATAAATGTCCAGCGCGTTTACATAAAGTATACTCACACACTAACTCCAATCAATATAAATTTTATGAACCTTCAAATTATTTTTAATAGGCTTAGAATTCTAGATTCAACAATTTACCCAATTCCTTATTATTAAATTCTATTATTTAATTATCAGTAAATAGCGATATTTTTAATTCAAGTTGATAATTACCCTTTTAAATAATTAAAATTAATTAAATATTCTGATTTTAAATGCTCGAAAATTCCGGGTCGTCACAGGATAACACCAGATTTAAATGAGTTATTCATGAAGAATATAGTTAGATTGCATGGAGTAAACGATAGAGATTCCTTATTTATTAGTGAGTTCTGAAAGAGTCTATAGGAGACTTTAGGTACCAAGCTCAAGATGAATACTGCTTAGCATCCACAGATAGATGGGTAGATAGAGAGAGTTAACAAAGTCTTAGAGGATTTGTTAAGAGCTTGCATGTTAGATTTCGGAAGACCATGGGAAGACCACTTACACCTAGTCGAGTTTTCATATAATAATAGTTATCGAACTAGTATAGGAATGGCACCATTTCAAGCTTTGCATTGAAGACCATGTAAATCTCCTATTTGTTGGTTAGAGACCGAGGATAGGTTAGTTCTTGGTCTGAATTTGGTTAGAGAAGTTGTAGAGAAGATTGAGCTAATTCGGGCTAGAATGATGGAGGCTCGGACTAGGCAGAAGAGTTATGCTGATAAGAGATGAAAAGACTTAGAATTCTCATCTATAGATCGTGTTTTCATCAAAGTATCATTGTTGAAAAGGGTAATCAGATTTGGAAAATCAGGAAAATTAGCACCAAGATTCATTGGACGATTTCCTATTATAGAAAAGATTGAGAAACTCGCATATAAGGTGGAGTTACCGAATAGTTTGGTAGGAGTCCACATTGTTTTCTATATTTCTCAGCCAAGGAAGTGTATTCAAGATCCATAAACTACTATTATAGCGACTGTTTTAGAAGATCTAGTAGTGGAACCAGATATGACTATAGCTAGAAGACCAGTTGGTACAGTTGTGAGAGATGAGAAGAAAGTAAGGAACATGACAGCCGGATTAGTTAAAGGCCAGTGGAGTGATGACGGGAGAGACTGTACTTGAAAAACCGAGAGCAGGATTAGAGACATTTATCCCGACTTGTTTGATGGTATGTTTTACTTTTATTTTTGATTAGTATGGGTTCCTTATTGTAATTTCAAGGACAAAATTCTTTAAGGAGTGAAGTCTGTAATGACCCTAATTTTGACTTATATTATTTAGAATATTTAATTAAATAAATTAAATGAAATAATGTAGATGGTTAAGGATTGAGATTTGTTAATTAAGAAGGAGCCATGCCTTAATGAATGTATTAGTAAAAGAGAATTAAAAATAAGTAAGTAGGAGGAATATGGTAAGGGTAAGATGGGAATAGCCTTTGTTTATATACCCAAACCCTTCTCTTCTACATTTCTCATTTATTTTAACTTTCACAAACAAAACTAAAACCCTAAAGAAGTCTGTCGGCCACCATTAAAAGAATTCAAGAAGAAGAAAAGTTAGGATTCAAGTAAAAAACTTAAGCAAATCAATCTAAAGGCAAATCTCAACCTTCTTAACAAAAAGTCAAGGTAAATAATTAGTTTACATCTCTATTTTTGATGAATGATTTTGGTTTAAAGATAAACCTATTTTCTTTTACAAGTATATGTCATGTTATAGTGATTAAATAATTATATGTTTTAAGCTGATGATTTATGGAAATTTAATAAGAATTTTATGATATGTTTAGATTAGAAAACCTATCATATGACATCTAAATGAGTTGCGTTATTGATATATGGTTAAAAGTATTATTTTAGAAGTGGGTTTCAAGTTTCATAATTTTCCAAGTGAATATGGATTTATTATAAAGTTTTTATGAGAGAAAGTAGTTAATTTTGGATTTAAATTATTTAAAGCAATTAAATAGTGCCTTCGGGTCTAAAATTTATATATGTTAGAAAACATATTTAATCTGAATTATTGTGATTTTTGGGAGTTTTTCCTAAGTTCTTAATTATGATTAATAAATTAGCTAAGTTGAAGGGTTAAATGTTTTAATTGTTTTTAGAAGAAGAATGGGTTATTTGCTAAAATGTTTTCAATTGTTCAATGCTAAAATCGGCCGTTTTTTAGAAAGAATTTTGGTAAAGTATTGGTAACCAATCATATTTTGGCAAATTATGTAAGTTAGGCAAAAAAGAATTACTTTAAAACATATAGAATCAGTTTTATATAGAATTACAACTTCGCCACTTTCATTTGCTTGCTTCCGTCACCATACTCAGTAACCTTTCGCACCCATTCGAAACCTATGCACATGGTATCAAGCATTAGGTAGGTAGTGTATAGGAAAAAGGAGGAAGGAAAGAACGGTGTCGAAGGCGTGCTTGCGAAAGGGTTGAAGCTGCTTTTATTTGCTTTCGAACCTATTGACCTGTCGTTGTTCTTAAAGTATGCTTACGAAAGCGTTGTCACATTTGAACTCCTTCGATACCATAACTGCTGCATTTATACGCCTGGCTTTAGTAAGAGGCCACTTTTTAAAACCCTTTGACTAATAGAGTGTGAAAGGTAGGTTTCGAATCAATACCCCTCTACAACCATTGAAGTCGCCTTCCATAATGCTTCCGAAAGGAATGACTTAGCCGCTTTTACTAATAATTCGGAGGCGATGGTTTCGAAAGGATAGCTTTCGAATGTGTCCGCTTTTATACTTTGTAATTTTTTTTTTCAAACTATGGTTTCAAAAGTAATACTTTTAATTGGTTACGAATCTATGCTTCCATAACTTCTTACTTGAACCTAGTGCCTTCGGAAGGTATATTTTAAGTGCATCGAGATGTATGTTTTAAGTATTTTTAAAGGTACGTTGTAAGTGTTTCGAAAGGTATGTTTTAAATATTTCATTTTAAGCGTTTCGGAAGTTATGTTGCAGGTGTTTCAAAAGGTATGTTTTAAGTGTTTCGAAAGGGATGTTTTCACTGATTTCGAAAGGGATTCTTTCTATGATTTCGAAAGGGATTTCTTAAGGTTTTAAACAACGGTTTCAAAGGTAATGTTTTGGTTTTATAGCCTAATGTTTCTAAATTAAAAAGGACTTTAATCTATTTCAAAGGGATAGATAACCCTATTGATTTTAGGTTTTCATCAAAATTGTTTTGTAAACCATATATCATGACATAAGTATTTTGAATGAAGCAAAGAGTATATTTTCCTTGTTTAAGTACGATTTAAAATGGTTAAATCAATTTCAAAGAAATTTTTTCAAGGAAAATTAAATAGGGTAGTTAACCTTAAGTATATGACTCAGATACTAGAAGACCAGATGAGACTGGGGTGGAGTCACGCCCTATACCTTAGCAGTAGCCCCTAGTTAATATACGTCCAAAATTCTAGTGTGTAGGGCTTTGTCACATGTAAGACTAAAATGATGTTAAACAGAGAAAGGAATGCATAGAGTAGAGATAGTTTATTGTTGATCCCGCAAAACTATTAGGATCAGTTGACCCTAGAAGAAGCGAGTTATGAACAGGCCGTCCAATTTATGTATAACAGAAGTTAGAATATTTATTATGTCTGGTAGGCCCGAGTCAGCTAGTGGTTAATAGTTAGATAGATAAAACTATAATGTCTGGTAGGCCCAAGTCCATTGATTACCTGATTTGTATGTATAGGTGTTATTGCTGTTGTTGTTATAATCTGTTGATTGTAGGTTTTTGATTTGCAAAAGATATGATTTTAAGAGGATATTAGTGAGGGGAAACCCGTTCCGTTAAGCAACGTGTTCTCACTTAATATCAGTAAACCGAGATGTAATATAATTATTCGCACTAGGCTTTGCGTTTGACTCAAAGTTTACGTTTTCCCCTTAAATTCTCGGGTGCTCAAAATTGAATTTGAGTAGATTGAGGGTTAAGGATTTTTTAGGTTTAGTAGGTTGGATGAATAAGTTTCTGAAGACGTGGAGGAGGCAAAGCTAGATATGTAGGATTAACTTAGTATTATTTTCACTTTGATGCATGTATGACTGATATGTCTATCCATCTAGTACTTTGATCATATAAGGGTGCATCTTCATATGTCGCTCTTGGGGTAATTTGTAATAATTATATTTGATCAAAAGCTGAGAACCATTTTGGGGATTATGTAATTGAATATGTAATATTGATTTGAAATGTAACCAGAAAAGTTGTTTTTGAATTCTGTGTTGATTTTATTTCATATTCATGTGCTTCTGATATTCTGGATACCATTAACGTTACCATATTTTGTCGTTGAAAGTTAATACTATAGGTGACTGTAGCATCTATAGCGCTTAGCTTCGGGCCTCAAAGAAAGGGACGTTACAAGAAGGAACTCCATGCAATCAAACTATCTCCCTCATGTAAAGTGTCACCAACGATGCAGTAGTCCTCGAACTCCCAACCAGAATAAAGTGAGCGCATTTAATTGGTCGGTCGACTATGACCAAATACTCTCATTCCCACTCCTACTTCTACGCATTCCATCAATGAAATCCATGGAAACACTTTCCCACTTCCGCTATGGAATATCTAATGGCTACATTAATTCACTCGACTTCTTCTGCTCTGCCTTTAGCAAGTCATACAATTAAATACATTCTTCACAACATGCTTCTTAATGCCAGGCCAATAAAAGATCCTCTTTATATCACGACACATTTTGTTTCCACTAGGATGAACGGTCATCCTAGAATGACAGAACTCACTGGTATCATGTCAATCAAATCTACAATGAGAGGAACACATAATCTATTATCTCTCTGTAACTATCCCTAAGAGTCAACTCAAAAAACTCGACTGCTCTCCTCTGCCAAGCTTTTAGAAAATATTTAACAACTTCGTATCTTGCTTCTAACTTGGCCCAATGTGATCCAAAAGTCTGGGTTGCACATCCAAAGCTTCTAACAATCTTGAAGTAATGTCCGATGAAGGTCGAAAATCAAAGATGGAGATAAACTCCAAGTGCTTTCACTTTAAGAACATATGACTCAACATTGCATGCTCCTACTCAAGGCATCAGCTACAATAGTGCCTTTACCTGGAGTGTAGGAGATATCGAAATCATACAATGCCAAGAACTACATCCATCTCTACTGTCTTAAATTCAAATCCTTCTAGGAGAACAAATACTTCAAAGAATTATGATCCATGAACAGGTCAAACCGCTTCCCTAATAAATAATACTCCATGACTTGAGTACGAAAACATTAGCTACCATCTCAAGATCATGGGTAGCGCGGTTTCTCATGGACTTTCAATTGCTGACAAGCATAACTCACCACACTTCTTCCCTACATCGAAACCACACCCAATCTTGTACCCCAAACATTAGTATGTAGAATATATAAGTTTATGATTTTTTGTTTGATGATAATAATTATATATAAATATATATATATATATATATATTCATTTATATGTTTTTGTAATTGTACTATTTTATTTTTCCACATAATTATATTAATATTTGTTGAATAAAGTAAATAACTCAGAATTTATATTTAAACAAATAATTTATTCAAACAAATATTTTACTACAAATTCAAATAGTACAAATTTAAGCTCTCACTATATTTACACAATTCCAAATACAAGTTTCAATTACAACACAATTTTTACTATACAATTTCACCTCACTACATAATTCACTCATCACTCGTATTTGATCTTCAACTTTGTTCCAGCCTGTATCCAGTGTTTGAACTATCTGCAATATAAACACCTACGTAGTAAAATTGAAAAAGAAATATTTTGCAGTGCAAAATGAAGTGCATGTTTTAAAAATATTGTTTGCCTCAGTTGTTTGGGTGATTCGTCATCATTTTTAATTCATCTTACGTGAACAACTTATGACATGCACAATGCATCACTGTACATGCCACAAGGTTATGCACACCAATATACACTTGCTTGTTAAAATAGCAGGGACAAGTGAGCACAAGGTCAAACCCAAGCCAAGATTGGATTCAACTCAAGTGCAAATACAAATAACACAGCGATGGTTGGTCAAAACAATCAAGTAAGAGCCTGCATATAAACATGTGCACATGTGTCTCGAGAATCATTGTGCAAACCCATGAAGACTAAACCAACATACAAACTGAAACTAACCAAGGTACCACACAAAAGCAATTAAGCATGAACACAAGGGCTGCAACATGACCAGACAAGTGTGGACGTGTAGTGCAAAACAACAGCACACACCAGACTTCAAAGTGCACCAGGAAAGTATGACAAGCTATTCATTGTGAAGAAATCAAACATCCAGTTCAAAACATGCTCAGGTCCAACCAACATGACAACCGCCTCAACAAAATGTACACATAAAGATCCACAAGAAAACATACAACCAAATACAAATGGAATCAGACCTGACATCAAGTGGAACAACCAGACTTCAGTAAAACCAAAACTAACCAAGAAGCAAGAACCACACAAGCAAAGCCTGCATATACACATACCAATAGACTCAACCTATCAACCAAGCAAACAGTGCACAGGAGTTTAATGGAAGAAGGTTCAATTACAAGGGTATAAACATCAATGGCAATGCATATGGTCAGGGATACAAGAGCATCAACACAACCAGACTTCAAATGAAAAATCAAGACATGCTCAAGTACAATAAGTTAACATGAATGCAAAGCAACAATTGGCAAGAACAGATCAACATACATATATACATGTCTGTACACACATGTATACTTATATAGTGGCAACCAAATTAGTAAACATGCTCGTATATACATGGATATGCAAAGCTTCAGAGATGTCTAACCCAAATAGGTTAACATGAATGTAAAGCACTCGAATAACAAGTTCATATGCAACCAGAGAAGACATCAATGCACTGCAGCTGCAACAATCATACGCTTAACCCAGCAACTAGCATACATTACAAAGAAATGGACAATGCATAACCATAGCAATCACACGAACTAGAGGCCAAGAGCAGTAAACCCAGATAAAGGATCATATAACATACCGAAATCTATCTAGTTGGTGGTTTTTAATCTGGAAATGCAGCATTAGATTACGTTTCTATGATGAGTGTGTGTGTGTGTGTGTGTGTGTGTGTTGAGCGAAATCAAAGCATAGTAACAAAGCATTCAATAGTTTGAACAGAGGCAAAAGAATTCAGTCAGAGGTCATAAGGAAACGTATTTTACAAAATGGAATAGAAAATCATGGTGAACAAGTCAGCAAATGATGAACAAGTTGTAAGAGCAAAGAACGGAACCAATTCAACTACATATAAGCAAATTCGAATATATCAGTAATATATTCAATCAATGAACAAGTCAGAAATCATGCGATACTTTGATCAGAAATCTAACGCAAGTAATAAAATCATGAAGAATCTAAATCAAAATATATGAAATGAAAATTTAGGGATTTTATCCTTATTTAAACCAGATTTCATCATCGGCAACATAAAGTAGTTCGAGTTCAAGCAAATCAATAGAGAAAATAGTAAAAAATCGCATAACAATTTTATACCATTCGAACTCGACATTGAAGCAGCCATAAGCAAATCGAAGAACACTGATTGAAGAAGCAGCAGTAATCATAATTAAGGAACGAAAGCATATAGTAATCAATTCGAATTGCAATTTCCAAGCGGGGGCTCAAATTTGAACGAACCCTAATTTCAGGAGAAGGATAAAAGAAAAACGACCGAAGAGATTTCACAATATGGAATAAAGGGAGACAATTTTTTTCTTTTATTTGGGCCATAGTTTTATGTGTATTGGGCTTTAATTTTAAAATACGGTTTTGTTTTTCGATTTTTATTTTTATTTGTAATTTTCTTTTTTTAATTTGATAAATTTCTAGTTGTGTAACTAGGTACAAACTACGAAGCGTAGTTTGAAAATTTGCAACTCAGTGACTGAGTTGTGGCAGGGTTTTGAGCTTAAAATTAGGTTGATCAAGTTAGCGGGTATCACAAGTTTATATGTCGTATAAGCATCTGATTACTTAATTTCCAGTAGAAACCTTGGTGGCAGCACGTAAGCAGGTTTTTACCGAAGCTGGGTAAAACTATGTGTGATCTTTACTGCATTACTTTATGTTTTAATTTTTATTTCCTCATTAATTTTTAGTAAACCCTATTCACCCCCTATAGGGTGAAAATGATCCTACAAGTGGTATCAGAGCTAGGAACAAAAACCATTTTCCATTTAAAAAAATTTGATTTTTTTCTTTCAGTGGCTTCTTTTCATATTGCTTTTACTGAAGGTCAGTGCATAGCTAGACCACTCATGTTTAATGGTGAATATGTTTATTGGATAACTAGAATGAAATTTTTTCTAAAAACTATAGGTGTATGAAATATTGTTGAAACAGGATATAGCACACCAATAGTAATGGTAGATAACAAGAAGTTGATAAAGTTACAGATCAATGGACAGATCTTGAAAATAAACTGCTATGCTAAAGCTATGAATTCTATTATTTTCCCATTAGATCAAATTGAATTTAACCATGTCTCACATTGTCTAACTGCATAGAAAATTTGGTACATGCTTGAAGTGACTCATGAAGGAACCTTCCAAATTAAAGAATCTCGCCTTGCCATGCTTTGTAGCAAGTACGAGAACTTCACAATGGTAAAGGATGAAAGTGTCAAAGAAATGTATGGATGACTTTCTAATCTTGTATACAAATCAAAATCCCTAGGAAGACCATACAAAGAACTGGAAATAGTCCGAAAGATCCTCAGAGTTCTTCCATGAAATTTTGATGCAAAGGTGACTTCCATTCAAGAATCAAAGGATCTGAAATAGGTTAAAGTTGAAGAACTCATCAGAAACCTTACCACTTATGAGCTAGAAATCAAATTTAAGGAAGAACGTGAAGGAGGAGATACGTGTAAGAAATCAGTAGCTCTCAAAGGAACAATGGAAAGTGAAGATGATGATGGTGATGATGAAGGAGTAGCTGAACTGGCGCTGATAATAAAGAGATTCAAAAGATGGAACAACAAATATGGAAATCCATCCTAAAATCAACAACCGAAGAGCAGAATCGTCTATGTTCTAGACGACTCAGAAAAGGAGGTCATTTTCCACAAGTGCAATTAACATGGTCATATCAAGCCAAATTGTCCTCAAAATCAATTCAGCAAAGGAAAGAAACTAAAAAGGAGAAGATTTGCAGCAACTTGGGATGAAAGTAATGAAGATGATGATTAAAGCACTGGCAGTGAGAGTGAAAGAGCAAATATGTGTCTTTTAGGAGAAACAAGTGATAGCGATGATGACGAGCCACGCGAGGTATCCAAACTTACTCACTCGTAATTACTTATATATTTTCATGAAGTAAATAGCTGTTTTGAAAGACTTAGGGAGAAGCACGCGAAAATTGAATCAAAAAACGATATTTTAGTAGAACTAAATATGTAGCTTGGTCAATTGGTTCAAAACTATAGAAATAAGAACCCTAAGTGTGACAAGTGTCCATCATTAGAAGAGGAAATAAAAAAATCAGAAACTAAAATTAAATCGCTTGAAAATGAAATTCTGATTTTGAAGGAAAGTGAAAAAATTAGGAGAGAAAATTCTATTAAAATGTGCAATCTGTTATTGAATGAAAATGAATTTCTCAAGTCACAAGTCCAATAATTTCTACAACTTTAGGAAAATTCTGCAAAGGAGAAAGATCACTAAATATGCTATTAGGAAAACAAACTGTTAACACCATTAGACAAGGACTTAGGTATACTCAATTTGAAAAAGGTAGAATTAATATTAATCATGTCAACTCCAAGTTCACGATTTGTGGAAAAATTGGACACCATCAAAACAATTGCTGGTATAGACGCAAACACACAAAAACCGTTAAACAAATATGGATTCCAAAAGGTACAGAAACAAAATTTTCTAAATTTAAACAAATTTGGATTCCTAAGGGCACGATTGCTAAAATTAACATTTTGCCATATAAACAAACTTGGGTACCAAAGACTTTGATAGAAAATAATAGTGGTCTTACATCCTTCAATTGACCACTTGCCTCCTCCAGAATTTAGGCACAAAGGCAAGCTAAGGAACAACTTCGATGGAGATAGGTTTCGAGTTGTTCTTGATGATTAATGAGCTAAATTTCAAATGTTCCTTAACCTAGAGAGAGGAGATGGAGATATACATATTTTGAATAATCACGACATCAAAGGTAAGTAGGTATGATCTCTAAACTCTATTTTGTTCTTTTATTATTAATTCTATTTTTATCAACATTGCGGTAGCATTTCTGCCATATCTTGAGCTTCTTAGCTCTGATTTGTAAAATTCAAGATGTTCTAGAAATAGATTTAAAATGCTACAAATATTTATTTTTGTGTTTACCCAGAATCTGAATTTAAGAAGGTGAAAATCTGCAAATCATTAAGAGTATCGTTTGAAAATAGTTTAGAACTTTCTAAACACAGCTATAGTAATTTGATCATATTTTAAACATCTCAACTCCGATTTTTGAAATTCTAGAAAGCTAACTGATTATGCTACAACTTTTATGTTTTGAGTTTTTTATTGATTCACTTTGGAATGTCATGAAAAATTGCAATGAATTCAATATATAACTTGAAAAGCATATCTGTTTTACACAAACAGGCTGTGGTATTTCAAGTATAATTTTTGATTGATTTGACGGATTGACTTGAAACTAATTCTAGCAAGTAGCATCTTTAAAGATCTCAAACTTTCATGTCACAAGCTAAATCAAACTTCAAACTTTTACCATCCAAATAAAGGTTTCAAATTGAGTGAGTCTTCGAAACAAAGGTTGTCAACTACTTGGAAACAACAATCACTTTTTATGGACTCTCTTCATGTCTATCAAATCAATTTTCAAAACTGCTTTGGCGAATTTTTGAATGAATATTTTTTTACCCTACATAGATTACTTTGCCTTTGCTTGCTTTGAAGGTTTTTAATTGAAACAGATGGACATAAAAAGTGTGTTTTTCAATGGACAATTGAAAGAGGATGTCAATGTTGAACAACCCTCGAGCTTTGAAAATCAGATTTTTCCAAATCATGTGTATAAACTTAAAAAAGGCGCTATATGGTCTGAAATAAGCCCCTAGGGCTTGGTATGATTGTCTTAGTACATATCTTTTGGAAAATGGTTTTTAAAGGGGTCGTGTTGATACTACACTGTTCCTTTTGCATGATAATGGTGATTTGTTGATTGTATAAATATATGTTGATGATATTATATACGGTGCTACTAACAATATTTTGTGTGAGAAGTTTCAAAGAGTCATCCTGGATAAATTTGAAATGAGTTTAGTTGGAGAGTTGAAGTTTTTTTAGGATTTCAGATTGAACAAACTGAGAAAGGAAAGGTCGTCATACAAATAAAATATGTGAAGGAGCCAGCGGAAAAGTATGGACTAACAAATGCAAAATCATCAAAATCTCCAATGAATCCTACATTGAAACCTAGAAAAAAATGAAAAAGGTATTACTATTGATCAAAAGAAATATCAAGGTATGATTGATCTCTTCTCTATCTTACTGCATCTAGGCCGGATATTATGTTTCTGTATGTTAATGTGCACGATTCCAATCTAATCCAAAAGAATCACATCTGAAGGCTGTAAAACGAATTTTAAGATATCTTCTCCATACATCGAATTGTGGCTTATGATACGCGTCTAGTACTAATTTGGATTTGGTAGGATATTCAGATGCGGATTATGCTGGCTGTCTTGATTGAAAAAGTACAAATAGAATGTGTTTCATGCTTGGACATGCAATAGTTTCATGGTCTAGTAGAAAACAAAACTGTGCTGCATTATCTACCACTAAAGCTGAATATGTAGCTCTTAGTGGTTGTTCCCTTCAAATTTTATGGGTGGTCCAAACCTTATTGGATTTTGGTCTAACATTTAAAAGGGTTCCATTGAAGTGTGATAGCAAAAGTGCCATAGATATGTCAAATAATCTTGTTCACCACTCACGTACCAAGCATATAAATGTTAGACATTATTTCATTAGAGATCGCATTTCCAAAGAAAATATCTACATAAAATTCATTTCAACTCAAGTGTAAATACAAATAACACAGCAATGGTCGGTCAAAACAATCAAGTAAGAGCCTGCATATACACATGTGTCTCGAGAATCATAATGCAAATCCATGAAGACTCAACCAACATACAAACCAAAACTAACCAAGGTACCACACAAAAGTAATCAAGCATGAACACAAGGGCTGCAACACGACCATACTAGTGTGGATGTGTAGTGCAAAACAATAACACACACCAGAATTCAAAATGCACCAGGCAAGCATGACAAGCAATTCATTTTGAAGAAATTAAACAGCCAGTTCAAAACATGCTTAAGTCCAACCAATATGACAAATGCCTCAACAAAATGTACACATTAAGATCCATATGAAAACATACAACTAGATACAAATGGAACCAAACCTGACTGCAAGTGGAACAACCAGACTTCAATGAAACCAAAACTAACCAAGAAGCAAGAACCACACAAGCAAAGCCTACATATACACATACCAACAGACTCAACCTATCAACCAAGCAAACAGTGCACAGGAGTTTAATGGAAGCAGGTTCAATTACAAGGGTATAAACATCAATGGCAATGCATATGGTCAGGGATACAAGAGCATCAACACAACCAGACTTCAAATGAAAAATCAAGACATGCTCAAGTACAATAAGCTAACATGAATGCAAAGCAACAATTGGCAAGAACAGATCAGTATACATATATACATGTCTGTACACACATGTATACTTATATAGTGGCAACCAAATTAGTAAACATGATCGTATATACATGGATATGCAAAGCTTCAGAGATGTCTAACCCAAATAGGTTAACATGAATGTAAAGCACTCGAATAACAAGTTCATATGCAACCAGAGAATACATCAATGCATTGGAGCTGCAACAATCATACACTCAACCCAGCAACTAGCATACATTACAAAGAAATGGACAATGCATAACCATAGTAATCACACGAACTAGAGGCCAAGAGTAGTAAACCCAGATAAAGGATCATATAACATACTGAAATCTATCTAGTTGGTGGCTTATAATATGGAAATGCTGCTTTAGATTACGTTTCTGTGATGTATATATGTTGAACGAAATCAAAGCATAGTAACAGAGCATTCAATGGTTTGAATAAATTTAAAAGAATTCAATCAGAGGTCATAAGGAAATGTATTTTAGAAAATGGAACAACAAATCATGGTGAAAAAGTCAGCAAACGATGAACAAGTCATAGGAGCAAAGAACGGAACCAATTCAACTACATCTAAGCAAATTCGAGTATATCAGAAATATATTCGATCAATGAACAAGTTAGAAATCACACGATCGTTCAATCAGAAATCAATGCAAGTAATAAAATCATGAAGAATCCAAATCAAAATATACGAAATGAAAATTTAAGGGTTTTATCCCTATTTAAACCAAATTTCATCATTGACAACAGAAAGTAGTTCGAGTTTAAGCAAATCAATAGAGAAAATAGAGTGAAAAATCGCATACCAATTTATACCATTGAACTCGACATTGAAGGAGCCGTAAGCAAACCGAAGAACACTGATCGAAGAAGTAGCAGTAATCATAATTGGGGAACGAAAGCATACATCAATTGATTCGAATTGCAATTTCTAAGCGGTGGCTCAAATTCGAACGAACCCTAATTTCAGAAGAAGGATAAGGAAAACGGCTGAAGAGATTTCAAACTATGGAATAAAGGGAAACAGTTTTTTTTCTTTTACTTGGGTCGTAGTTTTATATGTATCGGGCTTCAATTTTAAAATAGGATTTTGTTTTTTGAGTTTTATTTGTAATTTTCTTTTTAATATTTGGTAAATTTATAGTTGTGTAACTAGGTACAAGCTACGGAGCATAGTTTGAGAATTCACAACTCAGTGACTGAGTTGTAGCAGGGTTTTGAGCTTAGAGTTTGGTTAATCAAGTTAGCAGGTATCGCAAGTTTACGTATTGTTGTAAGCGTCTGATTAATTAATTTCTAATACAAACCTTGGGGGCAGCATGTAGGCAGTTTTTTCCAAAGCTGGGTAAAATCGTGTGTGATCTTTGCTGCATTACTTTCTGTTTTTATTTCTATTTCCTCATTGATTTTTAGTAGAACCTATTCACCTCCCCCGCTCTAGGGTGAAAACGGTCCTACATGGTATACATTGTGAATGCATTTGAACCATCAGGTAGTACCCAAAAAGGTGCACTAGTCAATGCCTCCTTCAACTTAACAAAAGCATCTTCATCTTTTGAGTTCCATGAGAAAGAAGTATTCTTCTTGGTAAGGTGTGTTAGAGGGTATAAATTTTAGCAAAGTCCTTAATGAACTTCCTATAGTTGTCCACCAAACCAACAAAACTCATCACCTTTATGGCATCCTTTGGTATATGATAATCCTGAACAGAAATGACTTTACTAGGATCGACCGCTAGTCGATGCTCAGAGACAACATGTCCTAAAAAGTGAAAATCCTTGCATCAAAAGTGACATTTGAAAAACTTTACCTTCAACTTATGCCCCCAAAGAGTATTGAACATCTCCTTTGGATGCAACCTGTGCTCCTCCATGCTTTCCGAATAGACTAATATGTCGTCAACAAATACACCATGAACTTTTTAAGCAGCCCTCTAAAAACTCGACAAATCAGATCACCAAAATAGGTAGGTGCATTAGTTAATCCAAATAGCATAAATGACCACATATAAAGTCTGTTGGGTGTGCGAAAAGCAGTTTTCTAAATACTATCTTAGGTTACACAAAACTGATGGAACCCGATAGCCAAGTCAAGCTAAGAGAACACTTTCACTCCAACTAATTGATCAAAGAGACCATCTTTGCGAGGCAACAGGTAACGCTTCTTTATCAATTTATTAACCTCATAGTAATCAACACAAAGTCTTATAGGGCCACCTGCCTTTGTGGCAAAAACAACTAGTGCTCCCTACTTCGAATTAATCCTCCTAATGAAGCCCTTCTCTAATAGCTTATTCACTCGCTTATTCGGCTCGCGTCTTTCTTTTGGAGGCATATGTCTCAAGGGTAAGGTAATAGGTCTAGTGTTCTCCTTGAGGTTAATTCGAAGTTCGATCTCCCTCTGGGATGGAAGACGGATAACTTCGAAAAAGACATCCGGGTAATCTTGAAATACTGGCATTAAAGCAAACTCATTATGGCATAAGTCTAAAGAACATAGGTAAGTCAACATAACTGAACTTCTAGAGTCACAATAAACCTCATGAGTGCATCCACTACAAGTACCCAAACGAAAGACCTTCCTGTCACAATCTATGACTGTCCCATATATGGTCATCCAATCTATACTCAAAATCAAACCAAACTCGAAAAATCATAAATAATTGAGTCGATCCTCCAACGGGGTTTGATACAACTACTAGGTCAGCAATTATGCTAGTGTCTAAGTGCAACTCATTTACAAGTCTACTCGAAATGAATGAGTGTGATGACCCAGTGCTAAATAAGATATGAATATATATGTTAGATAAAGTTAACATACCTTAAATTATGACCTTTCCCCTTTATTGCTACTAGGGGCGTGCTTAAGCTGGGAACAACATCTTGCGCATAAGTTGAAACCACTTGGGTAGAGGTCTTTGGTGCGGCCGGACACTCCTGCTCATGTCTCGAGTAGATTGCAGTTATAGCATTTGATCTTTGAGATGTCCGTCACACAATCCTTCATAACATGCCTCTTCCTACCGCATCTTCTACACCTGATTTCTTGCTTCTTAATCTTTCCTTAGGTCCCCACTCCGCCCTTACATTGATTCTACCGAGGTGTCTTTCCACCTAACTCTTGGGTTCACTCCTCACACCTTCTTTGAAAATAGTATTTAGTAAAGCTATTTCCACCAAACTCTCGTAGGTCGCCCCATGGAAATGTGACTAAGGGCCAAATCTGAAGAAATTGATTCAGCCCCTTGCAAACTTCAAAGCTTTCCTGTAAGGATATTTATCAAATCTAGTCCAAACCTAGCCAACTCATGAACTGATTTACATAGTCACTCTCTAAAATATTTCCTTGTTTCTCTCTCTAACATATCTCCTTGTTGCAAATGTATGACCTTCTCCACCTATACTCCCTACTCTTCTATAGAAAGAGTCTCATCACAAAACACCTACTCTTAAGGTCCCTTATTTGGGTTAAGCATAGCTTATCCTCTCGCTTGCGATATCAACGGAACCATACCAGACGTTAATGCCCGTAATCTCATATTCTTCTCCTGAGCCACATTCAATAGGATTGCTCATTATTTTTATCCATGATTAGGAATAATTAGCAACTTTCTTATAGATAGTATTAATGACAATACATGATTGCATTTTTCATGTCAAATCTTTTGAAACTTTATATGGGAATACTTTGAATTTTTTTGCAGAAATATTCACGTATAGTCTCTCAATACATGTCTAACTCCTAAGGAATCTTAAACCAGGCTCTAATACCACATGTAACAACTCACACCTTTGGACATACTGATTCCAAGCCTAGGGTGACTTTCGGACTCACGTTGTGCCAAGAAATATTAGCTGTTGGTTTTTGAAACATTGCAGAATATGGTTATAAGGGTATAATCTAAGATATTCTATACTTTCAAATCTCACAACAGAAGGTAAAAAAATATAGATATAGAAAATAACCATCTTAGAAAATATCACAAAAAACCAATCTCAAAATATATGTAATCAAAAATCTAGAGTTTACAAAATAATAGCATAAAGCCTGATAAGTACTAAATAAAATGGATAGTTATATGGATAATAATGAAGAATAATGCGCAATGACAATGCCAAGTTTGCTTCTCCATGTACTTGATCTGGGCCAATCACTTGCTGCTTTATCCTCCTATGGTGAGGAAAAAGGAACTGAGTAGGTCAAACAAAAGTTTGGTGAATGAGTTGAATTATTAATATATAGTGATCACATGCAATTGACTTCATTTATAATCTATGTGACCTAGGGTGTCCTATTGATGTTTGTGAATTACATATCAATGTTGGTCACATTAACTTTAGAAATATGTTCCAAATACACCTTCACCCAAACATCTTGTGGAAATTTATACTTGGGGGTCGAAGAACTAATCGAACCACTAGTGATCAAAGAATCAGACTAATAATTCTAGGACTGCTCCTAACTTAAGACCATATAAAATATCATCCTTGGGACTACATTACCCAAACTACGACTACAACGTACCGTAGTTACATAATGACAGGATCCAACAATTCCTACTTGCATAAAAGGCAACTTAGGGCCTGCTTCATCTATGTCCAAAACTCAATAGTGATGCCACTTATTGCACTGTGCTGGCATCCACCACTACTGTCTAGGCCAAATTGTCTACATACATCTAAGGAACCTTATGTTGGTGTCGAACAATGCATCGCACCAAGCATCCACCAACAGTGTCATGCATACATCGAGGAACCTCATGTTAGTGTTGTGTGCTTAACACACCTTCATGATCAAACCACCTTATATCGGATATCAAATTCGAAGTATAAATAGTGTTTAGGCCTAATTGCCCACGTACACATCTACCTAGTCTGATAGTATCCAAAAGTCAAGAATATGGAACCAACTTCCCTAACTTATATAACACATAGTTATATATATGTATGTGTGTGTGTTCTAACCCTAAGCCATAAGCCAATGTTCAAGTCATGCCTAAAATACGCTAACTAGTCGACCATTGACTATTGTGGCAGTCGACCACTTGCTGTCGTCTCGCTACAGTAAGCCCATCGACTGGTCGATTTTTATTATTTTTCCTTTTGTTAATGTTAATCTCATTTTTTTCAATAGTTTATCATGTTTCAGTTTAAAATCCAACTTATGACCAGATTTCACGTATTTATTCAAATCTAAACTCTCCCTATAATTCCAACAATTTTCATGTATACTTATAATTTTACTTACACGATTTCAATTCATTAATTTCCTAATTACATATGTATATTTACATCTTAAAATCAGTTCAGGGTGTAATTAACAAGGTATATACATATTAAATTTTAGATATTCAACATGAATAAAAGGGTGTACTCGCATTAAAATCAAGTTGAATCAATTCCATTCATGTTTCAAAATTTACTTTATATCGAAATCAATTTCTTTTTAGAAAGTAAATTAAATAGAGGTTGTATATGATTTAGACTTTCAATCCAATTTCTATCTAATTCCAATTACTAAATAAAAAATATGTTAAATTCCAATATCTTCAAATAACTTTTCAAAATAAACTTTCATCTCTGATTTAAAACATTTAATTCCTAAATAAAATAGACATGTGAATAAACCTAATTACTTGTAAATCATCGTATTTAACAATAAACCCACTTACCTCTTGAAATCTTCTTTCCTTCCGTATTGACTTGATTTATCCCCTCTTTGATTTGATTTTATCTTGATTATCTTGTCTTCTTCCCTAACTGCTGATTTATCTTTTAATTTTTATTTTAGAAATTTTGGAGAAGAGAAGTGAGTTTTGAGCGTACTGAATAGATTAGGGTTTTTAGAACAATTATTGTCCAGTTAATGTCCTATTTATAAACACCGCATTCAATGCCAATTAGTTAGATTAATAATATAAAATTCAGGCCATTCAGCTTAGGCTAACCCTAGCCAAAATGGCTCAATCGATCGACCGACCATCTAGAAAATTGTCACAGACACAAGGGCACAATTTTTTTTTCCAAATTCCGACATTTGTAAAAATTCCACTTTTATCTATATTATTGATAAATTAATTTCCTTTAGTGAATTTTTGGTTAATTTTCGGGGTGTCACAATAAGTACATGGGATTTCAAGTTCTAATAGCCTAGAAAAGCAAAAAGTAGCTTCCTTTGTAATGGGTTGTCTAGAGAGAGAAGGTGAGGAAGAAGAAGTGCAAAAAGTCCTTTCTAAGTTGTCATATGCTTATTATTTATTGAGAAATCACACAACAAAATCATCAGATCTCGAAATACCAAGTCTATCTTAAGATCTAAGAATATAGGAGGGGAAATAAAGCCTCCTTACCAATATAATCATCTTAGTACCGACCAAAAGTGATCAATACCAATCTATTTTATTGATGGCGAGTGGTGCCATACCCCTCTACTTGGTATTCTACTTTCAATCCATAAAGCTTCGAGCACTTTTACTTTAGAAATCAAGTCGTTGCCGAGAGTTCTGACATCTTCAATACTTTTCATTTTCCTTAGAGCTTCCTTGGAGTTATTCACCCACTCCATTAGAGATGGCCCCCAGGATGATCACTTTAGCCAATCATTGATCATCATAGCCCCAAGGTAACTCTGAACACCCAAACTCATGTTAGTACGGACCTGAAAAGTGGTCGGTACTAAACACTTTTATAACTGCGGTTTGCACTTTAGTCCCTTGAGGCTTATTACACTATCCTTCTAAGCATCCCTTTGAGTCCTTGTACCACTCCGTCTTCATCCCGATGCCATATTCGTTCGAAACAGCTTTATCTAAAATTCGAATAATAGCTACCCTCTAGAGTATGCTTCTATTGGAAACAAAGCATGCTCTGAAACAAGACAAGCGTATGCCATTAGCCATGCAAATATGTTGGTTATCTAAGAGTTTCTTTAAAGCGTCACATCTATTCCATAGGCATTTTCTCTATGGCTTTAATTAGCTCTAGCACCACTCCTCACAATGAGGTCAAGATTTACACTTTGGAGATTGTTCCACACCTTAGACATGTATGTGCTGACTTCCTTCTTTTCCCTCTTTCATCTTAGGCCGAAATTTCATATCGGTATCGACCTGATTAGGTCGTTACCAACCACTTTGCTGAGTCATCACTCCCCTTTATAGTCCAATAAATAGAAAATTTTAGGTATGTGCTCATTTCATTTTCAGATCGACCCCAAATTCGAACGATATGATTTCCTCTACAACCACCGCTCGCCACCGATTGTCTAAGGCAGCCGCCGCCATCGCCTACCTGCCACCATGAGCAAATGTCCAACCACTGTATTAACCAATCATCTCGACCCCGATCATATTAAACCCGAGATCCAGATCCATAATATGAAGGTAGATGCCCAATCTCCATCACTACTATGATGGCCGCAGATTATCATTGGTCTCGTTTTGGTTTGCCTCTAACTGGTGAATGACTGAAATCGGGATTTTTGATTCGACCACATGTTGTTCTTAGTCATTTCAATCACATAGATTTCTCTAGGATGACCCTAGTATCAACTCTAAGTCAACAATACATATCCTTGATTCCTATTAATTCCTTTGCATTCTAGTATCAACTTCGAGTCTTGATTGATCTTGATCGGTGCAACTCACAACTTGCACTTGGCGTTATTTCCTTTGTAATGGCCTTGATATAAAACCTAAAAAATACGCACCAGAGCACTTTTTAGTAGCATTGTCGATTATAAATCATCGAACAATAAGCTGGTTTTCTTGCAAAGAACAAAGAACAGTCACATCGAATCATATTTTAACATTCGAATAATTCATATGCATAGCATTTTCAATCACTCCACTTCCTATGTTCTTGCAAAAGAACGCTCCGCGTCGCTCTGAACAACGGTTCCATTATCGGTAATCCTACCATAATGGGTAAGATCCGATGCATAGCCCTATCATGCGACATGGATTATTTTCCAGCATGAGCGGGTTATCAACATTAAATAGTTTGCTCATCATGTACAGAATATATGGCTTATGCTATATGTTTTGACACTTTCAATTGCCTCATCTGAAATTTTCAATTTGATTGGTCAATACACATCAACATCTGTTAGTTTTGAGTGTCGGCCACTTGGGTCAACAATTTAAATAGAATTTCAAAATAAAACATAGCCAACCATGTTCAACATTGATTTTTTCTGTCCAAAATGACATGTCGTTATCCTCGGTTCGATGTTGGTATTAGGCCATCAACTCCTCATTAATTCGAGTCTACTATGGCTAAAGCTTCAACATCCATACCTGGCAAAAGCGGACACTCAATTACCGTACAACCGTAGGGAATTATAGTTCCATCAGCTCTAATCCAGGACCAACCTCCTCCTATTAATGCTCAAGTAGGCTTAAGAGTTTTGGATGATCCTCCCAAACAAATGCCGATAATTCTAACTGCTAAGTCACTCCGGACTATACGTCAAAAAAATGGAATAGTGGAAGATGACGTCTTGCTTCCTACACCTAATCAACGGGTGCACAATCCTCCACTGGGCTATACAGCGCGGGATAGAAACATGTGTCTAGGTGGTGTTTTACCACCTTTTAATTCATTTCTTCGAATGTTTCTCTAAGAGCTTGGGCTCCCCCTACTCAAGTTCACCTTAACGGTTATGCCTTATTGAGTTATTTGTACGTCATATTCGTAAACCAATTCCAGTGACCTCCAACCTTCAAGGAACTAACACATGTCCTAAGCTTCAAACAATGGAGTGATTCGCATTCTTTTATGATCATCAAAGCTCAGTGTCGGTGTAACGTCATTGAAGTGCTTTATAACAAACGATCATACTTCAAGAATGAATATTTTTGCATTCGGTGTCTGTATGGCTTCAATAGGCTCTGGTTGTTCGAAAGTAAACTTCTTCCTTTCAATTCTTTCTCGTACTTAGATTCTCACCATTCATGTGTTTAACTTGCTATCTGCTTATTTTGTAGACATTCCAGCTTGAGACATAAGCGAAGAGCACTCCAAGGCTTTATAAAATCTTAGAAGAATTATTGTTTGCTTCCATACTACTGCCACCCTACTGATGAATGATCATCTTCAACGATGCAGCCTTCTACATCTTTAATGCTTCGCCATTCCTACCAAAGTTTCACTAAGAGGTTTTAGGATATCAACCAAGTCTTTTGCTTTCATTTGTAGCTCCAACAAAGATGGGGTGTCGGAGGCCCATCCGGTACGCAGACATCGGTAAATCCACCGAGCTGTGGAAGTACACATTGCCAGTGAAGTGCAAGGGGAAGAAAGGGTTGAAATGGAAATCACACATGATGGAGTAGGAGAGAGAAAATAAGAAGAAGAAGAAGAAGAAGAAGAGAAAGAAGAGGATGGAGCCAACGAAGAAGGTGACGATGATGATGACATCGATCAAGGAGGAGATGAATCATATGGAGAGACGTCTCCAAAGGGCACCGAAATTACTATCCCATCATGTCTAAAGTGAATTGTGGTCAATTCCTCTCAATGGTTTGTAGAACCAAGCACGATGCCAATAACCGAGGTAACTCCACCAATCGGCCATTCAGAGAACGTCTTCGATTTGTTAAGTGATCTTAACATTCTTATCGATGATCTTCTTAAGAGTACTCTCATAGATTCAACTTCACTTTTGAGGACATTTTAGCTGATGGAGGTAAGGCTCCATCTTTATACCTTTCGAACATTGTCCGTAGAGTAATTAGGGAAATACCAGTACTCCACACACTTCTGGGATTACGATCACACATTCCTTGCATTTGCTCAAATTCTAATGTTCTAAAACCGATACAATCCACTTTTTCATTTCAGGTATGATGGAAAAAGACCGCTTTAGATATCTCCACTCTAACATCTCGGAACAAAGGAAAGTAACTTCTGAGCCATATCCTCGTTGCTCCAACTCATATAGAGAAATATAATCAGATGAAGAAAGAGCTCGGAGGAAAGATAAAGAGAGCCAAGCGACATTGGACTGCCAGGATAAAAGAGATAGGAGGAAAAGACAAGTAGAGTAGAATGAATCCTACAATCAGGGGAAAAGGAATAAGGACTCATGCAACCTCCATGGTTCCTCTTCCGGTCTTCCCCCACCTCGGTCTCAACCACAACTTTCTATGACCACCATAGTTCCTCTACTCCATTAATCCAAGGAAGATTCTATTCACTTAGCTTCACCTTTAATTCCTCCGAGTAGAATGCAAGCTGCTTTCCAAAACCTTTGCATGACTAGGGTCAAATTCAACATGCTTTAAGGACTGTCCTAAGGAAGAGGCCAACGGCATAGTTGTAGGAATCCAATAGTTAATACGCTAAGGGTATAAGTGGAAAACACTTTCGTTTTCTCTCTCTAGTGTCAATGGAATTCACCAAATTGATATCCTATCATTTGAGTTAGAGAAGAAGAGCCATGGTAGAATCACAAAGGAATACAAGAAGAATTTGGCCAAGGCTGTAGAATAAAGAGATGCAGCTCGAACATCGGAGAAGAAGGCCAAAGACATGGTTGAAGAGATGAAAAATGCTTATAATCAGGTTAATATTATGTTGAAAAACCTTGTAAAAACTGCCCATGAAGGTAATGCTGCTCTCAAAACATAGCTCTTAACTATGGACCTGACATGTTTAGAGTAAGATAAGGATCTCCTGGACAAGGAAGCTGAAATCTAGAAACTTAAAGAGTCGACAATGAAAAGCGTGAATCCACCTTGCTCTTAATAAAAATGGAGAAATTAGGGTCTGAGGTTGACCATGCGGGAACCATGAATGAGCTAATTGAGCTAAAGGAAAATATAGGAAATGAAAAAGAAATGAAAAAGAAAATTTGAAATCTACCCTTCAACGGTTCTTCGCCAACATTATCTAATACAGGAACTTGAAGTGTCTAGGAAGCTCTTGTTCCATTACATTGGCCGATGCCTAGGAAGAGGTACTGTATCATGCATAAGCATTCAGTGAAGGCATCACTGAAGATGAACTAAAATCCAAGTACCTTGATGTTGAAGACATTGAAAATTTGGAAAAGGGAAAAGCTATCCTGGCTGTAGAGGACACCGCTACTGCTAAAGCTGCCACCAGAGCTCTTATTGTTCCAAGTGCATCGGGCCATGTAGTATCATTATCTCAAAAGATCCAAGAGCTTATAGAGAAGATTCCAATATCCGAAAGGGCCACCTCCAAGGCCACCTAGATTATTCCAGCTTCTACAACAATTACCTCTTATGAACCATACATTCTCGTTCCCATGTCTTAACCCATTCTATTGGCTATAGATGAGGGTGAGATTACTGTATCCTCCACTAAGGAGACTCTGACCAATAAAAGTTTATCCCTCGTCTCTCCAGTGTTCAAGATCCTTCAGTTCTCACCCAATACTGTTACTAAACTTTACCTCTCCTTTTGTGTACTAACGGTTAGGAGGTGATCTCTGCTCTTATCTTTGTCTACTTATATCCTAAAGAACCAGAGTTGAGTTTACCAGAAACTATCGGAAGTTGTTACAAAGAGACCAGAATCAGAGATGTTATCCGAAAACCACTTCAATTCAACTCAAGCGTTTCGAATTGAAGACATGTTGAAGAATATGGAATCGAGGATAGAGCTTTGAAATGCAAGGCTATTTGCTATTAATCCTAGGAGGAATTCCCCAAAAAGGATGTAATAGAAGTAGTGTCTTAGGTTTCGTTCGGTCCTAAAACGAACTTGTATGGATGAATGGCAACATTGCATTGCGCCTAGTGGGCAGTGTAGCATTCCAAGTGGGAAGTGCTAAATAAAGGTAAAACGTAGCCTCAAGCCTCATCTACCGAGTAATCTAGATCGACTACTATCTACTCATTTATGCTTCGAGGACCAAAGTGGGGTGATCATATTCGGTACTACTAAAGTGGTAGGCCAGTTTTGTGTGGCAGGGGGATAAGATGTTCTTATCATACCCCAATACATTTTATTTAGAATAGCACTATCGAAAGGTAGTTCCTTATCTTATCATAGTATGGAATCAAATCTCCAATATGTGCCTTTATGGTTTTGATTATAGAACCTAGTGTGCTGAAATTTAATTAATGTAACAATTTTGACGTACTCTAGACACTTATAATATCATTGAATTTTCCATAAAAAGTGTTTTGATTATTATAAGGTAAAAACCCATCTGTATTTATGTGCATTGTGGTCTTATGAGATACCTTTGATTTTAAAAGGGTTTTAAACATAATAATTCAGTTGTTTGAGTTTACACACACTAGACCCATGTCTGACCCGGAGTTTTTTTTCTTTTCCTAAAACTCTTAGGTGCTCAAATTTGTACGGACAACCAAGTAGTTCAGGTTTTCCATGGATGCATTCTAGAGGAGCTTGGAGCAGGAGGCTTCATCGGTAGCTACTATTATCTTATTTTTTTATGTATTGTATAATCTAAGTATCAATTAGGTAGAGATAGTTTATTATAACCATACTATGGTAGAATTTGTATCAGTATGACTCTGATGTATAATTTTAGAAGCAAATTTGTAAACAATTATGTCGATTAATATATGTTATTCCATTGCATTGTAAGATTCTATGATTGTTTAGTTTCTTCTAGCCTATTCTATCTTTCTTTCTTTTCACCCCTAATGACCTGTCTTTCGGACACTTGAATGACCGACATATGAACACTACGGATGTATTAAGTATCGTCTTTAGGTGTAAGAAAGGCAGATCGTTGTAGCATGGTAGCAAAGCGCAAGATTAAGCGAGAACCTTGGCTTTGGTGGGAAAACTCATTAAGAGATAAGGTAATGGAATGCCTTATGATGAGTTTGAGTGTACATATAAGTGCACGTATTTGCTAGTACTATAAAATGTTTTGTATTGTGTTGTTTGATCTGTTGAGTGGCATATGAGTTCTGGTCAGCGCGCTTGATTAACATTGTCGATAGGGATTCCCAAACACCTGGTCAAGGCATACCAGTATACTTTTGTTTTAAAATTGATAAATGAAATAATTTTACCTAATAATTTATATCATATATATATAAAGAATGATTTTCAAAATAGTATAGTATAGTAGAGTATAGTTAATTAAGGTGTTGTTTGTTTAGGGATAATAACATTCTGCTATTATCAATTAGGATTTTGTTAGTCATAATTGTCCAGTTGAGTACTGACTATTGTTAGTGTGCATAGTTAGCTTCCCTTTTTAATATTTTGGTTGGGTAGATAGGAATTAGGAAAACATTGAAACAAACACTTTGTAAATTATTTTCACAATTTGACTATAAGACGTTCGATTGATAATGTGGGGTTAAATTGGTTTAATAAAAAAATGTTTATTTAAAAGTTAGAATATTTTGAAATAAATATTTGAAAGATGATTTTATAAAAGTTGATTTATAAAATGAATTTACAAAAAGGTGTATTTTAATTAAAAAGAATTTAAGTTGAAAACTTAAGAACTTAAATCATGGAGCTTTTGGAAAAGGTTTCAAGGTTTTGAAAGATAATAATAGTATTATTTGAAAGTAGTTTTGGTTCAAGAATAAAATTTTAGGGATGAAAATGTCAAGCAAGAAGTTTTTCTCTGGATCGGTAAAGGGGAATAAGTCTTGATTGTTTTGTGATGATCTGAATAATCTTCTAAGTGGCGATCGAATGCTTGCCTAGGCGAACATTGTAGTGCACTTAGTAAATTATTCTCTTTATCATTGTACAATCGAAAAAATTTCAAGCCCGAACGAACCCAAAGCAAGTGGGTGATAAATGTTTTGATGGAAATTAGAGAGATATTTCTATTTTGAAATAAAAGTAAAATTTTAAGTTAACTAGTTCTAGTGGCTCGAAAATAACTTAAAATTTGGGGAAGAGATGTGTTCGGATGATAAACACTTCTCTTGAGTATTAACCTTCTTAGTAAGGGAGTGTATGGTGTTATTTGGTAGTACTCAGTTCCCAATTAATATCATTTTCGAGTTTCTCAGGATATATATATATATATATATATATATATATATTCCATGATAAAACATATTTTTTCAATTCAAAAAAAAGTTTTGAAATAAGACCGAGTATTTGGATCTTGAGTTTTCTTAGAAAAATAAATGCACAATGGAATAGTTGAATCAAATAGGGGTATATACCGTTAAGATGTAGTGGAGTAGTATCCAAGTTGAACCTAAGTTTAATTTATGAAATGTTTTCATAAATAATTTAGTGGAAATAGAATTGGTATTAGGGGGACCCAATTAAATAAGTGTATAGGTTGGACATTGATCATTTCTCCTTCTATATAGTTTTGATCTAAGATTTGAGTACACGACTTTGAGGTGATTAACACCATTCCGAATAAAGATCTATAACGTAATTTTTGATGGCGAACACTTGATGAGGCTTTTTGATAATGGGAAAAATGGTTTCTATCATAGTTACAACTATGTAAGGAGAACAGAGGTTCCAAATCAAGGAACATAATCGGAGTTCGCGCTAGTCGGGTGAACGATACTAGTTCGAAAGTGAAGTTATGTATTCTAATGGTGATTGGATCATATTTCTGTGTAAGAATGATCTATGTACATCATACAAACTGATTTATAGTGTTAAGTGTGTTTTTTGAGTTAGGTTGGGGTGTAATTTCAGGGACGAAATTCTTTTATGGGGGGAAGAATGTACTTCAGTGCTTTGATTTGCGAATATATAACTAAATTTAAATATTGAAATAATAGATATTATAATGAAAATAAAAATCTTTTAAATAATAAATAATAATGGTGAAATAGTTTTCAAAATGTGTTTACAAAAATAGTTAGTTTGAAGAAATATTGAAAATGTGATTGGAACTCATTTTTTGAATTTTCGACTTTTCATCGGTTAAAAGTTGTCGGAACTGTTGTAACACTTTTGTGCACACACATATACATATTTACAAAACATTTTAGACATGGTTGAATTAATTTGAATACACATAAACACTAAAGTACGTATATATAATATAAGATAAGATTTTTATATATAAAAAAAGTTAAAAATATATAATACATAAGATTCCTTATGAAACATTTAGTGCATGAAAGTACAAGACATGATTGCCTTGACATGAAAGGGAGGTGGAGGCTTTGTGTGCTGAAATGGTGAGGTGGAAAGGAGGTGGTGATGCGACAAGAGGAGGTAGAGGGTAAAGGACCAAGGGTTTTTAGGTAATTTACTTTATTCTTGCTTATAAATACCCCTTTAATTTCTTCAATTTTCCTTCCCTTATTTCTGCCATATTTTTTCTCATTTCTTAACCAAATGGAGGTTTTCTTATTTTCAAACCATGTAAAATTTCAGTGGCTACAACTTTCATGTGCAACACTTCTTAAAAGTTTGAACTAAACTATGTCCAAATCTCATTTCTTTGTAGAGCATTTCCGGACCCAGAGTTTTCAAGTTTGAAAATACATCTTCTTTTGAGCACATCTTCCTCGAAACCGATCCAAAATGAGCGATTCTATTTTCGAAATTGTAGAGAAAAGAATTTCCAAGAACTTTTCTTTTGTATCCAGTTTTGTGAATTTAAGCTTATCCGAAGTACCTCCCCTCTCCAAGTCAAGCCCACACATCCTTGTTCTTATCATGGACGAGCCATGCATGCCCTATGTTGAGCCTATTTCAAGATGCAAGGGACCTAAGTCTAGTTTGAAAGTTATTCCAAGTTTTCAAAAAGTATTTTAAACTTAGGTGAGTAAACTTTTAGTTTTTTAATTCAAAGTTTTAAACTTTTATATGTTGGTTAAAGTGTGATATAATTTCTTGGTTGGAACCTTGGTTTATGATGTGATTGATTTTATAGGTGTTGGTTGACTGTGATTGTAAATTAAACTTGAAATTGAAGTCTAAAAATAGCGTTGTTTGGAAAGTTGTAAACTTTGTTTATGTGATGTGATCTTGCTTAGGTTTATGGATGTGGCATGTATGATTATGTTGTGATCTTGAAGTTTTTGGTATATGCTAGGAAAAGTTAGCATCTTCAGTGTTAATATGGAAAATGGAATTCCGTATGTAAAACTATAGTCTTCCTTTTTGAAATCAAAATTGATTTAAAGTTTCAAACTTTATTTTACTTTTACAAGGATTACTTTATGTTTTGGAAAAAGTAAGTAAACTTATTTAAATGACAGGTTTCAAAATAAAGTAGGAAAACCATTTCCAAGTTATGGGTATCCATAGAAATAGTCGCTATGAATACAGTTTCGTTTAAAAATCCGACTTTTGCAAAATTTGGTTTTATTAACTTCAAGTGTTTTGAGAATGTTTTACAAACTTAATAATAATTTCTATAAATGATTAAATTTTTACTAATTAAGTTTAAATAATTAATAATTAATAAAGATTAAACAAGGTTTATTATATATATTAAGTAAAGATTAATTATTAATTAATTATCTTTTAAAGATAAGATTAAATTTAATTAATTATTAATTAAGATTAATTTTTAATTAAATATAATTTAAGTAAATGATTTATTTTTAATTAACTATAAGGTTAATTATAAAATAAATCAATTATTAATAATTTTTAGTGAATAATTAATTAAGGCTTTAATTTAAAATAAATTATTTCCTTAAGGTCTAATTTATTAATTAATTAAATGAGATTAATTAGGATTTAATAATTAACAAAGTTTTAAATTATTATTCAATAATTATTAAAGGATAAATTAGGGTTTAAATTATTTATATAATAGTTATTTTTTGTTTAATTAGTTATTAAAGGTTAAATTATTTATTAATTTATAATTAAATTAAGTTCAAATTTAATAAAGATTTAATTAAGATTGATTATGATTTGGATAAAGAGTTTAACTTGTAATTAATAATTTTAAAAGAGAGTTTTAAGTTTTTAATCCTTGTTTTCCAAGAATAAAATTTGTTTTAAAGGTACTTCTTTTTCAAAGATGGATTTAAACATAAGGGATTCAAATGTCGGTACTATTAAGTGGACAAGTAATTGTGAATGAGTGATGTAAATGATTTCACTATGTGGACATGTATTAGCAGAATAAATTCCCGTTCTGCTACAAATTGATTATTTGATTATTTGGATAAGTGTTAGCAGAATAAATCCCCATTCTGCTGTAATGTAATTGTTTATTGTATGGGCATATATTTAGTAGAATCAATTCTCATTTTCCTATCAGTCGTGAATTGTTTGGACATTTATTTAGCAGGACAACTCACCATCCTGCTATTATGTTATTTGGAGATGTATATGCTAGTTGAGTTATTGACATGTCATTCCCTGATTTGAATAGGAATTGCATTTGCATATATGTTGACTTATGTAAGTATAGTCAAATGATTTGAAAGTGAAATTGATGTTAATGGTAAGTTAAATTACTACCATTGGGATTGCTACGCCTCCTTTTGTAATTATAGAGTATGGTTTTGAATTAATTTCAATTCTTTAATCAATTTGGGGTTAAGATTTCAAAATGATTTTTCATTTTATACTATTATTTTATAAAGGTATTTATAAATAACAAATTGTTTATAAAAATTGGTTTTACTAGGTAAAAAGGTTATTTAAAGTGATTTAAAAGGATGAGTTGCAAAAGATCTTTTGTAAAGGAATTTTCTTAAAGAAGATTTATCAAAAGAGTTTTAAATGGGGAAATGTTTTATAAATGATTTTAGAGGTTTGTGAATAGGTTTTGAAAATTGACTTGTAGACTATAAAAGTGTTTCATAAATTGATTTTGGAAATTTAAAAAGATATTTAAATGTGAAGTGAGCTTTTAAAAGGGAACTTTTATAAAGGATAAGTGCATTGATTAAGGGAAGTAATGTTTTAAATGGAATTTGTTGGCCATTTAATAAAGAAATTTGAAAACGTAGGAAACTTTGGTAAAGTTTGGTAAATATACTTATATCATTGACATGAGTATATAAATGTTTTCCAAGAATAAAAGGGATGTAAAGGGTTTTGGAATAGTGTTTTGTAAAGGATATTTTGATCGAATGTTTATAAACCGATTTTAATTAGTGAAAGATTAATTAATAAAGTTAAGTGGATCCCATGTGGAACTAAATCAATATTGAATGATTGTTTATTCGACAGTTAAATAACCGATTATCAAACCTGGACTAAAACGTAACTTTGGAAATATCTTGGGTAAACATGTGAGTTATATGCCACAGTCATCCCCAAAGATGCTATTTTATATGTATAAATTTGTTTCTTTCTTCTAGAACAAATGGTAAGGAAATCCATCCACTAACATTTAGGAGGTGATCTCTACTCTTATCTTTGTCTGCTTATTTCCTAAAGAACTGGGGTTGAGTTTATAAAAAACTATCGAAAGTATTTTCGAAGAGACCGGGATCAGATATGTTATTCGAAAACCATTTTGATCCAACTCAAGAGCTTCGACTTAAAGATGTCTTGAAGAATATGGATTTGTGGATAAAGCTCCAACATGCAAGGGCTATTTATTATTAATCTTGAGAGAAATTCCTCAAAAAGGATGTAATAGAAGTAGTGCCTTCGGTTTCGTTCAGTCTCAGAACAAACTTGTATGGATGAATGCTAGCATTGCATTTATGCCTAAAGGGCAGTGTAGCATTCCAAGTGGGAAGTGCTAAATAAAGGTAAAACGTAGCCTCAAGCCTCATCAACCGGAAAATGACAAAAATCGAGCATACAGCAGGGCCAAGTGACTCACTCCCATCAGGATATGGTCATCCCAAAATCTAGATCAATTACTATCTACTCATGTATGCTTCAGGGCCTAAAGTGGGGTGATCATATTGGGTATACTAGTCAAGTGGTAGGCTAGCCCTGTATGGCAGAGGTACAAGATGTTCTTGTCAGACCCCGGTACATTTTATCTAGAGATATACCATCGAAAGGTTGTTCCTTATCTTGTCATAGTATGGTATCCAATCTCCAATACGTGCCTTTACGGTTTTGATTGTAGAACCTAGTATGTTGGAATTTAATTAATGTAATAATTTTGGCTATGATTAATAAATATTTTTACTTTAAAAACTATTGAAATATCACTGGATTTTCTATAAAAAGTGTTTTGGTTATTGTAAGGTAAAAACCCATCCGTATTTATATGCGGCATGGTCTTACGAGATACCTTTGATTTTAAAAAGGTACTAAACATAATAATTCGGTTATTTGAGTATACTCACACCAGACTCATGTCTGACCTGGAGTTTTGTTTTCTTTCCCTAAAACTTTTGGATGCTCAAACTTGTACAGACAGCTAAGTAGTTCAGGTTTTCCACGGATGTATTCTGGAGGTGCTTGGAGCAGAAGGCTTCGTCAATAGCTAATATTATCTTATTTCTGCTGTATTGTACGATCTATCTATGAGTTAGGTAGGGATGGGATGTTATAACCATCCTGGGGTAGAATTTGTATCAGTATGACTCTGATGTATCATTTTGAAAATGACTTTGTCAAGAATTATGTTGATTAATATACGTTATTCCATTGCGTTGTGAGATTATATGATTATTTCATTTCTTCTTATCTGTTCCATTTTTCTTTCTTTTCACCCCTAATGACCTGTCATTCGGACACTTGAATGATCAGCACATGAATACTGTGGATGTATTAAGTATCATCATTAGGTGTAAGAAAGGCAGATCGCTACATGATCTTTGTCGTCTTGTTTGTAAATTGGTTGTTTCAGGGGTTCGCAAAAGTTAGAGAAGGAGGCTGCTGTAGCTGTTAATTTGATTTAACTAAGGAAAAAGTTGAGAATTTCTCACAAGTATGGCGATCTGCTTTTTTACACCCAAAGACGATGCTTAATACATCCTCGGTATTCATTTGTCATTCATCTAAGTGTCCGAGATACCGGTCATGGATGAAGAAAATAAAAGACAAAGAAAACAAACACATATTTTCCTCACAAACGTCACAGTTACATATATTCATCACAAAATAATTCATATGTTTACTCCAAAATGACACATTAAAGTTACAACAAGTGCTATTTACAACAAGGACAGCTATATCCGCTTATCAAAATTACTAATACATAATGTACAGTCATAGTGGAAATAAAGACTACTACTAGATAATGACGAAAGCTCCTACTCCATACTGCTTCCCAAAATGCTCCACGAAACTTAACTACTTGGCTACACATAAAAATTTAAGTACCCAAGAGTCTATGGAAAAAAATAAAACTCTCGGTCATATATGGGTTTGGTGTGAGTAAAGCATAAGTTGAACTTTATAAACACCTTCAAACCAAGGGTATATCGTAAGACTACACCGCACATAAACACGGATAAGTTTTTACCTTACGATAACCAAAACATGTCTATATAAAATCCTTTGATATTATAATAATGTCTAGGTTTAAATTAAATAATCAATGTCATGTTCAAGCACAAACCTAGTGCTAAATTTCTTAACTTAGCACACCACAAGTATCAACACCAACACATATATAACATAATCACATACATAAGCAAGGTCATATCTTACTAATTAAGTTCACTTAACTTTCAATTTCAAGTTCATACAACACCACATACAAGCGTACTTATATATAACCAAATCAAAATCATTTCCAAGCATACTTATGCGTAACCAATTCAACATCATAACTACTCAAACAAGCACCATTTTTAACTAACAAATACACATCATCTATAAAATTAATAACTTTGAATAAAGAAGCGAGCTTTACTCACTGAAAGTGGACTAAATCAACTTAACTTCTTTTATAACTCGAACACAAGCAACCTAGGTTATTACTTCTAGCTTGGAAAAGTGGAGCCTTTGGTGGCTTTTAGGTGAAAATTATTTGGCCTAGAAGTGGAAGTGCTCGGCTTAGAGGAGGTGGAGGTGTGTGGGAACTTGATTTGGCAAGGAGGAGATATAAAAGTGGAAGGAGAGACTTAAAACGAAGATTTAAAAGTTTTAAAATTAATAAAAGCTAATATTTCAAACTTTATAATTCATGGCAGCCATTAGAAAGCTCATGGAAGCTTGTAGGAGTTTTAGAAAGTTGAAATGAAACGAGAAAAATGGTACTAAGAGTTAGGAAATTTGTATATATACAAGTGCATAAATCAAATTATTATACTATCCCCTAAGTACATAACCTCCCCTAAAATTTTACCCCTTCACCTTGCATGCTCCCTCCGTCATTCCTCATGTTTTTCCTTTTCTCCCCTTCATTTTTCCAAGCCAACGTGCATTTATTATCTAAGTACTTCATGTTTCTAAAAAAATGACAACTTATGTCACTTTTATTTACGTTTATATTTTGTTTTTAAACATTTATATAAAAAGTCATATCATGTACTATATGTTTTTTAAGTTAATATTATATATATGTATGTATGTATATGTATATGTATACGTTAAAAATCCTAACTCATTTATAAAAGTGTTTTAAGTGTTACACAAATGTGCACGACGTTTCCCGATAACTTTTCAACACTTGAAAGTCAAAAATTCAGAAAATTATTTACGGGCACATTTTCTATTTTTCTTTCATCTAATTCTTTTTGTAAATAAATTTTGAAAAATATTTCAGCATCATTAGTTATTATTTAAAAGAAGTTTAGTTGAGTTATAAATCTGTTATTTAATAATTAAAAATATATTTAAATATCCATAATTAAAGTGACTAAATCCTGGGTCATTACACTCTCTCCCCTTAAAAGAATTTCGTCCCGAAATTAGCAAACAAAGAGATAAATCATAACAACTCAATAGGTCATATACCATATATCATGAAATCCATATGAAGGACAAACACTAAGCATCCATAACACAATAACGCATATATTATGCATACAAACAATGACTTCCCCGACATCCTGACTCCACTGAATCTTTACTAACTTCAACACCTTACCGCACAATCTCTTCTCATCCTGATCTACAATATGAACTGGACGTCTAATCACTGGCAGGTTTAGTTCTACATCCAAATCATCTTAAACCTACGATTCTACAATCAACGAAGGGTCGTGAACAAATTTTCTCATATGGGAGACGTGGAAAACATTATGGACCCCTGACAACCTTTTTGGAAATTCAACCTATAATAGAGCTGCCCAATCCTCTAAATAACTCTAAAAGGTCCAATATGCCTGGGTGACAACTTCCCCGCCCTTCCGAGTCGAACATCTTCTCTGATTGTGGAAATCTTCACAAATACAGAGTTTCTGACATCAAATTTCAAATCTCTTCTTCTTTTATAGGCATAATTTTTTTTATCAATCCCGGGCTTCCTTCATCCTTTTCATTACCACCGCAACCTTTATCAGTGGCTTTCTAGATCATGTTCGGTCCAAGCATTAGCCTACCTCTAGTCTTAACCGACATGTCGATGACTTATGTGGATATCCATAGAGAGCTTTGTAGGGTACCATGTCGATGTTCACTTGATAACTATTATTGTAGGAGAATTACACCAAATGAAGATGATCTTCCCATGATCCTCCAAAATTTAGAATACACGCCCTCAAAAGATCTTATAAAATTCAGTTCACCCTTTCCATTTGTCCATCCGTTTGGGGGAGGTATGCTGTGCTCAAACTTAGCACTGTCCCTAAAGCTACCTGCAACACCTCCTAAAATTGACTTGTAAAGATGGGATCTTGATCACTTATAATGCTTATTGGGACTCTGTGCAATCAAACAATCTCCCTCATATAAATTTGCTCCAAAGAATCTGTAATTTTTGTCGGCTTTATCGGAATAAAATGAGCACTCTTAGTTAGCCGATCTACGATAACCCATACACCTTTGTTTCCTTTTCTAGTTTTGGGTAAACCATCGATAAAATCTATTGATATCATCTCCCATTCCCAATTTGGGATTTCCAAGGGTTAAAGTAAACTAGCCATCTTCGAGAGATCGCCTTTTATCTGTTGACAGATCAAACATCCGACTGACAAATATTGAGACATCCCTCTTCAGCGTCTTCCACAAAAATACTCGCTTCATATCACGATGCATCTTTGAAACACCTAGGTGGATACTTAATTTGGATCAATGGCATTCCGATAAAACTTCTTGTCTAAGGCCATTGACACTAGGGATGCAAATTCTCCCCTTCATATGCAAAATGCCATGGTTATCTAACTTGAAACTTGAACACTGCCCCCCTCAACATCATGGATGATCTTCCTTAAATGCTCATCCTTCCTTTTCTTACTAACCATCCTTTTCAAAGGAGTTGGTTTAACTTCCAAGAGATACAACACTACATTCCTATTAAGAACATCTTCCACCACATTTGCTTTTCCTGGCATATAGAGAATATCAAAGTCACAGGCTGTAAGGAATTCCAACCATCCCTGCAGCCTTAGGTTTAGATCCTTTTGAGTAAAAGGTACTTCAGGGACTTGTAATTCATGAAGAGCTCGAACTTTTCACCTATTTGAAGAAGGAAATTCTAATCAGGACCCCTAAAGATTAGAAATAAATAAAAGAGTAAAGAAGTATTCTTATCCAACAAGTAATGCCTCTACATCTTCAATGGAAATACCACCGCTAACAGTCCCAAATCATGCGTTGCAAAATTCTTCTCATGACACTTTAACTGTCTACATGCATAGACTATAATCTTCCCATGTTGCATAACGCTACACCCAAACCAATTTTACATGCGTCCATATAAATAGTTAACCCTTCTCCTCTATCTAATATAGCCAGAATAGGGGCATAAGTCAATCTTTCCTTCAACCCAAGGAATGCACCTTCACACTTTGGAGTCAACTCAAATTTAATGTCCTTCTTTGTTAGCTTGGTTAGATGAGCGACAATCTTGGAGTAATCCTTTTAACATAAATCTGTTTTATTCAATTAAATTAAAAGTTATGTATGAATGACATTTAATATCAGATATATAAATGCAGTTAATAATAATAACTACAATAATACAATTCTACCCATATTAAATATAAATATAAAGTATACAAATACAAATATAAGTCACAAATCAAATATTTGGAATATTTAACTTTAATGAAAAATAAGATTAAGTAGTGTTTCTAAACGACAGCTTTTTTAAAATAAAGTAAGCTTATAAATATTTAATATGAGTATAGCATAAAATTTGATTATAACATAAAAGTAGGATTACCGACATAAGTTCAAAATATTGATATTAATATAAGTATGATGACATAAGAAAAACCATAATATATAAACATAAGTGCAAAACCTTGATATGAATATAAATTATAAATCTGTCAAAACCAATGTATAGTTTGTGTTTAAGTTATAAGATAATAAAACAAAAAGCAAAACCATTGTACAAATACACTAGATAAAAACAAGGTTCTGTAAATGTCTTTAAAACAAAATTAACTTGTCTGCAAACATTACTTATATTGTAACATAAGTATGAAGACAAATTGAAAACCTGCAAACTTAATATGCATAAGTAAGCCAAGAATTCACAGCAAATAAAACATATCAGTACAAACAAAACCTGCAAATATCTTATACAAAATGTTTGTGTCAGCAAACATTATGATATGTTAACATATATGTTATCACAAACATTAATTAGCCACCTTTATATCTGAAAAAATATCTTCTAGCCGAAATACTTGATTTACCTCTGGCCTTAGTACATAATAAAATAAAGCAAGTATTATATCAAGCTAAGGCTTGTTCCAGAAGGTATCTTGCTCAAAGCCATATATAGATATGTTTATCATTCCATTTAGTTCATTCCATTTAGTTCATTCCATAACTTAAACAAACCTGATAAAGCAAGAGGAAAAAATAAACAGAATTTCATATTCAAATAAAGTCAGGAAGCAAGAAGAATTACAGCAATTCAAAAAACTTCAACTGCAGACTTCTGTTACCATCCTCTGTTTCAAGTTTCAACTGCAATCTTGGTGAGTAAACGTATTTTTAAATCTAACTCTTAATATATATTTTATGAAGTATTGTTGATGTGTGAAGTTCTGGAATGTTTTTCTATGTTTTGACAGTGTTGCATATCAAGTTCTTCCAGGTTTCAAATTTTCTGTAAAGACAAAGAAATCAAAGAATATATCATTCTTCTTATATAAAATCATTTACTTTAATTAGTAACTAAACTAAATAAATTTTGTTTATGCTAAATACTAAGGTTTGGAATTTTCTTAGTAGCTGTGTGATATAAGTACTGTAAACTTAAATTTACAGTAAACATAAAACAAAGGCCAAAATTCGAATATCTCGAATTTTAAACTTGAACTTATAAGTTGAAACTACATACAAAACTATGATTTTTAAGACAAACTTTATAATTTTTAGACAACTATGCATAGAGCAGTTGGTTAGTGAACCAAAAATGCATTTTTATGAAATTCTGATTATTCCTTCAATTATAATTGTTGAAATTTTACATGAAGCTAGTATATTGATGGGAGATTTACAGAAAAATGTTAAAAAAAATTTATGAATGCATGGATTTGTGGGAATGATTGAGAATAGGGTTTATGGGTTCTGTACTTTTGGGTTTGGTTCGTTGATGAACGCGACACCATGGCATAACCGAGTGTAGTGAAACTTGGGTAGGTGCTAGAGTGAGTTGTCAGCAAGGTTTGGCCGTAGTCTTGTCATCTCTGGCGGTCGCGATAGTGAGAACGAGGTGGATTTGTCCATCGTGTTCGTGGAACAGTTCGACCTTTCAGGCATTATTTTGATTCCGAGTCGTACGTGTATATCTGGGTTTCGATTTCGTGTGAGGGGATGCCGTGGGGTCTGTTGGTGGGGTCGAGGTGCGATGGCGCGGTGGTGAACCGCCGTGCACGTGCACGGCGGCGGGGAAGATTCTGGGCATTGTCGACTCGTGTGAAACGCGAGTGGGTTCGCGTGTTGCTTCGAGTTTTTCTCTGGGTCGAGTTTCGAATAGGCGCGCGTGTGTATTAATAGTTTTAACAGTTTTAAAACTTAATCTTTTTTTTAAAAAAAAAACAGAAGAGTAAAAATAGGGAAGAAGAAGAGAGGCAGGGAGGGAACGCGAGAGAAGCTCTAGGAATCTCGAGTTTGACCCGAGTTAGATGCGAGGTTTACTTCGGGTTTTGGATTCCAGAAGTTTGCCTAATGTTATACTAAGTTGAAAAGATATATAAGCTAAGTATCAATTAAGTATTAATGTTGTTCAATTGTTTAGGCTGTAATTAAATTTATTAAGGAAAAACAAAACGAGTAATTAATTTAAAGCCAAGTTAATTTAGAATGTAATAAACTTTATAATTGTAATTTAATAATAGTTCAAAATGTAATCAAATTTGTAATTAAAGATTTTAATGATAATCCTGTATAAAATCATTTGTAATTAAGAATTTAATTAATCATTTGAAGTTGATTAATTAACAAATCGTAGTTAACGAATTAATTAAATAATTAATGATTGAGCGATTAAGTTAATTAATAATTAATGATTAATTAAGCAATTAATAATAATTAAATGTGTAATTGAGTTTTATAAATCAATAATTAAGGTTATTGATTAGTAATAAGAATTAATAAATTAATTAAGTGAATAATTAATAAGTAATTAATAATTTGAAGTAAGTTAATTAATTAGTAATTGATTAAGCAAGAATAAAATATAATTTATTCTTAAGTATGCAATTAAGTTTAAATAAATCAAACTAAATGTTGATATGAATCAATGATTCTATTTGATTGCCTCTGATGTTTATTTATATCCTGTGTTGTTCTGTGATATTCTAGATATATCTGTGATGATTGTATGATTTATCTGTGTTAAATTGCTATATGATTTATCTGATGTTATTTATCTGTGTTAAATTGCTAATTGAATTCAATTTTTGAATTTAAAACTGTTAAGTTAATTAGACAACTTGGCCTTTAAAATGGCGTTTGGATTCCGATGAGACCGGGATCGGGTTTCGATTTGATATTCCGAAAACCACATCGATCCAAATTAAACGTTAGGTCTTGTAATCTCAAGTGAAGATCGAGATGGTGTTTTCAGAATGCAAGGGTTATCGTCGTTAAATCTAAGGGTGATTCCAAAATGAGTGTAAGGAGATAATGCCTTCGGTTTCGTTCGAACCCGGAACGAACTTGTATGGATTGAATGCTTTCAGCACATCGTCAGGCGGACGATGAGCATTCTAAGAGATATGTTCTAAAAAGGTAAACACATCCTTAAGCCTCATCAACCGGGAATGGCTAAAACAGGGGATGTGCAGCAAGGTTAGGTGGGCCATGCCCAAGTAGGACGAGGTATACCCCTGTCTAGATGTCACTTTTATTCGGCTGTGTGGGCGGTTGGTCTGCAGCCAACTGCGGGGTTATCTTGTTCGAGACTGTTCAGTAAGGAATGGTTCCGGCCTTGTGTTGCAGGGGAGTTGGGGTGGCCCCTCGGTACGGTGATCTAGGCCATGTACTGTGACGGGCGGTACCCCAGTAGCCCTGCCATTGTATGGGATCCAATTTCCAATAAGCGTCGTACGTTTTGATTGTGCCCAACTACGTTGGAATGTGAGATGTAAGCATTTCAGCTATTTCTGTATTTTACTTGAAAACCCTAGACACTATTATAATATCATTGAATTTCCTATAAAATGTTTTCGTTAGCGTAAGGTAAAAACTTGCCCGTATTTATGTGTGGGAAGTCTTACGTGATACCTTTATTTTAAATGATTTTCAAAGTTAAACAACTTTAACCTGTTTACTCATACCAGACCCATGTCTGACCCGGAGTTTATATTTTGTGTTTCATAAACTCTTGGGTACTCAAATTTTTATGAGTAGCCAAGTGATAGGTATTCGGAGTATAGAGTTTTCTGGAGGAGTTGGAGCAGAAGACCAGACGTATGTAGCTATCTTTATAGTTCCGCTGTGTTAGTTAGTTTATGATATTTGGGATGTATGTTCTGACTGATATGTATATGATAGTCATGGTGTATGTTATTGTATAACTCTGATGTATATATAACTATGTAATAGTTATGTTGATGTATTATATTTTATTCCATTCCGCTGTGAGATTCTGATGTTGTTATTCTTTCTTTCTATTCTTTTCTATTTCTATCCCTTTCTTTCTTATTGATGACACGTCTTTCTGGAGTTAGAAAGTCGGGTCGTCACAGGTTCGGAGCTACCCTACATACAGTCCCATACAATTTCTTATGCAGATTTCTTTTCAAATATAATGTCGATATTACAACCTCGATTTCAAGGCCATGAGATACACTCTCCTGTCTCTGAGTCCAGGGAAACTCTCTTGATTTAGCAAGGCTAAAAGATCACCAAATTGATTTATGGGCTACAATCACACCCAATTGATTTACGAGCCACAATCACACTGTTTCCAATCACACTTTGATAGAGAGAGACTCGATACACTTCGTTGATTATAAACGATACTATAACTCTGAATAGCACTGAGATCTTTGAGAGAGAGCGGCAGAGCATCAAACTAGAGATGATCAAGTTTGATTCACTTAGAATTTCGACAGAGTTTTGCTAAAGCATTTGAAATATAAGAGAATATTTGAGTGGAGAAGGAGTGAAGAAATGAAGAAAAACTAACCTGAAATTCATTGAAAACAACTAGTATTTATAGAAGAATAACGGTCATGTCCATTCGTGAAAGGTTATGACAAACAGACACTTCTTTTGAAAATTTGAAATTTGAATTCTACGGCTACCGTGTCGAAATGGGAGGATGAGGGATGTCGACATGCCTATGTTATTTTTGAAAATAGATTTTGCTTTATTATGATTTCTATTCTAAAACTTGTCAAAACAATTTCTAAACTTTGTAAACCATTTTGAATATAGTTTAAACTTACAAAATAGTTTTAGAAAGTAATCTTTAAATATATAATCTATAATATAAAAGTAATATTAAAAACAAAATATAGATTTCTTTAAAATATATTAAAGCTAAAATATTAAAATCAAGAGATAGTTTAAAAAAATAAGAGTTGATTTTGAAATCAATATGATTAAAAAATAGTTTTTGAAAAGGCTAAAACATTAAATTGATAGAGAAGACTTTAAAAAGATAGTTTTGAAAAAAGAAATCGTTTTGAAAATTTCATGGATTCCATTCCATTATAGAAAGTCGTGTGTTCCATCCCACTAAAGAGGTCGTGGGTTCTATTCCACAAAGGTGGATTCCATTCCATAACTAAAATCCGAATAAAGATTTTAGTGCTATTATGAAGTTTTAACATAAATCTAGACTCTATTACTTGTCTTGATATCTTGAACTATTGAACTCTTGATACTCATGAGTCTTCAGCCTTGATTTCTTCAATCTTGAATTCGCCAGTCTTGAATCTTTATACTGTACAGCCTTTATTCTAAGTACCTGCATATATATATATATATATATATATATATATATATATATATCCTACGTATATATATATACACAAGAATATTAGTATTTATATTTGAATAAGGTTGTTGTCATCAAAACCATCATCTTAGGAACTAACAATATCCCCTCTTTTTGATGATGACAACCTATGTTTGTAAAATATACTCCACCAAACTCTGATTCTACTCCGACTCCTCCTTATTCCAACAACTCCTTAATCTACTAACCTCCCCCTAATCTAAGCCTAACTAGCCTATTTTATAATTCTCCTCTTTTGTCATCAACAAAAACTAATCCTAAACTACATAACTCCCTCTAAATCTTATACTATAGCACTGTATGGGATAATAATACATTATAGTAGAATATAAATGAGATAGATAATAATATGAATAAAATATAGTAAGGTAAATATGAGAGATATGAAAACTTCAAACATAATCAATCAATATATACATCATGTTCTTATCAAACCACACACCATGTTCAATCATATATTACACGCCATATTCAAATCAAAACAAACCATACCAAATCAAATCAAATCAAACCAAACAATTCAAACCAAATAAGAGTAAATCAAACCACATATGTCAAATCAAACATTTTTTGGAACTTGAACCCACCTTCACCAAAGATAGGACCTGCCTTTATAGCATCCCATTCTTCATTATCTTTGTTTAGAATTCCTTCTGAATTCGCTTCAAGTTCTTCTTTGTTGAGAGCTGAGGTCATCCATTGAATGACATCGAAATGCCTTTCTTGTTCTTTTATCATCTACATTTGGCTTAATTCTAAGTGACATTGATTACGAAGAATAAAAGAAAGTATGTTCTTGAAGGATTTGAGAGTTTCTTCAAGATTCTCACTTAGATTATGAATAGGAGAGGCCATTTTTTGATAAAATATGAAGAAATTAAATAGAAAATAAAGAGAATTGAAAGCATGCATTTTTTGGGAAGAAACAGGTATTTAAAGGGTTGGAAAGTCGTTTGAAATGAAAAGACACAAGGTAGTTATGTCAATTTCAATTTCAAAACAAAAACCATTTTCTGGCCGTTACATGTCGACATGGGGTTAGGGGGATGTCGACATACCCCTGTTAATTTTGGCAATTTGCTTTGTTTCTTTATATTATATATAAGTCTATAAATATAAACTATATAATATAATAACAAGCATTTCAGAGATATTTTAGAGCTAATAAACAGAAATAAAAGATTTTCATTGATAAATTTAGTTAACATCACATAAAAGAAACATAACATTAACTAAAGGGAGATACAAACTAATACAACATGAAATGAAACTAGTATTAGTTAGAGGATGATGGAGATGATGATAATCCAAGCTTGCGACTCACTTTCCCAAAGAACTTGTTCATTTTGGTGGAAATCTTGTCTAACTTTTACTAACGAATCTTTTGAGAATCCGTTGGTTTTCCATGATATTCTTTTGGTTCTTGAGAAGCATTTTGTTGGATGGATTGGTAGGGATGATAGGGTATTCGATGCTTTCCAATGAAGTCTCTTCCACCTCCTCTCCTTCTTTTTCAATTTCCATCTCCTCTCCTTCTTCCTCTTCCTTTTCTTCTTCTTCCATCTCTTCATGAGTCAATCTCTCATTCTTTTCGGCAAGTGTTTCATATGGTTGAAACACAAACAAAATTTTCATGAGAGAGATGTTAGCATGGTTAAACACTTTTCTAGAAATGAACTCCTCCCTCTTATAATCAACACCAAAGTAGTTAAAAATTCGAGTGAAATATATCTCATGATATAAAGTGTTTTCACCTAGAGTAAAAAAAAATTAGACGAAGTTTATCCAAAATCACTTGCGCCCAATTAATGTCATAGTGCCCAAAAAGAGCCTTACGAAATTTTAAAGCCGGGTGATTGAAATTTCTCGATCTTGGAGTAATGATATGTTGCAAAAGAAGGTTTACAATTCTAGCTTTAGTCGGAAATTTCGATTTACAAACTCAAAGTCATCATCCCCTTCAAAAATATGATAAAATGTCTCACAATCATATTCATCAATTTTAAAATCCGAAAGATCCATTCTCGTACTCTTACAGCTAAGAATGTTACCCAAAATCTCACTATTTAAAACAATACGCGTTCATTTAACGCTACTCCACAATTTCCCTTCATTTCCTTCATAAAAACCAAGATTCAAATTTGCATAATTTTATTTGATAAGATTCGAATAACAAACAAAATCATTTTGAGAATCACCAATTAAGCTAAGAATTTGATTCTCTTCAAAAAGAACATTGATTTCATAGGAAGAAAAATCATTAAAGGTAAAAAAAAATTCCCATATGTACCTTTCCAAAGTTTAAATAGCTTATGTAAGCCTTGATAGCTTCCGGATCATTGTAGAGGAACTCTTTGGTGGCCTTGGACAGTCTAACAGTGGATGGAGTGCTTGAGGAAGCCATTTTTGAAGAAAGTACAGAGCTTGAGAGTTTGAAAGAGACTTTGAAATTTGAAATGAAAATGAAAAGATAGGATATAGTTAAGAAGATAAATAGATATCTAATAGCCATGTTCTCTGGTCAAGAGTCTAATAGCCATGTTCTCTGGTCAAGAGACACCTTTTCAGAGATTTGGAGTTGGTGAAAAGGTGGAGGAAAATTCAAAGTTTTGAATTCAAATTTGAATTTCAAATTTATGGAGGGATGTCGACATGAGGGGTAGGGTTATATCGACATGGGTCCCTTAAATCATGTGACTTATTTTTCTTATTTTATTTAATATATATATATATATATATATATATATATATATATATATCTCTTATAATCTACTTTATATTTTATCTGAAATAATATTAAATATAATAACACTTTAATATTAAAATTTTATTAAAATAATATTATTTTGAAAATAAAAAATTTAAATTCAAACAACAAGCAATTTCGAAACATGCAAATAATCAAACATTTAAACATTCAATTTTAATCAATATAATTTAAATGCGTACCTATTTTAGATCCATATTTTCGGGATCATCAGAATCGCGAATAGCTGTAAAGCACATGTTCGAATTATCTGTCTCTTGATCTTCATCACTAGAGGATGAGTCTGAATCGTCCAGTGTAGCAGTATATGCTCTCTTTCTTTTCTTTGATGAATCATTACCTGGAGAAATTTTTTGTTTATACGGATGCGGACAATCTCTTTTTAAGTGGTCTGGCTCATCACAATTGTAGCATCTTCCATTGTTTTGAGTTTCATTATTATCTCCAGAATTCTTGTGATCATTTCTGTTGTATTGTTCATCTTTGATCTGTATTTCAGAAACTTTCTAAAATTCCTTGTCATCAAGGCTATTTCTTCATCGTCGTCGCTGCTTGGGTCTGAACCATCTGTTATTGCATTGAACACTATTGACTTCTTTTCTGAGTCCTTGCTTTCTCTTCTCCCTTACATTTGTACTTCAAACGACATCAAATTCCCAATTAATTCTTAAATTTTCAGAATACTAATATCAGCCTCTTCAATTGCTAGAGTCTTCTGATCTCATTCCGGAGTGAGTGAATTCAGAATTTTTTTAACTTAATCTTCTTCAGAAAAGTTCTTTCCTAATGCAATTAGTGAGTGCACAATGTCTTGAAACCTATTATACATGTCTGAAATGGACTCAATTGGATTCATCTTGCATAATTGAAACTGATTGGTCAAGATAGATATTTTGGTCTATTTAACTTTGCTTGTTCCTTCATGAGTACCTTGCAAAGTTGTCTAGATCTCATATGTAGACTTACAGACAGACACTCTATTAAACTCATTCTTATCAAGTGAATAGAATAGAATATTCAATGGCTGTGGAATTGTTTTGTGCAATAGTTTTTGCTCAGCAGTCCATTGTGCAAAATCAGTTGTGGGTTCAATGTACTCAGTTTGTGTGATATTTCAAGTGTCTAATCCTATTGATTGTAAATAGAATTTCATCATACATACCCAATATGCATAGTTATTGCCATTAAAAGGTGGTGGCCTGACAGTAGACTGACCCTCTACAAACGAACTAGTGATAGTGTTGACGTTACCAATGTTGGCAGCCATTTGAAAACTTTTCAAAAATCAGATTATGAAAACTTTGAAAATCAATGCTCTGGTACCAAATGTGGGAAATGCGGATTACGGATCTTAACGCTGGATTATTACTAGAGGGGGTGTGAATAGTGTTTAACCGATTTTATGGAATTTTTGAAATCTTTTCAAATTAAACACAAATAGATTCAATTAACAAACACAGAGATAACCACAAAACCAGACACAGATGCAAATTGTAAGTAAAAGCAGTAAGGGAAAGAACACACCAAAATTTTATACTGTTTCGAAGTTACCCTACATCCAGTACCACACAATTTCTTGTGCAGATTTATTTTCAAACATAATGTTGATATTACAACCTTGATTTCAAGGTCACGCTCCTGTCCCCAAGTCCAGGGCAAACTTTTTTGATTTAACCAGGCTACAAGATCACCTAATTGATTTATGGACTACAATCACACCCAATTGATTTATGGGCCACAATCACACCGTTTTCAATCACACTTTGATAGAGAGAGACTCGATACACTTCTTTGATTACAAATGATCCTATAACTCTGAATAGCACTGAGATCTTTGAGAGAGTGTGGCAGAGAATCAAACTAGAGATGATCGAGGCTGATTCACTTAGAATTTCGACAGAGTTTTGTTAAAGCATTTGAAATGTAAGAGAATGTTTGAGTGGAGAAGAAAGAGTTAGGAAATGAAGAAAAATTAACTTGAAATTCGTTGAAAACAACTGGTATTTATAGAAGAACAACGGTCATGTCCATTCGCGAAAGGTTATGACGAATAGACACTTCTTTTGAAAATTTAAAATTGAATTATACGGCTACCATGTCGACATGAGGGGATGAGGGATGTCGACATGCCTATGTTATTTTTGAAAATAGACTTTTCTTTAAAATGATTTCTATTCTAAAACTTGTCAAAACAATTTCTAAACTTTGTAAACCATTTTAAATATAGTTTAAACTTATAGATGAGTTTTAGAAAGTGATCTTAAAATATATAATCTGTGATATAAAAGTAATATAAAAAACTAAGTATATATTTCTTTAAAATATATTAAAATCAAGAGATAGTTTAAAAAACAAGAGATAGTTTAAAATAACAAAAGATGATTTTGAAATTAATATGATGAAAAATAGTTTTTGAATTAAGGCTAATATATTTAGATTGATAGAGATGACTTTAAAAAGATAGTTTCGAAAGAAAAAAATCATTTTGAAAATTTCGTGGATTCCATTCCACTAGAGAAGGTCGTGGATTCCATCCCACTAAAGAGGTCGTGGGTTCCATCCTACTATTAAAGCGAAAAGGTTGATTCCATTCCACAATTAAAATCCGAATAAAGATTTTAGTGCTGGTATGAAGTTTTAACATAAATCTAGACTCTATTCCTTATCTTGATATCTTGAACTCTTGACTCTTGATACTCATTGATCTTCAGTCTTGATTTCTTTAATTTTGAATTCGTCGGTCTTGAATCTCTATACTCAGTCTTGAATCTTTATACTGTACAGTCTCATTCTCAGTACTTGCATATATATATATATATATATATATATATATATATATATATCCTGCATATACATATATATCTAAACAAGAATATTAGTATTTATATTTTATGACAAGTCCTAAGATTATTGTCATCAAAACCATCATCTCAAGAACTAACAATACGAAAATCTATCCAAGTGACTAGAGATCACACGAACTGGGATCAACAGGCAAACCAGTTCTAAGTAAATCAAGAAATAATGCATTTATTTGAACTTTGTTTTACCCCACTCCTATGATGCACCATAAAATGGATGCCTACTGAAGTATTAAAAAGGATAAACTATACTTTTAATGATATCCATGTCTTGAAGAACATCAAATGGAGTATGTGTATGATACTCTTTATGGATACAATCACCTATGTCAGTGTGAGCTGGGTAGGCTATGTGAGAATATTAATGCTTAAATTCTCTAACACACTAGCAGAACCAGCTTTGTTCAGGACCAAAATGAACACAACCAAAAGATTGGATGTGAAGAGAAACAATGCTTTGTAAAGTTTGCTGTCTGGTTGTACACCAATGGCTGATGGTTCAAGATGAAATAATTCACCGATTAGTCAATTATATCTGGTAAATTTTAAATAGGAAAAGTTCAAACTGAGATATCTATTTATCCTCGATATACCATTTTTTCCATATGTACTCTGTGATGTTCCCCTTTAAATAGGGGACACATATATCATCATTCATACGAGGGATCGTTAGAGATCCTTACATAAAAGTGAATGAAGATATATTCTTAAAGTCCTACGTTGACAAACATAGAAGAGGTATACATGTTTATATACCCTTTCTTATCAACTTCTATTGGTCCTTAGGGTCGGGTAATTTTGTACAGACGGAAAGGATTATATGGCCATGGTTTAACGCGCGCGTAGCCTGCCTGTCCCATATCGAACCGGGTTGGGGCGGTCCGGGTGTGAGTCCAATAGGACTGGACTGTAACGGTCATTTTTTGAATGGACGCGAATTTTCCCAACGGACATGACGGTTACCAATAGGTTGCCTTAATTCAAATGAACAGATGCAACTTTCCATACGGACATGACCGTTGAAGGTTGTAAAAGGAGAGGAATACTAATCACATTCCCTATCTTTTTTAATAATCTTCTTCCTCCTCGTTATGTCCTTGAATCAACGTAGTTTTCTACCACAGAGCATTCATATTCATCGCAATCTCGAGCAGATCATCGTCTATTGTATTTTGAGAGACTTCAGATACAGTTTTAAAGAAATTGTTATGACAGTGCTCAGATGAATTTCTTTCTAATCTCGATTAGATTGTTTTGTTGCTTATTAGTATTTAGATATTGTTCTTTTCTTTTCTTGTTAAGTTCATCTTCTACATTATTATCATTACGCTCCTGCGTGGTATTTGTGCATCTTTGGGTATGAATCTGTGCATTTGTATGCATTGATCATCGCTTGTGATTGCTATTTTTGAAATTAAACTCATACATTTCAGCTATCCCATAAAAGAAGCCGAGAGAGTAGATTTTCCATTCCTGCATCCAATGCATCCAACATGTCAAATGCGTGAACTGAGAATTTTTTGTCAAGGAACACACTATACGTATACTCAACACTTTGATATTATTATTTTAATTATTCACTTTTGAAAACGCACAACATTAGCATTTTCCGACATACGAGTTTTGTGGAATAAACTTTTATATTTTTTATATAAATTTTTTTATACCCACTTTGCAGTTTATAATTTTTTAAAGTGCAGAGTATATACACTTTTTAAAAATACGTCTTATTCCATTTTATGCTATTTAAGCTATAAATTTTAGCTATATTCCAATTTTCTACTGATGATTTGCACTTATTCATGTTATTTTTTTGTTCTGAAAATGTTTAATGATTAAACTTTTATAAATACATCCAAAATTCGTTTATTTTCTAATTTTTTTTAAAATGATGTATTTGGACCTCTTCTTAGATTGCATTCAATCTGCACATTTATTTTCATAATTTACGTGTGTGCTTTGAAAGTGCAAATATACTACATTGCCTTAAAATTTGTCTTTCTTACATTTCGGTTTTTAACGTAAATGAAGAAAATGTTTGTGTACATTCCAAGTCTTTGTTAGTAACTCATGTAGTGTTTAGTTTGAAATAGAGTTTTGTATTTTGCATTTTCAATATATATGAAATCAGTATACGTCAAGACAATTTTTTAAATCCATCGTTTCCACCACCTTCTTTTCTCGCGTGAAGTTCAGAAAACCAAAAACATAAAACTTTTTTTTTTCATATCAGACGCTAGCTTAACTTTATTAGCAACTTTTTTCGTACATTGTGTGGTGGTCACTTATGTTCATTCTTGTGTATTTCGATAATGGTAGATGACTCGCTGCTCATAATTATTAAAAATAGACTCAATCACAACGCGGCTTTTCTTTTAGCTAAGAGCAGGTATGTAGAGCATATTATTACTTTTTTTTTTTAAATTATTAGAATAAAATTATCATGTCTGCCAATGGAATAAGTAAGATTAAATAAATGTAGTACTGCATGATCATCAAGAGCAACTTGCCATGTGAATGATGTTTTGTACGTACATGCATATTATTTTCAAAACAATAATTCACGACACTCATCTCCCTTAAAGCTTAAATCCATGATTCCTGCGCCTTGCCTCCCTTAGTTGTGAGGTCTCAACTCTCAAGACACCTAGCAGATTACAGGCTTACAGTACAGCACAGCACAAACTTAATGATATGTACAGTAAAAACAGGCACTATTAGAAAAGTGTCTAAAAGGGACTGGGTGGGACGACGGCTTCCGATGGTCAATTTCTGACGGCTTCCGACGGACCGTTGGCGGCCGTCGAAAGCCGTCGGAAAATCGCGATTTACAGGGCTCAGCCGAGTCTCCTTCTTCCTCATTTTCATACGAGCTAAGAATATTATATTGTGCACGTATTGACTTATGCAAAAAAAAAAAAATACGTCAAACGAGCCTTAAGTTGATGTAATACGTCGAATAAATGTGTTAAATTAAAATATATTTTTGTAAATGTGAACAGTTAGTACAACTGTATTTTTTTGTAAATGCGCACATCTAATTGACAAATATCCCTTAGAGAGTTTTTGGTCCCGTCTGACGAGTGTTGTACATGATCGTTGTATAAATGGTCGTTTTTTCGAAAAACGACCATTTATATTCATCTGGTACAATATTTGTTGGATTTGTCCATGTATTGGACAAGTTATGAACACAGTAAGCATTTACATTTTGTATACTAGTTCGTCTCAAACGGTTCATAAAATTTCGGCCTAACTTTTCTTTTTTGTTTTCTGCGCACACGCATTGTGTACAATGCAGGGAACAAAAGAGAAATGCTGCCGAAATTTTGTTGAATCGTTTGAGACGAAATAATATACAAAATGTAAATGCTTACTGTGTTTGTAATGGGAAGTAGGATGCATGACCATGGAAAAAAAATTGTACAATTTTTTGTATCGATATGTTAAAAAATAAAATGTGCCCTATTTGAAAATATTTTTAAATTTGTGAAGTAGTTCTTTAAATTCAAATATTATACGACCATGAAAATAATCTTTTTCGAATTTGTATTCTTGAAAATGAATATTAAATTTTGAACTTCTCATTTTCTCAAATAGGAAAAATGAATGATTATTTTGTTGATCGGAGGAGATGAATGTACCAATGAAAAGGACTGAGGGGCTTAATAAAAGAAGATTTTTATAATTGTATAAACGTATTTGTTGAATTCGCTTTAAGTAATAACGGGAACGATCCAGAAATTCATTGTCCGTGTAGTAGCTGTAGACATTTGAAGTATTTGTTACCAGATATTGTGAAAGTTCATTTGTGCCAAAACGGTTTCGTACCCCAGTATTATGTTTTGGATCGGCATGAAGAAGTTGTAGCTAATACTTCTATATAGTCTGAAAGTGTCGTTAACGAAATAGTTACAACGACCCGTATAGAAAATATGGTCGAACATGCAGCACGATCAATGTTTCCTATGGTTGAAGTTGACGACGATGATGGAAATGTTGAAGAACCAAATATTGAAGCAAAAAAATTTATGATTTACTAGGTGCTGCTAAGAAACCTATTTGGGATGGTTGTAAAAGCGGCACTCAGCTGTCAGTAATCGTAGAATACATTGCGATGAAGTCAAAATACAACATCACTGAAGTTGGGGTTTACGGCTGTTGTACAAGCTGTAAAAAGACATATGCCGTCCGATAATCTAATGTGTAAAAATCACTATGAAGTTAAAAAACTTATGTCGGCTTTTGGTTTACCTTATCAGAAAATAGATACATGTTTAAAAGGCTGCATGTTGTTTTGGAAAGAAGACGCAAACCTTAGAATCTGAATCAGAAAACGATGATGACTGATATAAATCTGAATCTGATTTTTTTGCAATTGATGTAACTATGTTGATATCTTGATGTATTATGAAATTGATGTGACTATGAAACCAAATCTGTTTACCATTGTTTACATGTTTTATGTCATTTCCATTTGTCATTTATTTAGCAATTTTTATTAAAAATGCAATTAAATCTGCTTATAGTCGGAACAGTACAACCATTATGAATCAGTATAACACGCTATCATTTTTATTTCCATTTCAATCATTAATTAAGCAATTCATACCGTTGATGTCATTTACATATAAAATATATTTCATTATCATGTTATTATTCTCTTATATAATGATGTGTATATATGTCACAGGTTTATCATATGTCATATAAAGGTAGAAGCTCTTCCCGATCATCAGGAGGCGATGGCAGTGGCTCATCGCAAGAGTCACAGCGTCCAGTAGTTTCGTTAGTCCCTAAAGCAGAAGGGTAAGAATTAAATTTTATTCAGCATCTTATTTTTTTAATGACATAAGTACGTACTTATCTGTATCGTATTTAAAAACAGGGGGTTCGACCTACTTCCCGCGAAGGTTGTGCTGGATGTCTCTAGAGCTTCTTATCGCAGTAGCATGAGTGTTTTCCTTCCTCGCATCATAGAGTGTATATGGCAGGATGCCCGACTATGTATATTTTTCTATTTTCCATTTTTGATTCGTTTTTGTCGTTTTTCTACAGTTTATCGTTTACAGTGTTTTTTTTTTTTTGCTTTTTATTGTGAAAAACAGGCTGAGATAGACATCCAGACAGACGATTTGCTGTTGGCACGAGGATACTGGATGAAAAAGATGTGCAAGAACTATAGGGATTCGATGTCTGAAATTAAGAAATCTGGTAAGAAACCACGGTGGATAGGGGAGAGCGTATGGCAAGCATGGTTGGCATACTGGGAAACTGACGAGGCGAATGCAGGTATACTAAATTTTTTTGAATTATTAATTTGACGTGATCGAAAAATAATGTATCAAATTTTGAATGTACAGACAGAGTCAAATAGAAACTCTGCAAACAGAAATAAAAATCCCGTCACTCATCGCGGAGGGTCGAAATCATTTCAGCAGTATCGGCAGGGGTTGGTAAATTTACTGAATGATAATTGTAAACAGTTTATGCTATATAATTTTAAATGTATAATAATTGTATGTAAAAATCAACTTCAGGAAGCTGATGCGCATGGTCCCGTGGGATATATAGACGTGTTCACTCGTACGCATGTTGTCGAGCATGTAAATCCGGACGGGACTGTTTCGTATACATGGCATGACGATAAATCCAGCAGGAGCCATGTAAGCATATTTCATTTTACGCAGTATTAGTAATTGTTCTGCTTGTTAAACTATAATGAAATAAGATATGATGTTATTAATTTGTTAATGCAGGAAAAGTTTATGGAGGAGCGCCAGAAACTCCTTGCTGATACGAGTAGAGATCAACTGACAACTGATGAGGAGGATGCTATTTTTGAGTCCGTTATTGATAGAATATATTTTAACGTCTAGAATATATGTAAAATATATTCTATCAGTTATGGATCCAGCAGAGCATGGCAGACGATACAGATTTGGCAATCAAGTGGTAAATAATTTATTTTACTGCTAATTTGACATTTAAGTCATAATTCTATGTTGGAATATATAATTTTATCTTAAAATACTTCAAATATGCTATTTGGACCTTTTCAAAACAATAAACTTGAATTTTATTCATTTTTTCATTATCTAAAAATATTTGAACCTTGAAAAATCCTGCATATTGAATTTGAATTCAAACCAACTAAATGACTTTATCACACCAGTAAAGCACAAGAAGACAGAAGATATGAACGTTATGTTACTTACTAGCTTACAGAGATATGCACATACACTTACAGAGATCATACAGCTAAATTAAATATTTATTGCAGGCCAGCAGTCAGAGACGGGATCGGCGGTATAGAGCTCAGAGCGATCTAGCAGATATCAAAGATTTGCGGGCTAGAGTGTCCCAGCTGGAGGAGCAGAACCGCCAACAGGCCATACATACCATACAGTTGCTAGAGTACATGCAGCAGTATGGTGGTCACTTCCCTCCTCGGCTGACTCTGAATCTGAAGGAGATTGATTGATTGCTTGCTTTTTCAAGTATGTTTTTTTTAGTTTTTGTATGATTTGATAGACGGTGGAGGTAGTTGTTGATTTTTGTATGATTATATTTGACACACTTGTTTATGTGGTTGTATAATGATGTAGATGTTGATGATTTTGTGTTATGTTGTGTGTGTATGACATGGTAGAACACTTGTTGTTGGGGTTGTTGTGAATGTTGGAATGATTGTGTATATTATGCATTTTATTTTGACGTAATTTGATGTATTTGTGTGTGTGATTAATTTTGTGTAGTTTGAGTTCTGAGTTTTGATATTTGGTTGGAACATTGTATACTGGATTCTGCAGTATTGGTGTAGTAGTGTTTGGATGGAAAATGTAGATGGAAGGCTATATTGCAGCAGGAATAAAAAAAATACAGCAGATTTCCGACGGCTTTCAGGTAACAGTTTTCCGACGGCTTCCGACGGCCTGTAGACAATTTTTTCCAACGGTTTCCGACGGCTTCGGACAAGTGTCGGAGTCTGTCGGAGGCCGTCGGATCGGAAGCCGTCGGAAACACTGCTTCCCGACGCCTTATTTTCCGACGGCTTCCGACGGCCGCTGACGGTTTTCAGTCGTCGGAAAATATTGAATTCCTTGTAGTGAGGAAACCGGCCTTTTAAATAATCAGTGATGTTTTGAATAATCATATCATGTCATATATCATCATACATAATAATAGATGTTCATGTATGTTTTGATTATAAAAGATTCTACATATATCCTACAAAAGCAGTACTAGGAACTAGATAAGTTCAAGAAATATGAGGTAGAGTTCTTAGTCTAATTTTGCATGCTGTCGACATATTGATCAAAAATGTAAAACTAAGCTCATTCATAAATATGATGACGATCATGGCTATTCTGTGTCAAAATTCATCATTCAATGCTCATTTTCATGTTGCAGTTGAACATAGAAATAATGACACTGTATTGCTAGAATGTACTCAAACATGTATCAAATATGCACATTCTTTAACATTTAGTCTTTCTGGTTTGCACAGTAAATCAGTTAAAGCACATTCGCAGATGCCTAATGAAAGTAGTTGAGGTCCAATTTGGAAGAAAAGAAGAACTCGGCATATGAATTGAATAAAAACACATAATAATCAAAGATATCTGCCATTTTTTTTCTGTTTCTGTGGCCTTGTACTGAAGAAAAGTGCAGCTAAAGCAACTGCCGCGACTACGATTTTTACGCCCTGCAGGGTTATGAAGTATCAACCGGTGCGTACATATATTTTACTGTCTGTAATAAATGCAAAACTGTTATCATATTCTTGAAAAATACATTGAACAGTATACATCAACCTGCAGCAAAAATCTATTGGTTTCAGGGGAAAGAAAACCTGTGACCACATTAATTAGAATTGCTTATGATGCATTTAGTGAATATTAAATTAAATATTATAATTTATTTAATCAAATAACTGGTAAAAATAATATCGTGTCATCATAAACAAGTTAAGGACCATTAGAAAAATGATAGCGCCATGAATCTAATGGTCCCAAAATCGAATCACCAATTTTCAAACATAAAATAAAATAAATAATTGAAAACAAACATGAAAGGCTTGAAGACATACCTGTTCAAGAAAACCTCCATATATATTTGAAGTACTGGTAGAATTAACATGAGTTTTATTTTGGCATGTGCCAGAACTGTTCGCATCCTTTTTATCTTCCAGTGATCCATCATCATGTAGCTTCTTCTCCTGCATGTTGTTTATATTTTTACTAGACAGCATAACTAAAATCAATAAAAATATTGGAAATAATTCTCAAGTACTACAGTTGCAATATGCTAACCTGATAACTTGCTGAATTTACTTCGGATGAATTATTTGCTCCACGATTCTTGCAGTGGTCAATAAAATCTCTTACTTGTTTCGATGCAGTTGTAATACATATATCTTGAGTTGTCCAAACATCTTGATTTTCATACGAATATCCATTGAAAACACAATCTCTTACAAGTCCTGTAGCTTCATTTGTATTTGTACAAGCGACTTCTTTGTTTTCTTGACTCCCACAAAATTTATACTCATCAGTTTGTTTTGCACTAATACTATCTGTTCGTTCTATTATTTCGTATTTGTCAATGATTCCCATTGATATATGAGTTTCTGTTGGCGAAGTGCATTCCTCGACAGATTTTATGTTTTCTGAAACCTGAAGATATACGGTTTCGTTGTTATCACTTGGAATATTTCTGCTTGAGCTCTCATTATAATCTGTATTCTTCTTAGAGTCCATATCAAGATTTATATTTTCATCTTGTTCTTTCATACTTTGGCTTAAGAGCATAACATGACCATCTCTTTCTATAACAGGTTCTGCAATAGGCAATGTAGTACATGTAGTTTCCTCAAAATCTTCAGGTTCTTGGTTTTTGAATTTTGGTTCATCAACAGTTTTTGAATGATCATTTACCATTTGCAATGATTTTACAGCACCAACATTTTCAAAGGCAGCTTGTTTTGGCTGTGCAATTATATCAGAAAGCATACCAGAAGAAAATGACTTCGAGATTCTTGGAGGAACTTCTGGTTTGACTATGTCACTTTCTTCATAGGGTACTACTCTTTTCAAATAACCATCGATACCGCCACCAATCTTTGATTGTGAAGTTTTAAATCTTGAACCAAAACAAGGATTTGGTCCCTGCATTTTGTTTGTCAGCATAAAAACTTCTCTAAAACCACAGAAAGATGGGGGGAAATCTGAAACGGAAATGGGGCTACATACCAGGTGTTGACTGCTTTCAAAAGCGGATACCATTTTCTTAACACTGCTTTCAATTTTCTTCAGTTCAGAAGCATTAGAAAAGCTATGTTGAGTAGAGTTTCTAGAAGGGGAAGAGTTAGAAAACTCTGATTTATGACTCTTGTTCATAATCATTAGTGGTAACTGATGCCTTGTGTATTCTTGGTTTGATTTTGTCAGGTGAACATTATCACCTTTAAACAAGAGATCTGATGGTCGTTGATAGATTTGCAATGTTGTAGATATCTCTGGTGTTGTAGAGGCCATAGAGGTTGATGCTTTACTCGAATCTGCACATACACAAACTAATGAGGTAAAAGTACCAAAAATTTCTTATTTATAGTGGTTGTTACACACTAGCTGTGCTATAACATATATATTTACCCAAAATATGTACATCCTTCAACTAAAACAACCATTTAAACAATAGTAATTAAAATTGATATTTCCTGATTAGGTTGAGATGATTGCAATACATGAAGTTATAAGAATCCTTAACTGGGTCACTATGTCGTAATTGACCAGGGCGTGCTTCTTTCAAGTTGAATAGTGCAACCTGGTTACCAATTCTATTCCCTATAATATTTTAAACCAGAATAACATATTTAGAAAATTTATCAAAAACATAACAAAGAATTACATTGATGTAGTATATCAACATTACCAAAATCTGAGTTCATAGTTCCCGTCTTTGGTTGCTCTTCACGCTTTCTTTTCAACGCACGCTCCCTCTACATGCTCAACAATGAAAATATGTTAATGACTGAATCAAGCTTCAACATTTCAGTATATCTCTAGATTACCATTTCACGAATTCGCAGGAGTTCTTCTTGGCTAAGCGAAAATTGCAGTTTCATCTTAATATATCCACCGGAGTTTAGAGGATATGAATCCTCAAGAACTCCTTTCTCCACTACCGTTATAGTTTTAAATTCTATCACAATAAAATGCACACAGTCAGGAGTCATATATATCAACCTAGAAAAAAAAATCATGTTTTTGTCACCTGTTTGTATTATTTTTGTTCCATTGGTATCATGTATCTCAATAAGCAAGTTTTCACGAAGCGATGCAACTGGGCTGCACTAACATGTGTAGATAGTAAATGCACTGAATATTTATGAAGAATTTATGGATACTGCTGATTAGTAATAAAAAGTCTAGGTAGTTTGACTCCACCCTAGTTAGTACAGCAAAAATTCAATCATCCAAAAAAAGAAAAAGAAGAGAGGGGACTCACATTGAGCAGGCTTCTTCACCCACACTTCTGTATTCTCTCTTCCCCATAGAAACTGTATTATACTTCTGTATGTCATAAATAGTGCATAACTTCATAGCACAATTCCAAAGTTAATAACTATAAACTTGCCTTTAAATCTGAAAGTATCTTCACTAGTTGCTTCAGTTTTTGGAAGATCCATCATGCCTACAACTACATTTTTGAGTTAGGTATGCAACAACAGAAAATATAGCAACATGAGACAAGAAGTGAGAGCATACCAATTTCAATTGTTCCAGGCATTAGATATTAATTTCTTCTGAGCTTCATAAATTCCTACAAAATGGCTAAATAAGCCAAATGAGATTAAATTCAAGTGCGAAGGAAGGATATCGTTCGGTGAGTATTTGTGGCTCAAATTAGCAAAGGGGTCCACAAATGATACATGCCCAAAATTAAGCATTGATGGCTTAACCATTTGTGAACATGAATTCATTTGCAGATTCATGTGATAATGCAGGCCCATAGACATTCATTTTGCTTAAATTGTTCAGTGTATCAAATGCTAGTAATTTTGGTATCCGTACTCAACTTCGGTTTCCATAAATGTAAACCCGCTGTGAACTATAAATAGGTGATTCATAATTCTCTCTTCATGTAAACCTTTGCTAAAAACTAGTGCAGGCTTTTATTTCCAGCAGAAATAACAAGAAAATACTAAGATTGTTCCATTCTCTACATATTACAACATGACCAGCATACAGAGAGAGAGCTTTGAAACAGAAGGAAGAATTATAAAACAATTAAAATTATACTATTGGACTTTGGCCAGTTTCATAATTAATCAGAATCAATAGTTAAAAAAAAACCTCAGAAATAAAGAATTTCAACATCTCAAAAATTAATCCGATCAAATATTACCGAAATCGACATAAATAAAAACTCAAAAATGAAACCTAACTAGCTTTAAAGTTTAAAGTATATATAAGGAAAGCATCATAGATCAAATGGAAGCAATCACATACAAATCCCATTAAATCAGCATATACAAGTCTCAGAAATATCCAAAACATCACAACAAAAGACGATAATATTCTCCCAAAGCAAACCACAACACAATTATTCACATTTGCTCACCTCATGAGATTCAAATCCAAATTACAGCATATTTTAAATTCTAAACAATGAAAGCTACAAGGTTGGAACAGATCCTGATCGAATAATTTGTTTCAACAAAGCTTTCTCTTCATCGATTTTCTTTTTTTCTGAAGAGTTTTTAGGCTTCACTTTTCGCTTCTCTTCCAAAATCCACTTGTAGAGCTCGAGCTGCTCTTTTTCTGGAATGGGCTCAGTTTTCACAGTTACAGGAGAAGATGTTGTGGATACTGTATTTGCAGTAGCAGCAGATTCTGCAACGGGAGTTGAAGACACCACTTTCTCCTTTTGCTCCTCAGGCAGCTCTTTATTCAATGTCCTTGCTAGTACATAAACTGTACATGATGAAGTCAATTATGAAGTTAATTTACAGATTTATTAAATAAAGGCAATGCAGAAAGTGAGAAAATGAATCTGAATGCAACAAGGTTCTACAAATGTTATTTGGGTCTAGGCAGTTTTTTGTGTACTTTCTATGTGCTATAAACTCCAAGCAAATCTGATAATAACCTCACTTTCGTTTAGCCTCTTCTTACTGGTTCAATCAGTATGCACTTGCTGTCAATTATTGTGAATCATTGTCGATAAATTACTAAAGAGTCTTGAGTCTCTATGAGATCCCACAAAGTGACATCTATATTTCATTGTTTTCCTCGCCATTAAAAAAAAAAATTCAACTAAGAGTACGATGTCCACTGACGAGGGGTTCACCTCTATTGCACTAAAGTTCGAATATGACTTGTACAAATATATGAATATTTTAACAGAGTCCTAACAAGGCTATTATCGTAATACGAAATGGTCGTTGCATCGGAGTCAAAACAAAATGATTTAAAAAAGTTAATTGCATCATTTTTTATGAGTGCTTTGAACCGTTTAACATAAGGTTTTATCAAGCATGCATGTCAGGACTTACGACAGAGAGTACATAAACGATATTTTCAATCTGCTATGTCGTGAAATCCAGAACCTGTCACTCATATTGCATTTTTCTCTTCAAAATATGACTGAAGTCAAATGATTTGTTTGTTTTTTTAATCTACATTGGAAAACATAACAGTATTTCAATTATTTATATATACACACTAGTAATTTGGCACGTGGTAAAGAAACATAAGGAAAGTCCGATAAAGATTGTAAGATCGGATAGTAATGCTGAATATTATAGTACGTGCAATGGAAATTCTGGACCATTTGCTGGATTTTTAGAGAACCCAAGCGTCATTGTATAATATAGGATATCTGGTAAATCTTCTTGGATTTGCGTAATCAAAATAAGAAATTACACGCTCATTGTATGTTGAGAAATATGATGAGTATTTCCCTTTATAAACATCTTAACAGAACAAAACCTTAAGAAACAGTTGGGTATATCTTAAATGAAGTTCCGACTAAGGGCATTTCAAGACTTCTTTTGAGTTATTAAAAGGTTGAAAGCAAAGCTTAAACATACATAACATTTGGGCTATCTTGCTAAAATTTGCATTCATAATGCTTTTGAAAAAAAGTTAGACCCTTAGACGACAAGTGATTTTTAACATTGGTAATGCAATAAGCCTTAAAGGCTACCAGTTTTATTGTCCTTCAAAATCATTACTTATAGTTAAGGCTAAAATGCTAAATATCTCAAAGATGATATCAGTGGGATAAATGAGAGTCGGTTGACTTCTAAGTTTCTCTTTGAAGAGCAACAAACTACGGTTTTGGACCATGTCTCATTCACTGCATCCAATGGAAAACGAGATGCAATTTTGGATGATGTCCCACTTGTTGCACCGAATAAACTTATGATTCCTCAAAATATCACTAATGCCATTATATAGGAAAAACCAAGTATCAATGAAGTGCATCAATTAACGATCTATATTCAGTTGAACTTGTTATTGAAAAACAACAATAAGATGGTTAAATAGGTTGAGAAAAGGTTTGATTGATGCATCAATGTATAGGACATACCTGCAATTATATGATTTTAACATTGGGATAGATGAAAAACACATTGTTTCTTTGGTACAAGCTACACGAGAGATGATTTTATCTATGGTACGATGTCAAGCAGGATGAAATGAATTTAATGGCTAATAATGAAGTTTATGATGTTGTAGAATTGTCTAGTGAAGCAAATCTTATTCATTGTAAATGGGTTTATGAAACAAATTCTGATTATTAGGCAAAAGGCTCAATCTAGAATTCACTAATTATTATTAGACATTTGCTCCAGTCTCATCTAAAGAGTCTTTTAGCATTATCACAACATTATCAACCTATTTTGATTTGGAGCTACATCAAATGGAAGTAAGAATTTTCCTTTTTAACTGAAATTGAGGAAACCATTTTAAATGACTCAACCGGAATGTTTCGCTTGTGACAAAGGCGATCGCTTGGTTTGCAGACTACAGATGTCCATATATGTATCAAAACAAGCATCCTGACAATGGTATAAAAAGTTTAACACTAATTTTTTCATTCAGTTTTCAAAAAATGATCAGTGCATAAACGTGAAGATTTGTGGAATTGGGTTTACCTTCTTAAGTTTATACGTGGACAACATTGTACGAGCTAGTGATGATTTGGGTTTATTATGTGAGGCAAATGACTTTCTTTCTCAGAACTAGGTATCATTGAAGCCTCTTTAGGTTTAGGCATTGAAATTCATTGTGATAGATCCAAGCATGTCATGAGGTTATTTCAGAAAAAATATATTTAAAGTCTCTACGAAAGATTTGATATGAAAAATTGCTCTTTAAGGTCAACATCAATAGTCAAAGCAGAAAACTACCATTTAGATCAATGCTCAAAAAATGATCTAGAAAATGAGGGAAGGAAAAATATCTCATGTGCACCAACTGTTGGAGCCATAATTATACCCAGGACTCCATAAGTCCTGATGTTCTATTTGCTATCATCGTGTTAGGATAATACAGATGTAATTCTGATAGAACACGTTGAAAAATTGCAAAGAAAACCATGACAAACCATAGTTATGAAAGAAGCATCCTGCGGCAAGTTACAATGCAGTGCGACAACTGCGCCTTTTGTCCCCACAGCGCAGCGCACATGAAAATGCAAACTGACGCAGCGAGAGAAGCGAATTCGATGATGTAAATCGAATCCGTCCAGGATCTCACACGATTAGCGGAAATAATCGGTGAATCGGTTATAAATTGATGGATTTAAGAATGTTGAAAGGCCCAAATCCGTTGATCACGAAGATACCGGATTTTAGCATCTTCGACACGTTGATCGCGCACGATACCGTGAAGAAAGATCTACAATTCTTTGAGCGTTGATCAAGCGCACTTGATTCCGCGAATTGGCTTCAACGTTCGTTGATTCGAGCGCACTCAAATACCGAAAGTGGAGATAGAAGATAACACTCAATTATCAATTTAATGGAGGCACAAAGCTTCACAAACAAAATTTTATTCAAAATTCAACTACTTTTACAATGATACTTTACGCATATTTATAGGAGTTTACAACACATACGACTTAACAAAGCGGTACGACAAACACAGCGACTTAAGAAAAATGAAATACAAATATTACAACGACTTACAAACACACAAACGACCTAAAGGATAACGCACACGACTTACTGGCTTCAACATCGCGACTTACTGGGCTTGAACGACTCAAGAAGCATAGCAGCGACCTAGGTCCGCTCGCGACTTAACTTCGCGACCTAGGATTTGTGTCGTTTGCGACTTAGGGCTTTTGACGGCAGCGACCTAGTTATGTCGTTTGCGACATCAGGAGGCGGAGCCGCGTATTAACGAATTGAGGAAGGAGTTAGGTCGCGGGGAAGGAAAAGTTAGGTCGCGGGGAGTTAGGTCGCGGCTACGGTGAAGGTCGCGGAGAGGGCAGAAAGGGCCTAGGTCGTGGGAACGGCGATCGTGGAGGTTAGGTCGTAGGTCGCGGCAATCATGGAGGCTGGGTCGTAGGTCGCGGCAATCGTAGAGGCTAGGTCGTAGGTCGCGGCGATGGCTGCGATGGGCTGAGGTAAGCGCTTCATCACAAACTAAATGGGGCATGGTGCAGAAAGGGCGTGCCTTCTTTATTTCTTACAATATTTTTTGAAATTGTTATTAATTCGTATTGCATGATCCAAAAAATGCATAAAAAATAGTATTCCCTATGATTGTGTTTACAAACTAATTTATTTTCTCTAAGGTTCTAAAAGATAGTTTTTTTCTGAATTCACTTTTTTATTTCTTACAATATTTTTTGAAATTGTTATTAATTCGTATTGCATGATCCAAAAAAATACAATATTTTTTCTCTAAGACTGCGATGGGCTGAGGTAAGCGCTTCATCACAAACTAAATGGGGCATGGTGCAGAAAGGGCGTGCCTTTTTTATTTCTTACAATATTTTTTGAAATTGTTATTAATTCGTATTGCATGATCCAAAAAATGCATAAAAAATAGTATTCCCTATGATTGTGTTTACAAACTAATTTATTTTCTCTAAGGTTCTAAAAGATAGTTTTTTTCTGAATTCACTTTGTTTGAAGACAAATACTGTTGTAATTTTCGGCAACCCCTTGCATCTTTCTCTATGCGCGCACTTCATTTAGTGTAGAAGAAGCAAGACCACTGAATGAAGCTATTTTGGTGTCAGCGTCATGATTGGATATCCATACATCCGCATAGAGCACATATATTTTCATGGCAACATTTATTTGTAACAAAAGGAATCTCTTATTGTTACATGTTACCAATCTCATATATATGCTGATTTTTTTTAAAATATCTTACGATGTGCGACTAATCATAATCCAATCTACGCATCCACTCTAATATAATGCGAGCCACACCTAACAGATCACCTTGGCGAGCATTTTCTCAATTCAACTTGAAATCATACAAAGTCCTCAAACACTTGGATAAGGTCGCTAACACCTCCAGCAGTTTAGATTAGATCGCTACCACCTCCAACAGTTGGGCCAAACTGTTTCACAAAGAGTTCTCTTTCACACAGTTGGAGTATGTCGTGTTCTAACTTATAACTCCACCTAAATGAGAATCCCGAGCTCAAACCACATGTTGGAGCATATTTACGTCAACGCTGCATCATATTGGTCTAATCGAACCATCGACTCTGATACCATGTTGTAACTTTCAGCACCCCCTCGCATCTTCCCCTATGCGCGCACTTCATTTAGTGTAGAAGAAGCAAGATCACTGAACGAAGCTTTTTTGGTAATGACGTCATGATTGGATATCCCTACATCTGCCTAAAGCACGTATATTTTTATGGCAACATTTATTTGTAATAAAAGAAATCCAAGGAATCCCTTATTGTTACATGCTACAAATCTCATATGTATGATGATTTCTTTTAGAATATCTTACGATGTGAGACTAATCATAATCCAATCTACGCACCCACTCTAATACAATGCTCGCCACACCTAACAGATCTCCACCTTGTCGAGCATTTTCTCAATTCAACTTGAAGTTATACAGAGTCCTCAAACACTTGGATAAGGTCGCTAACACCTCCAGCAGTTTAGATTAGGCCGCTACCACCTCCAGCAGTTAGGTCAAGCTGTTTCACAAAGAGTTTTCTTTCACACGGTTGGAGCAGGCTACGTTCTAATTTATAACTCCACCTTAATGAGAATCCCGAGCTCAAACCACACATATTGGAGAGCATACTCAGGTCAATGCTGCATCATATTGGTCTCATCGAACCATCGGCTCTGATACTATGTTGTAATTTTCGGCACTCACTCACATCTTCCGCTATGCGCGCACTTCATTGAGTGTAGAAGAAGCAAGACTACTGAACGAAGCTCTTTTGGTGCCAGCGTCATGACTGGATATCCCTACATCCGCGTAGAGCACATATATTTTCATGGCAATATTTGTTTGTAACAAAAGGAATCCCTTGTTGTGATTCAAAAGTGTTGAATTTATGTGATTCAAATATTTTCCAAAGAAGACAAGAAAATTATTAATTGATTCAGTCAATCAATTAATTAGGCTATATATGAAAAGATAAAGAGGAATGATATATGTGATATCTTTTAGAGAATGACAACTAATTAATTGCTAACCAATTAATTAGTGAAAGAATATGTTATATGAAAAAAGAAAAGATTGCTGATGGAGATTAATTCAAGCAATAATAAATTATAGAAATCACGATCACCATTATCCATTTACATAGAAATTAAATCATGGATATTCGAAAATGTTTCAAACATAATCTGAAATTAATTTTCTTCATCTCCAAGCATCCTTCATTTTCATGCCTATTTAAATGAAGGAAGTTTATCTTCATATTTGTGTGAGCGTGTGAGAGAGCATCCACTATTATCCTCTTCTTCAGTAAACCCTAATTTCTGCAGTCAATCAATTAGAGGTTTTGAGCGTAAGCAAGTTTTTGGATAAATTGATTATTCAATTTGTAATTATAGGTTAGTCTCTCCACTTTGCTACCTATAATTTTGTAATCTCTCTCTCTTTTATACTCTCTTTCTTCAGTGGAATAAAAAATAGTTGTTGAGTCCATGACGTAGGCGATCTAGCCGAACCACGTTAAATATTTGTGTTCTCTACTTTTCTGTTTCTCTTTGTTTGGTGATTATTTTTCATTGAGTTTGCGGTTGATAATTAATCGACAAGCTAGATCCTTCTTTTGATTGTTTCCACGCATTAGCATTCCACTGTGTTTTTTGAGTTAGTGCAAATCAATTGAATTTCCGCACAACAGTTTGGTATTAAAGCTAGCTGTCTTGTTCTAGATTAGTTATCGATGACAAATTCTTTCAGTAGTGGTATGAAAAATTATGGCATCACCAAATTTATTAGAAAATGAGTTTTTGGGACATGGAAGGTGAAGACTAATGACGGTGTTCATCAGCAACAACTTCATTCGTTTAGAGGAAGAGATAAAAGCCAGAAGCACCTTGAAGGTAGAAGACATATGCGTAGATCTCATTTCATGGGTCCTAGAAGGGGTGCTTGCTATTATTGTAAGAAGAAAGGACATTTCATACGGAATTGTCCAGCTCGTAGAAAGAAGAGAGAGAAGAAGGAGAAAGCTTCAGCTTTGCCAGCAGTTAGATCAGATGCGGATAGAAGTGGTAGTAATACATCATTACTTTCAGTCGGTATTTCACCTTTAGAGCATACAAGTTGGATGCTTAATTCTGAAGCCTCTTGTCATATGACGCCAGATAAGAGCTGTTTTGTCAGTTACAAGAAAATTGATGGCTAAGCAGTTCATATGGGGAATGACACACATTGTCATGTTGTGGGCGTTGGAAGTGTGGGGTTTAGGATGCATGATGGTGTTGTTAGGACTATCAAGGATGTTAAACATGTTCCGATGCTGCGTAAAAGTTTGTTATCAGTTGGAGCTTTGAGTAGACTTGGTATGAGAATAATAATAGATGGAGAGAATTTAACAGTAGCGAAGGGTTCTTTGGTAGTGATGAAAGGGTGCGAGTTAATGATATTTATATACTTCATGGAGAGACAGTCTTAGAAGAGTCCGTAGTTTCTACTGATTCTAGTATTTCAGATTCTACACAGTTATGACATCTTCGTTTAGGTCATATTGATGAGGAGAGTCTTGACGTATTGAAAAAGCGTGGATTGATTGATGGTGTTTGTCAATTGAAGCCTAGCTCTTGTGGAGATTGTTCTTTTGGAAAGAAGAAGCATGTCACATTTGATGTTGGAAGGCCTAGAGCTACAGAGTTTCTAGAGTATGTTTATTCCTATGTGCGGGGACCCACCCCAGTTACATTTTTTGGTGGAGTCAGTTACTTCGTCTTATTTGTGGATGATTTCTCACGTAAGGTCTGGGTCTATTTCTTAAAGGCCAAAGACGAAATATTTGCCCAATTTTGTAAATGGAAGGCCTTGGTAGAAAAGCAGTCGAGGAAGCATTTGAAGGTTCTCAAAGTTGAAAATAGTAGTGAATTTATGTCACAAGAATTCACTAAATATTGTGAGTCCGAGCATGTAATTAGATATTTTTCTAAATCTGTTGAGTCACATTGTTATGAAGTGACAGAGAGCATGTGTCGGATATTATGAGAGAAAGTTATGAGCTTGAGAACGACTGCTGGTCTAGAAGAGGGATTTTGGACAGAAGCGATATCTATGGCAGTATTTCTCATCAACCGCACACCTTCTATTGCCATAGATATGAAGATCCCATAAGATATATAAAAAAAAGAGCATGTTGATTATTCATTTCTTAAAGTGTTTGGTTGTTCAGCTTATTTAGAAGATGAGAGACATGCTAAGTTGAAGCCTAGGGAAAGAAAACACATTTTGTTAGGCTATAGAGAAGGAGTGAAGATGTATTGGTTGTGGTGTAAAACAACTAGGAGAATTGTGACTAGCAGACATGCGATATTTGATGAGAGGTCTTTGTTGAAGGTGGAGCCTCTATCAAGTGATGACATTGCGAGGACAGAAAATTGCCAAACACATTTGGAGTCATCAGATTGTTTGCATATTCGGAGAGATATTGGTATTTTCGATGATACCATGGTTGATGAGAAGATTATAAAGGTTCAGACTCTAGGTGGAGCTCATTTGCTGGAAAGGCCTTTTGGTTCAGTTGACCCTATTTGTAAGCATATTTGTAGCGATGATTCTTCATCTTATGCTTTCAATGTTGTGAAGTTTGTTGATGAGTCTACTGAAGTTGAATTACGAAAGTCTAGCAAAATTCTTGTGGATGAGATTGAAGTAGATAATATTGAGTATGTCCTCACTCAATTTGGAATGGAGAAGATGAAGCGCGCTGTTAAATCTCCATTGATCTTTCGAAGATTAGTATCTACGTGTTCGTCTCCAACATCGGATTTGTTGAAGAATTTTGGTACTTTCTCGTATGCATTATGTTTGCTGATGTGCATACTATGTTTCTTGTGCTTGGAAAAGATTTGGAAGCTCTGTTTGGACAATATTGCGCAAACTAGTTCACATTGAGCTTGTTGACGTAGACCCAACAATTTGTCGAGATGTGATGATGCAGAGAGATAGTTATATTTGAATCAATGTGGAGTGTTGAATTTATGTGATTCGAATATTTTCCAAAGAAGACAAGAAATAATTAATTGATTCATTCAATCAATTAATTTGGTTTGCATATGGAAAGATATGAGAGGATATTTTGGAAGAAAATTAGTTAGTTAGTCAATTAATTAATTAGTCAATGCATTTATTATATGAAGAAATAAATGATTAAGCACGGAGAATCAATCAATCAAAGGAAAGATGTGGAAACCAAGATTACGCCATTTATTTGTGCTAAAATCAAATCATTCAATTTGGAAAGATATTTGGGTAATCATGAAATTGATTTTCTTAATTTCCAAGCAATCCTTCATTATCAAGTCTATTTAAATGAAGGAAGTTCATCTTTATATTTGTGTGTGAGCTGTGAGAGAGCATCCACCATTATCCTCTTCTTCAGTAAACCCTAATTTCTGCAGTCAATCAATTAGGGGTTTTGAGCGTAAGCAAGTTTTTGGATAAATTGATTATTCAATTTGTAATTATAGGTTAGTCTCTCTACTACTACCTATAATTTTGTAATCTCTCTTTTGTACTCTCTTTCTTCAGTGAAATAAAGAATAGTTGTTGGGTCCGTGGACGTAGGCAATCTAGCCGAACCACGTTAAATCTCTGTGTTCTCTGCTTTTCTGTTTCTCTTCGTTTGGTGATTATTTTTCAATGAATTTGTGGTTGATAATTAATCAACAAGCTAGATCCTTCTTTTGATTGTTTTCGCGCATTAGCATTCCGCTGCATTTTTGGAGTTAGTGCAAATCAATTAAATTTCCGCACAACAAATACATGTAGCTACTAATATGAAAAACCTAATTCCTTTTACGTAATGTTCTCAAAGCAAGTTGTAATATAACACCAATCATGTATGCACAAACAATTGATGTCTAATCGTGTTATATATTTATATGATGTTATGATAAATTGATGTAGGATCTAAGTTATAAACTTTTGTGGTTTGAGGTGATCAAAATATATTAAATAATTGCTAAAAAATTATCGAGTAAAAAAAGAAATATAAACATAACAAAGTAACATAAAACAAAATAAATGATACTACATAAAGTAATAAAATATTGTATCTTTTCATATTTTTTCTCACTTAGAACATACAAAATGAGTTATAAGCTTATACTTGAAATTTAATTGTTATAACGATAATTATAAGCTTCTAACTCAAAACATAACTTCTAAACCAATGATTCAATGATATAATATAATTAAATATTATACTATGTTTATATTTAATGATATTTTTATGAAATGATTAAAAAAATCGGATATCTATACTAATAGAAAATTGGTACTAGCTTTGTTTTATTAATTATTAAGTATAATAAATATATTTGTAATGCTTGCATAGTAAATCAAAAAGGGTGCATATAATTTGTCATGTTGTGCACCAAGGCTCCAAGAATGTTGTGCGCCAGGGCATGGTACGATGTTAATAACTATGAGATGCCTTTGAAGCACTAAGGACTATAAACATACATATAAAAGATCTAAAAATACCAAGGTCGTTAGACGTATGAATTCAGATCTTGTTGACTGTCTTAATGCTAAAAAGACCACTTCGTTAACATCTTCTTGCTTAATGGCAGTGTCATTTCATGGATAAGCGCTAAATAAGAACTACTTACTGCTACTATGAAGGCTGAGTTTGTAGCATGTTATGAGACTACAACTCAAGCCGAATAGATATGATACCATAGGGCTTAAATTGAACTTAATTCATAGCAAATTCTTACCTATTATGACAACTCCATTGTTGTACATTTGGCAAAAAACAACAAAAGCATCAACAATAACATGCATATAAATGTTGAGTGTTTTGTTGTTAAGAAGTGACATGGAAAACAAGTTTTGATAAACACATCAATACTGGGCAAATGCTTGCGGACGCGATGACTAAAGGGCTAGCTAATGTTTTTAAGCAATATGTTGATACTATGGGTAGTGGATGTTCTATGACTGTTGTTGCAATATAAAGTATATTTGGTCTTTGGTCTTAGTTGTCTTGTATGCATGTTAACATAAATCAAGACTTAATGATCGACTTTGTACATAAATGAAGGCATAAGGTTTTGGACCTTCAATAAAGTAAATGAATGTTAATAAATATCATTTTCATAGTATGTGATGATATCATGACACTTGGAAATTTGTACTAAAATGTAATGAAGTATTTAATGTCTTTTTCCTTGTTGATATTATGATTTGAACTATTTTGGTGAAAAGATGCATTTTCTAATTAATCAAAGAAAACTCAAATTATAAACTTATGTATATGTATTTTTTTTTTTTGAGTTTTTTGGTAACTTATTACAAACTAAGTGGATGAATGTTAGATTGTTATCATTTTCAATGACTATACAATTAAATGGTCTATGAATAAAGATTGGCTCATTAATACATTGTAACTTATAAGTTATATCTAAATCAAGGTTCAAAACATTATTTTTCGTTTTTGTTCCAGTCAACGGTAACTTTTTAAATTTTAGTTTCATTTCAGAAATTTTGAAAGTTTCGCTTTAATTCCGATCTACGAATTTCGGTACCTTTTATATACATGCATTAATAAATATTTAACTTGAGTTTACCGGTTTGATAAAGGGGTGCAATGGAAAAGGGGTGCCTAGGTCCGGTAACAGACCCAGGTTAGAGCTCTGCCTTGCACACACTTCTCATAAAAAATAGTACTAGGGGTTATGAGTGCCACGAGCTGAAGCGGACAGACACAACTTAATTCCCCCTCGGAAGTTTATTGATCTGTCGTGCTCTCCTGAGTATAGTACAAAAAATATATATTAAATACTAACACAAATTTATACTACATATTTTATATTGCATACAAGATACATGCTTTGATAAAAATGTGTGACACTAAATTTCTTCAAATTTTATACATTTTTTTTCGGGTGATCCAAAGAACCAAGTTATCGGTTGCATATCCTAAGGAAGTATGCATCATGCTCCTGCAACATACTCCGAGTAACATACATGGATAATGCAGTTAGCATGATTTAAACTCTCGGCCTCGTCGGTGTAGCCGGTTTTCTCAATCTAACTGCATTACCTAAGAAAGATAATTATATACATATTATTTCATTAAGACAAATGAATTTAGCTTAATAATTTGTATAAATAGATCTGCGTTAATGAAATAATTTGTGTTTTCTTATTCCGTCCAAACAAACTTTTTTATATATATCATTAGCTTAAATTCATTTATATTATAATTTTCTATAAATTAGTTTGAATAAACTATTTTATATAATTTATTAACCTAAAGAAAACCCAACCCATCCCAATTAGATCCCTATTTAAAATACTAAGCCTCCATCATTTTTCATTATCACTTCAACAAACCAACCCTTACTCCTAATCCCAATTTTGATATTGGAAGAGACAAAAACAAATCATGCTTGTCGCCATGAATGCTAAGCTAGCTCGAGAACGAGATCAAATTAGATCTGCTACTTGAAATTGTATATTGGCGAAGAAGAGGATAAAGTTTTATTTTCCTTCTCTTAAAATCTGGAATGAGTTTCTACTCAAATTCCGGTCCGATCTATGCCGAAACCAAAACAAATGAACATCCTGTGTGTCAACCAGAATGCTAAAGGACGATAGTCTACAGACTTGAAAGTGGTCTCGAGAGAAGGCTTCTAATTTTCATTGTTTTCTTCACCATTAAGAAAACATGTCGATTTAAGAAATGATGTTAGCCCATGAATGCTTCTCTTTTTTGTGTGGCAAAGTTCGACTAAGAATAAAGGAATAACTTTCTGATAAAGTTCTAATATATATTATACTATGCTGCCAGAATTGCAGTGGTGTTAGGGCAAATGCAAGTCAAAATTTTGGGTGAAAAGGTTTTACCCTACTTTATAGACCAAAATAGCATGTAAGCTGGAAAAACAATGCAACAAATCATAGAGGGACATGGATAGAGTCGATTTTCCTTGGTGAAGGCCTGACTATACACTCAGCCCTACTGATAAGCAATACCTACATTTTTTAGTCTTGAATTTGAAGTGGGTACAACCCCATCTATTTCAAGTTTTTGATAGCACATGAAAAAAAGATGGAGACCAAAAAAAAGGGTGATTTGATAATGTATGAAACATCATATATTACGGTTCAAATACAAAAGGTAGAGTGGGTTGATAAGTTTGTTACAAGACTAGAAACACAGGTGTTATATGAGTCAGGCCTGGAACAAACTGACACATGCTTATGTTTGGATCAAGTTAATCTCAAGCAGGGCTGGAGTGGGTCATCTCCAACATAACTAATTCACACATCATATGGTAGCTATTTCATTACAAATAGTTGACACTTGAGTAAAGTGGAACCCAGTGCACGAGGCTTCCCGCATGATAGCGGACTCTGAGGAGGTTGCTAATGTACGCAACATTTCCCTCGCATTGCGAAGAGGCAGTTTCCGGACTCAAACCTAGACGTCCAGATCACCATGCGGGTGACATAACCATTGCGACAATACTCCACCTCATAAATAGTCGACACTTGAGTATATTGTAAATTTACCAAGTGTGAATATGTAATAATGTTTGGAAATAAAAGTTATTATGTCTCACCGAGGCATAAGAACAAATCAGAGATGGTCGAGCAATAGGGTAACTCTTCATTATACTTACCAAAGGAACAATTGTGAAATCATTCTGCAAAATCTTTTCATAGCATCTTCCTTTTTATTTTATGTTCAGTATTACACTGACTAAGTGTAGAAAATTGTATGTACCTTCTCTCTGTCAAAACTTACTCTTGCAACAATAATTTAGTTTATCAAAATGATGTTGTATGATTCTTTTATTTCAGTTTAGGAACTCATGCAGTTTTGCTAGTCTTGATGTTTTGCTTTTAGAATCCTGAAGAACCAAGAGAGTTGTTGTACAAACTACAAAGTATTATTTCGGTTTGAGAACTCATGTTGTTCCTCTTGTTCTGGATGTTTTGGTTCTTGAATGTTGGAGGACTGGGAATGGCATGGAAATAGAGTTCTCAAAACTTGCAAGTGTCAAAATTAATAGAACTACAAGAGTACTGCAATTCGTCTGTCTACTGAGTATTGGTACTAATTGATCAACGTGACAGTTTCAGTAGCATTAGTTCTCCATGGTAAAACCGCAGACCCATAATACTTCCGACAATGTGGAAATTTACGCGCATAATAGAATAATAAGCTGTAAACTTAAAATACAAAGATAAATTCTATTCGTACACCAAAAATCACCTAGCACCATTATTTTAAGCTACCCTTCTTAATTGCAATTTCTAGTTTTTCTTATAACCCATCAAATTAGAACGGTAAAATTAATGATATTTGATCAAAATACCTATACAGTTTTTATGAACTTGATGAAATAAAATATTGATTAAGAAAACTTTCTCGGCTAACTACTTTAATTTAAAAGTATTCAAATTATTTTTCTCTAAAATTAAAGTTAATTTTGGCGAAATTAGAATCCTTAAAAAATTTAAAAATGTTACAATAGCGCAGAAAATAAAGTTTACTTTGTTGAATTTTAACTTAATTTAATGATAGGACTTTCTAATTTTGTGTGATTGAGTTTTAAGTTTTAAAGAGGAAACATGAGGAAGATGAAAATAATGGTAGTATTGTAAAAGAGATGGTGTATGCAAAGTAAATTTTGGAGTATACTAGTTTATTGTATTTTTTGTATTTTTGTGTATGTTAAAGACATTGATGGTGTATGAGCAGATTAGAGAATCTCGAACGGCTTCAGGACGTACTGAATGTTAAGGTGTTGGATTCAGGACGTACTGAATGTTAAGGTGTTGGCCAAACAACTGGGCGCTGATTTAATCAGCATCCTGTTGTGGGCGTTGATTTAATCAGTGCCCAGACATTTTGAATTTATTTTCCACTGGCTGATAATGATAATGATATTTTATTAAGCTAAGTTTAATAATGACAAAGTGCACAATCCATCACTCTCGTTCTCCACTGGCTGATAATGATATTTTATTAGATTATAGTTGTTTCCGATTTTCTAATAAATTGAAAGTATGTCTGGGCGCTGATTGAATCAACGCCCGTGGCCAATTCTGAATTGGCCCCCGAATATTCACCTTAATATTACGCCTTATTCGAACAGCTGGAGTAAGATAATTTTCATGTTCTGAATATTAACCCTGAATGTTGAACCGTTGGAGATGCTCTTAGCCAAATACATAATGCACGTACTGAACCAAACTGGAAGCCATACACTTATCATAAGATTTTCTCAACCCAGAAAAACTCAGGATCAAAACACAGCCAGCATAATCAAGTCCATATCGCAGAACATACAATGGCATACTTGTAAAAGAGTGGCTTCAAAATTTGCCTGTCCAGCAATAAACTAAATAACAAAGCAAAATGACCCACAGTTTTACGTATTTATTTTTGATGAACTGGTCATGTGCAGCTTATTTCCTAAAATCAGGATCTACTAAGCATAAGGAAACATAAAATTAGATCGGAAAATACCTCCTGCAGCAAGATTTGCAGCGAGAAAAAAAGGGAAGATTCGGCGAAGAAATCCCTTCTTGGCTACCGCGGCAGTTGGATCAGAAGTTGTTGGAGTTGGAGAAGCTGATGAAGAAGAAGACGCCATGGAAATTGAAATGAAAGATTAGCTCTTGATTTTGATTGTTGTTTTGAATCTTTGATTTATCTTAAAAACGAACAAGACATAAATTAGTAGATTAAATAATGAAAGGGAAATTATATATTGGATTACTTGAATCTTGACTCGAAACCTATATTGCCGCACATAATTTAAGTTGTATTCTCGACAATTTTCTTTTCTTGCGATACAATTCCTATTAATATTATTATTAATACTTAAATAAATTGCTGTAGAAATATTTACTTTTATTTAATAAAAAATTTATAAATAAATGTGCCCTATAAATTCAAAAGTTTTGCTAGTCAAAACACTTTTATTTCAAGCAGATCGACATTGAATTTCTGTCGATAATGGTTGGTAAGAGAACGGTGATAGATGTTGCAAACCGATTGTGGGATTCCGTTGATGGATGTAAGACATTTTCGAAATTTAAAAAAAAAACTGTGAAAATCTATTCGTTGAATTTTTTTATCAATAGTAGAGATTAATCTTACTAGTACAACTGTATTACGATGGAGAATCGACCGTTCGACCCCATAGTTTTAAAAAAAGATTATGTGTTTTTTTTTTACCTAATTTTGGTTGGACATCAAATGGTAATATGCTGAAAATTTTTAAATTTGAAAATTTAAGGAGATAATACTGAAGAAAACAAAGTAAATAATATTGAAAAGACTTAAATAGACATGCTAAAAACACGTTTCTTGTTTTTTTGGCTGCAAATAATGTAGCTTTGTAGGTCTACAGTAATCAAACTTCCCCAACAGTTGGTTTGATTAATAATAATAATAATAATCAATAATCAATAATAGTGATTAATAATATTAAAATAATAACTATTTGAAAATGTTTGCAAAGAAAGGGAGTTGGCATTAGGTAGTGCGGAGGTAACGTTCTCTGAACATTGACATAAGACCAACAGGCAACGTCTAATATATCTTTGTTTATCTCAACGAAAATCTACCAAACATTGATCTGCTAGTATTTCTAGTGTTTGAAAATGCATATGTTGACAAAATTTAGCCAACGTTGAAATTATGATCAAGAGTATATTTTAGCAAGATATCTTAGAAAATAAAATAAAGAGATAATATTTGCAAAATAGAAAAAACACGTGGTATAAAGTGATTCGACTAACGTTGATCTACATTCACTTTGAAGAATATTTCATTACTTTGCTTCTCTTACAATGACCACTATTACAAGATAAAATAACAAGAATGTTCGAGAGCTTGTATTGTTTAACCCTTGTAAAAATACATGCCTTGGTCTATTTATTGTAGTTGAAACCTATTTTGAGTGGCTGAGATTGTACAATTGAGCGACTGTAACCACGATGGACTATTGATCATTTCGTCTAGCTTGATGTGTGACTATTGGAGTGTATGGTTGAGATAAATGTCAGCTAACCGGTCATACATTGAGCATGCATTGCTCAAGGAAAAATGACATAGGATTAGGTAGTATTTGTACAGCGATACTTTGTCGGAGTGACAGTAAAGGACATGGAGTAGTTACTGCACAGTTGTGATAAACATCATCATTTGCACTAGCCTTTTTAGAGGAACAGTGCATGCGAAGTTTCTTTTCATAAGGACAGTCAAGTGCCTATGGCCAAAGCTTGTCAAGACTAAACAAGAAAACTTCAAAGGGAATAGGCAGTCGTTGAAGAAGGCAAGCGGGGACATTGCTAGGGGGTGGGTCATCAGCCCGACACCTAGCTACCGAGAGGCGTGTCGCATGTCGGACCATCATCTACCAATAACCGGTGGGAGCTTTTCTTTGACTTAAGCGAGCGATAATGACGAGCGAGTCGCTTGTAATAGGAGAACCGGTCTTTAGGATAGGTCGCATGCTAAGTGAAGCGGCCAAGCCAAATATACTAGCTTTTCACTACAACAAAAAACGTCTTTTATAACCCTCAAAAAAGTTGTAATATGCATTTTACAATGTTTTACTAAACGTAGTCTTAGCCACAATTGTAATAGGGTCTACTTCTTTTGCAACGTATTTCAAATGTTGCAAAAAAAATGATATAAACATTATTACAACTGCTTTTAGATGCTGCGATACATTTTTTCACAACATTTTGCAAACCTTGCGATATACTTTTTGACAACATTTTACAAACCTTATGGCATACTTTTGGCACCATTTTACAAACGTTTTTCTACAACTTTCTTAAAATGTTGCGTTATGTTTTTTACTTTTAAAAAGTATACATGGACATTTTGGATATTATCTCCGTAAATACAGTAAATTATAAATTTTAATACATGAATTTTAACGACACATTCAAACCGTTTCCATTGAAAATAAGTCAACAAATTATTAACACAAATAATATTTACATTAATTTCAAAGAAACATTCATATCTAAATTCAAATCCAGATGAATTTCACAAAATCCACAAAAACACAACATCAACGTACACAACATAAAAATATTGCAATTCAAATATAATTTTTTTTATAAATTACTCAAATAATAATTGGGCTAAATCGACGACGTTACTAGCTTTTGCTTTTTTTCCAGCTTTTGCCAACTGCCTGCATAAGTAACGGTGCATAAATTACAACAATGCATAAATTACAACACATTGTGTATTGATGAGTTAACTAATATGTAACATCCCCTATCTTGAGGCCCAAAGCTAAGCACTATATATAGTTACCTATAGTATTAACTTCCAGCAAGTTTCGAACTTGTGACATCCTGCACCAAAACCGAATCAATTAACCACTTGGACAAAGGTGCTTGTCAAAATACGGTAATGTTAATGGCATCTATAATATCAGAAGCACATGAATACGAAACAAAATCACAGATTTCAAAAACAACTTTTCTGATTACATTTCACAAAAACATGTTTCATATTCAATTACATAATCCCAAAAGTTTTCCAAGTTCAGATTAAATATAATTGTTACAAAATATGCCAAGAGCGACACATGAAGATGCCCCATTGGATGATCAGAGTACAAAATAGACAAAATCTATCTTAATACATCACAGCGAAATAAAAACATAACAACTCCTAAATTGCTAACATCAGCCTCCTGCTTGTCTTCGAAAATTTTATTCGTCCACCTACTAAAACCTGTAAATCCTCAACTCTCAACCTACTCAAAATCAATTTTGAGCACCCGAGATTTTAAGGGGAAAAACATAAACTTCAAGTCAAACATAATGCCTAGTGTGAATAATACTATACATCTCAGTTATCTGATACTAAGTGAGACCACGCCGCTTAGCGGAACAGGTTTTCCTTCACTAATATCCTTTTAAAAACATATCTTTTGCAAATCAAAATCTTATAACCAAACTGGTTAAAACAATAATATCAATATCATGTAAGCATATAAATCAGGTAATCAATGGACTATCTATTTGAACATTATAGTTTTGTTTGGCTAACTACTAACCTTTGATTGAATCGGGCCTACGAGATAAAATAAACAAATAGTCTAACTTCTATTAGATACTCTTCTGGAGGTCTATCCCTAACTTACTTCTCCAGGGTCAACTGATCCTAATGGTTTTGCGGGCTCACCAATAACCTATCTTTACTCTATATATTCCTTTCTGTATGTAACGTCATTTTAGTCTTACCTATGACAAAGCCCTACACATTGGATTTTGGACTTATATTGGCTAGGAGCTACTAGCTAAATTATATGGCGCGGCCCCATACCAGTCTCATCTAGTATTCTAACATCTGAGCCATTTACTTAGGTCAACTACCACGTTAAATTTTCGTTGAAAACATTTTTTTCAAATTGATTTAACCATTTAAATCATACTACGAGGAAAATATACTCTATGCTTTACTCAAACCACTTTGCCATGTTATATATACTTTACAGAAAACATTATTGATGAAAACATCTGAAACCTCTGTTTAAAACCTTTAAACAATCCCTTTCGAAACCTTTGAAAGTACCCATTTCGAAACCATTGAAAGTATCCCTTTAGAAACCGTTGAAAGCACCACTTTCGATACAAGTAAACCACTTTACTTTATAACCTTAGGCCGAAAGGCCAAAACATACCTTTCGAAACCATATTCCACAGACCTTTCGAAAACATTGAAAACATCTCTTCCGCAAGCTTTTTAAAACCTCAGACATCCTCTTTTCAAAACACTTTAAACATGCCTTTCAAAAACATTGAAAAATCTTCCATTTAGAACCTTTCGAAAACATTGGGGAACTACCCCTTTGAAATCTTTATCTTATATCTTTCGAAAGCATTAAGTCCTTTACATAACTAAAACATTTCGAAAGCGTTGGGTTCAAGTAAAAACATGTGGAACAACTTTTCGAAACCATTCAAAACTATTCCTTTCGAAACATTTGAGTTTAACTTTCAATAGAACAAAAGGCTTTTAAAACAACTAAGTCGAAAGCACTCTTTCGAAAGCAATTTCCTAAATAAAAGAAGTGGATGGTGTCGAAACCAATCTCTTCAAAAGCATTGGAGAAGCAACTCAGAGTTTAAAGCGAAAGCATCCATTCGAAGGTATTGCTTCGAAAGGTTGAATACGACAGCTAGGGGTTTTGACCCATTCGAAAGCATTTTCTTAAAACAAAGGCGCAACCTCTTTATAAACCATTATATAAAACCATTTGACTAAGTTGAAAGTTATCTTATTCGAAAGCATTCTCTTCGAAAGCAAAGCAGGTTCATTTCCTTTTAAAGGCAAAACAAGGTTTCGACCCCTTCGAAACCCTTGTTTTGACTCTATGCCTTTCACTTATCTCCAATCCACTATGAACCAAGGATTTTGATACCATGTGTATTGGTTTCGACTAAGGTGGAGGTGGAACTATCTAGTTGAAAGGTGCCGTCGAAAGTGGCGAAACTGCAAAAACATGGTAAAACTGATTTTTAACTTTAAAAAGTAATTCTTTTTCAACTAGCCTGCTTTGTTTGTCAACGTATAAATGGTTGCCAATTGCTTTTCGAAAATATTTTCAAAAACTGCTGCCGAATTTTCAGAAGTAAATAATTTAAAACATTTACAAATTATCCCTTCTTCTTTTATAAACATATAAAACATTTAAGTCTCATACCTTAAATAATTTTATATACTTATTACAACACTTAGGAAAATTCTCCAAAAATTAGCATAAATCACTTTTAATATGTTTTCTAACATATTTGAATTTCTGACCCAAAACATATATATAATAGCCGTAATTAATTTAAAACCCAATTAACTATTTTCTTCACTAGAAAATTCATAATAAATCCACGATATTTCAAAAAATTATGAAACTTGAAATCCATCTCCAAAATATTATTTTTGACCTTATATAAAAATCGCAAGGAATTTGCATGTAATTTAATATGATTTTCACTTTAAAACTTATCATAAAATCCATATGAAATAGCATAAATCATCAACAAGCATATATATCCATTTTAACAATCAAAACATGGCAAACACTTGCAAAATAATTCGGATCTCAATCTAAAACCGAAAATAAGAAAACATGAGATGTAACATATTATTCACCTTTAGCTTGTGATCAAGGAGTGGAGATTTGATCTTGGATTAAGTTGGTTAAGCTTCTTCCTCTTGATTTAGCTTTCTTCTTCTTACTTCCCCCTAATGGTGGCCGGCCACTCTAGTATTTAGTTTTTGATTTGAACGTGAAAATGAATGTGTATGAGGGTTTAGGGTATAAGGATTTGACTTATTCCTACTTTGCCCTTCATCTACTACCCTAACTTTGTTTATTTTATTTTTCCTTAGTTCATTTGTTTAAGTTGGCATGGCTGCCCCTTATTTACAGAAATATCAATCCCTTAACCATTTTGTTATTTCATTTAATTTAACTAATTAAATGTCCTAAATAATGTTAATCAAAATTAGGACATAATAATAGAGGTCAAACGTTATGATTTGGGTTTAGATGGATAAGCATCAGTAATCAAGGACACACTCCAATACATTTAATATTTTCAAGAGCAAGAAAAGAAACTTGTGGTTGAGATCAATGGGTTGGAATTAAGCAAGGCACAAAAAACAATGTTTCTTAACAAGCACAACAAAATTCTAACCAGATTATACTTCTGTGTGTTGCTAAAATGCAACCAAGTTAAAGGTAAAAATGATAAAAAGATTTTACCTTAATGAATTTCAATTTAAAATCAAGGCTCCCAAAGCGGCGAGTGAGTTTAAACTCTTCTCGAATATACTCTAGTATCTGGGAATAGTTTGCATTCTTCCATGCAATTTATGATCTAGTTATTATAAACAAAGAAAATATAGTTAGCCAGTTCTTTTAGTAGAATGGCCTATAAACAAATTAAGCGAGAGTAAAGTTGGTCAAGATTATATCTAGCAAGAGTTAATGCCTTCTGAGTTCAGGAACGCGAATGACAAATAAAGTTTAATATATTTGAATAGTGAATGATGATTCACATTCATAAGGGATCCAAATATGAGTCAAAATACAAGACAGAACATACTATTATTAAGAATAAAATGAACATACCGCTTCTATTTGCATTTAACTATTTGCATACAATTACAATTTTATATGAAACATTCAAATTTATCCTTAAAACAAAATTGCAGACAAAAAAGTATGGATATGTACTTCAGCAATAATAAAACAAGGAAAATTAAAAAAATTGATAAAACACAAAGTGTTCTTTGTATGATATTCCTATAATCAATGTGTAATGAGTCTAGAAAATATTCAAAACTTTTGATTTCTTATAGCTAACCAACTTAAATGCCCAAAGCACACTCTATATGGAACATACAAGCTACTTCACATGCACATGTAAATATTATGACAGATATATATATGATAATGTTCTTCCATGCAACTTTTTTTTAGAACAGCGTCATACAAAAAATATAAATACATAATTAATGATAATATTTTACTAGTTTAAATTATATGTTCCGGATATATTCCTATTATTTCACTTAATATGATAATCGTTTGATATCACACAACCAAACTGTAAATGCACCAAGCACTAACCTGTCAAAAAGCCCAAGTTTAATATTCACATCAGCAAGATTTGAATTGGCCTTCCCTATAATTTAGAACAACTTCTTTCTTTTCATGTTGAAATTTCCTATCTTTTCCATACCATGATTTATAGTTGTAAATTCTTCTACCATATCATCGACCTATTATAATAGAAAAGCAGCCATAATATCATTATTAGGTGTGCATCCCATATGTTGCTTTACATCTCATAAATTTTATGTCCACGTTTAAGATCAAATAGAACAAACTTATATTTTATATGATTATACCCGACGAATATAGTAATCAAGGGCAACGCTTTGGCCTAGTACCCTTCCAATAATGCGTATACCGTCCACGTCCAATATTTTAAGAAATATATTTTCTGCCTCCTTGCATTCATGTCATCAACAATGGTCTCTCAACTACAGCATAATCACACATAAAAGTACCATGAAAGTCTGAGTCTAGTAAGAACAAAAATATTCAAAGTAACTGAACAAGTAAACAAAACAAACTATAAGCAGACATTTTGAACTCACAACTTTGAGAAGACATTTTGTCGAACACTTGCATTGACATGCTTATTTCGCCGCATTTGGAGTACAAACTGATCAATGAATTATTCACCAACACGTCGCGGGAAATACAAACGTCGCATCTTTAAAAAATGAAGGCATGGGGCCATATATTGAGGGAGATGGACCCCAGTCCCGTGCATGCGCACAGTGCGCTCTACAACGTGTAGACTTTGGGCTTTAGGTCCGACTTTATCATCATTGTTGGAATTCCTTAAGAATAAGTTGAATGAAATATACAAAGTCCCACATCTCCAAATTGTGAGAGCTATATTGGTTTAAATATAGCTTTCACATGAGGAGGTTGGGGGCCTGGAGCTCCCAAATGTATGCTTCGTTGTGAGGAGGGAGATTATGCATCGCCGCCGCCGCCGCCGTCCGACCGAACCGGGCCGGGTACGGGTACGGGTCTAAAATGACTATTCTTTTTGCTGGGCCATTGTTAACAGTTTTTTGGGATTCGGCTGAAACTGGGCTGGGCCTGGAATATGAAGAGAAGCAGCAGGCGGGTAAAAACGGACGCGGGACTGAAGAGACACGACTTCTGAAGCGCGCGCAAACGAACAGGTGCGGCCCAAGTGAGGAGACGCGGCCGAACAACAGGCAGGTGCGATGAAAAGCAACATGCGCGACCGTTTTGAACAAACGGGTGCAGATGCGACCGTTCGAAGGGATACGGACTAATTATAAATAAGGAGGAAAACTGATCACTTTCCTCACTGAATTTTCTTATCTCTTCCCTTCTAACAACTGTTGTTCTTATAATCAAAATCACAGAGTGATATACTCATTAAAATCTCGAGCAGAATACGTCTGTTGTATCTTGGAAGAATTTTGAAATAAAATTCTTAAGGAAATCGTTACGATGAGCCTCAGACATAATCCGGTTAGACTAACTGTATATTTATATACATTATTCTATATTCTATCCGTTATTCTGGTTATACTATTTATTCAAAATAGTATAACGCTGTTGTTGTAATTCATTGACAACATTCATATTGTTATAATAATTACTACAGAATTCCAGTGTAGTGGAAATCTGAGTTATAAACTTGTGCGACGAGTTTATAATTGATTATTCTCTGTTTTGGTATACTAGACGTATAACATCTTAAGAATTTTACTGTTTTCTTACTAAAACAGAGATGGCAACAGTAGAATTTTCAAAGAATACTACTCACAACAGACCTGAACCGTTCAAGGGAGATGGTGATGATTTCTTGACATGGCAGAATCAAATGTTGTTTTATCTCACCACACTCGGTCTGCAAAAGTACCTCGAGGAGGAGGAACCGATTCCTGCACCAGGCAAGGAAGCAGAGGTGAATATGTGGAAGCATTCCGATTTTTTATGCAGAAACTATATTCTAAATTGTCTCGACAAGGTGTTATACAAAGTATATCAGCCTTCAAAGACATCAAAAGAACTCTGGAATGCACTTACCACAAAGTACAAGACGCAGAATATCAGTCTTAAGAAATTCATTGTAGACAAATTCATGGACTACAAGATGGTTGACTCCAAACCGGTGACTGCTCAACTGCATGAATTGCAAATCATCATTCATGAACTCGAAGCGGAAGGTCATATGGTTGGAGAATCTTTTTTGGTTGAAGCCATCACGGGAAAACTGCCGCCGTCATGGAGAGATTAGCGCAACTATCTAAAACATAAAAAGAAGGAAATCTCTTTACAGGATCTCATAGTCCGATTGAAAATTGAGGCAGATAACCGTGGAATAACGAAACAAAGCGAGGAGGCATTTGTGGCTGAAGGGTCAAAGACCAAAAACAAAAAGAAGAATTTCCAGAAGAAAAGGAAAGCTCAAGACAACAAACCAAAAGACAACAAACGAACCAAGAAATTTAATGGCGAATGTTGGGTTTGTGGAAAAGTTGGACATACCGCTAGAGATTGCAGACTCAAGAAGGAACACAATAAAGAGGCAAATATAGTAGATAACATGGAAGTAAACGAGTCCAACTTCTCGGCGGTGGTATCTGAATGCAATCTGGTTCAGAATCCTAACCAATGGTGGGTAGATACAGGCGCTACTCGTCATATCTGTTCTGACAAATCCATGTTTTCTACATATCAGAAATTCGATCACGAAGAAAAACTCTACATGGGTAATTCTGCAGTTTCCATGATCGAAGGCAGTGGTACAGTAATCCTCAAGTTTACTTCTGGAAAAACTGTTAAGTTGAATAACGTGCTCCACGTTCCATACATACCCAAGAATCTCATCTCTGGTGCAGTCCTATCAAAGAAGGGATTCAAGATGGTGTTCAAGTCAGACAAGATGGCTCTGTCCAAAGCTGGAATGTATATCGGAAGGGGATATTTATGTGATGGCCTATTTGAGGCAAATGTAGCCGTTATCGGCAATAAAACTATGTATTCTGATTGTGCTATTAATAAAATTGAAGTTTCTTACTTGCTTGAGCACGAAATTTTACTATGGCACGATAGATTAGGACACATAAAATTCCGAAAAATGAAGAAATTATCAAACTTGGGATTGATTCCAAATTTCCAAGTAGATAAGAACTACAAATGTGAGACATGTGTAGAAGCAAAAATGGTCAAACAACCATTTAAATCTATTGACAGAAGCACCGAACCATTAGGTTTGGTACATACAGATTTATGTGATTTTAAATCACTACCTACAAGAGGTGGGAAAAAGTATTTCATTACTTTTATTGACGATTATACGCGATATTGCTATGTGTATCTTTTAAATAGTAAAGATGAAGCAATAACAGTGTTTATGAAATACAAGGCTGAGGTAGAAAATCAGTTAAATAAAAAGATCAAGATATTGAGATCTGATCGAGGTGGAGAATATGAGTCACCGTTTGAACAGTTCTGTGCAGAGAATGGAATAGTTCATCAAACAATAGCACCATATTCACCACAATAAAATGCTGTAGCCAAGAGGAAGAACAGAACGTTAAAAGACATGATTACTACCGTGCTTTTAACTTCTGGTCTACCGACGAACTTGTGGGGGGAAGCATTAAATATGTCTAATCACATATTAAATAAAGTTCCTCACAATAAAACGGGAACAATTCCATATGAGATATGGAAAGGACACAAACCAAGCTTTAAATACCTCAAAGTGTGGGGGTGCTTGGCAAAAGTTCCAGTTCCGCCTCCCAAGAGAGTCAAACTTGGACCAAAAACAGTAGATTGTTAATATCTTGGGCCAGCCCAAAATAGTAGTGCCTACAGATTTTTGGTATTCAAGTCTGATATAACTGATATTCATGTAAATACAATCATGTAATCAAGAGATGCCTCATTCTTTGAAGATGTGTTTCCGCACAAAAGGAATGAAGGAAATAATGTCCCAAAAAGGACAAGGGAAGAATCAAACGATTCGCATGAAGATGAAACTCATCATGAAATTGAGGATGCTGAACCAAGAAGAAGCGTAAAGGCTAGAACTTCCAAAACATTTGGTTCGGACTTTTTTACATATGTATTAGAGCACGAACCTCAAACGTACATGGAAGCAATGTCATCTTCTGAATCTTCATGTTGGAAAGAAGCAATCCAAAGTGAGATTGATTCAATTCTAAGTAATAAAACTTGGGAAATTGTTGATATTCCACCAGGAATAAAACCAATTGGCTGCAAATGGATTTTCAAGAAGAAAATGAAAGCAGATGGCTCTATCGACAAGTATAAAGCCAGATTAGTAGCCAAAGGATATCGTCAAAAAGAAGGAGTAGACTTCTTTGATACATATTCACCGGTAACACGAATAACCTCTATAAGAATGTTAATAGCAATTGCATCCATCTATAATCTAGAGATTCATCAAATGGATGTAAAAACAGCATTCTTAAATGGAAATCTCGATGAGGAGATTTACATGGAGCAACCTGAGGGATTTATTTCCAAAGGAAATAAAAACAAAGTCTGTAGATTAGTCAAATCATTATACGGACTAAAACAAGCTTCAAAGCAATGGCACGCAAAATTTGATAGTGTCATGATGAGAAATGGTTTTCGTATAAATGAATGTGACAAATGTGTTTATTATAAACAACTTGGACAATCATATGTGATGATTTGTCTATATGTGGACGATATGCTAATATTCGGTCCAAATACTCAGGTAATTGAGACCATAAAGAAAATGTTGATCAACAATTTCGACATGAAAGACTTGGGTTGCATATATTATTTTGGGAATAAAATAATAAGAACATCTAATGGAATTGAGTTATCTCAATCACATTATGTAGAAAAAGTGATTGAAAGATTTCAAAACTTTGGAATTAAAGGAGTAATTACACCTTTTAATCCATAAGAAGTACTGCATAAAAACACTAATGAGAGTGTAATGCAACTGGAATATTCTCGTGCAATAGGATGTCTCATATATCTCATGAATTGCACAAGACCAGATATAGCTTATGCAGTAAGTCGACTAAGCAGGTATACAAGTAATCCAGGGAAGGAACATTGGAAAGCACTAATGAGAGTGTTGGGATATTTAAAGAATACCACTAATTTTTCCTTACATTATGGAAAATATCCTGCCGTCTTAGAAGGATATAGTGATGCAAACTGAATTGCAGATTCAGAGGAATCAAAATCAACGAGTGGTTATGTCTTTACCCTAGCAGGGGCAACAGTGTCATGGAAATCTACTAAACAAACATGCATAGCTCGATCCACTATGGAATCAGAGTTCATTGCATTAGATAAAGCATGCGAAGAAGCAAAGTGGCTTCGTCACTTTTTAGAAGATATTCCGTTTTGACCTAAACCTGTACCGGCCATATGTATACACTGTGATAACCAAGCTGCGCTAAGTAGAGCGCACAATTTTGTGTATAATGGAAAGTCACGACATATTCGTCGACGCCATAACACAGTTAGGCAGTTACTCTCTAATGGAACTATTTCCATTGATTATGTGAAGACAAATGATAACCTAGCGGATCCATTTACTAAAGGTTTATCAAGAGAGAAAATTGACTGCGCATCGAGGGGAATGGGCTTAAAAGCCTAAACCATTAAGAGTTATCTTATACGGAAACCTATCCTGGCGAATGGAGATCCCACGGACTAGGATCAATAGGCAAACCAGTTCTGAATAACTCAAGACATAATGCATTTACGTGGACATAGTCCAACTCCATTCCTATGGTGCAAAATATAAATGCATGCCTACAGAGGTGTTTAAAGGTTAAAACTATGTTTTTTAATGATGACCATATCTTGGCAATAACAAGTGGGGTATATGTAGGATACTCTTAATGGTTGCGATCACGTATGTTAGTGTGAGCTGGGTTGGCTCTATGAGAATATTCAAAGGCTTTTATTCTCTAAAAACACTCGCAGAATCAAAAATTATTCAGAACCAAAATGAACACAACCAAGAGATTGGATGAGAAGGGAATCAATGCGTCGTAAAGCTTATTGTCTGGATATACAATGAAGGCCGACGGTTCAAGATGAAATAATTCACCGATTAGCCAAGTAGATCCGATAAGTTTTAACTAGGGAAAGTTCAAAGTGAAATATCTACTTATCCACGACAAAGCATTATTCCATATGTACTCCGTGATATTTCGCTTTGTGTGTGGGATATGTATATTATCATTCATGTGGGGGATTGTTGGAATTCCTTAAGAATAAGTTGAATGAAATATACAAAGTCTCACATCTCCAAATTGCTAGAGCTATATTGGTTTAAATATAGCTTTCTCATGAGGAGATTGGGGGCCTGGGGCTCCCAAATGTATGCTTCGTTGTGAGGAGGAAGATTATGCATTACCACCACATGCGCGCGCGCGCCGCCGCCGTCGCCGTCTATCCGACCGACCGAACCGAACCGGGCTCGGGCACGGGTATGGGTCTAAAATGACCATTCTTTTGCTGGGCCATTGTTAACAGTTTTTTGGGCTTCGGCTGAAACTGGACTGGGCCTGGAATATGAAGAGAAGCAGCAGGCGGGTAAAATCGGACGCGGGACTGGAGAGACACGACTTCTGAAGCGCGCGCAAACGAACATGTGCGGCCCAAGTGAGGAGACGCGGCCGAACAGCAGGCAGGTGCGATGAAAACCAACAGGCGCGACCGTTTTGAACAAACGGGTGCAGACGCGACCGTTCGAAGGGATACGGACCAATTATAAATAAGGAGGAAAACTGATCACTTTCCTCACTGAATTTTCTTATCTCTTCCCTTCTAATAACTGCGGTTCTTATAATCAAAATCACAGAGTGATATACTCATTGCAATCTCGAGCAGAATACGTCTGTTGTATCTTGGGAGAATTTTGAAATAAAATTCTTAAGGAAATCGTTACGACGAGCCTCAGACATAATCCGGTTAGACTAATTGTATATTTATATACATTATTCTATATTCTATCCGTTATTCTGGTTATACTATTTATTCAAAATAGTATAACGCTGTCGTTGTAATTCATTTACAACATTCATATTGTTATAATAATTACTACAGAATTCCAGTATAGTGGAAATCTGAGTTATAAACTTGTGCGACGAGTTTATAATTGATTATTCTCTGTTTTGGTATACTAGACGTATAACATCTTAAGAATTTTACTGTTTTCTTACTAAAACAGAGATGACAACGGTAGAATTTTCAAAGAATACTACTCACAACAGACCTGAACCGTTCAAGGGAGATGGCGATGATTTCTTAACTTGGCAGAATCAAATGTTGTTTTATCTCACCACACTCGGTCTGCAAAAGTACCTCGAGGAGGAGGAACCGATTCCTGCACCAGGCAAGGAAGCAGAGGTGAATATGTGGAAGCATTCCGATTTTTTATGCAGAAACTATATTCTAAATTGTCTCGACAATGTGTTATACAAAGTATATCAGCCTTCAAAGACATCAAAAGAACTCTGAAATGCACTTACCACAAAGTACAAGACGTAGAATATCAGTCTTAAGAAATTCATTGTAGACAAATTCATGGACTACAAGATGGTTGACTCCAAACCGGTGACTGCTCAACTGCATGAATTGCAAATCATCATTCATGAACTCGAAGCGGAAGGTCATATGGTTGGAGAATCGTTTCTAGTTGAAGCCATCACGGGAAAACTACCGCCGTCATGGAGAGATTACCGCAACTATCTAAAGCATAAAAAGAAGGAAATCTCTCTACAGGATCTCATAGTCCGATTGAAAATTGAGGCAGATAACCGTGGAATAACAAAACAAAGCGAGGAGGCATTTGTGGCTGAAGGGTCAAAGACCAAAAACAAAAAGAAGAATTTCCAGAAGAAAAGGAAAGCTCAAGACAACAAACCAAAAGACAACAAACGAACCAAGAAATTTAATGGCGAATGTTGGGTTTGTGGAAAAGTTGGACATGCCGCTAGAGATTGCAGACTCAAGAAGAAACGCAATAAAGAGGCAAATATAGTAGATAACATGGAAGTAGACGAGTCCAACTTCTCGGCGGTGGTATCTGAATGCAATCTGGTTTAGAATCCTAACCAATGGTGGATAGATACAGGCGCTACTCGTCATGTCTGTTCTGACAAATCCATGTTTTCTACATATCAGAAATTCGATCACGAAGAAAAACTCTACATGGGTAATTCTGCAGTTTCCATGATCGAAGGCAGTGGTACAGTAATCCTCAAGTTTACTTCTGGAAAAACTGTTAAGTTGAATAACGTGCTTCACGTTCCAGACATACGCAAGAATCTCATCTCTGGTGCAGTCCTATCAAAGAAGGGATTCAAGATGGTGTTCGAGTCAGACAAGATGGTTCTGTCCAAAGCTGGAATGTATATCGGAAGGGGATATTTATGTGATGTCCTATTTAAGGCAAATGTAGCCGTTATCGGCAATAAAACTATGTATTCTGAATGTGCTATTAATAAAATTGAAGTTTCTTACTTGATTGAGCACGAAATTTTATTATGGCACGATAGATTAGGACACATAATCTTCCGAAAAATGAAGAAATTATCAAACTTGGGATTGATTCCAAATTTCCAAGTAGATAAGAACTACAAATGTGAGACATGTGTAGAAGCAAAAATGGTCAAACAACCATTTAAATCTGTTGACAGAAGCACCGAACCATTAGGTTTGGTACATACAGATTTATGTGATTTTAAATCACTACCTACAAGAGGTGGGAAAAAGTATTTCATTACTTTTATTGATGATTATACACGATATTGCTATGTATATCTTTTAAATAGTAAAGATGAAGCAATAACAACGTTTATGAAATACAAGGCTGAGGTAAAAAATCAGTTAAATAAAAAGATCAAGATATTGAGATCTGATCGAGGTGGAGAATATGAGTCACCGTTTGAACAGTTCTGTGCAGAGAATGGAATAGTTCATCAAACAACAACACCATATTCACCACAACAAAATGGTGTAGCCGAGAGGAAGAACAGAACGTTAAAAGACATGATTACTGCCATGCTTTTAACTTCTGGTCTACCGACGAACTTGTGGGGGGAAGCATTAAATATGTCTAATCACATATTAAATAAAGTTCCTCACAATAAAACGGGAACAATTCCATATGAGATATGGAAAGGACACAAACCAAGCTTTAAATACCTCAAAGTGTGGGGGTGCTTGGCAAAAGTTCCAGTTCCGCCTCCCAAGAGAGTCAAACTTGGACCAAAAACAGTAGATTGTTATTATCTTGGGCCAGCCCAAAATAGTAGTGCCTACAGATTTTTGGTATTCAAGTCTGATATAACTGATATTCATGTAAATACAATCATGGAATCAAGAGATGCCTCATTCTTTGAAGATGTGTTTCCGCACAAAAGGAATGAAGGAAATAATGTCCCAAAAAGGACAAGGGAAGAATCAAACGATTCGCATGAAGATGAAACTCATCATGAAATTGAGGATGCTGAACCAAGAAGAAGCGTAAGGGATAGAACTTCCAAAACATTTGGTTCGGACTTTTTTACATATGTATTAAAGCACGAACCTCAAACGTACAAGGAAGCAATGTCATCTTCTGAATCTTCATGTTGGAAAGAAGCAATCCAAAGTGAGATTGATTCAATTCTAAGTAATAAAACTTGGGAAATTGTTGATATTCCACCAAGAATAAAACCAATTGGCTGCAAATGGATTTTCAAGAAGAAAATGAAAGCAGATGGCTCTATCGACAAGTATAAAGCCAGATTAGTAGCCAAAGGATATCGTCAAAAAGAAGGAGTAGACTTCTTTGATACATATTCGCCGGTAACACGAATAACCTCTACAAGAATGTTAATAGCAATTGCATCCATCTATAATCTAGAGATTCATCAAATGGATGTAAAAACAGCATTCTTAAATGGAAATCTCGATGAGGAGATTTACATGGAGCAACCTGAGGGATTTATTTCCAAAGGAAATAAAAACAAAGTCTGTAGATTAGTCAAATCATTATACGGACTAAAACAAGCTCCAAAGCAATGGCACGCAAAATTTGATAGTGTCATGATGAGAAATGGTTTTCGTATAAATGAATGTGACAAATGTGTTTATTATAAACAACTTGGACAATCATATGTGATGATTTGTCTATATGTGGACGATATGCTAATATTCGGTCCAAATACTCAGGTAATTGAGACCATAAAGAAAATGTTGATCAACAATTTCGACATGAAAGACTTGGGTGTTGCAGATATTATTTTGGGAATAAAAATAATAAGAACATCTAATGGAATTGAGTTATCTCAATCACATTATGTAGAAAAAGTGATTGAAAGATTTCAAAACTTTGAAATTAAAGGAGTAAATACATCTTTTAATCCATCAGAAGTACTGCATAAAAACACTAATGAGAGTGTAATGCAACTGGAATATTCTCGTGTAATAGGATGTCTCATGTATCTCATGAATTGCACAAGACCAGATATAGCTTATGCAGTAAGTCGACTAAGCAGGTATACAAGTAATCCAGGGAAGGAACACTGGAAAGCACTAATGAGAGTGTTGGGATATTTAAAGAATACCACTAATTTTTCCTTACATTATGGAAAATATCCTACCGTCTTAGAAGGATATAGTGATGCAAACTGGATTGCAGATTCAGAGGAATCAAAATCAACGAGTGGTTATGTCTTTACCCTAGCAGGGGCAGCAGTGTCATGGAAATCTACTAAACAAACATGCATAGCTCGATCCACTATGGAATCAGAGTTCATTGCATTAGATAAAGCAGGCGAAGAAGCAGAATGGCTTCGTCACTTTTTAGAAGATATTCCGTTTTGACCTAAACCTGTACCGGCCATATGTATACACTGTGATAACCAAGCTGCGCTAAGTAGAGCGCACAATTTTGTGTATAATGGAAAGTCACGACATTTCGTCGACGCCATAACACAGTTAGGCAGTTACTCTCTAATGAAACTATTTCCATTGATTATGTGAAGACAAATGATAACCTAGCGGATCCATTTACTAAAGATTTATCAAGAGAGAAAATTGACTGTGCATCGAGGGAAATGGGCTTAAAAGCCTAAACCATTAAGAGTTATCTTATACGGAAACCTATCCTAGCGACTGGAGATCCCACGGACTAGGATCAATAGGCAAACCAGTTCTGAATAACTCAAGACGTAATGCATTTACGTGGACATAGTCCAACTCCATTCCTATGGTGCAAAATATAAATGCATGCCTACAGAGGTGTTTAAAGGTTAAAACTATGTTTTTTAATGATGACCATATCTTGGCAATAACAAGTGGGGTATATGTAGGATACTCTTAATGGTTGCGATCACCTATGTTAGTGTGAGCTGGGTCGGCTCTATGAGAATATTCAAAGGTTTTTATTCTCTAAAAACACTCGTAGAACCAAAAATTGTTCAGGACCAAAATGAACACAACCAAGAGATTGGATGAGAAGGGAATCAATGCTTCGTAAAGCTTATTGTCTGGATATACAATGAAGGCTTAAAATGAAATAATTTACCGATTAGCCAAGTAGATCCGATAAGTTTTAACTAGGGAAAGTTCAAAGTGAAATATCTACTTATCCACGACAAAGCATTATTCCATATGTACTCCGTGATATTTCGCTTTGTGTGGGGGATGTGTATATTATCATTCATGTGGGGGATTGTTGGAATTCTTTAAGAATAAGTTGAATGAAATATACAAAGTCCCACATCTCCAAATTGTGAGAGCTATATTGGTTTAAATATAGCTTTCTCATGAGGAGGTTGGGGGCCTGGGGCTTCCAAATGTATGCTTCGTTGTGAGGAGGGAGATTATGCATCACCACCACACACGCGCGCGCCGCCGACGACCGACCGAGCGAGCCGAACCGGGCCGGGATCGGGTACGGGTACGGGTCTAAAATGACCATTCTTTTGTTGGGCCATTGTTAACAGTTTTTTGGGCTTCGGCTGAAACTGGGCTGGGCCTGGAATATGAAGAGAAGCAGTAGGCGGGTAAAAACGGACGCGGGACTGAAGAGACACGAATTCTGAAGCGCGCGCAAACGAACAGGTGCGGCCCAAGTGAGGAGACGCGGCCGAACAGCAGGCAGGTGCGATGAAAAGCAACAGGCGCGACCGTTTTGAACAAACGGGTGCAGACGCGACCGTTCGAAGGGATACAGACCAATTGTAAATAAGGAGGAAAACCGATCACTTTCCTCACTGAATTTTCTTATCTCTTCCCTTCTAACAACTGCTGTTCTTGTAATCAAAATCACATAGTGATATACTCATTACAATCTCGAGCAGAATATGTCTGTTGTATCTTGAGAGAATTTTGAAATAAAATTCTTAAGGAAATCGTTACGACGAGCCTCAGACATAATCCGGTTAGACTAATTGTATATTTATATACAATATTCTATATTCTATCCGTTATTCTGGTTATACTATTTATTCAAAATAGTATAACGCTGTTGTTGTAATTCATTTACAACATTCATATTGTTATAATAATTACTACAGAATTCCAGTGTAGTGGAAATCTGAGTTATAAACTTGTGCGACGAGTTTATAATTGATTATTCTCTGTTTTGGTATACTAGACGTATAACAATCATGTCCCTGACGAGTTCAAGTGTGGTTTCGTAATCTTCGCACGAGGAATTGAAATCCACGATCACGTTCCACGACACTTGGTTCTTGCTTTTGATATCGTCGAAGATGAATCTAGCTTCAGTCAAGCAATTATAGGAGGTGTAGAAGTGGATGAGGGTATTGGAGATGAAGTGGTCACTGGAGAGGCCGAGGTTGAAGATGTGGGAGCAGAGTTGGGACCCTTCGGAGAAGGCGAAGGTAAAGGCGCACGACTTGAGGACAAAAGGGAATGTGTGGTTATCGGATGGGAAGCCCGATAAGAGCATTTGGAAGTAGAGAACGATGGATCGAGTGGGCTGTTTAGAATGCGCGTGGGCGCAGATGAGGGAGTTGAAGCAGAAGGAGGTGGGGAACTTGGATTTGAGAATGGGTGACTTTGTTCAAGGGATTTGTACATCAAAATGAAATTTTTGTATTTGAAGCCAAAACATTAGGCCCCGTTTGTTTTAATTTTTAGTTTTTGGTTTTTAGTTTTTGAAGTCCATTTTCAGTTTTTCATTTTTTAATGTTTTTAATACTTTGAAAAATGTATTTGGTACAGCCGTTTTGAAAAAACAGTTTTTAAACTAAAAATCAAAAATGAGATTCCAAAATAAAAATTATAATTTCAAATTTGTGTAGAATTTGGCTATAAAATATACAAACGAGTGAGCTAATATTGTAACGACCCGCTATTTTGGACTATTCGCATCCGCACATATCGGACTTGAATAATACAAAATACCGAATTGTTAATTTAAATTTTGGCAAAACTCAGATATACAGTAAATAAATAATCACAGAATCACAGACACAGAGTAATAATATGCAGCGGAAGTAAAAGAGATAGTAGTTCATGAAGCTACTATATAAATATATAAGATACATCAGAGTTAAATAAGTTACAACAGAAGTCTCGAATACAACAGTCAAATATAAGAATCAGAATACATCAGTGGAATCATCGAATATCTGAAAGATGGATAGATAGCTGGGTCTCCAAGCGAAGCTCCAACTCCAAAGGTGAGTCTCAAAAGCTGAACCACTCAGTCTGACCCGAGCGTAAAGCAAAACACAAAACACTCGAGTCAGGATTAATATTCTCATATCAATAAATCCAACTCAAGTGAAATAGCAATCGAAATACAAGTAACTCAAAGGATGTTGGAATCGCCATCCCCTAAGGATCCGTTAAACTATCTACTATGTAGTAGTGTACGCTAAATAGATAATGTCAATCAGTAATATAAAGTATCAAAATAGTGTTAAGGCGTTACCATTATCCCCCTTAACACATTTTATATAAATGTCATAGTCTATACAGCACTGTAAACTCCACCGTAAACTGGTGGGATATCAGGGAGTACTCCATAGTTATGACACAAAACAAATTCGTAGTGGTCGCGTATATAGGGATACGAGTATGACAAGGCACATGAGGCAATACCCAAGGTAGTGAAACTACCGTTCGCCTGATCCGGACTGGTGAGAACGCATCGCCGCAGCGATCGCAACACCGCGAAACAACACTCCTTAAATTCCGAGGGTGCACCAATCAATCACAAGTAATGAGTAGTAGTTACGAAGAAGTGTGTTCGCTCGAGGTGGCTAACCCCATTTGGCCTGGCACGGCTCCTGATTTTAGTCATTTCCAATTTGACACAAGTGTCAAGGCTATCCATAATCGTTCTCTTTCTTCAGTCATCACGTACACCATTCCAACCACTTCATTCTGGATCACACTCCGTGTATAGTTATTAAAGTGGTTTTCGGTTTAGATAGAGAGTATATCCATAACCGATTCTGGTTTCTTTAATAACTTCCGTAATTATTACACCGATTGGTCGTTTAGTAAATTTCAGACCAAATCAAATTCAATTCGTAAATCAATATTTCGTTGTCTTACTAAATTAATTTCCAAAATTTACGTTTCAAAACTTCCAAATTACCATTTCAAATTCTTATAATTCGATTTCAACTTTTATTTAAACAATTCAATTATTGATTCAAATTCATATACAAATTTTATTTCGAAATCATTTAAATAATTTAATTTAACACTCAAATCAATTTCAAATTCCTTTACCGATTTCATTCAATATTCGTTAAGTTAAATTACCATTCAGAACAACTTCTATTTAAATTCCAATTCATTTAAATCAATTACTTAAGTTCAATTTCATTATATCAAAACATCGATTTGAATTAAATTGATTTCGTCAAATCAATTCTTTAAATTTCAAGTCTTATATTTATTACAATAAATCACATTATATTTCTTGTTAAAGAAATTCAGTTTCACTTATTTCGTTACTAAGTTACAAATTTCGAAACTCAATTAATAAAGAAATTAAATTTTACATATTCAAAAGTTCAAATTTCACTTTCTAACTTACTTAAATAATTTTCCAAACTTTAATAAATAAAGAAACTCAATTTCCTTTATTAACGAAGTTCAAATCCACTTAATCAAAAGTTAAATTTTCATATCAAAGAATTCAATTTTTAATCAATTATCAACTAATTAAATCTTATTCAATTATTAAATAATTCCAAACTTAATAATCCCGAACTTAATTATAAATTCAAACTTAATTATTAAATCATTTCCACCTAATTTTGAATTCAAACTTAATTATCAAATCATTTCAACTTAATTATAAATTCAACTTAATAATTTCAAACTTAATTATAATTCCAACTTAATTATAATTCCAAATTTAATTATTAAGTGATTTCAAACTTAATAATTACAAAACTCAATTATCATTAATTCCAAATTATTTATTAATAATTCCAAATTTAATTTTAAATAATTAAATTTTCAAACAACGTTCCTTCATCAATTACTACGTTAATACTTGTTTCAGATTTCAATCTTTACAATTTCCTTTCAAAATTCAAATTCCAACTTCATTTCAAAATCTTATCATTTATTCAAATAAAATTTTTATTTCATTTTCAAACCAAATTATTGACTAATCGGATTTTTATTTAATTCTCTATCCTAGGTCAAATTCATTTGGGTATATATCATTTCAACCCGATTCCAATTTCAATTCAAGATCAAGCACAACAAAGGGAACTTGCAGTGTGATAACTGGGATGGTGTCAAAGTAAATAAACAAACAATAACAACAATCAATAACATTCCAATAATCAATTCAAATAATCCTGAAATAATCATATTAATTCACATTGTTGTTTATGCGAACTAATATAATTATTTCTAGAATCTACACTATCATTTCATGTAGATTAAAGATTTATTACACCAATTTTATGCGGTTCTTCAATTTACATCAATTATTCAATTTCATACTTAAATCAATTAATACAACATAAATTCAAATGGTTCAAGGGTAATTAACTATTTTCCTACGTGTCAAATAATTAAACATTTAAGGGGTCATATTTTACAGATTTAACTAATCAAATTCAATACATGTATCAACTCCAATTTTGACTATCTTATGTTAAATTCAATTTCATAATGTTTATCACTTTTAAACATTAACAATTTAATGTCCAATATAAACAACAAACAATCAATCAATTATTAACCAAACGTGATTATCGTCGTATAATTAACAAATAATGGTGTCAGATGTCACAGGTGAACTGATACAGGTAATAACATATATAACACTGTCAACTAACAGCAGCATATTTCAATTGTCGTTTCAATTAAAATCAAATTTAATAAATAAAAGAATATTAATCGTGAGTGATTGCTCACCTTTCGAGGCTAGAAAACACCGAAGATGATACGGATATGCACATTGATACGGACACTGAAATTTGAATGACGAATAGATGCAAAGCCAAATCGGTCCGAATTCAACGATCAAAGCTGATAAAAGAATTTGACGAAGTAGTCAAATTCGAGTTAGAGTTGGATCGATTGAAGCTAAATGGTAAAAGTGAATTTATATCTATATGTGCATGGCTATGTATACAACTATTATGTACATCAAAATTCTATTCTAACCGCAAATTAAACTTAAATATATATATTTTAAAGTAAAGCATAAATTCATAACTAACGTATAAATATAAATTCATGGTAAGCCATATATAATTCAATATGTATATCATGTGTAATAACTTAACCATGGTTTAAAATAACATAAATTCGTACTAACGGTTCATATGTATAAACCAATTACGAGTCCATGCAACGTAAACTTTTTTTTATATATATAAAGTGTGACAACCAGTATAGTCTATATGTAGTAATATCTAAAGATTTTAAATCAAAATTGATACTTACGCTATCTATTAACCTATTTTGTGATGAGTGTAACATGTGCATGCAAAGCAACCACTGTAGCTTATTTTGTACGTAACACTTATATAAAGGATTGGATGATTTAACAAAAGTATCCCCGTCACATATGCGTGCACAGCACACTACTCCTTTCTCTCACTAATTTCCTTCTTCTTCTTTTTTTTTAAAAAAATAACATATTAAAATTTTACTGTAATAATTTTTTTTTTCGTAACCTTATATGGGCCGCAGTATTTAAATCTACAACTTGTATTACTCATATAGATATGTAAAAATCTTTGAATAACTTGTGTATCACTGCAATTTTTTTACATGCATATATGCAGACACTCAACGCATATTGTCCTCTATAACAAACATAATACAGACCTATATTTCTTAACTAACCCATATTAAACTAACGTACAAGTAAAACCCTGTTTAATAAACAGTAAATATATGTGCTTCAAATAAAATTTGTTTGTAAAAATAAATGGCACTTTATCACAAGACATTTCAAAACTTATTTTTATTAAAACATGGACACGTCAGTAGTGCATTGAGTTGAAAAGCATGCACAGGGCATTTAGAAACTAATATGTGTAGAGTTAGGCTACACAGTAAACCATATACAAAGCAATGTAAGCCAAGCTAGGTAAAATTTGAAACTTAGGTGTACAGGCAACATCTAATAAAATATATAAACTTTTATGCATACCTGCCTTTCTTTTTCACACCATATGTCGAGAAAAAAATGATGAAGAAGCAGCCGATTTGAGGCACGAGAAGGTGCTGCACTCGGCTGAGCTTGGCAAGAAGGAAAAAGAAGCATAGGTCGGGTATCGGTTATAAGGTGGGTGGAAGATCCGGCCTGAGTCCCGCTGCTATGTCTCGGCCATGCGTAGGGTGAACGCAAGCTGGCTTCAGGAGCTCGGGATGGAAGACTTAGTGCACGCGTTTTTTTTTGATGATGTGGCAGGCGTACATGGTGGCAAAGGGAAGGGAGGCATGCACAAGGTGGCTCGGCCTTTAAGGTTGATGCGGTTAACAGTGGAGGCTCGGCTGTGTATGCCGATGGGAAGGTGGTGGGAGGGGAGAGGTGAAGAGTTGAGGTCGGACAGTGGAAAATAGGCGGGGTGAGGGTGGACGGCGGAGGAGCAGGCTGAGAGGGAAGGTGGGAAGGGAAAATGAAGGTTTAGAGGCCATAAAACAAACAGTAGAATAGAACGAAACAAAATGATGTAAATTTCTTTCCTTTTTTTTTTTGGAACCAAATGTGAACGAGTAGAAAGTATAAAACCACATAAATTTTTGAAAACCCCGAGAATATAAAAGGTCAGATGCTTACTTCAAGGTAACCATTTAAGCTCACGACTTCCTATTTTGAACGGTAAAATATAGAAAGGTAGGGAAGGTAAAAGGTTAATATCGAACTGATACGAAGTCGTTTTCAGATTTCATCGTTCACCGGACGTCGAAATATGCATACAAATATATCGTAGAGATCAGCACGACGAGACGATCAAAACGGTACACATATATTAGTGGTACGATTGAATTATAAAAACTCGAAATTTTTATACTACGAAAAACGCAAGAAAATCGCAGAAAAATAAGATCGACGGAGCCAAAAATGTTCGAATTTGAAAAAACGACAAACTGACAACTTGCTCAAAAGATGGTTTAGAATTTTTCTATGTAAAAATATTTTCGTTTTGAAAACGTTTTATTTTCATCGCTTTTTAATTGATTAAATTGAAGTAAATTTACGCGCGAAATAAACTTTCATATTTTCGGACGAAAATTTACCAATTGCTATGTTTAACTGAACGCATTCCAAATATCAAGTTTATATTTCAAAATTTTATCGTTTATATTTTTTTTCCACACAAAACGCTTAATTAAATTAAATAAAATCGTTAAAATATCCGGGTTGTTACAAATATCATTTCTAGCATGTCTTTACGGTCGAATGTTTCAGTTGATAAACGCATAAACTTGTACATATGCACTAAAATAAGATTACTACCCTCGAAAATTTTCTAACAATTTTGAATTATGAAATTCAAATATGAAGCAAAAAACAGTTTACATGAGCACTAAAAAGATGAAAGCCACATGTATACTCCTCACGTATATGGTCTATAAATGAATAGTAATAGTATTTCTCTACGATACAATAAAACAAACACATTTCATACAATTAACATGTCAATTGCACTTGTACAAGAAAAAAAAGGTTTTACATGGGTGCTAAAAAGATGAAAGCCACATATATACTCCTTGAGTGGAAATTTTTTTTAGCATGGAAAATTCTTTGTTCTGCATTTTCTTCTCAGCTAGTTCTTTAGCTTTGATAGCCTCTTCTTTATTGCACTCCATTACAATATTTAGTACAACAAACTGAAAATAAAGCAACCATGTTTAATAAAGAATACATTTTTTCACAATATTTTGCAAACCTTGCGATATACTTTTTGACAACATTTTACAAACCTTATGGCATACTTTTGGCACCATTTTACAAACGTTTTTCTACAACTTTCTTAAAATGTTGCGTTATGTTTTTTACTTTTAAAAAGTATACACGGACATTTTGGATATTATCTCCGTAAATACAGTAAATTATAAATTTTAATACATGAATTTTAGCGACACGTCCAAACCGTTTCCATTGAAAATAAGTCAACAAATTATTAACACAAATAATATTTACATTAATTTCAAAGGAACATTCATATCTAAATTCAAATCCAGATGAATTTCACAAAATCCACAAAAACACATCAACGTACACAACATAAAAATATTGCAATTCAAATATTTTTTTATATAAATTACTCAAATAATAATTGGGCTAAATCGACGACGTTACAAGCTTTTGCTTTTTTTCCAGCTTTTGCCAACTGCCTGCATAAGTAACGGTGCATAAATTACAACAATGCATAAATTACAACACATTGTGTATTGATGAGTTAACTAATATGTAACATCCCCTATCTTGAGGCCCAAAGCTAAGCACTACATATAGTTACCTATAGTATTAACTTTCAGCAAGTTTCAAACTTGTGACATCCTGCACCAAAGCCGAATCAATTAACCACTTGGACAAAGGTGCTTGTCAAAATACGGTAATGTTAATGGCATCTATAATATCAGAAGCACATGAATACGAAACAAAATCACAGATTTCAAAAACAATTTTTCTGATTACATTTCACAAAAACATGTTTCATATCCAATTAAATAATCCCAAAAATTTTCCAAGTACAGATTAAATATAATTGTTACAAAATATGCCAAGAGCGACACGTGAAGATGCCCCATTGGATGATCAGAGTACAAAATAGACAAAATCTATCTTAATACATCACAGCGAAATAAAAACATAACAACTCCTAAATTGCTAACATCAGCCTCCTGCTTGTCTTCGAAAATTTTATTCGTCCACCTACTAAAACCTGTAAATCCTCAACTCTCAACATACTCAAAATCAATTTTGAGCACCCGAGATTTTAAGGGGAAAAACATAAACTTCAAGTCAAACATAATGCCTAGTGTGAATAATACTATACATCTCAGTTATCTGATATTAAGTGAGACCACGCCGCTTAGCGGAATAGGTTTTCCTTCACAATATCCTTTTAAAAACATATCTTTTGCAAACCAAATCTTATAACCAAACTGGTTAAAACAATAATATCAATATCATGTAAGCATATAAATCAGGTAATCAATGGACTATCTATTTGAACATTATAGTTTTGTTTGGCTAACTACTAACCTTTGATTGAATCGGGCCTACGAGATAAAATAAACAAATAGTCTAACTTCTATTAGATACTCTTCTGGAGGTCTATCCCTAACTTACTTCTCCAGGGTCAACTGATCCTAATGGTTTTGCGGGCTCACCAATAACCTATCTTTACTCTGTATATTCCTTTCTGTATGTAACGTCATTTTAGTCTTACCTATGACAAAGCCCTACACATTGGATTTTGGACTTATATTGGCTAGGAGCTACTAGCTAAATTATATGGCGCGACCCCATACCAGTCTCATCTAGTATTCTAACATCTGAGCCATTTACTTAGGTCAACTACCACGTTAAATTTTCGTTGAAAACATTTCTTTCAAATTGATTTAACCATTTAAATAATACTACGAGGAAAATATACTCTATGCTTTACTCAAACCACTTTGCCATGTTATATATACTTTACAGAAAACATTATTGATGAAAACATTTGAAACCTATGTTTAAAACCTTTAAACAATCCCTTTCGAAACCTTTGAAAGTACCCATTTCGAAACCATTTAAAGTATCCCTTTCGAAACCGTTGAAAGCACCACTTTCGATACAAGTAAACCACTTTACTTTATAACGTTAGGCCGAAAGGCCAAAACATACCTTTCGAAACCATATTCCACAGACCTTTCGAAAACATTGAAAACATCTCTTTCGCAAGCTTTTTAAAACCTCAGACATCCTCTTTTCAAAACATTTTAAACATGCCTTTCGAAAACATTGAAAATCTTCCATTTAGAACCTTTCGAAAACATTGGGGAACTACCCCTTTGAAATCTTTATCTTATATCTTTCGAAATCATTAAGTCCTTTACATAAATAAAACATTTCGAAAGCGTTGGGTTCAAGTAAAAACATGTGGAACAACTTTTCGAAACCATTCAAAACTATTCCTTTCGAAACATTTGAGTTTAACTTTCAATAGGACAAAAGGCTTTCAAAACAACTAAGTCGAAAACACTCTTTCGAAAGCAATTTCCTAAATAAAAAAAGTGGATGGTGTCGAAACCAATCTCTTCAAAAGCATTGGAGAAGCAACTCAGGGTTTAAAGCGAAAGCATCCATTCGAAGGTATTGCTTCGAAAGGTTGAATACGACAGCTAGGGGTTTTGACCCATTCGAAAGCATTTTCTTAAAACAAAGGCGCAACCTCTTTATAAACCATTATATAAAACTATTTGACTAAGTTGAAAGTTATCTTATTCGAAAGCATTCTCTTCGAAAGCAAAGCAGGTTCATTTCCTTTTAAAAGCAAAACAAGGTTTCGACCCCTTCGAAACCCTTGTTTTGACTCTATGCCTTTCACCTATCTCCAATCCACTATGAACCAAGGATTTTGATACCATGTGTATTGGTTTCGACTAAGGTGGAGGTTGAACTATCTAGTTGAAAGGTGCCGTCGAAAGTGGCGAAACTGCAAAAACATGGTAAAACTGATTTTTAACTTTAAAAGGTAATTCTTTTTCAACTAGCCTGCTTTGTTTGTCAACATATAAATGGTTGCTAATTGCTTTTCGAAAATATTTTCAAAAACTGCTGCCGAATTTTCAAAAGTAAATAATTTAAAACATTTACAAATTATCCCTTCTTCTTTTATAAACATATAAAACATTTAAGTCACATACCTTAAATAATTTTATATGCTTATTAAAACACTTAGGAAAATTCTCCAAAAATTAGCATAAATCACTTTTAATATGTTTTCTAACATATTTGAATTTCTGACCCAAAACATATATATAATAGCCGTAATTAATTTTAAACCCAATTAACTATTTTCTTCACTAGAAAATTCATAATAAATCCACGATATTTCAAAAAATTATGAAACTTGAAACCCATCTCCAAAATATTATTTTTGACCTTATATAAAAATCGCAAGGAATTTGCATGTAATTTAATATGATTTTCACTTTAAAACTTATCATAAAATCCATATGAAATAGCATAAATTATCAACAAGCATATATATTCATTTTAACAATCAAAACATGGCAAACACTTGCAAAATAATTCGGATCTCAATCTAAAACCGAAAATAAGAAAACATGAGATGTAACATATTATTCACCTTTAGCTTGTGATCAAGGAGTGGAGATTTGATCTTGGATTAAGTTGGTTAAGCTTCTTCCTCTTGATTTAGCTTTCTTCTTCTTACTTCCCCCTAATGGTGGCCGGCCACTCTAGTATTTAGTTTTTGATTTGAACGTGAAAATGAATGTGTATGAGGGTTTAGGGTATAAGGATTTGACTTATTCCTACTTTGCCCTTCATCTACTACCCTAACTTTGTTTATTTTATTTTTCCTTAGTTCATTTGTTTAAGTTGGCATGGCTGCCCCTTATTTACAGAAATATCAATCCCTTAACCATTTTGTTATTTCATTTAATTTAACTAATTAAATGTCCTAAATAATGTTAACCAAAATTAGGACATAATAATAGTGGTCAAACATTATGATTTGGGTTTAGATGGATGAGCATCAGTAATCAAGGACGCACTCCAATACATTTAATATTTTCAAGAGCAAGAAAAGAAACTTGTGGTTGAGATCAATGGGTTGGAATTAAGCAAGGCACAAAAAACAATGTTTCTTAACAAGTACAACAAAATTCTAACCAGATTATACTTCTGTGTGTTGCTAAAATGCAACCAAGTTAAAGGTAAAAATGATAAAAAGATTTTACCTTAATGAATTTCAATTTAAAATCAAGGCTCCCAAAGCGGCGAGTGAGTTTAAACTCTTCTCGAATATACTCTAGTATCTGGGAATAGTTTGCATTCTTCAATGCAATTTATGATCTAGTTATTATAAACAAAGAAAATATAGTTAGCCAGTTCTTTTAGTAGAATGGCCTATAAACAAATTAAGCGAGAGTAAAGTCGGTCAAGATTATATCTAGCAAGAGTTAATGCCTTCTGAGTTCAGGAACGCGAATGACAAATAAAGTTTAATATATTTGAATAGTGAATGATGATTCACATTCATAAGGGATCCAAATATGAGTCAAAATACAAGACAGAACATACTATTATTAAGAATAAAATGAACATATCGCTTCTCTTTGCATTTAACTATTTGCATACAATTACAATTTTTATATGAAACATTCAAATTTATCCTTAAAACAAAATTGCAGACAAAAAAGTATGGATATGTACTTCAGCAATAATGAAACAGTGAAAATAAAAAAAATTGATTAAACACAAAGTGTTCTTTGTATGATATTCCTATAATCAATGTGTAATGAGTCTAGAAAATATTCAAAACTTTTGATTTCTTATAGCTAACCAACTTAAATGCCCAAAGCACACTCTATATGGAACATACAAGCTACTTCACATGCACATGTAAATATTATGACAGATATATATATGATAATGTTCTTCCATGCAACTTTTTTTTAGAACATTGTCATACAAAAAATATAAATACATAATTAATGATAATATTTTACTAGTTTAAATTATATGTTCCAGATATATTCCTATTATTTCACTTAATATGGTAATCGTTTGATATCACACAACCAAACTGTAAATGCACCAAGCACTAACCTGTCAAAAAGCCCAAGTTTAATATTCACATCAGCAAGATTTGAATTGTCCTTCCCTATAATTTAGAACAACTTCTTTCTTTTCATGTTGAAATTTCCTATCTTTTCCATACCATGATTTATAGTTGTAAATTCTTCTACCATATCATCGACCTATTATAATAGAAAAGCAGCCATAATATCATTATTAGGTGTGCATCCCATATGTTGCTTTACATCTCATAAATTTTATGTCCACGTGGACGATCAAATAGAACAAACTTATATTTTATATGATTATACCTGACGAATATAGTAATCAAGGGCAACGCTTTGGCCTAGTACACTTCCAATAATGCGTATACCGTCCACATCCAATATTTTAAGAAATATATTTTCTGCCTCCTTGCATTCATGTCATCAACAATGGTCACTCAACTACAACATAATCACATATAAAAGTACCATGAAAGTCTGAGTCTAGTAAGTACAAAAATATTCAAAGTAACTGAACAAGTAAACAAAACAAACTATAAGCAGACATTTTGAACTCACAACTTTGAGAAGACATTTTGTCGAACACTTGCATTGACATGCTTATTTCGCCGCATTTGGAGTACAAACTGAGCAATGAATTATTCACCAACACGTCGCGGGAAATACAAACGTCGCATCTATTAAAAATGAAGGCATGGGGCCATATATTGAGGGAGATGGACCCCAGTCCCGTGCATGCGCACAGGACGCTCTACAACGTGTAGACTTTGGGCTTTAGGTCCGACTTTATCATCATGTCCCTGACGAGTTCAGGGGTGGTTTCGTAATCTTCGCACGAGGAATTGAAATCCACGATCACGTTCCACGACGCTTGGTTCTTGCTTTCGATATCGTCGAAGATGAATCTAGCTTCAGTCAAGCAATTATAGGAGGTGTAGAAGTGGATGAGGGTATTGGAGATGAAGTGGTCACTGGAGAGGCCGAGGTTGAAGATGTGGGAGCGGAGTTGGGACCCTTCGGAGAAGGCGAAGGTAAAGGCGCACGACTTAAGGACAAAAGGGAATGTGTGATTATCGGATGGGAAGCCCAATAAGAGCATTTGGAAGGAGAGAACGATGGATCGAGTGGGCTGTTTAGAATGCGCGTGGGCGCGGATGAGGGAGTTGAAGGAGAAGGAGGTGGGGAACTTGGATTTGAGAATGGGTGACTTTGTTCAAGGGATTTGTACATCAAAATGAAATTTTTGTATTTGAAGCCAAAACATTAGGCCCCGTTTGTTTTAATTTTTAGTTTTTGGTTTTTAGTTTTTGAAGTCCATTTTCAGTTTTTCATTTTTTAATGTTTTTAATATTTTGAAAAATGTATTTGGTACAGCTGTTTTGAAAAAACAGTTTTTAAACTAAAAATCAAAAATGAGATTCCAAAATAAAAATGATAATTTCAAATTTGTGTAGAATTTGGCTATAAAATATACAAACGAGTGAGCTAATATCATTTCTAGCATGTCTTTACGATCGAATGTTTCAGTTGATAAACGCATAAACTTGTACATATGCACTAAAATAAGATTATTACCCTCGAAAATTTTCTAACAATTTTGAATTATGAAATTCAAATATGAAGAAAAAAACAGTTTACATGAGCACTAAAAAGATGAAAGCCACATGTATACTCCTCACGTATATGGTCTATAAATGAATAGTAATAGTATTTCTCTACGATACAATAAAACAAACACATTTCATACAATTAACATGTCAATTGCACTTGTACAAGAAAAAAAAGCTTTTACGTGGGTGCTAAAAAGATGAAAGCCACATATATACTCCTTGAGTGGATGTTTTTTTTAGCCTGGAAAAATTCTTTGTTCTGCATTTTCTTCTCAGCTAGTTCTTTAGCTTTGATAGCCTCTTCTTTATTGCACTCCATTACAATATTTAGTGCAACAAACTGAAAATACAACAACCATGTTTAATAAAGAATACAATTGTACCGGAAAGAAAGTTCTTAAATGTAATAATTACTTTAGGCAAATTCTGGTCATAAACAAACATTTACATAGCATACATAACATACACAAAAAATATAGCAAATTTGTATACACCATATTTTACTTCAAATATACGAGTTTATTCTTTTTTTCCCTCTCTTAACATACACCATATTTTATTCTTACCTAAACATACACAAGAAAAGGACAGGTCTGTTGTAGATGAATCTTGGTGGTCAAATAGAATTAACCAGTATTTTACTCATAATTATAAAAACTAGAAGAAATTTGGCCTATATAACATGTGGATACAGAAAACTTCAGTCTTAGTAAATAGCATAATGATAGGATTAAAATTAATGTAATAAACCTAGCATTTTATTCTTATAAGCACTAGTCTTACTATTAAAAACGTGCCAGATCAACAAAGAGTTTTGAAGTAATGTATTATACTAGGATGCAACTGATGGAGGATGCTACGCTTGTTAAGTGTAAGTGGGTGGATGATATAGACAAAACGGTGACAGAAATGAGAATAACTACATGGTGGACAATCAAATCAGTTAGTGTAACTCAACAATGACAATAACTATGGATGACTTGGCTACAATCGCCTAAAATAATACACAACAAGAGGAAACAACACAGCATAAACAAGGGTAAACAACTTCATGAATTATGTTTTCAACTCAATCAAAACAAATTTACAAAGTAATCCAGATTCTGGACTAATTATTCAGGTTGAAACATGAGTGTTTTATATGTAGTATGCTTTCTTATAAAGCAATAAAATGTCAAAATCAATATAGCACCATTTCTGACAAAAACAGCAACAAGTCATACAAGCTTAGAGTACCTGAATAATCAACTTATATGAATGAAGTCTAACCTGATAACATTCACAATATTTCTTCAAGCAGCTTGACTTCTTACAGTTGCATCTAGCTTGACTTCTTACAGCAGCTTGCAGCTTCTTTTACGGGTTTACCGGAAAGACAGTCTGAATAAAGCTCAAGAAACGCTCTGAATAGAACCGAGGATCAACTGCCAAGATGGATAGGGAGTCGGATTGAAGCAACTTGTATGCATGCTCTATTCTTTTACTCATGTTATAATCTTGCAATATATCAATTATTCCTAAATATAGTATTACATCATACACTTTATGGAACATTTGAGTATCATCTTTATTTGGAATATGCTCTGCTCTTGCAGGCATGTTAACTCCCAACTGAATCTGAAGTCTGGTCAAATCACATTAATACTATCAAAACACTTATCAGCAAGTACAAAACAAATATTTGTTAATCATGATATATGTCGAATACCATAAAGTATGTCCTAAGGAATTTTTAACTGAATGGTTGTAACATGGACTGCGCAAAATTATCTACCTAAAAGAACTTAAAAATCTAATGAATGATGCCTAATGTACAACTATAACTATGACTATGATAACAGTTTATGACACACCTTGCAGTACCAGGAAGCAAGAGATCAACTTCTTCATCACCAGCAGCCGAAGCCCTAAGTCGACTTATTTAACCGGATTTAGGCCAATAAGTTTGTAAACATTGCCCACAAGTGACACCAATTGAAGAAATACCCTGAAAGCAAATTATGTTAACGATAGGAAATAAAAAACAAAAAAATTGCAAATCGTGAAATTTCAACAGAAATACAAACCTGCTGTTTAACACCAAGAGGTCGAATGTCACCATAAGTAACATTCCAATTGAAGAATCTATAAGGTGCTTTCGATAGAGGAAGCAGAAGAGAAAGCATAGACAGCGAAATTTAGGGTTGAAGGGGGATTTAGGTTTAAAGCGGAGGAAGCAGAAGAGAAAGCAAAACCTAGATTCACAAAAATAAATCAAAGGGATTGGCAAATCATTTTTGCTTAACCCTATATATTATTAATTTGAAGCAAACGAGATAACTGTGAAAAAAAAGTCGAGTTTACCTGATTTTGGGATAAAATTCGAAGAAGAAGGCGATTTTGCTCCCGACCTAATTTAAGATTTCGCGGCCGTAGAAGATAAGCAGGGTTTTGAAGCGTTTGTTTTGTGTTTGAATTTTGGGTTTTCAGGCTTTTCACTTTGGGCTGAGAATGGGGAAAAACAAAAAAAAAACTGTTTTCAATTTTCTTTGTTTAAGCCCATTTTGGAAAATTACTATTTTCAAAAATGAATTTTCCAAAATGGTAAAGCAAACAAGTTTTCATTATTTTGTAAAATTAAAAACTAAAAATACTCTGAAAATGGGTAACCAAACAGGCCCACAAGTTTCATTTTAGAGCCAAACAAAATTTTGTATGTGTCTTTAGATTATTTTAATCATCGAGCAAATTAGACATGAGTATTGAGATTTGCAACGTAATATTTATTTTTCAAATTTTGAATATCTTTAACATTTGAACTTTTTAAAATTTTGAATGTTTTATAAAGTTTTAAATTTATTTTAAGCTTCAGTTTTTAAAATTTTAAAATTTGTGAAAATTTTAAAATTTTGTTTTAAATTTTAGGAATACTATAAAATTTATTTCAAAAACTCTCAAAATTTTAACTTTTTTGAAATATTAAATATAATTATCAATTCTAATTATTAAAATATTAAGTGCTATATTTTAAATATTACTTCATAATTACTAAAGATCACTTTACCACGGATTGATAGAGATCGATTACTAAATGGGGTTAAGAGGGAAATGAAAATTAAGCAGGAAATCAAATACTAAATATGTCACTTCTTAATAACGAGTGTAATGGCATGCGCTTTGCACGTGAATTGGTTTTTTTTATATATTGTATATGTTTAAATCAGTCAAAAAAATAATTTTTTATTTTCAAGTAATATTTTGTAAAGAAGTATTTTGAATCTGTAAAAAAGGTTTAATTTTAGATCCTATTTTTAGAAGCGTTTTGAATTGTAAAGCATATTTAGTTAATAGATCCTACTTTTATGGGCATTTGAATTTGTAAAATAAATTTAGTATTAGATTCTATTTATAAGTAATTAAGATTGAATAATATATAGAGGGGCATTTTTGGTAGTTCACGTTGATACCAAAAAAGTGTGACACCAAAGCTATTACAACTATTATTAAAGATTAAACATTAATTATAAATTATCGAATATTCACGTTAATTATTAATTATTAATTGTTTAATAGAAATTGTTTAATAGAAATTGTTTAATAGTAATTGTTAATTATTAAATATTCCCTCTTATTTATTAATTATTAATTATCAATTGTTACTTATTGTTTGTTAATTAGAATTGAATATTAATTATTAAATACTAATTATTAAGTACATATTATTAGTTGTTAATTATTATTGTTTGTTGGAAGTAGGACATGTACGAACTAAGATCAAATGCACTTATTCATCATTATATTATATACTACGTAATAAATATTAATTATTAATCATCAAAGATTACTTATTAGTTATCAATTATTTAATAGTAGTTATTAATTATTACTTCTTATTTATTAGTAATTAATTATTACCTGTTACTTCTTAAATATGATTGAATATTAATTATTAATTTAATTATATTTGTTAATTATTAAATGTAATTAAGAAATGTTACTATAATTTACTAATTATTAACGATTAATTATAATAAATTACTAAATATAAAAAATAATTATCAATTATAAATAAAAATTAGTAATTAAATTATTTATTAATATCAATGGTTATAAATTACAAATAATTACTCATCTAAGTTTTCATTTATAAATTATTAACTACAAACTATCATTTATAAATTATTCAAGTAAGTTTTAAATATTTGTTATTAACTATAAGTTATTAAAATATTTTAAGTAATACAAAACATATTCATAAAAAAATTACGTAAACCTATGAGTAAAACTAATTTTAAAAAAGCTGTAGTTAATTAATATCTAGTTGCAAATGTTTTTACAACTTTTTAAACTGTTGTTAAAAGGTAACTATGACAATGTTTACAACAAATGTTTTAAAAAAGAGGTTTTTACAACATTTTTGGTAGAAAAGTTGTATAATGTCATCTTTTACAACATTTTCTGAAAAGAAGTTGTAAAAAGACGCTTTTTACAATGTTTTTCGGGAAAACATTGTAAAAGGTGTTTTTACAACATTTTAAATAGAAACGATGTAAATTAAACGTTGTAATAAGCTAATTTTTTTTTAGTGTGTGGAAATATATGAGCCAAAGTAAGGGTCTGGATGTGGGACAAGACGTTGGCTATTCGAATGACGGCAGGTTGGGTTGCGCGGGCTAGCCCATCTTGTACCTGCGAGAAAAATGAGCCACATTTTGGTCCCCCAACTTTGTGGCCGTGAGCAGATGCGAACTTATCTATCATGCATTTAATGTCACATTTAATGCTGCTACATGTGTTTTTATACCATTGGTGAAGGCAGATTATTTTCCCAAACGTTGCAGAGACAATTCACTTTTATGCTTTGGGATGTGATTGAAAGAACATGGCCGATCTACAATGGGTGAAATGAGTAAATTCAAAAAAATCTCTTATTTAGATTATAGTGGCCTATGAAATCTAAAGGGTTTTACTATATCCAATCTGGTTATTAAATTAAAATGATATTTTAATTCACATTATTTTATATTTGTTAACCAACCATATTAATTACTTCAACTAAAAGGTTATTTGGATATATCATTTATACATCCAATAATATAATAAGATAACATAATGTGATATTTAAACAAGTGTGTATATACATATAGATATTGGGATTTGTATCCATTGTACATATATACTTACATACACATATGACAATTTCATATGAATATCAGGAATATAAATGCCAAAATATATGCATATGTTTGAATATGACATAATATGTGTATATGGTTTGTATATAGATATTCATACTATCGTATTTATGTGTGTGTGTGTAGTTTAGAGACGCACACATGTGTGTGATATTTTGTTGCCACATTTCCACGCTTCAACTCAAACCTAACTATAGTCGTTCAATTGATGTTATTCCATAATTTTACTATAATTAAAGTGGAGTGTTCACACCGAACTTCAACAGTATTCTCAAGTCGAGAGAACTGTGTAATATCACCACTTCAAGATTTCCTAGTTGACCTTAGTTGTTATTAGCCAACAGAAAACTCTTGAATGAGTCATTGCATAGTTATCCAATAACTATTAGTACATAACCCCTTGATGCCCCAATGTCTAACATTTGAAGAGCGTTACATACTCTGCTCTCAATGAATGTATCGATATCATTTCTTAAAACATCTCCACCGAGAATATTTAAAATAAACTGTTATTTTATATTATGATTAATTTATTACGATTGCAACTATTTAAAACTAGAATCACATAACATTTTAAGGATTTTCTCATTTATATACTTTAAATAATTACTTAATTAATTATATCACTATAATACAAAGTATATAATAGAAACTAAACACCATTGTAATGAACAAAATCAATCACAAAGTTATATATATGTAGAAAAATACATAATTGCCCTTAGAGCATACCCTAACTCTACCAATCTTTCACTTACACTTGGGATAAATTATAGAATCTTATTCACATTCCTTCGATTATTTTTCTTAAAACTGTTTGAGCTACTCCTTCGTCAATGGATATGTTATATTATCTTTAATTGTAATGACCTGCAAATCTAACGTTGTTAATATTAAATTAATTTAAAACATATTTTTAATTAAAAGATGAATCAACCATCACATTTGTAACCATTGCAAAGGCCTTTCCGAGCTGATCAATTTGGTATATAATTTTTATGGATTTGGAGCATGATTTGCGAAATAGAGGCATTACGGTGTTGAAATATAGTACATGGCCACTTTTGGGCCGAACGGTTATATAGAACTGAACCCTCCTCGTTGCCTATATAATTGATGTTAAGAAACCTTAGAGAGTAGTGATCATATCAGTTCTCCTTCACTAATCCTAAAATACTCTCTAATCCCCTTCTAATGGAGATTATTTATTAGCGGCAAAAATGACCACCAACGCCCAATTGTATGTGAAAGCACCAATATCCAATATTTAGATCCAAATAGAGAAATACAAGTTCACAGATCACAGAATAGATTGTAGAAAAGTAAACGAACACACAAGTTTTATAGTGGTTCGACAAACTCTAACCAACATCCACTTCGATGATCTTTTATTTATACTGTTTGATTACAGTTACAGATTTTTTTGCCTTAGAAAAATAATGGACGAAGTGATAATAAGTAATGATGGAGGGCCAAAAGAAGATCCAATTGGAAGAAGAAAAAGATCCCTTGTAATGAGCCAAGTCTACTATATTTATAGGTAAAGACGTGCATGGATTGGGCTAAAATTTCACCACAAGAACCTCTAGCGTAGTACAACCTGATCCACCAATTTTTAGATCGATCGCACGGCATTGGAATGATCAGTGTTGATCGTTTGTATTAGCTCCAATGGGGTGCGATCATCTTTGTGGGTCCTCCATGATGTTAGCTACTTGCTCTCCAAAGTGCGTGTAATTTCGACTTACTGTTTGTGAGGTATAGAGTTTCCATGGAGTCGAGTTGAAAAATGGAAATATGGAAGATAATTCCAAATTTTCTCCTTTTGGGGTGTGATCAATTCGGTGGGTCCTTCATTATGTTAGCTACTTGCTCTTCTAATTTCGTGCCATTCTGACTTACCATTTGTGAAATATCATGTTTTCTTTGGAGTTGGGATCATTCCGATTGAAATGATATGACCGTTCAAGAACGATATAGGACGATTATTCAAGTTTCTCCAAATGATGTGCGAATGATATGGTAGGTTCCTTTACATAATATTTTACTATTCCCAAAGTTTCATGTCACTCCAACTTTACGTTTGTGAGATATTGATCGATCATCATTGATTTGAATTATTTTCTAAATCGATCCATATGGATCATGACCGGTCAATCCAACTTCATCACACGGCCCGGAAATCGATGATGTGGGTCCCTCATAGCATAATGTAGCTATCCTCCAAATTTCATGTCGATTGTATTTGTAGATTTCGAGTTATAGATCGATCATCGTCGAAAATCGCCAAAACGATCGTCGAAAAACCCTCATCTGGGTTGACCTGAAGTGAGACCCAAAGTAATTACCTTTCTGACTCGAAGCAGGTGCTGAAAATTATGACCAGGGTTAGACCTAGATAAAGTCCAATTTTTCTCCAAGAAAACGTGATTCTAACTCCAAGCATAAAAAAAGATTGGTGTCGATCGTTTTTCTCCAAGCAAACATGCATCTGACTCCAAGCATTATCCAACACTTTAAATTTCTGCCTCTAAGCGAACCTTGCGCCGACTCAAAGCAAGTAACAAAATTTTCTGGGTCTGACTCTAAGCAAATTACCACTGATCCGATCGATACCGATTCGTCTTCTTTTGTCCATAACTCAAGCATACGAACTCCAATCGACTTGAAATTCAGAATGTAGCCTTTCTTGTCACTCCATATTAGCTGTACCTTGATTAGGTCAGAAATTAGAGATCCAATCTGATCCGTTGCCTAGGTGAAATGCCAATTCCATACTTAGGCATTTTTTGAGTATTGTCCATCGGAATCCATTCAACTATGGTCCATAGTGTCAACTGTAATCGATTTTCAATTCATCTATTTTAGCCGAATTCGTGGTATCCCAGCCTGATCAAAAGGCAGGATAACATTATTTGTAATTATTTTCACTAATTACAAAATGAAAAATATGACAAATCGCAAATCATCTGGAAAGTATGCCTTATAATACGTCACTTAATAAGACATGATAGAACACAGTGATAAAGTTCATTTTTTGAGATTCAGTTGTATCGGGCCTGGATATTTGATAGAAGGTGTGGAATTGTCAGAAAATCCAAAACTGTCGATTCCCGGTTTTTGATTCAATGGTGAAGTGACAACCAATCGAAAATCGGGAAGTACCATTACATAGAGGGTAAAGAACGAGACATATCGATGATGGTCAATCGTCTCAGATTGAAGTGACATGGCCGAAAATTTTTGAGGAAAAGGGGAACCCTCATGGCGGGGGAGAGCCACAAGTAGGGTCATAGAGGCTCTAGTAGGGTTGAGTGGAAGGCACCAACATGGGTAGTGCACTGGTGGGTTCTGATCGACCAATGATGCCCTGGAGTAGATAGAATTTGCGGTCAAAGTTGGACATAGGCAGTGTTAACTAGTGGCTTTGATTTGGAAAGAAGAGGAAAATTTTAAGTTAGGTCCCTATGTTTTGATTAATGAAAATTGAAACTATAATAACCCTGATTTCAACGACGTAAAATGAATCAATTTAACTAAAATAAAATATTAGAATTCGATTTTTGATAAATATTATTTTGAAAATAAATTCTTATTTATTTGGAATCTATTTAATAAAAGATTTGTTATATTAAATTGAATTATGTTAATAAATTCTTTTCCGATAGTATTTTGAAATTGAACAAATGTTTTAATTAAATATAAAACATTTTTTCAAAGTGTAAATAATTGTTATATGATTAAAATAGTAAATAAATAAATAAAATAAAAATATTTTTGAATGCTTTGGAAATTGTTTATGGTGTTTTAAAATTTATTTGAAGTATATTATAAATAAAAACAGTTGGGAAATAAAATGATTTGTTGGAAATTGTTTTGGAAATAAATGTTGTTTTAAAATTGGAAATAGAGATTTTCAAGAGTAATTGAATGCATAAATTTTTTTAAGAAAGGGATTTTAATAATATTTTCCAAAGAGGAATTTCTTTTGTAAAGTGAAATTGAAATATTTTTGAAGGGGATTTTTAGAATATACAATATATTTTGAAGATAAATTAAATTGTGAAATATTTGAATCGATTTGAGAGTTTGGAGTAGCAATTCAATTTTGTATATGGTTTGATTTGAAATAATTTATACTGAAATTTATTGTGTTTTAATTCTATATATTGAGGAGGTTGAATAAACAGATTAGTCACATCGGGTGGTATGAAAGCTCGGTAATATTTTTTCGGTTATTTTATTGATTTATATTATAGAATATTTTTTGTTTGAAGAATGTAGTTTACTAGCTTCTAGTAAACCATCGAGTAAGACCGAGTGGTATGGAATGCTCAAGTAATACTTGTTCAATTACTATTAGTGAGTAGATATCACTTATATTTTGGAGATGGGTTAGGAATTTTGAAATCGTTTGGAGGTGACTCATTATAGCTTAATAGTCGAGAGTTCTATTACTCTCCAAAAGCTACAAGCTGGAGATATGTTGGGATTTATAGATTTAACCACTTAGGATTGACTAGCCAAGTGATTTATTATTTAGTCTTAAGGCTAGTAGTCGAGGAATTATTATGTAGTACGCTCTCATTAGGATGTATGAATTCGAGAGTAATTATCATTATTACTATCATTACGACTCATCTCGTCGAGAGAATTTCATTATATCCTCTAAGAGCTAACTAGTCGAGTGTCATTATCTACACTTAGGGCTAGTAGTCAAGGATTTGTTATGTTGATATGCTCTCATCTGGACTCATATAGTCAAGACCAGTTGTTGTCACACTTATTAGGACTCCTAGAGTTAATATTTGATGTGGCTCTCATTAGGACTCATCGAGTCGAGAGTATCAGTTATCACTCTTATTTGTGTTGAACATGCGCTTTGCGCTTATATGATTTTTGTTTGATGATAATAAACATATATATATTCAGTTAAATGTATTTGTTAATATACTATTTATTTTCACGGATTAAATAAATATTTGCTGAATAAAATAAATAACACAGATTTTGAATTCAAACGAATATTCTATTCAAACAAATATTTATTACAACTTTGAACAGTACAATTTCAAGCTATTTACAGTACAACTTTGATTACATCACAATTCAATTTACATAAATTCCTCACTACATATCACTCACACTCGTATTTGTTTTCAACTGCATTCCAGTTTGAATCCAGCACCTGAGCAATCTGCAAAAATATTCACTAACGCAGTAAAATTGAAAAAGAAATATTTTTGCAATATAAAATAAAATATGATTTTTGAAAATACGATTTGCCTCAGTTATTTGGGTTGTTCGTCATCATTTAAATTTGAATTCATCATACACGAACAACTTGTGACATACACAGTGTATCACTGTATATGCCACAAGGCCGTGCACGCCGATATATACACTTGATAAAACTACAGGAACAGGTGAGCATAGGTCAAACCCAAATGAAAAGCCGGGTTCAACTCACGTGCAATAACATAAATGTCACAACTCTCAGCACAAGGTCAAACCCGAGTTTTAAAACTGGATTCAACTCAGGTGCAAATCAAAAAGTACACATGAATGCTATGTTCAAACATGACACAGCCTCAAACCAGCATCAAAGCAAGTACAACTGCAACTGTCGACCAAGTGACAATGCAAGCAAGATCAACACAGCAGCCAACATATTCACCAATGAATCATCAAAGAGTGCAACAGGGATGAATACAACATGAAGCACAGCAACTCAAGGAGATAGTCGACCAATAGTATCAAACTCATGTATGAAACATCAAATACTCGAGCTCAAGACAGTACAACCCAAGATGCAAATGTACAAATGCTCAAACTCAGGTGGACAACATATCAAATGAACAACATACATGCAACTTGAACTTCACAATGAAACATTGAAACTGACTCGAACAAAACAGTGGCACATGAATACAAGATGGTCAGACCAAACAGCAATACAAGTCGAGATGAACATAAAATCAAACTGCAACAAGACCAAACAATATAAGGAAAGAACTCGACTAAGTACAAGTGCAACAAGCAATGCTCAAGACCACACAGTGCACATATGAAAAGTATAGACTGGCATCAAAACCAGTTCAACAATTGAGTACAATATGCACAGAAGCAAAATCCAATTAAAATACCAACTGCAAATATCCATGGCCGAGCATTGAACAAGACTACAAATACAAAGCAACAAGAGAACCAGACCAGTGACATGTGGATAGTGAAAATCAAATAACCAAACTACTCAAATGAATTCGATCAAAGTGTAGAAGCAAATGTCTTTAAGAAGCAGTGCAAACTCAAACAAGTAAGTGCAGCTGTGAATTACGAAGTGGCAAGCTACAAACACCTGTGGAACAACAGTATCAATAACAAGTACAGTGTTCCTCAAAGATGAATTCGAGCTAGAAACCAATGAACATGCAGTCAACTCAAGTACATCAACTACAAGATCAACTCGAAGCAATTGACTACAAACAGCAGGCGAGCTCGAAGTAGTGACAGTAAGCAATGTAGCAACATGCAAATAAAACCAACAAAATACACAAACAATGCCAGAGACTAATCTCACAGGGGTCAGAAAGCCGAACTTAATCCAGAAGGTCAAAGGAGTAAATAACATAACAGTGAAGTCAAATTCAGTTGAACAATGCCAAGACCGAAGCCAGCAGTACAGAAAATATAGAATGAAATCAACATGGTCAAAGCAAATCAACGCAGTGATAAAAATTCAAGTGCGTATGAAGTATTGACGAAGTAAAAAATCAACACCGTGATGAGCATGACAATTCAGAGCCGCAATTCAAAGCCGTGGGTATCAAGCATCAGAAATATACGATTATGAACAAGTCAGAGAAAATCCCAAGCATCCAAGCATAATCAAACGACCGATCAAACAATAATGACAGATTCAAATATATTTAGACGAACGGAAAATAAGTGGATCGAACTCTATAAATTGAAACCATCATCGGCAAATTTAAGTATCGAGTTCAAGTACGAATACACAAAAGTACCAAAGCATAAAATTACATACCGAAGCAAGGAGATGAAATCGATCCAAATTGAAGAGCCGTGAGAAAATCAAAGAGCATCAAAGCCTACTATCAAACGGTGACGTGCGGCGCTTCAATTTGCACAAAGCCCTAATTTCGCCAAAAAGGAACGAACAAAGATACAACAGAGGCCGCCATATTTTCACAAGCCACAGGAAAAAGGAACGAGCTGACGGGTTAAAGAAAAGAGAATAGGGCCGGCCTATTTTAATTTTAAAAGGGCTTTAGTATATTTTTAGATAGGGTTTAAGTGTTAGTTGTCTTTTAATTGTTGTTTTTATTTTTCAAATCAAAACTTGGTAAATCACCACCTAGGGAGTAGATAGTGTCAGATTGTCTAGTTAGAATTAGTTCAGTGAGCAGGGTGTGCGAGTTTGCAAAACTCTATAGGCGGGAGCAGGGTGTGCGAGTCTAGTAGAGTATTTGTGAGTGGGAGCAAATGTTTGCAAGTCTAGTAGAGTGTTTGTAAGTGGGATACTGTTTAATTCTAATAGAAATCTGGGAATGCAGCAGTAGGCAGGGATTGCCGAAGCTGGGTAAATTTTGTGTGTGATTTACTTTTCAGCATATTTATTTCTGCAGTTTGTTTCTGTGTTTAAATCGATAAAATTTGCTATAACCCTATTCACCCCCCTCTAGGGTTAATCTAGATCCTACAATTTGGACTTAATTGAGTTGAGAGTAGTTGTTGTCACTCTCGTGAGGAGCCTAGAGTCGAGAGTACTAGTTAATACTCTTATTAGGACATATATAGCCGAGAGCACTTGTTGAGAATCTCTGTCATGGGGTACATGCCATTATGGAGAGCGCGTGAATCAGACCCAACAAATAGGCTAGTTATCCATCCTTGAAGTCCTGATTGCGAGCTCGCACCCTAGATCCATGATGTCACCTTGTTGAGTTTGTAGGCTAGGAGTCATTCTCTCATTAGAGCCATGGCCCCGAAGTCACTTAACGACCAGTAGTCTGTTACCAAGGGAAAGTAGGAATTGTGGCCTATGCTCGGTGTAGTCCGGCAACATGTTTATGTTTTGAAATGAATATGAGTTTCATGATTCCAGGAGTAATGTAGGGACTGTAGGAAATGGGCTGCGGTCATTAGCATTTCCTAAAGCAATGATGTGGTATGTCGGCCTCCCATCTAGATGACTTAGGTAGATTGATTTTATAGGAGGTATTTGATATTATCACCTCATTTGAGACAATGATCATATGAAATTAGATACTAGCTACGTATTAGTCTGTCATTTGAGATACACTAACTCGAGACAACTACATGTTGTCTATCTATAACATTATAGACATGTTGTTAACTTGTTTTTCATTCTTTCATAAGAGTATATGGCTTAAAGATCTCCTTTTTGTATGATTTGTTGTTTCTATTTCCTAGGACCATTCAGTCGAGAGTTTAGCGTCTTTAAGGACTGGGGGTTGAGATATATTATTTTTTACATTGACTATTTGATTGATTTTGATATTTATTGTGTTTGAGTTTCTTGATATCTCTGAGAGCCTAACAGTTGGAAGTTATCACTTCCATTAGGGTTGTAGGTCAAGATAATTATTTGGATAATGTTTTCAATATTCTTTATTGATTGTGTTTTACTTGAGATTTGGATTTCTAGCTATCTCCTAGGATTAACAGTCGGAAGAGTTTACTTCTATCAGGACTGAAAGTCGAGATAGTATTCTTGGATATTGATTTCCGTACATGGTTTGGATTTCATCCTATTTGGATTTCACACTTATGGTTTAGGTTCTATGGCTTGAATGTCGGAAGTTTTTACTTCTATTAGGGCTGTAAGTTGAGATTTGATGCTTTGATTACTTATTTGGGATTCTATGTTTCTTAATCTTTCTTTTTGTAACGACCCTAATTTTGAATAACATTTTTTAGGACATTTAATTAGATAAATAAAATAAAATAATGTAAATGGTTAAGGAATTGAGATTCGAATATAATAGGGTACCCATGCCTAATTAACCAATGAACCAAAGGGGAAACAAAATGAAATAGGTAAGGGTAATAAGATAAGGGAAAAATAGGAATAAGTTTTATCTTTATATCCTAAAACCTCATTCCATCTTTATTTACAAACATTCACAAACAAAACTAAATTTAAGCTTGGCCGGCCACCATTAGGAGAAAACAAGGGGAAGATCAGCGAGAACTAAAGAGGGAAGCTTAATCAAATAAATTCAAGAGCAAATCTCAAACTCCTAAACCCTCATTTCATAGAGATGAATTTCAAGTTTCATAATTTTCCGAATTGTTGTGGATTTATTATAAATTTCCTAGTAAAGAAATTGGGTAAATTGAGTTCAAATCAATTTCGGCTATTATATATTAGCTTTGGGTCAGAAATTTAAATATGTTAGAAAACATATTAAATTTATGGATTTTTTGAAGAATTTTCCTAAGTGTTTTATTAAGTATATAAAATTATTTAAGGTATGGGAATTAAATGTTTTATATGTTTATAAAAGGAGAAGTGGCAATTTGCTAAATGTTTTAAATTATTAATTACTGAATTCAGTGGCACTTTTTGGAAAGGTTTTGGAAAAGAAATTGGCAACCAATTAGATGTTGATAAATAAGGCAGGTTAGTTAGATAGATATTACTTTAAAAAGTTAAAAATCAGTTTTTGTAAAGGATTGTTGTTTTGCCACTTTCGGCAGCACCTTTCGAACCCATGCCACCGCTTCTAACCTAGTCGAATCCAATACACATGGAATCAATGGTTTGGTACGTGGTGGATTGGAGAAAGGTGGTAGGCATAGAGTCAAAACAATGCTTTCAAATGGGTCGAAGCCATTTATTTGCTATCAAAAGAGATGTCGCTTGCCTTGCTTTTAAAAGAATGCTTTCAAAAGGGTTTTAATATAGCTTTCGAAAGAGGTTTCCGTTTTTTGTTTTAAAATAAGCTTTTGACCGGGTCGAAACCCATACTGCAGCATTCTACCTTTCGGCCTAGTTAAGCCTGCTTTTTCCTTTAAATAAAGGTTTTGAAAGGGTGCTTTCATTTTTACTAAGAAGGCGCTTCTCCATGCTTTCAAAGGGGTTGGTTTCAAAACCATCCACTTTCTTTTACTTAGGAATAGTGCTTTCGAAAAAATGCTTTCGTCACAGTTCTTTTAAGACCCTTAGATATATTGAAAGTTAAACCCAAATGTTTTGAAAGGAATGGATTTAAATGGTTTCGAAGCTATGTTCCACAAACTTTTACTTTAACCCAATGCTTTCGAAAGGTTTGTTTTAAGTAAAGGACTGTAATGCTTTCGAAAGGTATATAATGAAGATTTCGAAGGGGAGATTCCCAAATGTTTTTGAAAGGTTTACTTTTAGTATTTGAATCGAAGGTTTCCAATGCTTTCGAAAGTCATGTTTGAAGTGTTTTGAAAAGAGGATGTCTAAGGTTTTATAAAGCTTTCCGAGCGGACACTTTCAATGATTTCAAAAGGTCTATTTTAAAGGTTTCGAAAGATATGTTTTGGCCTATTGTTCAAAGTAAAGCAGTTAACTTGTTTTGAAAGGGGTTCTTTCAATGGTTTTGAAAAAGATTTTTTTTAAATTTTAAACTAGGGTTTTGAAGATTTTCATCAACATTGTTTTGTGTAAAGCGTATATCATGGCAAAGATATTTGAGTAAAGCAAAAAGTATATTTTCCTTGTTTAAGTATGATTTAAAGGGTTAAATAAATTTGAAAGAATTGTTTTCAAGGAAAATTTGATGTGTAGTTAACCCTAAGTTAATGGCTCAGATATTTGTATACCAGATGTTCGTCGCCAAATTTCCATCAAATTAGAAAATAGTTGATCGAATTTAAATTTGAATTAACTACAAGCGCACGGCGTACAATGATAGTACATGGGGAGTATGGGTCGATCCGTAGATAATTGTTTATAATTTTAAATTTGTATTCAATCAAATTAAACCAAGATTTTGAGATGTTTTTAAGCAAAAAATTATAAAAATAAACTAGCAAAATAAATTGGATAAAAATACGAGAGTAGAATGCAATTTAGAGATAAATCCACTCTCTTGATCACATAAATCAACACAACATGAAATTATGATCTCTCTTTTTTTGGTCATTAGTGGGTTTAATTGATGTGTTTATCATAAGTATGGCATATTTGTGCTATTAATTAGCCCAATATAAACCATCAAACTATAACACACTGATTAAACCACTTCTTAACTCTCATGAAAATTGCAATGAAATTGAAAATAAAATATATTTTAAGCATGGCCTATTAACAATTGATCAGAAATATAGACCATCAAATTTTGATTCCAAATCCACTTTCATTACCAAAATCAATTAGTTAGATGATGATGTAAATTGTGTTTATTTGAGTAAGCATAACCTATATGTGATTCATAGACTATCAAATTCATTAATAAACTTACATCAACATGCAACTTTCCAATAAGCACAAAAAAGAGCATAAATAATCGAAATGTGTTGAATCTACATAATTAGAGAGCTTCATTACCCCTAGTTGAAGAGGTTTAGCACCTCATATTTGTTATCATATCAAAAAATATAGATTGCAACATGAAAGGAAAAAAAAAAATGAGAGCTAAATGAAATAAAACCTAGGCTATTTACATAAGAAATAAACTACGTTACTAATATGAAAAGAAAAGAGCATGTAAATAAAAAGAGAATGAACTAAAATTGCTTATGAAAAATTACATGAAATAAAATGGCTAAGTAGCCATGAAAATGAAAAAGAGAGCTTGCATTTTATTTTTGAGCCTAAATTAAACTAAAGAGGCCGAGGGGAAGAGAGACTACATGAAACATAAGAGGTATTTATACAAGTTTGAAACCCTAATCCATATTTTTAGGGAATACCTAAACTACCTCTCTAGAAAGTGTGGCCACCAAGTTATCATTAGTATGAGATAATCATCCATTAAGTGTGCATGTAACTTTAATGGCCTTTTAGCATATACATTAACTCCTAATGGTAGATCAAGGTAAGTGGGTAGATGGGGTCCTCCATGTTCATGAGCTTGAATTATTTCCACATTCATTTGCTTGTCTTCTCTTGTGCATGCATATTTCTTCATGAAATCTCTTCGATTTGAATCCAAATTCCTAGAAAGTAATATAAAAATGCCCAAGTAAGTTTTCTCAAATTAATATATGCACAAAATGACCATTTTCCCCTATATAAAGATTAATATACGTTGATTTGAAAATAATTTCTATTTTTCTTTAAACATGTTAAAATACCCAATATGATCGTTTATTTAATTAAATTCGATAAAATATCGAAGTACAAATATGCACATTTATGTGCACATCAAATACCCCTACACTTATCTTTTTATTCGTCCTCGAACAAAGAAAACTAAGATAAATCCATTTTCGTAGGAAGCACGATTGCATTGAGCGTATGCAGCAAGCCATTAAACCTCTAGGTGCCCCTAGTAGGAGTAATGTTGTCTCGTGAGGGTTTTCAGCGGATACTACCCACAAAAGCCAAATGCAAAGTGAAAAATTCCTAAATGCAAGATTTATTTACAAGATATGAGTGCAAGTTTTTGAAAATATTTACAAATGAAGGATTTACTTTCAAATCAACACGAATAAGTTAAATGTAAGTTTTGGTTATCAAGAAATTTAAGTCATTTACTCGTCAAAACTTCCAACAAAAATTTAGTTATCAAAACAAATATACTCCAATTTGACTAATTGTTTCGGTTGATAGCACCGTGTAACTATGAAATGAACCCTTAGTTGATTATCAAAGTTTTTCAAAGTAGTAGTTTTATTTCTTTTCAATAACAAGTTAAATCAAATAAGTGAAAAATAATGCTCGGATTTCAATTGCTTACTCTCTCTATTTTGAAATTTTTATTGATATTTACGTGCCAAAATCAGAATAAACAGAGGCTAGATATATTACCCGTACACTGCCTTTCGGGCTTACGTGAGGGGAATACAAAGCGTGGCGAGTGAACACACAAGTGTGAACAATTATCGACTGTAGGCATTGTTAAAAAGCATTTTATATACATACATCTAACTCAGATAAACTAAGGCCAGATATACCGATCGTGCACTGCCTTTCGAGCTTCGTGAGAAGGGTACGGAGCATGGCGAGTGGACACACAAGTGTGAACACGTATCGACTGTAGGTGTTAATAAAAATATATATACACATATACAAATATATGTTTTTTTAATATGTTTTTGTTTTTGTTTTTTTTAAAGAGAGTGTTTTGCAAAATTATCTTAGCACCATTTAACTTAGAAGATAAAAATGTTATATCGTTTTCTTTTAAATTCACCATCTTGTAAAACGAAGATTTTCAATTAGGATATATTTCATAATTATCTCCATGAATCTTCCTATATAATAGTTAAACCATAGTTACTTGTAATCAAACATTATTTTTATTTTCGCTGGTTGAGGACTACCTTGCAACCATGGAACAAAGTTCCTGGAGGTTGCGGGTTCGAGTCCCGCAGCTGAGATTTGTTTCCCTTAAGGCCTTGAGCGGTCTATCCTCAAAATAAGCCGAAACGAGGTAGAGGATTAATGCTCTTGGCTGGGCTGGCTAAAAAGGAGGGTCAGTGTGGCGGACAGCTGTATTCCCTAGCTCTACTCTCCGGAGTAGGGTTTAAAAAAAAAGAAAAAACTTTATTTTTATTTTGTTGAGACTGATAACTTTTCAAAAATTTCTGTTTAATTAACCAAAATGATATATTTATCCTATAGTGTTTCTTTAAAAATAAATCAAAATTCTAAAAAAAAGTTCGTTTTTTGCTTTTGAGATTTTTTCAAAAACAATTTTGGAAAGAAAATGTAAATATAAACCATGAAAAATTAAAAATTACCATGAAAAATTAAAAATGAAGATGAGACTCTCCCTACACTTGATTTTGACTATGCCCCCACAGTCAACCCAAGTGGAAGGAGAAACATAAAATAAAAATATTACCAATATTTACATGACATCAGAAAATATATCGTCAAAAAGTATATGAACCGGTCTTCTAAAAAGCAATTCATTTGTCTCGTCAAGTATACGAGACAAAGTTTAAGCTTAGAATACCAAACCATAAAAGATTTCAAAGTTGAATGTTGATTTGGAAAAACAAATGTCGTTTTATTAAAAATCATACGAGTTGTTTTATTTTCGATGATTTTTGGGGTTGATAGAACAATTTATTGAAATTCAAGTTTATTTTCATCAAATTTAAACTTAAACTTATCGTTGAAAACTTCTTCAAAATTATTGATTTCGAAATCAAAATGGTGATTTAACTCTTCCCCTTCAGAATTCAACAACTCATTTTCGAAAAGTCCAAAGAATTCATGTTCATTACATTCGTCTTCCTTTGTTGGATTATCAACAACTTCATTACATGTCAATTTCAAAATCTAAAGTTGTTATATTCAATTTTTCAGAAAAAGGAAGATCGAATATTAAATCGAGTTTCACACCTTCAAAAGAATTGAAATTCAACTCAGTTACTGCATTTTAAGCAACTTCATTAAGATTGTCGTTTTCAATTTCAAAAGTTGTTATTTGAAAATCGTCAATTTTGTTAAAAGGTGGGCTATCACTTGACTTGTCACACGTTGGGATTTGGTTTTGTTTCTCACGTTGTTTCATATATGTTTCAAACAAAAAATCTGTGTGATCATTGAAAATTTCGTCCATTTTCTCAACAAAATCCAATTTATAATTATTAACATGAGGATTTTCAATTTGAAATTGTTGAGAACGAAAACTATCAATCACATCGTAGTTGAGATTATTTCCATTGCCAAAATTATTTGAAAAGTCGTTTCCATTTTCAGTTTGATTTTGAAATTCATTTTAGAGTTCGAAATTGTATTGCATTAGTTATAATTGAAATCATTTGAATTTTGAATTGAATTTTTTGAAATCCTTGACTTGAGTTATTGCACAAATATGAATTACACAATTCATTTATCATTTGACTTTGTTGTGTAGAGAGTTTAAGTAAAGAAGAAATCATTTCAATACTATTTTCAAGAATCGAGGGTTGCTCATCATTTTGAAAACTTTGTGATTCAAAATTTAATTTGTTTATACAATAGTTGTCATTAAAATATCCATAAGAATTTTGTGTGAAATTATATGGATTATATTGATCTTCAGAACTATTATAAAATTCTAGAGAATAGAGAAATTTAGGCATTTTCAAGAATGTTTTTTTTGGATTTGTTTTATAAAGGAAAAGTATTCACAAAGAATTATTTTTCAAAAGTGAAAATTTGATTTTTTTTATTGGATTTTCATTTTTTTGAAATGGATTTTATATTTTTTTGGATTTTTTAAAAAGATGTTTAAATTATTTTAGATATTTGTTTTTCTATGAAAAAAACTAACTTAATTTTTTTTGGATTTTTGATTTTGAAAATTTTCAAAGGAAAAGGATTTAAAAATTTCAAAGAAAAAGGAAAAGGAATATTTACAATTTTTTAGTTTTTGATTTTGAATTTTTTTTAAATATGCATGAACTAATGCAACTAATGAATGCAAGAGTTTAATTACAAATTATCTACCTTAAGTAGCTCCTAACACAAAATTGTATAATGACGCTTTGTCTAAATCCAACAAGATATTTCTCAGTCAGGTAACGGACATGATTTATCGGTGCACCACGAATCACTATGGCAATGCAGCCGAAGTTTTAACTACCTTTAGAGAAACAATATAATATTTACGAATCACCGTAATATTTATAAATGGTTATTGCTCTGCCGTAGCCTAGACACCAGAAAATTAAATTGTCGAAAGAAGACAACTTGTCAATATACAATTAAGAACTATCGATGTCTAACTGTTATTATTAATTAAAATTCTAGGATGAAATGCAAAGTAAAAATTAAACGTATATTAACAATGCAACTACGAATGAAATTTGTTTTTTTTTTGAATTTTTTTATAAAATGCAAGCAACCAATAATGTAAAGCAACTAAAACAAAAGATAGGGGAACGATACCAAAGCGTGTAGAATTTATTAGCAATTTATTTTAAGCGACAATTTTTTTAAGCAAGCAAGCGAAGAATTTTTAGCAAGCAATTCTTCCTTTATTTTCTGCAACCTGAAAATTAAAAACAAGATATATATATATATATATATACACACATTTTCTTTATATCAAAGAAAAAACTAAAGCAAAACAACTGAAAACAATACAAATTAAAACTTGTTGTTTTTTCTTTTTTTTCATTTTAAAATGAGGATGGAACTAAAAAAATTAAACAAAACAAATTAAAACAGACAAAACAAATTTGAAATTATTTTTTTAGGATAAAACTAAACTAAACTAAAAAAAGCAAAATAACACATAAGAAATCTGAAAACAATACTCAAAGCAACATACAATCAAAGCAAGAATTTCTTTTTCTTTTTGTTTATTATTTTTTATTTTTAAGAGAGACTTAAATAAACCAAAATAAAACTTAAACAAATTAAATTGCTACCTGGCCCAATTAACTATGTACGCTACCCATCCCAATTAAATAAAATAAAGTAAAGACATTTCCACTTTCACAATTAGATTAAACTAGTGCGAACCCGTGCTATGCACACGGACTTCATCGAAATTTTGTTTACTGCTATGTTTTTAGAATTTTATCATATGAATATGAAACTAAATTTGTAGATTGAATTTATTTTGATCGGTCTATTTGTTAAACACCAATGTAAAATGTTTATCAGTTACCAAGCTTAAGTGGTCTTGAAGCACACATGGCATAGCAATTTTTAAAGAGAATAATGGATTTACAGAAGAAAAAATATTAATATCATATGTCAGCTATTCCTTACTTGGTAGCATTACAATATTGAGCATACTTATTAATTTAATGATGCATAAGTTCAAATGGATTCATCATATATAGAGAATAAGTTCAAATAGTATTCCATATATATATGGAAAAAAGAAACCTTGCTAAATGTGAAATAACATCTAGATACGGGTTCGAATCAACAATATTCTAACATTTGCATTAGTACATTTATTGTCACGAACTAATACGAATTAAATTAGGAAAATAATTTAGTGGCATCAAAGGTTATATTTAGGGACACTAATATTATTCATGGGTTATATATATTAATGTCACTAAATCAACAACTGTATATATATATACATATATATATATATTATTGGAATTATAATACTTTGTGACACCTATATAGTGAATATTTTATATATTAGTTTGTGACACTATATTATATATAATATGTGATATGTGATATACAAATTTAGAGAATATTTTATATATTAGTTTGTGACGGTATATCAGTGATACTACTACTAATACTATCCACTAAGATATATATATATATATATATATATATATATATATATATATATATATATATATTCGTAACACTAAACATACAATACTCGATTAGTGACACTAATACTAATACTATCCATTTGTGGATTTTATATATTAGTGTCACAAAATAATACTAATTCAATTACTTATAAAGTTATCAATATTTTATTTTATTGACTAAATGTTTTTGATTTTTCAATTAGTAAGAGTTAATGTGACGTACAAATTAGATGTGTTGTGTTGGATAATTGACATTGTTCTTCTATTGACATTGTTCTTTCTGTTGTAAATGTGAGAATCGAGGGTTAGTTGTAGCATGCATTTTTCTTTATAAATGCCATGAAAGAGACTAAAAATGTTGAATATACATTGACACATATTGATAAATTAGTATGTATAGATGATCTAATCTTACTAATATCACATGCTAAAGTTATATTACCTGCACAGCTTTTAATATTGTGTAGTATTATATGGCATGTGCTCATATCACACTACTTAATACAAAGACAGAAGGAACACTGAAGTGTCATATTACTGATTGGTGAAGTTTGAGTGTGAGCACGTTTCCTCGGTATTAGACAGCAATATATAAATTGCCAATTTGTCTTAACTGACTACTCAATGGCTAGTCATTTATCTATATAGAAGAATAAACATGGTCACTCATATGATAATGCATGCCATCAATTTCGATTACAGAATAGTTGTGAACATGTATATCTATGCATGTAATTTAACAGAGAATAACAATTATGATTAAAAAATATATTTGTTCATGGTTCATCAACGATACATTATAATAACTTGATAAAGCAAACAAATAATCATGCAGTACTGAGACTGCCAATGTTTGCACAAAAATTGGGCAAACACCACCTAGTCGTATGATTTAGTTGATTATATGTTGATCTGGATGGTTCGGGTGATTTATGCAAATATATGAAATAGATGGACTAAACTGTAAAAGACACACGGATTTATAGTGGTTCGGTCAGAACGTGCCTACGTCCACTTTATATGTTATTCTCCTTTTTCTTTCAGATTACAAGTACAAAGCTTTGTATACAAGTATATGAAAGTTGTTTGAAAGTTCCTTCCGTGCTTGAGCTCTCAAACTCGTCTCCCATTGTTGTACCCCTGCCCCTCTATTTATAGAGTGAGGTTGGGGGCAGGGGTCTTGGATGTGTATAGCTGCTGGTGGTCCTGGGCCGAAGCAATCTGTTCTGGCGATGTTGGTTCGGTATCCACTTGGTCCGGTAGTGGTTGGAGTGAGTTGGTTCGGCATGGCTTGGGTGGAGAGTTGGATCGGTGGGACGTTGGTCCGGTAGGGAAGTGGCTTGGTCCGGTTAGGATGGTTCGGTAGTTGTTGAAGAAGTTCTGGTCCGGTTGTTGTTTGGTTCGGCAGTGGTAGGTCAGGAGATGGTTCGGTGGTTGTTGGAGAAGGTTTTGGACCGGTGGTAGATGGGTTTTGGACCGGTGATGAGGTGGTTGGCTTGGTAGTGCGTAGGAATGGGGCTGGTTCGGTGATGGTGTGGTTTAGCAGGGATATCCTCGCTCTGGTTCGATGAAAACACGCCCAACATTTGCCCCTCAAAGTGGGGCACGTGATGTTTGCACGTGTCGCGCTTTGTCTTCCTACAATTGAGATAGCTTTGTTCGGTCCTGGGTGTGCCGAACCAGTTGGTCCGGTCGATAGGTTGCGCCTATAAATAGGGGCTTCAGGTTACTGTTATCCTTTATCGTTTTGAGATAGCCGAACCAATCAGAGTACCGAATCAACCGAGTACCGAATCAACCAAGTGCCGAATCAACCAAGCACCGAACCAGGTATGTTCTCTTTTGCCGAATGAGTTCTTATTATGGACTACCGAATGAAACCTATGGAGGATGAGTACCGAACGAGATTGGGTGTTGAGGCCGAATGGGCCTATCCCTGAATTACCGGATGAACTCTTGAAACCCCAAATACAGAGAAGGTGACGGTGGTGGCGATGACGCCGGGGCTTTGCCTCCTGGGCAAGCAGGCGAGATTCAAGAGTGGCGGATGATACATTCCGCCAGGCTTTTGAGGGACTAGAGGGAGGACCGGCTCCGGTAAAGGAGTCCGGGAGAGCTGACAAGGCCGGGACTGGTTCCAGTATGTCTTCTCAGATTATTCCAGCCAAGGCGACTCCGGCGATTCAAGGTGAACTTTTGACTTCCGTAGACTCCATTTATGATAGGGACTTAGGAATATTTTATGGTTCGCTCCTGTCCTGGAATGAGATTCAGGACTCATTGCAGTATCTTACTCCTCCCCAGGGTTTGTATAATAGATGTGCCTTCTTACTCCTTTTAACTTAACATATTTCTTGAATTATGGATCATTATATGTTCGTAACACTTGTTCTTTACTCCAGGGGCAGGCGAGGTGGCCAAGACATCAGATATCCGTCACCGCCTTGAGCAGTACAAGCTACTCAAAGCTTCCGCCAAACCAAAGCCATTAACTAGCCGTCCCGGGGATGTGGTTGGCTATCACCCTCTTCTCGGAGTTATTGAAGAAGATATGCAAAAGAGGAAGAGGGGGCGATCTTTGTTTGAACCTTCACCTGGCCCTCAGCCTCCAGTCCAGCCTATCCGTGATATTACCAAGGAAGATACTGAGTTTATGCCTTCCCCACATCCGTCCGTAAATCCAACCGTCACCCTGATAGACCATCCTGATTTGGTTCGCAACCCATTTGCCGGCCACCCGGATCTGGACCCGATTTTTCAGGACATCTCTTTTGACGAGGCCACGGGTGAGCATCTTCTTCCCCGCAATCCCATGGTTCGGGTGCTTGATGAGGCTAAGTCCTTAGACCTCGATTTGCTTACTACTCGGATTGTGACCATGGGGAATGAGGCCAAGGCAAACATCGATCGGGTGGCTGAAGAGACCAAGAGGCTAATGGAGCATCACGCTCGACTGGCCAAGGCCGAGGAGGAAATCGGAAGTGCTAACATTCGGTTGCGGCTAAAGGTTTCTGATCAGGCCAAACAGCTTGCCGATCAGGCTATCCAGATATCCCAGCATGAGGCGGCCTCCAGACTAAAGAAAACCATGGAAGAGGCTAGCAAGGCTGAGTTGCGAAAAATGAAGGCTGTTTGCAAAGAACGAATTGACATGGCCATCGCAACGGTGGACGAGGTTCGGAGAGCGGATCTTGAGCAGGTAGAGGAGTTATCTGGGAGGCTTGAGGCCGCAGAGCTTGCCTAGGCCAAGTTGAAAGAGGAGATGGAAGTGATGTGGAAGTCCGTTCAGATTGACTGCTCGAGATACCGATTGGAGAGAGATGCTGCTCTCCCACGGCTGTCGGCTTTTGAGGCCCGGATGAAAGAGTTTGAGGAGAACGAGGGGATGATGGATGAGATGCTCCAGGACATGTATTTCCGTACTTGGAGGCAGGGCAACCTGTCCTGGATGGACGATTATCCTCGGGTTATGGCTAGGATATATCTCCGGGCTTTGGAGGAAGCCAAGGCCGAAGCGGATAAAGAGGGTGGCGCGGCCTTTAGAATGGATGTGGTTACCGCACAGTTCACCAAGGAGGAGAAGGCGGCGGTGAAGGAATCCATGCGGCTACTTGCCGCCGAGGAAGTGGGTGTGTAGTTGGAGGATGACGATCAGGGAGCAGACGCTGGTAAGTCTTCCCTTTTAATCATTTTATGATTTGATTGCTTATCTTTCGTGACTATTGATGGATTCTCTTCTGAATTGGGCAGGTGGGACCTCTGGAATACATGCGGGGAGTTCTGACCCTACAGTTAAGTAGATCCGGATGGCGGGCATGATAGAGGCGGAGCCCCGATGTAGTCGACTTTTTTATTTGGTCTGTTTGACATTCCTGTATATACTAGTCCAAAACATTAATATACTTTCAGGTTGTAATTATGTCATTGCAATGAAAGACTTTATGTAATTTTATAACATAAACTGATTCTGCTACACTTGAATGCTTTTGTTATTTTGATGTGTTGCATAAGAAGTATAGCTGTGTATGTGCTTCAATTGTGTTTGATGCTATGTTCTTGCTTAAGATATTATTTTATGTCTTGTAATGTCAATATGACGTGTGAATAAATTAAAGCTACATATTTGTATACAAGAGAAGAAAGTATCGCCCTTCGTGTTTTAGTTGTAGAGGGTTGCTTTGAATGTCTTGCGTGACTGAGTATGGAATGTAGCTGAGTGTTCCGTCATTCGGATGTGAGTTCATATTTCCACAAGCGAGAGTTCCCCTATATTGTGACCTGTACTTTAGGGACTGTTATATAGGATAGGAGAAAAGTTTTTAAATGTAATGGAAATATGAGAAACAGTAAAACTTCCAATCACGGAAGGCCGTCGATATGCTTAAGTTCGTGGCGAACGGGTTTGTAGTCACTTTCCCTAGCTGTGGGTCTTGGAGACATTTGTCACCCATCTTACGCCTTTACGGGGAGTTAATCTTTTTTACCACAGCCGCACTTAAGACATATCGGAGCCGAGATCGCGCATAGTAACTACCCGAGCCATTATGGCCCGTAATCGTGGGTATTTTTCGATTTACTGTGGCCGGCTAGCGTGGGTGCCGATCGTCAACCGTGAACTACCCCTGGCTGGCCACATCTTATGTTGGGCTTAAAGTAGGTTCACAGTTGCCGGCGAGCCGAACGCCGTAATGAGCTGCCATCGGCTATAGTCGGCCTTCATGATGGCTTATAATCGGCTCATTACAGTTGGCTTTAAGGGCAGTCGCGAGCAACGAGTTAACCCGCAGCAGAGGGATGCGGAGCAAAAGTGTCTCATTGGCGAGTGCATAGATTCGCATAGTACCTGTTGGGTCTTGTCCAGGCGAGGTTGTGCCGTGAAGTGTTCAGGGTGGAAATGTAGGATTTTTGTTCAACAAAAAAGGATAAAACTCAACAAGTAGCCAAGACATAAAGGAACAACTTAACATAAGACAAGATCTTTAAAGTGGTTCGGCACGAAAATGCCTACGTCCACTGATTCTCTTTGTTAATTCACTTCATATGGGCAGTACAAGTCAAGAAAAGTATCGACGGAGGTGTTGGATGTTCCATGCCCTCTGGAACACCTCTCCGTCCACTGTTGACAAAATATAAACTCCGTTGTGGAGATCTTTATGAATTACATAGGGTCCGTCCCAGATTGGATCTAGCGCTCCGGGGCGTAGGAAGATCCATTTGAGGACAAGATCTCCTTCTCGTAAGCTGCGGTGCTTGACTTTGGAGTTGTATTGTGCTGCCACTTTTTGCTTGTGAGCTGCCGCTTTAAGTGCTGCATCATTTCTTCTTTCTTCAATTAGATCCAAAGACATGTGTAGGAGTTCTTCATTCTCTTCTGGGTTGTAGTGGATCCTACGGTGGGAAGGCACTACAGTTTCAACTGGGAGCATGGCCTCCGATCCGTATGCCAAAGAGAAAGGAGTATGCTCTGTTGATGTTCTGTAATATGTGCGGTAGGCCCAAAGTGTCGTAAGAAGTTCATCCACCCAAGCGCCTTTTGTCTTTTCAAGTTTCTTCTTGACTAGAGTTTTGAGAATTTTGTTGATAGCTTCGACTTGTCCGTTTGCCTGGGGGTAAGCTACAGACGAGAAGCTTTTATGAATTCCGTGCTCTTGGCACCAGTCGGTGAACTCTTCGCTGTCAAATTGAAGTCCGTTGTCCGATATGATTTTGAGTGGAACCCCATACCTGCATAAAACATTTTTGATCAAGAAGTTAATAACTTTTGCCGAAGATATTTTATTTAGAGGTCCCGCTTCCACCCATTTGGTGAAATAGTCGACTGCCACTATGGCATATTTGGCTCCGCCTCGGCCCATTGGCAGTTCGCCAATCTAGTCAATTCCCCATATTGCAAAGTGCCAAGGGCTGGTCATTTGAGTAATTTCATTTGTTGGTAGTCGAGGAATCTTAGCAAATTTCTGACATCTGTCACATCTTTTGACGAAGTCTAAGGCGTCTTTGTTTAAAGTGGGCCAGTAATACCCGTATCGGAGTATTTTCTTTGCTAGAGTCTGTCCTCCGGTGTGATCTCCGCAACTTCCTTGATGGATGTTGGACAGGACTTCCCTGGCTTCCCTTCCAGCGATACACCTTAATAAGGGATTGGAGAAGCCGCGCCGATAGAGGATGCTTCTTGTAATGTGTAGCGGGAAGATTTCCTTAAGATTTTCTTAGCTTCGTTACGTCCGTCGGGCAGTGTGCCACTTTGTAAGTACTTCCGGATAGGGGTCATCCAAGTTTCTACTTCAATTGCAGCTAGGCTCGTAGCTCGGGGCCAGTTGCTTTGAGATGGTTATTGTTCGGGAAGCAGTGCTGTCCTTCATGCTAGCTTGCTTTGCCAGTTCGTCGGCCTCCTGATTCTCTTCTCGAGGAATGTGTTTGATTAAATAGTGATCCAATCGATTGAGCAGCAGCTTGGTCTTCTTTAGATATGCTGTGAGTCGTTCTTCTCTAGCCTGGAATTCTCCCAGTATTTGATTTACAATAAGTTGAGAATCACTATGGAGACATAAAGAACCGACTCCAATCTCCAGGGCAAGTTCTAATCCGGCTATCACTGCTTCGTATTCTGCGTCATTGTTGGTGGCAGCGAATTCCAACCTTAAGGCGTAGTGCAGCTTCCTTCCCCTAGGGGTGATTATCACAACACCTGCCCCCGAGCCTTGTTCATTTGATGCTCCATCTACGAAGAGATTCCACTTGATATCTTCTGCTACTTCAAATTGCTCCTTACCTTCGTTAGTAGTGAATTCGACAATGAAATCAGCTATGGCTTGCCCCTTGATAGCGGTGCGAGGATGGTAGGTGATATCATATTGACTCAGTTCAATGCACCACTTAAGTAGTCGCCCAGAAGTCTCAGGGCGATGGAGTACCTGCCTTAGCGCTTGATCGGTTAAAACTCTGCTGGAATGAGATTGGAAATAGTGTCACAGTTTTCGTGATGTGATTAGCAAACAGTATGCTAGCTTTTCAAGTTTAGGGTATCTGGCTTCTGCCCCCGTAAATCTCTTGCTTACAAAGTATACGGGTCGCTGAGCGCGGTTGTATTCTCTCACCAAAGCGGCGCTTAAAGCATGGAACGATACAGCAAGGTATAGGTATAGTTCCTCGCCTTCATTTGGAGCTGAGAGTACTGGTGGTCTCTGGAGGTGTTCGATTAAGTTAAGGAAGGCTGTCGAGCATTCGTCGGTCCATTCGAACTTTCCTTTGTCTTTCTTTAGAGCTTCAAAGAAAGGGATGCATTTGTCGGTTGCTTTAGAGATGAACCTGCTTAGGGCGGCCACTTTTCCGTTTAGGCTTTGCATCTCTCTTCGAGTGGATGGTATCTTGATATCTTGCAAAGCCCGAACTTGTTCGGGGTTTGCTTCAATCCCTCTGGCATGGATGATGAATCCTAAGAACTTTCCCGACGATACTCCAAAGGAGCACTTTAGAAGGTTTAGTTTCATTCCATATTGGCGAAGTACTTGAAACATCTCATCCAGGTGGTTTATATGATCGTTGGCTTTCCTCGATTTTACCAGCATGTCATCCACATAAACTTCCATAGTTCGTCCTATTAGTTCCGCAAACATCTTGTTGACGAGGCGCTGATAAGTAGCTCCGGCGTTTTTAAGTTCAAAAGGCATTACTCTGTAGCAGTACAATCCCCGGTCAGTGATGAAACTAGTGTGGTCTTGATCGGGGGCGTGCATAGGAATCTGGTTATATCCTGAGTATGCGTCCATAAAAGACAAGAGTTCGTGTCCGACGGTGCTGTCCACGAGCTGATCGATTCGGGGGAGTGGGAAGCAATCCTTCGGACAAGCGTCATTTAAATTGGAGAAGTCGATGCATGTTCGCCACTTCCCATTAGCCTTCTTTACCAGCACCGGGTTGGCGATCCATTCTGGGTAGATGGCTTCTCGTATGAAGTTATTGGCAAGTAGGTTCTTTACTTCTTCCTCTAGGGCTGCTGATCGTTCTGCCCCCATGCTTCTCTTTTTCTGCTTTACTGGCACCTTGGTGGGATCGATGTTCAGTACGTGGCATGCTACATCTGGGGAGATTCCTGTCATATCAGCGTGCGTCCATGCAAATACATCCATGTTGTGGCGAAGAAAATCAATGAGTTGATCCTTTAATTCTTCTTTTAGTTGAGATTCGATTTTCAATAGTCTACTCGAGTCATGTTTGTCTACAGCTACGAATTCCATAGCCTCTGCAGGCTCGGCGATGGCCTCCTCCTCTTTATCCCTGGGGTCTAATTCATTGAAAGGATCACTGGTATATCGAAGAGGAGGGGCTTTCTTTAGTTGCCATGCTTCTAAGTTTTTCATGCAGAGAGTAGTCTCTGCGTTTTTCCCTTTATCTTTTCTGCGGTTATTGCGAAGTTCAGTTACATAGCAGTCTCGAGCAGCGTCTTGATCTCCCTCTATTTCTCCTATTCCGTTATCTGTTGGAAATTTCATCTTCAGGCACCATGGGGCTAGGACAATTTGGAAGTCAGACAAGGCTGGTCTTCCCAAAAAGGCGTTGTAGGCCGAGTGGTTCTCTATTAGTACAAACGTTTGTTTTCGCACAACGCAGTGGGGATGACATCCTATTTCAACGAAAAGGTCCATTTGGCCGAGGGGCATCTTGCATCTCCAGTGAAACCATGTAGTGGTTTGTTGTAGGGAGACACATCCTTCATTGACAGCTTCATTTTGTCAAAAGCATGCTTGAATAGGATATTCACCAAGCTTCCAGTGTCTACTAAAATTCGAAAAACTTTGGCTGGACCAAACCAGGAAGAGATGACCATAAGATCCATGTGTGGGTACTGTCTTCCCTCTAGACCTCGCCTACTGAATATGATGTCGTCATTCTCTTTCCGTTTCGGGTGGCGTTCTTCCATAACAGAATTAACGTAACCTTCATCATTCCTAAGTGACTTACCGTATCTTTCCATCTCAGCCCAGCTTCTGTCGGCGATGTGCGGTCCTCCTGATATGATATGGACCACTATCTTCTCTTGACTAGAGCTACTGGTGTTGCGATTTCCTCCGCCCACTTCTGGGAGGGGTAGCCCTGGGTTTTCATTGGCGGGAGCTGGAGTCCTGTTCTGCCTTTTTACATAGCGCTCCAGTCTCCTCCTTCTAATGTGTTCTTCAATCAAGTCCCGGAGATGGTGGCATTCATTGGTGTCATGTCCATGGGATTAGTGGAAGCGGCAGAAGTTTCCAGACTTGAGTGCTTTATCTGACTCCTTCTTGTGCGGGGGGCGCTTGTATCTAACTTCGTCTTGAGTGGCTAGGAAGATGTTTTCGATTGTTTCATTCAAAGGAGTGTAGGAGTCAAATCTTGGTCCTGGTCGGTATAAGCGTTTTTCTCCCATCTTGCCCCCAGCACTGTCTCTAGAGTCACTTCTCAACATCCTTTGCTGCAGCGGGAACCTTGTCTGGAGCTGTCTTAGCCTGTTGCCCTGGCTGCCTCTCAGTGGCAGCATCTTCAAGTCTCATGTACTTTCCAACTTCATGGAAGAAATCAGGTAAAGTAGCTGGTTTTTCCTTGGTTAGTCTTCTAGCAAATTTAGTATCTGGATGTACACCACTGCAGAGGGCCATTAGGATAAGTTTCTCGTCGGCATCTTGGACTGCGGCCACTGCGGCGTTGAATCGGGTTAGATATTGTTGCACTGTCTCTCCGGGCTTCTGTTTGATATTAGATAAGGAATAAGCGTCTTTGGGTTGTTCCACATGAATGCGGAACTGGCTGATGAACTTTTCTTTCAACATTTCCCATGAGCTGATGGACCCTTGGGGTAGGTGGCAGAACCAGGAGGTAGCTAGATCTGCCAAGAAAAGTGGGAAACATTTACACAATACTCCCTCCGTTGCTCCGCTCATGAGCATATGCTGGGTGTATCTCTATAAGTGTACTATGGGGTCAGAGGTTCCCTTGTAAGGTTCCATTGTTGGCATTTTCCATTCCTGGGGGGTGATGGCGGTTTCGATATTGCGGGTGAAGGGGCTGGTTACCCTAGCACCTATCCGCCAATCCCTTTGCTCCCGTTGGACGCACTCTCTGAACAATCGCGTCATCCTTTCATCAGAACTTGGAGCGGATAGAAATGAGTTTGGTTCTTCCCTGCGGGACTGATTCCGTCCAGACGACTTGTAGGGGTGGTATCGTCTGTCACCCCTAACATTCTTCAATGGCTGCCTCTGGTCTTCTGGGGGCATGCTGGGGTCAGCCACAGTTGGCCCTTGCCTTGATCTTCCCCTGCTGGGTTCTGTTCTCAGCACTTCCTCGGGTCCAACTTCAGGCCGGACTCCAGCTCGACCCCGTCTACTGGTGTTTTCATGGTTAGGTAGCATGACAGGCTCAGTTACATCCGACCCCTGCCTGGTACCTCCCCCGCTGGTTTCGGTTCCAAGTGTTTCCTCGGGTCGGAATTCGGGCTGAGTCCGGGCTCGGCTCCTACCATGGTTGTTTCTGCTGTTAGCCTCTTCGAAGAAGAAAGACCTTTGTCGCCTCCCAGATCCTCCAGACCGGGACTCACCCCATGATTCCGTGTTGTGGTTGGATTCTTCAGCATCCCTTAAGCGTGACATGAGTTGGTCCACCAAGGCTTCTTGTTGAGATGCGAAGCGGTTAGTTACTTCAGCCACAATCTTGTCCAGATCCACCCTTGTAATTGGTTGTTCCGTAGTAGGGGCTGTCGGATTTGCCTGATTTAATTTTGCTGTTGGAACTGGACGATCGTTTTGGTCTCTGATTACTGGATCTGGGATACTACTAGTTGCAATGTTCTTTCCTTCGTTAGCATCTTTCTTCCGTCCGGGAGGCATGTTTTCCAAGCAATGATCGATGTTGATAGGAAAAGGGGTGAGTGGGAGAAGCTGAAGCTTCGAGCTCCGTTCTCAGTGAAAGCACCAAAAATGTTTGCACAAAAATTGGACAAACACCTCCTAGTCGTATGATTTAGTTGATTATATGTTGATCTGGATGGTTCGGGTGATTTATGCAAATATATGAAATAGATGGACTAAACTGTAAAAGACACACAGATTTATAGTGGTTCGGCCAGAACGTGCCTACGTCCACTTTATATGTTATTCTCCTTTTTCTTTCAGATTACAAGTACAAAGCTTTGTATACAAGTATATGAAAGTTGTTTGAAAGTTCCTTCCATGCTTGAGCTCTCAAACTTGTCTCCCATTGTTGTACCCCTGCCCCTCTATTTATAGAGTGAGGTTGGGGGCTGGGGTCTTGGATGTGTATAGCTGCTGGTGGGCCTGGGCCGAAGCAATCTGGTCTGGCGATGTTGGTTCGGTATCCACTTGGTCCAGTAGTGGTTGGAGTGAGTTGGTTCGGCATGGCTTGGGTGGAGAGTTGGATCGGTGGGACATTGGTCCGGTAGGGAAGTGGCTTGGTTCGGTAGTTGTTGAAGAAGTTCTGGTCCGGTTGTTGTTTGGTTCGGCAATGGTAGGTCAGGAGATGGTTTGGTGGTTGTTGGAGAAGGTTTTGGACCGGTGGTAGGTGGGTTTTGGACCGGTGATGAGGTGGTTGGCTCGGTAGTGCGTAGGAATGGGGCTGGTTCGGTGATGGGTGGTTTGGCAGGGATATCCTCGCTCTGGTTCAATGAAAACACGCCCAACAGCCAATGAAGTTTTATTATATCCTAGGACATGGCATGAACAACGTTTATTGAATCTGAAGTATTGTATTCATCAGGAATATAATGCAACATCATCCTTCTGGCCTTCAATAATGCCTTCTGTGATGCCTTGTTGATGAGTTCCATTGCAGAGAAATTACCGTAAGTGAAATCTAATAGTTTGTTTGCTGTATATTTTTTGCTTACCATATGGCATGCAAATGAATAATTTTTGTTATTGCATATAGGGAAAAAATGGTGGAGAGAGTTTGAACATGCAATTGTTAATAAATGACTAAGTTACTGGGAATTATCCATAAGCACTGCTGATGCATACTCTGTTGATGCATGTTAGCAGCACTGGTATGCTAAGTGGAACAACTGGCCTGAGAAGAGTAACGTGTGTTGCATGGAGATGTTGGTGCATGAAGCTTAAATGAATGCACTGTGTAAAGGTGCCGAAGTATTTTGGCTTGAAGGAGATTGAAGTCTCGAGCCCGATTGATCTGTGTGCGCTGTATGATTGAGCGGCTTGCGTTATATGATGTTTTGATACGCCTGAGAGGAAAAAACCTAAACTTGTTGTGTATATATTTATCTATGTATGTGTGTGTGTATGTATATACATACATATGTGTGTATATGTATATACATACATACATATGTGTGTCTATGTATATACATACATATGTGTGTCTATGTATATACATACATATGTGTGTGTATGTATATACATACATATGTGTGTGTGAGATCAAGAATACCTACAGGTAATAATATTTAAGATCTAAGTCATGCTAAACAGGTTGCTAGCTAATAATGCAGTAATTAATGGTGCTAGAGTTGTTATTTATTCTTGAATTTTAGTCCAAACCATTTGAACATAAATGTCTATTCTATTATGCAGTGTCGAAAATAACAGTTTTAGGTGACTAATTTTTCAAGATTTTCATAAATTTGAATAAGCAGGTAAAATTTTAGCTAGCGAGATACATTTTAATGATAAAAATTAAGACTTCATACATTTCTACCTTTAAGTCAATTCAGATGTCCCTTTATATTGACTCAGATGTAAGAAGGTTCAGCTACCCTTCGTTTGTTTTCAATGTTGCCGATAGCATTCAAAATTTATTGTAGGGCGTTCAACTTATTCCATTAAGTTAAAAATATTGCTTTTTATGTTTGTAATCACCTTTATTGCTCATTTACGCGATCTTTTAACTTAATCCACTGAGTAAAATGATATCGCTTTGAACGTTGAAATTGTATTGAGTTTTCATCACTCATTTATGCGATCTTTTAACTTAATCCACCGAGTAAAACAATATCGCTTTGAATGCTGAAATTGTATTGAGTTTTCATCCATCCAACCCACGATTACTTCATATTCACTTTACTTCATATTGACTTCAACCTATGACGTCATTCTAAAATATAACACGCCTACCTTGATTGTACTTATGTTAGCTTCATAATGATACAACAGTGGATGATCATAGTTTTTGAAAGACACTTCCAAGTAATTTTAATTCATCTACTGACCAAATTAAAAAATTAACGGTATATACATTACACACACACACACATACATATACTAAATGAACAACTTACCTTTGAGATCTTCACCTTTGTTTCTTAATAAGAAAAGGAGACTTGAACTTTTAAGTCCTTTATTCTTTCAATTTCTTTGGGTAAAATTAGATCAATAAATCATAAAATACTTGCACAATGTGAAGGGTGTGAGAGGAGTGTTATGAACATAGGCTCATGGTTCTAAAAAATTATCAAAGATTGTTCAAAATATAATAAAGTGAAATTACTTATATCTGGTAGACTTCAATTAATAGAATCATGATTGTCAAAATCTTATAGAACCATGAGCGAAGACAAAATAAGCTGTAACCAATTTTTCATATATATATATATCTATTATTTAAATTTCAATTACCTAATATATATATATATATATATGATTTTTCAATTAAATTCCATTATTTAGGCGATAAATCAATTGAAACTGTATAATTATTTAAAATTGGGATCCATTTTTTACATATAAATCGAAATAACACAAGTATATGGTGGTTGTTGATGTTAAATTAATGGTGATAATAGTACTAATTAATTTTAAAGAAGAAACATTCAGGTTGAAAATCTACCAATCTAGTGACTATGAGTAGTAAAAGAATTAGTATCAAAGTTTGGATGAGTTAAACAAAAATGGATTAAAAGATGTCTAATAGATCTTAGGGTCCATTCAAAAGTTATTATTTCATAATAAAATAATTCCACATATGCGAAGTTATAGGCATGTTTAAATATTGGCATTTAGAAACACATATATCTTAACGCTAAGTTGTGCCAGGTTGTGATGTATATGAGGTCTATAAAGTATTTGGTTGGTTGATAAGATAAATAGAGCATACACACAATGTGTGCACCGTAATGTTAAATTTGTAATTTACTATAGCTCCTAACTGCACAAACACATTTTTCATGTCTAATATCAACTAATAACATACAAAGCACAAGTTGCACTATAGTAATTAAAACGTATAATATAACCGAGGACTTTTAATTTCATCAATTTTACAGATCTATGTAGCAGCTCTAAATGAAATGGTATGATTCTTAAACTAAATGAAGCCAGTTAAATAGAGCGTGGATGAAAAGCAATCATAAGATTAAATGAAATAGAATGATGGTGTATTCGAGTAAATGAAAATTACATATATGAATTTTATTTTATTTTCAAAGTAGATCCATTTACAAATTACTGGTTCAGTTTTGGCTTATTATGTTATTATTAGGAAATCTAAGTAAACTAAAAATTGTACGACATATTATTGGTTCTGTCTATTCCATCAAATCTTCACGCAATTATAAAATATTATTTAGTCCACTCAACAAAGATTAGATAAGATCTAATCTAGCTAAAAAATGTTGATGTGCATGTTTGTGCAGGTGAAAGGTTTAGCCATTTTTTCATACTTTTTTCTAATTTGACATGAATGTAAAAAATTAGAAAGGAGTGGCAAATTTACGTTTTTTATTCCACTTTTTTACAATTTTAAATGGTCTGAACTTCAATGGAAGCATCAAGGTTGTCGAATGTGATTTTCTTATGAATTATAAGGTGTTATTATTGTACTAATTTCATCTACAAGTACATCCACCGCAACTCTTAAGCAATCTGTAAATATAGTTGGGAAAACTTTAAATAAGGTTATCTAAACAACACTTGTAAAACATTTTTTTATGATCTATAAAGAAAGGTATATGCTGACATATTGTCCTACAACAGTTAAATAAGTAGATCAAAATGTCGCAAATGAAGTAATTCAGATGAAGTAATTTCAACTTAGTTTGATAGTTTTAAAGGTTTTTTCATAATGTGAAGTTGAATTGTAGGATTTCTCTGAATACTTGATTGAGATTTCAATCTATTCTCTCTTCAAGTAAGTATTTGAGTCTGGAAAATCTGTTGCAACTTTCTTTACAATTACAAATGATAAGCCACCCAGTAAGATATTTAGACAGTTATAAGTATAAATATGCAAAATGGAATGGTGCAATTGCCCTTTTAAATGCCAAAATGAAGATAAAAGAAAAATTTGGTTACTTTTCTTTCTCTAAAAAAAGAACTAATAAAAACAAATATGTAAATGAACTCACTTAAGTAACTTCATTGAGCATATCTCTAGCATCTTTGAGTAATTGTGGATGATTCTCTTATAAAAGTCAAGCATCTTCTTGTTGTGAGTTTCCTGTTCGACCTATAAAAAAAAGTTATAGTGCATCAAATAATTTATGCTTTTTATAGAAATTAAAAAGTAAACTGATTTATCGTAGGACTACAATAAATACTCTTAACTGATAATGTACAAAAGTATCAACTTTTTGATATTTATTAAGTTGACATCAACTTCAGTATGGAGGTCATATGCTTGTACGATATTGGTAATAGTAGCAAAACTAAGAATTTCACTAATATGAAATCTACCCACTAAAAGTATAATTAGGAATAGTTGGTAACCACCTTATCCTCAACTAATTTACTTTCTACTGGAATAAATCATAAACCGATAAAAGAAAAATATCAATTATAACTTTAGTCCGGGCTACAAAGATTCATTTTTAATTCAACCCAGTCTCTTAGACACCTTTAATAAAAAAAGTAATAAGTATTATTACATTTTATAATGGCAGATTAATAAGACTGGATATTCAAGAAATACATTTCTTTCGGACTTAGTCGATGTGTACAAAGTTCCTTCCAAAGACAGAAATGATATACACTACTAACAATTTAAATTTAAATTTGTTTTATCCAGCCTATATTCATAATAATTGTAGTTGTAGAAATCAAACTTCATATAGATTTTATTTAAAATCAAATACGCATGATAAATAACTAAAATTAATCATATGTCTCTTGCAGACTTGCAAACTTATAACAGTCTAACCTCATACTTGACATAATCTTGTAATTCGCTTAATTATTCTCCAATTTATGTTAATCAAGGCATCACAGACATGGTTGTGGATATTGCATTATTTTCTTAATTTCTTTTTGCACTCTAATTGTTACATTGAATGCAACAAAAAAAAAAATCCACCAACCAACTCAAATTGTTTTACTGGAAAAGTTACATAACAACATATATAAAATGCTAATGAAGTACCACATGTTTCACCAAACATTGCAAAAACACGTGAATGCTCTACCATCATTATAATGTTGGGATTTTGCATTATTAGCTTAGACATATCTCAAATACAGAAAGAAAGTATCCACCCTCTATTTTATTAATCATATGTTATAAATGGATAGTTTTTGCTCTGTTTAGTGGGAATAACAGAAAATATAATCATTATGTAAAACTGTTATTTGTGGATAGAATTACTATGCTTAGTGGAAGTAAATTTGGAAAGTAATCAGCTGGCTAGCATTAAAGAGATGTGACTGGTTTACTCCATAATCCATAATATGTTTTCCTTATTTATGACTTTCCCTGTATAGCTCATATTATATTAGTGTGCCATGAATAGGAGTTTCCGTGCAAATGCTATAACATGTAATGGATGCATTGTAATACCAATACTTGTTGGTTCAATCACTTTGTACGTCCAATCGATTTAATGTCGTTCTTGGTGATATTTTTGATGAATTGTAATCATCATAGGAAACATAATCTTAAAACATGCTTATATCGTCAAAATCTCAACCTCAAAGTATAAAAAATTGCCATTATTTTATTGATCTTGCATGAAGTATCAGATATGGTTAATGCATATATTACAATACCAGTTTGGCAACAGATAAATTTTTCATCCATGAATAGTTTTAAAAATTCACCATGACAACACATTTTGTATCTTAGAAACCAATTGCTTTAATACATCAAATTTCAATCTCCTCAAGATGAATGGGAAAAAAATAAAGTTTATTCATGAAATGAATCTTTATCTTATAAGCTCAATTACTTTTTAAGAACAATATCTTCATTGAAAAAAGTTAACTCATCGTAAACTCTAATGCAACTAATGCAAATCATTTTGAAGCCTAGTAAAAATGCTAAAATGTAAGTTTATACTTCAGGTGAAGTAATTCAACCTAGTTTGATAGTTTTAAAGGTTTTTTCATAATGTGAAGTTGAATCGTAGGATTTCTCTGAATACTTGATTGAGATTTCAATCTATTCTCTCTTCAATTAAGTATTTGAGTCTGGAAAATCTGTTACAACTTTCTTTACAATTAAAGATGATAAGCCACCCATTAAGATATTTACAAAGTTATAAGTATAAATATGCAAAATGGAATGGTGCAATTGCCCTTTTAAATGCCTAAATGAAGATAAAAGAAAGAAAAATTTGGTTACTTTTCTTTCTCTAAAAAAAAGAACTAATAAAAACAACAAGTAAATGAACTCACTTAAGTAACTTCATTGAGCATATCTCTAGCATCTTAGAGTAATCGCGGATGATTCACTTATAATAGTCAAGCATCTTCTTGTTGTGAGTTTCCTGGTCGACCTATAAAAAGGTTATAGTGCATATGGGTCAAATAATCTATGCTTTTTATGGAAATTAAAAAGTAAACTGATTTATTGTAAGACTACAATAAATAATCTTAGCTGATAATGTACAAAAGTGTCAACTTTTTAATATTAATTAAGCCGACATCAACTTTAGTATGGAGGTCATATGCTTGTACGATATTGGTAATAGTAGCAACACCAAGAATTTCACTAATATGAAATCTACCCACTAAAAGTATAATTAGGAATAGTTGGTAACCTCCTTATCCTCAACTAATTTACTTTCTAATGGAGTAAATCATGAACCGATAAAAGAAAAATATCAATTATAACTTTAGTCCGGGATACAAAGATTCAATTCTAATTCAACCCAGTCTCTTAGACACCTTTAATAAAAAAAGTAATAAGTATTATTACATTTTATAATGACAGATCAATAAGACTAGATTTTGAAGAAATACATTTCTTTCGGACTTAGTCGATGTGTGCAAAGTTCCTTCCAAAGACAGAAATGATAAACACTACTAACAATTTAAATTTGTTTTATCCAGCCTATGTTCATAATAATTGTAGTTGTAGACATCAAACTTCATATAGATTTTATTTAAAATCAATATGCATGATATATAACTGAAATTAATCATATGTCTCTTGCAGACTTGCAAACCTATAACAGCTTAACCTCATACTTGAGATAATCTTGTAATTCGCTTAATTATTCTCTAAATTATGTTAATCAAGGCATCACAGACATGCTTGTGGATATTGCATTATTTTCTTAATTTCTTTTTGCACTCTAATCGTCACATTGAATGCAAAAAAAAAACTCCACCAACCAACTCAAATTATTTTACTGGAAAAGTTACATAACAACATACATAAAATGCTAACGAAGTACCACATGTTTCACCAAACATTGCAAAAGCATGTGAATTCTCTACCATCATTATAATGTTAGGATTTTGCATTATTAGCTTAGACATATCTCAAATGCAGGAAGAAAGTATCCACCCTCTATTTTATTAATCATATGTTATAAATGGCTAGTTTTTGCTCTGTTTAGTGGGAATAACAGAAAATATAATCATTATGTAAAACTGTTATTTGTGGACAGAATTACTATGCTTAGTGGAAGTAAATTTGCAAAGTAATCAGCTGGCTAGCATTAAAGAGATGTGACTGGTTTACTCCATAATCCATAATATGTTTTCCTTATTTATGACTTTCCCTGTATAGCTCATATTATATCAGTGTGCCATGAATAGGAGTTTCCATGCAAATGCTATAACATGTAATGGATGCATTGTAATATCAATACTTGTTGGTTCAATCACTTTGTAAGTCCAATCGATTTAATGTCATTCTTGTTGGTATTTTTGATGAATTGTAATCATCATAGGAAACATAATCTTAAAACATGCTTATATCGTCAAAATCTCAACCTCAAAGTATAAAAATTTGCCATTATTTTATTGGGCTTGCACGAAGTATCGGATATGGTTAATGCATATACTGTAATACCAGTTTGGCCACATTTCTTTTTTGTAGTCATGAAGACTTCTAAGATATTGAAAATTGTATGTATAGGGTTAAAGACAATTTGGATGTTTCTATATATAGAACAAATAAATTATGTAGGATAATATAGTTAATTAAAAAAGATGAAACCTTCAACCTCCATTGATTTTAAAGTGATGCTTCGATCATACGCTAATGTCACCAAATTCGATTTTAGATTACGGAGGCATAGCAAAATTTTACAGGACTAAATTCCCATGATGTTTATAGTCCATATTTTTTACCCCTAAACTTTGATGCCCTAAATTATGACATAATATAAAAGAACATGTGCAAAATTATAATTTCTAGCTTGCATTATTCTAGGTCTAGAAGATTAATAAAGCCGGATAAATTATATATGCAATATCTTCCTTTGCTTCAACTTAATGATAAATTTAAAACATGGACGAAGTTTCCAAATTTTATGGTTGTAATAACAAACAACGAAAAAAAATAAGGATTTAATACTTACGAACAATACTGTAATGCAAGCATAATTTTTTAAAAGTTATTTACCGGGCACCGACTTGTATCCATACACCACAGCAATATGCGGTTCAGGCTTTTGCTTGCTCTCTATAAAAGCCTGCAGTTATGCATATGGACAAAATTCCAACAGCCTTAGTGGTTTTTCTTAAAGAGAGAAATAATTAATAAGCACAGTAGCGAACTTGAAAGAAAATTAAATATAAACCTTTGCAGAGTATTTCAAATAACATATATCATTCAACTTTGCATAATAAAAAATAGGTAAATTTTGACTTCATTGGTAAGAATAATAAAAGCTACAGGGACTTGAAAATTTTGATTAAATTCCAGTAAGGTGTCCTAACATATGTCAGCAATAGCAACCATTATAAAGGGCATATGAATTTAGGTGGTCCTAAGTCGACCTGGTTAATTTGATGGCCGACTGAAATGTGAGGCATAAGAAAACGAAGAGCTGAACATAGAGACCTAAATTGTGAAATAATTCATGAACCTAAGTAATCAAATCCTAGCAAATTATGTAGCATGCGTATAGTCCCATATAATAATCTTTTGACGGCAATACGTTATCGAAAATTTTGGTAAAATAGTACAAATTTTATTGATTTTCCAATTAAATGCATAATAATAGATCACAAAAGCTAACGACCAACACCGGAAAATAATGATAATCCAAAAATTAATACCGTGAACATTACATAAACTCAGATTCAATGTTAAAAAATGTACAACCAAGAAATAGTACGAAATATATTTCCAAAATTCATTTTCTTACTATTTTCTAGCGGTGAAAATATTTCAATGCAGCAATAATAGAAGTAAAATTGTATGGTACACAGAAAATTACCAAACCAATCTTATATTTAACCTATCTGCTTATAATTTAAGGAAAGGTATAACCTTCCAATTATTCTTATTTTTATCCCCGTCAAATGAATCACAACAAACAATAATGACAAAAAAATACATCATCTCACAAAAAAACAGAAATTTCGAAAGTTAAAATTTTGAGTTATGGGTTTCACTCACACGTCGTCAAGCATGAGGCGTCGCCGAACAACATCCCTATTCTCAATGTTTGCAGAAACGGTGGAAGCGGTGGTGGCTTCTTTTTGTATGCGAACTGAGGAAACGAATCTGAGGAAACGAATACTGGACTTCTAATGAAAAATAAGAGGAAATTATCGGGGATTGTATGATAATAGAAATTGGCGAAGAATTGTTGAAAGGGGACGACATGAATCGACAGGGATCTGGCGTATACGAAGCGGGAGGAGGGGAAGAGAGACGAAGGGGGAAGCGAACTATATCGCACGGAGGGAAGGAGGGATGTAGAAGGGCGGCGGAGAGAGAGACAGAGTGATAGTTAAAGAAGTGGGGAAAGAACAACAGCACCGAGTGGAAAAGAAAGTATATGTGGAGACGGTTGAGTTGGCAAAATCGAGGAAGGGCTTCTGTGCTCTTAAAATGGAACTGGCTAATCATATAATAGCATAGATTGCCTTGCTATGCAATAGAACACCTAGAATGTAAAAAAATTCGCACCCGACTAAATCAAAATATTTTCCTATTTTTTTCGTTAGAATAGGATAGCAGGAGATGATGAGGTGCTAGGTTGATTTGCATAGTTTGTGGAGATGCGAAAGGTGGTTGGATGGGATCGCAGTTTGGGAAAAATTGTTGAGTTGGTCATGGGTTTGTCTGTGGCGATTTTAGGTGAGGGTTGTGGCGATCGAATTGAAGTGGTTGCAGTATACTGGTGGGGTAGCAGTTTGGAATTGGAATTGATCGTGGCGAGGCAATTGTGGAGGTTGCTAGGCGGCGAATGGTCAGGATATTGAACTTGTAGCAATAAGAGTGGGTTCAGTATGTTGTAGTGATGTAATGCAGTAATGGAGGAGTGAATGGTTAGAAGTGGTGAAATGAAAGAAAGAGTGAATGTATAGTGAGGTGATAGCAACAGGGTGTGCGGCGCTATGTACGGCAGGCAAATGTTGAGAGGCAGTTTCTTTCTTTTCGATATGACAGTAGGCAGGGGAGTTGAAGTGGTGGGTGGGTAAACTTGCAGTTGTCTGTATGATGAAGTGTAGTTTTGTGGCGCTGTAGTGAATAGAGGCAACGAGGTTGTGGTTGTTTTGAGTTGAACTTGTTTTGAAGTCTGATGGCTTTGATGAACTTGATTTGAAGTCCGGTGGCTTTGAACTGTTGCTCGGTTGAAGCTATTGTCTGTTGGGTATGTCGATGCATTGTCAGAAGTGTGGGGATGGCTGTAAGAGACAGTGGTGGATTTGAAGCTGCCGTTGCTGTGTTGTAGTTTGAATTGTGGTTAAAATGCAATGTTGTTATTGATGGTAGTGGATGTGAATGTGGTGGATGAACTAGTGGTAGGCGAATGTATATGTATGGTACCAGAGGTGGAGGAGTGCGGTCAACAGTGTGATTTTGGTCGTGCAGGCAGTTGTTTGGTGTGTGACAGTATTGGGAAGTGATGACTGGCAATGGTTGTCGTAGAGGAAGGTAAGCCGATGTCTGAAGAATGCTATTTTGATTTGTGGCAGTAAGGTTTGCAGTGCTACTGGAATTGTGGGGGTAGTGAATGAGAAAAGGTGGCAGTATGAGGATGTATATGATATGAAGTGGTAGGCAATTGTAATATGGAGGATGTATGGACAGGCAGCAATGTTGTGAGTGCAGCAGTTTTGTCGAGGAAAGCAAGTGAAGTTACAAAGGTGCAACTGTGTAGAGAGATAAAAATAACATAGAGAAAAACAGATAGAAAAACAAGAGTATGTGTAGTGGATGATGAGTTTGCGTAGTAAAAAAAATGTACAAAAGAAGCTTGTAAATGAAATAGAAAATGAGTTAATTTATTTTTCCTTTTTTTAGATGAACTTGATTGTGTGTGTATATATATTTAATATAAATGCAAATGGAAATAGAGCTAGAAAACAATTTAATATAAATTCAAATGGAAATAGAGCTAGAAAACAAGCGTGCAAACAAATGCACAAAAAATCAAACATACACACAATTTTTTTAAATGCAAACACACACAAAAATCAAACAACTAATTCGAAGAATAGAAATTAAAATCAAAGCAAGTCTCCGACAATGGCGCTAAAAACTTGTTCGTCAGCCAAATTTCTATCAAATTAGAAAATAGCCGATCGAATTTAAATTTAAATTAACCGCAAGCGCACGGCGTAAAATGATAGTACATGGTGAATACGGGTCGATCCGTAGAAAATTGTTTAGATTTTTAAATTTCTATTCAATCAAATTAAACCAAGATTTTGAGATGTTTTTAAGCAAAAAATATGAAAATAAACTAGCAAAAGAAAATTGATAAAAATACGAGAGTAGAAGACAATTTAGAGATGAATCTACTCTCTTGATCACATAAATCAACACAACATGAAACTATGATCTCATTTTTTGGTCATTACTGAGTTTAATTGATATGTTTATCATAAGTATGACATATTTGTGCTATTGATTAGCCCAATATAAACCATCAAACTATAACACACTCATTAAACTACTTCTTAACTCTCATGAAAATTGCAATGAAATTGAAAATAAAACCTATTTTTAGCATGGTCTATTAACTATTGATTAGAAATTTAGACCATCAAATTTTGATTCCAAATCCACTTCCATTACCGAAATAAATTATTTAGATGGTGATGTAAATTGGGTTTATTTGAGTAAGCATAGCCTATATGTGATTAACATCATAGACTATCAAATTCATTAATAAACTTACATCAACATGCAACTTTCCAATAAGCAAAAAAGAGAGCATAAATGATCAAAATGTGTTGAATAAACATAATTAGAGAGCTTTACTTCTCCTAAATTGAATGGGTTTAGCCTCTCATATTTATTATCATATCAACAATGTAGATTGCAACATGAAACAAAAAAAGAGGAAAAATGAGAGCTAAATGAAATAAAAGCTAGGCTACTTGCCTAAGAAATAAACTACACCACTAACATGAAAGGAAAAGAGCATGTAAATAAAAAAAGAATGAACTAAAATTGCATATAAAAATTACATGAAATAAAATGGCTAAGTTGCCATGAAAATGAGAAAGAGAGCTTACATTTTATTTTTGAGCCTAAACTAAACTAAAGAGGCTAAGAGGAAGAGAGACTACATGAAACATAAGGGTTATTTATACAAGTTTAAAACACTAATCCATATTTTAGGGGAATACCCAAACTACCTCTCTATGAAGTATGACCACCAAGTTATCATTAGCATGAGATAATCATCTATTAAGTGTGCATGTAACTTTAATGCCCTTTTAGTATGCGCATTAGCTCTTAATGGTAGATCAATGTAAGTGGGTAGGTGGGGTCATCCATATTCATGAGTTTGAATTATTTCCATCTTCATTCGCTTGTCTTCTCTTATCCATGCATATTTCTTCATGAAACCTCTTCCATTTGAATCCAAATTCCTACAAAAATAATATAAAAACGCCCACGTAAGTTTTCTCAAATTATATATGCACAAAAATGACCATTTTGCCCCTATATGAAGATGAACATACGATGATTCGAAAATAGTTTGAATTTTGATTTAAACATGTTAAAATACCCAATATGATTATTTATTTAATTAAATTCGATAAAATATGGAGGTAAAAATATGCATATTTACGTGCACATCACCAGATAGGATTGGTATGGGGTCACGCCCTATACATTAACTATAGCCCCTAGCTAATTTAGTCCATAATTCCAGTGTGTAGGGCTTAGTCACAAATAAGACTTTAATGATGTTACACACCGAAAGGAATATACAAAGAAGGAGGATAGGTTATTGGTGAGCCCACAAAACCATTTGGATCAGTTGACCGTAGGAGAAGTTAGTTAAGGGCGGACCGTCCAAAAGTGTGTCTAACAGATGTTAGATTATTTATTTTGTCTGATAGGCCTGAGTCAGCTAATGGTTAATAGTTACCCAAACAAAACTATATTGTTCGGACAAATATTCCATTTGCTACTTGATTTATGAGCATATATGATATTGCTATTATTGTTTTAACCAATTTGGTTGCAGGATTATGATTTGCAAAAGATATAATATCACTAAACCAAGATATAATAGTATTATTCAAAGAAGGTTTTATGTTTGACTCGAAGTTTATGTTTTTGCCCTTAAACTCTTAGGTGCTCAAAATTAATTTGAATAGATTGAGAGTTAAGGCTTTACAGGTTTTACTAGGCGGACGAATAAAGCTTCCGGAGAGGAGTAGGAAGCAAAAGATAGTTATTTAGGAGTGATTAGTTTTATTTCCGCTATGATGTATTAATACAAATATGTCTATTTAGTATTCTGATCATCCAAGGGGACATCTTCATATGTCGCTCTTGGAGTAAATTGTAATTATTATATTTGATCATACGTTTGGGGTTATGTGATGGACTACGAAACTTGGATTTGAAATGTAATTAGAAAAATTGTGTTTTTGAAATCTGTGTTTTTGTTCATATTCATGTACTTCTGATATTATGAATACCATTAACATTACCGTATTTTGTCATTGGAAGTTAATACTATGGATGACTGCAGCATCAGCAACACTTAGCTTCGGACCTTGAGATAGGTGGTGCTACAACTTGGTAGCAGAGCATAGGTTTAAGGAAAAAACTAAAAAGAAATTTTAAACTTAAAATGATTTTTGAAAACATAATCCTAAGGAATTAGAGAAAAAACTAGAGTATGGGATAACGTTGTAGTAATGTACTTGTATTTGCTCTATAAAAGTATACGCTTTATCTTTATTCTTCCATCTCTCTTAGGCTATTCTTTTGTATCTTACAAAGACTCGATTGTACATTTTACGGACATAAAATATGGATGCTAGAAGTGGAAGAGTTAACCTTAGTGGAGGAAGCAGCACAACAAATGGAAATGTCAGACCAAACACTTGGATGAAACCAGGTCAGGCATAAGCTGCTAATGTGGGTGGCGGAATGCTGCAAGTCGATATGGGAGCTATGTATCAGTTCTTCGTTAATATGATGCAGGCAGGAGTGGCTGCAGCATTAGTTGGTGGAAATGCTGAAGGAGGAAATCAGGGAGCCCATATGGTTAATAATTATGCTGTATTGAGTACAGATTATGCTAGGCTGGGAGGAAAGCCGTTCATTGGGACTGAAGACGCAATTGAAGTGGAGAATTGGTTACTTCATTGTGAGAGTATTTTTACTGATTTGGGGCTCAATGATGAGCAAAAAGGAGACTCCCTTCTAGGCAATTGCAGGGAGCAGCACTGTACTGGTGGGACAGTGTTACTGTAGGAGTCAATGAGGAGACTATGACTTGGGTTGAGTTCAGGAGAAGGTTTGAAGGAAGATTTATGTTGGAGATTGCTAAGTCTACCCTGCTCAAGAAGTTTGCCGAGTTAGAGCTAGGAGACATGACAGCGCTTGAGTATGCAGCCAGATTTGAGGAGCTATCGAGATATGGATATGCTATAGCCGATACTATTATTAAAAGGAATGAAAAGCTCATTTGCGGGTTGAAGCCTGAGCTTGCTAAGGCTACATTATTGCATATTAGAGATTCGTATGATGTAGTTGTTAAGATGGTTTTAAGGCAGAAAGAGATGCTTGATTATCTTGAGGCTAATAAGCTGTGCAGTCAATTCCCCGATATTGCCCTGATATATCCCATAGCGGACTTTTAGGGTAACGATATTCCAATAAAATAGCCTGATGTAGCGAATCGCTATTATCCCCGATATTGTGGCAATAATCCGCTATATCCCCGATTTTGTTGCCCCGCTATATCCCCCCTTCCTATAAATAAGCATTTTGCTTGATGTCTTGCTTTTAACTTTTATGGTAACTTCAAAGTTGATGTAACAATGATATACACTGTTGGTTAATATAACTAGTTCTAACTTTTTAAGTGTCAACTTTGTTTATCTTTACTTTGTTATAACTTGTTTTACTTGGTGGGAAATACTAAGCAATACTTGTTCCTCTTTTTAATGTAGAATGTTCATCATTCCTCTTTTTAAAGTCGTCCGCTATATCATGCTATATCCCCGATATATCTCCGTTACAACTTTTTGCACCTCAAACACTATGGAGCGGCAAGGCGCTTTAACTGCACGGAATAATAAGGCGGGGGAGCTCAAGGCGGGCAAAACCAAAAGAGGAAGTTTTTCCATAAGAAAAAAGCTCAGAAGAGTGGAGCTGCCAAGAAGGGAAAGGCAAAAGTTATCTATTATAAGCGTGATAAGAAATGACATTATGCTCATGAGTGTCAAACAGGTAAAGGGAAGAAAGTTGCTGACAAGAAAGGAGTGAGATGTTTCAACTGCGATCAAATTGGACATTATAAGAACCAATGTAAGGAGCTAGCCAAGGATGGAAAAGGCAAGATGTTTGCATTGGAACCAACTGCATCAAGACCAATAGTAGAGGAGAAGGGAAAAGTTGTGTTGGGAGGTACGCTTTTGATTCATGGTGTATCGGTTAGATTTCTATTTGATATTGGTGCATCGCATTTTTTTATATCTCATTGTTTGATAGATAAGCTTAACCTAGAACCCTCATACCTAGTTACTTCCTTAAGGGTTGCGAATCCGATAGGAGGATATGCGACACTTGGATGAAGTGTGATCAATTAGAGTTTGAATTGTTAGGTCATACATTTGTTTGTAGTTTTCATGTGTTTGATTTTGTAGGGTTCGGGATGTTTTGGGTATGGATTGGTTAAGTAAATACGATGCTAGGATATTTTTCCATGATAGAAAAATATCACATAGGCACTTTGACTATAGTGATCAGATTGTATACTCAGTAGAAACCCTAGTTTTGAGGTTAATGCTTTGATGGGTGTTATGGAAGTAGAAAACGAGTTGAATCGAGTTTTCGTTGTTAGAGAATTCGTATATGTCTTTGAATCCGTAGTTGGACTACCGTCGAAACAAGCTACTGAATTTCGAATAGATTTAGTACCAGGAGCAAAACCGATGAGTAGACCGCCAAGGAGATTGACACCTACCGAGATGAGGGAGCTAAAAGTGCAGTTGGTGGATTTGGAAGGCAAGAATTTTATCAGACCAAGCAGTTCGCCTTGGGGAGCAGCCGTAGTGTTTGCTAAGAAAATGGACGGATCATTAAGGTTATGTATGGATTATCATAAGGTGAATGAGATGCTGATAAAGAATCGATATCCATTACCTAAAATTGATGATCTGTTCGATCAGTTGAGTGGAGCCAAAAAAATTTCCAGTTGGATTTAGCAACATGGTGCCATAGCTTAGAGTGGCAGATGATAGTATTCCTTTGACGAGGTTTAGAACCAGGTATGTATCGTACGAATGGTTAGTAATGCCGTTCGGACTAACTAATGAGCCGTCATTCTTTGTAGATTTGATGAACTGAATTTTCCGAGAGCACTCGGATAGGTTCATATTGGTATTCATAGACGATATATTGAAATACTATAAAGATGAAAGAGGGCATGAAGTTCATCTTAGAGTGGTGCTTGAAACTTTGAGGCAATATCAACTGAAAGCAAAAATTTTGAAATGTCATTTCTAAAAGAATGAAGTGAAGTTTCTTGGTCATGTAGCCTCAAAGAAAGGGTTTTCTATAGATTCAGCTAAGATCGGAGCGATAAATAATTGGAAGAAACCCAAGACAGTGACTAAGATAAAGAGTTTTCTTGGATGAGCTGGGTATTATCGGAGATTAATAAAAGATTTTTCACGGATAGCGGCACTGATGACTAAGCTAACAAGGAAGGATGTGAAGTTTGTTTGAATCGATAAGTGTGAAGAAGCATCTTAGAGATTGAAACACTTATTGACGAACACACTTGTGTTAGTTATTACAGAAGGGAATCAGGATTTAATAGTGTATACGGATGCATGTGGAACATGATTGATGAAAAGAGGTAAAGTGATTGCTTATGCTTCTCGACAGCTTAGACCGCATGGGGTTAGATACCCAACACACGATTTCGAATTAGCTGCGGTAATTTTTGCATTGAAGGTGTGGGGACATTACTTTTTGGGAGAAAGATTAGAGTTGTATACGGATCATAAGTCACTAAGGTATTTATTCTCTCAGAAGGAGCTAAATATGAGACAACAGAGGTGGTTAGAGTTTTTAGCCGCTTACAACTTTGGTGGTATTGAGTACACATTAGGAAAATGCAACAGAGTTGCGAATGCACTTAGCAGAAAACATCAGAATATGTGGTATTGGCAATGATAGCTGTGTGGAAAGATTTAGAAGCACTGACTACATGCAGAATTTAGTGGAGATCTGAGGTTAGATCTAATAAGGAAACCACTATGATGTCATGTTTGGAAGTTCGACCGGTGATGATCGAAAAGATTGCTTCTAAACAAGAGGAGGATCCATTATTAGCTGAATGGATCAGAAAGTTAAGGGATGGAACAGAGAGCAGTGACTTGAAAGATTTCAGTCTTGAGCAGGATGGGTGGTTAAGGAAGAAAGGAAGGTTGTGTGTTCTGAATGTGGGAGATATTAGGAAGGAAGTTCTTGAAGAATGCCATCATTTAAAGTTCACCATTCATCCGGGAGGAACTAAGATGTATCAGGATGTGAAAAGAAGTTTCTTTTGGGAAGGCATGAAGAGAGATGTAGGCTTATGGGGAAGCAATGTTTGAAATGCCAATAGATAAAAGTTGAGCATCAGAAACCAAGTGGCTTACTTTAGCCTTTAGATGTTCCAGTATGGAAATGAGATTCTATCTCAATGGATTTTATAGACGGATTACCAAAGTCAAATAGAGAAAATGAAAGCATATGGGTCATAGTGGATAGGTTGACCAAGAGTGCCCATTTCATTCTAGTTAATTCAATCAGGACGACACCTGTTTTAGCTAAGTTGTTTATGAAGAAAATATTTAGACTGCATGGAATTCCTAGCAGTATAGTAAGTGATAGAAATTCCTTATTCACTAGCGAGTTCTGGAAGAGTCTACAGGAAACTTTGGATACCAAGCTCAAGATGAGTAACGCTTACCATCTGTAGACAAATGGGAAAACATAAAGGGTTAACAAAGTCTTGGAAGATTTTTTAAGAGCTTGTGTATTAGACTTTAAGGGATCATGGGAAAACCATCAACACCTAGTCGAGTTTTTATATAACAACAGTCATTAGACTAGGATATGGATGACACCATTTGAAACATTGTATGGAAGGCTATGCAAATATCCTGTTTGTTGGTTAGAGACCGGGGATAGGTTAGTTCTTGGTCCGGATTTGGTTTGGTAAGCTGTAGAAAAGATTGAATTAATTCGAACTAGAATGAAGGAAGCTTAGTCTAGGCAGAAGAATTACGCTGATAAGAGATGGAAAGATTTAGAGTTCTCATTTGGAGATCATGTTTCGTCAAGATATCACCGATGGAAGGCATTATCCGATTTGGAAAACCAGGAAAGTTAGCACCAAGATTCGTTGGACCATTTCCTATTGTTGAAAGGATTGGGAAACTCGCGTATAGAGTGGAGTTAGTAAGTAGTTCGGTAGGAGTCCACAATGTTTTTCATATTTTTCATCTAAGAAAGTGTATTCGAGATCCTGAAACTATTATAGCACCGACTATGTTAGATGATTTAGTAGTGGAACCAAATTTGACTATAGTTAGAAAATCAGTTCGTATAGTCACGAGACATGAGAAGAGACTAAGGAGCAAGGCAGTCGGATAAGTCAAAGTCTAGTGGAGTGATGACGAGAGAGACTGTACTTGAAAAACTGAGATCAGGATTAGAGATACTTATCTTGACTTGTTTCATGGTGTATTTTACCTTTATGATTGATTGTTATGAGCACCTTACTATAATTTCAAGGACGAAATCCTTTAAGGAGGGGAGTTTATAAAGAACCTAATTTTGGCTATATTATTTTGGACATTTAATTAGATAAATAAAATAAAATAATGTAAATGGTTAAGGAATTGAGATTTGAATATAATAGGGTAGACATGCCTAATTAACTAATGAACCAAAAGGGAACCAAAATGCAATAGGTAAGGTTAATAAGATAAGGGCGAAATAGGAATAAGTTATATCTTTATACCCTAAATCCTCTTTCCATCTTCATTTATAAAAATTCACAAACAAAACTAAATTCAAGCTTGGCGGGCACCATTAGGAGAAAACAAGGGAAAGATAAGCAAGAATTAAAGAGGGAAGCTTAATCAAATAAATTCAAGAACAAATCTCAAACTCCTTAATAACAAGCTAAGGTGATACTAGATTACATCTCATTTTATTGTTTTCGGTTTTTAATTGAGACCCAAATTTATTTTGCAAATGATTTGCCGTGTTTTGATTGTTTAAATGGATATATATGCTTTTTGATGATTTGTGCTATTTCATATAGATTTTATAATAGGAATTGATTTGGAAAACCTATTAAATGACATCCAAATGGCTTGCTTTTTTGATATAAGGTCATAAATATTATTTTAGAGATGGATTTCAAGTTTCATAATTTTCTGATTTGTTGTGGATTTATTATAAATTTTCTAGTAAAGAAAATGGATAAATTATCGGCTATTATATACTAGCTTTGGGTCAGAATATTAAATATGTTAGAAAATATATTAAAAGCGGTTTATGCGAATTTTTGGAGAATTTCCCTAAGTGTTTTATTAAGTATAAAATTATTTAAGGTATGAGACTTAAATGTTTTATATGTTTAAAAAAGGAGAAGGGGCAATTTTCTAAAAGTTTTAAATTATTGATTACTGAATTCAACGGCACTTTTTGGGAAGATTTTTTGGAAAATAAATTGACAACCAATTAGATGTTGACAAATAAGGCGGGTTAGTTAGATAGATATTATTTTAAAAGTTAAAAATCAGTTTTTGTAAAGGATCGTTGTTTCGCCACTTTTGGCAGCACCTTTCGACTCCATACCACCGCCTCTAACCTACCCAAAACCAATACACATGGTATCAATGTTTTGGCATGTAGTGGATTGAAGAAAGGCGGCAGGTATAGAGTCAAAACAATGCTTTTGAATGGGTCGGAGCCTTTGATTTGCTATCAAAAGAGATGTCGCTTGCCTTTCTTTTAAAAGAATGCGTTCGAAAGGGTTTTAATATAGCTTTCGAAAGAGGTAGCCGTCTTTTGTTTTAAATTATGATCTTGACAGGGTCAAAACCCTTGCTGTCGCATTCTTCCTTTCGACCTAGTTAATGCCACCTTTGCCTTCAAACAAATGTTTCGAAAGGGTGCTTTCGTTTTTACTAAGATGCCCCCTCTCCATGCTTTCGAAGGAGTTGGTTTTGAAAACCATCCACTTTCTTTTACTTGGAATAATGCTTTCAAAAGAAATGCGTTGTCATAATTATTTTAAGACCCTTAGATATATTGAAATTTAAACCCAAATGTTTTGAAAGGAATGGATTTAAATTGTTTTGAAGCTATGTTCCACAAACTTTTACTTGAACCCAATGCTTTCGAAAGGTTTGTTTTAAGTAAAGGACTTTAATTCTTTCGAAAGGTATATAATAAAGTTTCGAAGGGGAGATTCCTTAATGTTTTTAAAAGGTTTACTTTTAGTATTTGTAGGAAGGTTTCCAGAGCTTTCAAAAGGCAAGTTTGAAGTATTTTGAAAAGAGGATGTCTAAGATTTTATAAAGCTTTCGAATAGGACACTTTCAATGATTTCGAAGGATCTATTTTAAAGGTTTCGAAAGATATGATTTGGCCTTTCGTCCTAGTGTTTCAAGGTAAGTAGTTAACTTGTTTTGTAAGGGGTACTTTCAATGGTTTCGAAAGAGATTGTTTAAAGCTTTTAAACAAGGGTTTCGAAGTTTCCATCAACAATGTTTTGTGTAAAGTATATATCATGGCAACAATATTTGGGTAAAGCACAAGGTATATTTTCCTTTTTTAAGTATGATTTAAAGGGTTAAATCAATTTGAAAAAAATGTTTTCAAGGAAAATTTGATGGGTAGTTAACCCTAAGCTAATGACTCATATATTCGTATACTAGATGGGATTGGCATAGGGTCGTACCCTATACATTAGCTATAGCCGCTAGCTAATTTAGTCCAAAATTTAAGTATATTGGGCTTAGTCACAGGTAAGACTTAAATGATGTTACACACTGAAAGGAATATACAAAGAAGGAGGATAGGTTATTGGTGAGCCAGCAAAACCATTAGGATCAGTTGACCCAGGGAGAAGTAAATTAAGGACCAACCATCCAAAAGTGTGTCTAACAGATGTTAGATTATTTATTTTGTCTGGTAGGCCCGAATCAACCAATGGTTAATAGTTAGCTAAACAAAAATATATTGTTCGGATAGATACTCCATCTGTTATCTGATTTATGAGCATATATGATATTGCTATTATTATTTTAATCAGTTTGATTGTAGGATTCTGATTTGCAAAAAGATATGTTTTAAAAGGATATTAGTGAGCGGAAACCTATTCCGCTAAACGGCGTGGTCTCACTTAATATCAGTAAACCGAGATGTAATAGCATTATTCGCATCAGGCTTTAAGTCAAACTCGAAGTTTGTGTTTTTCCCCTTAAACTCTCAGGTGCTCAAAATTAATTTGAGTAGATTGAGAGTTAAGGCTTTACAGGTTTTAGTAGGTGGACGAATAAAGCTTCCGGAGACGAGCAGGAGGCAAAAGATAGTTATTTAGGAGTGATTAGTTTTATTTCTGCTATGATGTATTAAGACAAATATGTCTACTTAGTACTCTGCTCATCCAAGGGGGCGTCTTCATATATAGCTCTTGGCGTAAATTGTAATAATTATATTTGATCAAAACTTATGATACGTTTGGGATTATGTAATTGAATATGAAACTTGGATTTGAAATGTAATCAGGAAAATATGTTTTTGGAATTTGTGGTTTCGTTCATATTCACATGCTTCTGATATTATGGATACCATTAACATTACCATATTTTGTCACCGAAAGTTAATACTATGGATGAATGCAGCATCTGTAGCGCTTAGCTTCAAACTCAAGATAAGGGGTGTTACACTTTTAGGGCTTTATAGTCGAAAGTCTTTCACTTCCGTCGGGAGTGTAAGTCGAGATAAATATTTTGGTTATTGACCCTTGGTTTTGGTTTGGCTCAAGATTTATTATTTTATTGTGGATTTATGGATATGCTACATGCTTATCCATAGTATTTTGAACTTTTGACGTGTTTGGTTGTTATCACCCAAGTTATGGTTGTCGTGGTTCTTACTTGCTTAAGTGTATTTCATGGGTGATATTGAGAGTTGATGCATGGTATATTCTTATGATGTTGCGATAGATGTTACGTTGTGTCAAATTTGTGCTTTGCCTGTTATTACCTTGATTATTGTCATGTATTCATCTTGGATATAGATATAGTCTGACCCATTAATTATTTACAGAATACTCGGGTTAGTCCGAGACTTTTCAAATACATGGACATTAGTTATTTTGGATGATTGGGCTTTAGAGGAAACGTCATATGTTTATTTTATTGTAATTTGAGATTATGACTATGTATATGTTCTATTTGGGTGTCTCCTTGTATTTATTTTGGTTAGATGGTCAAAAGTTGTGTATTGTGAACTTGACTTTGTATATGTTTTCATAGTGAGACACTGTTTACGGTATGGTATCAGATTGTTGTATATTAATTCTTTTTGATGTGATCTTTGACTTTATGTTCATTTGGATATGTTGTATATTGTTCTATCCTGGTAAGTGCATGTGTTTATTGCTTTATGCCGTTACCTGGTATGTATATTTATTGATATATTCCGAGGTGAGCTTCGTACAAATGTTAGCCTAAGAGAATATTCGCATATGGTCGCTCCTAACAAGGCTTACTCTCTGTATTATTAAATAGGATTACCTAGTAATTCTCTTTGGTAGTATGGGTATAAAGGTGGGATGTTACAGATTGGTGTCATAGCAAGTTCAAAATAGCATAGAATATTCATGACACTAGTCTTGGCCTTCGAGTGACTTTAGGGTCCCTTTTCTTATTGGGTGTATGGTAGTTACCCTATACTAAAGGGATAATAGGACAATGATTACTGGAGATCATTTGGGGACATACCTATTATTTTTCCTACTACATACGTGTGTGTGTATTCCTTATTTCTACCTCTGTAACTCCCTAATTTTAGATAACATTATTCAGGAAATTTAATTAGCTAAATTAAATAGAATAATGTAATGATTAAATGATTAGGGGATTGAGATTTGATTAAATAAAGGGTAGCCATGCCTAGTTGAGCAAAGGAGTTAAAAGAAATTTAAAACGAAATAAGATTAGGGAATTCGATAAGAGGCAATATAGGAATAAGCTATATTCATATACCTGAAAACCTTAACCCTCCTTCATTTTATACATTCACAAATCAAAACTAAAACCTAAGAGGCCGACTACCATTAAAAAGAGCAAGGGGAAGAAGAAGCTAAATCAAGGGGAAAGCTTAATTAAGTTCAATCCAAGAGTCAAATCTTAACAACTTAACACCAAAGCTAAAGGTGAGTAATATGTTACATTTTATATTTTGATGTTTTCGGTTTCTAAGATTAGACCCAAAAGATTTTGCAAAGTATATTTCCATGTTTTAAATGATAATTAGATATATATTGTAACGATCCCGGTTTTAAATCATATTTAAATTGGTAAGTGATTTAAATTTTTCCAAATTCAATAAAGATATGTGTTTGTTTTGTGTTTACATAAATAAATTATAATTTGCAATTTGAATTTGAAATACAAAAATAAATATATTGAAAAATAAATTGAATTTGAAACCATTATATTTTCAATTTATAATAATTTGTTTTCTGATTATATTAAATAGACATTTTGATTTGGAAGTATATTTTAAATTTAATATAATAATTTTGGTTTAAATAAAGATTTGATAAAAAGGTTTATATGATTTTCTTTTAAATTATACAAAAATATAAAATTTGGTCTGTATATATAAATAAATATTTTACAAATAAAATTTGATTTAAAAATTTATATTTTTAAATTAATGAGTTAAATAAGAATTGTATATACATAAAATATGATTTATAAATAAGAATAAAGTAGGGGTTAAAATATAAATTGTGAATTAATTTAAAATAAGGTCTTAAACATAAATTTGATATTTTTTACATGTGTAACATTTTTAAAACATGAAATTAACAAATGTAAGCATAATATGATCTATAATTACAAGTGTTAACATGAATAAACAAGTGTCATAACTTAATTTCTTTTATAATTAAAATATACAAAACATTTTGGTTAAAAAATAACAAGGCTATTTTCAATTGTCTCAAATCTAAACCAAGTTCAAAACTGAAAACAAAAATCATCTCAAACATCAAAACCAGAAATCAAAAGATGATCAAACCTGAGAAATGCAATGTAAAGCAAAAGCAAGAATTCAAAATCATAATCTGAAAGCAAGTTTTAGATTCAAATTCAAGTTGCTTGAAGCAATGCAAAGTAGATAAGGATTCAAGCAAATCAAATGCAAGTGTAAAATGCAAGAATAATCAGGTCAAAAACCTGGAAGACAGTTTTTCAAACAAGATTCAAAATCCAAATACCCATCTTCAACTTCAACCTGAGGATTTAAGGTTCAACTCAAACTAAACCTAATGCAAATTAAAAAGCAAAGATCAACTAAGCAGATTTATTTTCAAATTAATAATTAAAGTGGCAAATCAAAAGCAATCCCAGTTTTTCAACAATTCCAGGTTTTCTCTGCTTCTTCCTATCAAGGTGAACAAAACTTTTGACCTCAATATACTATTATATTGTTGCTTGATTTCGTATGCTTGTGATGATGACTTCAAATTTTTCTATATGGATGACAATGTGCTGCATGTGATATATATAAAGTTATATGAGTATATGCAGGTCTATGTATATGTATATATATCATCTCTGTTCTATATGACAGGTTCTTAAAACCTGTTTTAAAAAAATTCGTATCACCCAAATGAATCCATATTAGACCGTGATCTCTTAATGGAAAGTGATTATAAGAGAGTAATGTATATTATAAAAATAATTTTAAGTAAAAACATTCAATAATTATTTCAAAAAGAATATATATTACATGGATGATTTTATCAAGTCAAAAATGAATGATTTCAAATTCATGTTTTGACTTCACGAACAGATTTGTAATACAAAATCATGAATTTAGGAAATCATTTCATGATTTTTAAGCCCATAACCATTAAGATATCTTAAGATGAACGAAAAATGTAAAATCATAAATTTTCGATGATCAAGGTGGAATTGAGCTTCGGGTTTGGGTCTGAAGGTGGATGATGTTACGTAGATCGATGGAAAAATGGTACGAAATTTTCCAGATGATCAAATGAGCTTGGGTTCGACGAACTAGGGTTTTTGTCCCAGTTTTGTTTAGTGTTGAAGATGCGACGATTTGATTGTCGACGTCGCATCGGGATGCATCGCGGCCTGGGAAATAGAAGGAGGGAACTGTGGCCGTGGTTCAGGCGAGATCGCGTGATCTCTGATGGTCAGAATCATCAAGGCGAGGAGAATTTCTTCGACGAGGTTGGTTCCAGGAAGATGTGGGTTAGCTCGATTTCGTTTGACGACGAAATTGTCGAATCTAGGTGCTCGCGAGGCTTGAGGGGTTCACTGGCGACTTGTCAGAGAATGTGGTGATGGTCAGAGGTGATCGAAACGATTGTACAAGTTCACGAGCGTTGACTGTGTCATTGGGTTTGTTTTAAGGAAAAGGAAGAAATATGACTCGAAGTCGTGCTCGAGAAAAATGGAAGTTCGACTCGAAGAAATGAAGCATGAAGAAAACCCGAAGTTGAGCGCGGGTAAGCAAGAGATTGGCTCGGGTCTGGGAATTAAAGTTAAAAACAGTATTAAAACTTTAAACTAAAATCAAGATTTATCCAAATAATTTGTTCAAAACATTTTTCTTTTTAAATAATAAATGTTGTTTATGTTTTGGATCAATTAAAAGGTTTTTAAATAAAAATTATATTTAAATTAACTAAGTTTTTAAAGTATGTATATACATATAACCCTTATTTTAAAGGTTTATTTTAGTCTAATTTTGGAATTGAATAGCTAATTGAGGAAATGAAATGATTTCAATTTTAAATTAACTTAAGGGACATAAGTTGATTTATTCGTGAATGGTGATTTATTACAAAAGGTAATTAATAAAAGTTTTAAATGATAATTAAGAAAAGTAATGATTTATTTTTGATTTATTAAGATCTTGAGTAATTAAAGGATCATTACTTAATGTGATTACTTAAAGGTAAATTACCTTAATGTAATTAAAGGTTTATTGATTAAAATGAGTAATAAAGAGGTAATTACTTAATGAAATTAATTAAATTAATTAAAGATTAATTAATTAAAGGTTAGTTAATGATTAAAGTAAATTAATCAAGTGATTAAAAGACAATTACTCAAAGTAATTAATTTGTTATTTATTAATATAAGTAATTAGGATAATCACTTATTATAATTAATTAAGGATAATTAATTAATGTGATAAATCAATTAAGGTAATTAATTTGGGGATAATTAATTAATGAAGATTAATTAATGATAAGTAATTAAAGGGTAATTAATTACTTAAGGATAATTACTTAATTAAAAGTAATTAATTGATGATTAATGTTGATTTATTAAGTAATTAAAGGACAATTACTCGATATAATTAATTTGTGATTAGGGGATAATCACTTATTATAATTAATTAAGGATAATTAATTAAATGGTAATAAATTAAGGGCAAATTAATTAATGTGATTAATTAAATAATTAGAGATTAATTAATTATTAAATAAAGGTTAATTCTTTTATTATTAAAGGCTAAATTGATTTAATGGGTTGTAATTAATTAATAATAATTAACCAGGATTAATGATTTACCATAAGTAATTAATTTGATTTAAATTTATTAGATAATTTATTGACCTTACTTATGAATGTTTGGATTCCATTGAATGTTTGGATTGATTGACATCCCTGATATGTTATGCTTTGTGCTATGAATTGTTTTGGTGTGATCTGTGATGAATGTAATTTATATATCTATGATAAATTTACATTATTTATCTGTGAATCTGTGAATGGAGATAAGCGCTATTTGATCATACCACTTATCGATATTGCTGTGCTTGAATCTGTAATGATTGACGATGTTGCACTATTGTGTAAAACCCCTAGACTACACCATACACACACAAATATGGATTGCACAAGGAAATTGGTTAAGTCACAGACATTTGAATCTAATATTATGAAATGGTTTTAAAAATTGAATTTTGAATACAAAATAGTTTTGGAAATGGAATTGGGTTAAATATGAAAAGCTTTTGAAAAGGAGTTTCGAAGACAAAAGTTATTTTGAATAACTTGATGAAGTTTCGAAATTTAAATAATTTGATTTGAATTTGAATTGAAGATTTGAAATTGAATTCTATGTTTGGAAATTATGGTTTAAAAAGGTTATACAAGTTATAAATGTGTTTATATGGGTTTTAAACCATTTTAAAAGTATTGTTTTGGGAATTTGAATTTGACCCAAGTTTTATACTTGAAGGGCTTTAACTCGTGCAAATGTAATTGGATTTTTTCGAAACGAAAACTATTTGTTTTCAAATAATAATAGCTTTCATATAAAGAAAGGATTTCCAATTTGTATTGAAAGATATCTAGTTTGAAATGGAATTGAAATAGTTTTGAAAGGTATGAATGAATCTTTGTGAAAGATGGTTGAACTTGGTTTTGAAATTGAAGAGGATTTTAAATGGTGTATCTTTTATATAAAAGATTTGAAATGGGAATCATTTTGAAAGTTATGAATGAATCTTTGGAAATGGTTTTGGAAGTTATGAATTGAGTCTTTGATTTAATGATTAGATGAGTTAATCCAATTTGAAAAGGAAATTATTTTGAAAGGCGTGAATGAATCTTTATGGAAGATTGGTGAACTTTGTGAAGTCAATCTTTTTGTTTAAAGATTTGAAAATGGTAATTTGTTTAAACCATTTGAAAGAAAAGTTTTGGGTTTTAAGTTGTGGCTTAACGTAGATCCCATTATCCATATGCTTTTTAAATATTGCGCTCATTATTCGGTTTAGCCGGGAGAGGAACTTGTGTCATATAACCCATTTCAAATAATGACACGACGATATGGATAGCATTTGAAGACTGGTGGTGAAGACCGGGTATTTCGAGAATGAAAGGATAACCCGTCGAATGACTCTGCACTGAGTAGCTATGATATAAAGATCTCCATATGTGATGGGGAGTCCGATCGAGATTGTGAATATCCGGATTGTAGGGGCTCCTTTGGATGTCCCTTCGGTTCTATTCGAACCCGGAACAGACTTGTATGGATGTATGTCAAACATTACACTTTGAGATGTAAAGCTGGTTTCTGTCAAATACATTTCTGTTTGGTGGCGGAGATTTATTCTCTTAGCTTAACACCCTTCTCTGAGACGTACGAGCTCAGAGGTTATGTTGTTGATGGTTACTAGTGATACATTCCCAATTTGGTAGTGTGGCATGCAAAGTGCTGCTGAGTGTTGCTGATCATTTGTTGATCAAAGTATGGCTTTTGTAAAAAATCATAGCTTTGTGGACGTGATCTCGTCGGACCTCATAACTTGAAAATGGTCGAAATAGGAAAGATGCGGCAAGGTTATTAGGGGTCGCACCCCTAGGATATGTCCATTTCTTCTGGAAAAGGGTAGTATCATGGTATGGAGCCCAGATACTTAACTCATATGGTCGCTGCAAATTTATTATTTTGTGGTTGAGAGCTCTCGAATAAAGGTCGCAAACGATCGGGGATGGCATACTTGTAGGTGTTACTTCCGGGCAGGGGTAACCCGACCTTGTGTTGGTAGAGATCCGGGTAGGTTCTCGGGGCGTCCCTCCTGCGGCGTACCTATGTGGCAATAGGAAGTTCCTTAGCCTGACCATTTATTGGAAATCCAATCTCCAATACGCACCTTGTACGGTTTTAGTTGTATAACCTGCCATTTACTTATGGTGGTCACCACTATTTATATGGTGTCTATAGTAGGCATAGTTCGAAATGTCTATGCTGGCTAAGATTAATATTATACTTACGAAAGGTTTTCTGCACTATGCACTAATAACAATATCAAAAGGTTTTCGGTATCAAGCATGTTTGACTATCATAAGGAGAAATGTCCTCCAATTCTGCGTTTGCATTGTGTGTGTGGTGGGAGGCCTTATGGTAGTTTCATTTTTCAAAAAGCATTGCGGATTTTTTTTACTTCTTTTGTTTTTGTTTCAAAGATAAACTGTGTTCATTTGCTCACACCAGTCCCATGTTTGACCCAGAGTTTATTGTTCCCTTTCTAAACTCTGGATGCCCACAATTTTCCACACGGGCAGTCTAGAGTTAGATTTTTCAGATAGTTAGATAATAGATGTAGATTCGATATCTTTCAAAGTCTTTGGTTTGGTAGCACTTGGAAATCTTCTTCAGTCTTTGGATTCGGCTATCGCTTTGTGCTTCTTTTCATCATTTGGGATCTGACCTTGCTTAATGCAACATGATGGGAGTTTCTCGCTTCGCGTTTGGAAAGCATGTTGGCGGTTTTAGCTTTTGGAGTCTTTGGAACTTTGGCAATGGAGTTGCTATATGTTGGAGTATCTATCTTGAGGACTTCGGAAGATACTATCCTTTTGGAGTTATTTCTTTCCACTGTATCTTGTATCTCTGATAATATTGATCAATTTGTTGTATCATTGTTGTAATCAACTATTGTATATCAATGATATTATCTTTTTCTTCCGCTGTGTTGTTGTACTTAATGTGTTATAAGCTCCGACGAAGCAGATTCGACGTTTGGATCCGTGGCATTCGAATACGGATGATGTATTTAGTGTCGATTTTCAAAGGTCGAGTCAGGATCGTTACAACGGCATCAGAGCTGAAGGTTGAACTTTAGCTCAGGAGTATAACACATTAGGTAACTCATTAGAGATAGGGATGTAAATGCCCTAGAATGAGTATCCCTAAGATATCCATCCGTATGCCTCAGTAAATTCTCTTACTATTCACTGATAGTAAGTATGAGTGCAAGAAGAGGACGAGGTAGGGGACATGGAAGTACCATTACAAATGGTCAATACCCTGTAACAACTAGGAAACAACTTTTCTATCAATCTCTTTTGATTCGTCTCACATTATTTGATGGCTTCGTGGCAGATGTAAGAAGAAGCTTCGGTATGGTGGTGGCCCTGTGAATCTTTGTATACGTTATAAAAAAGGTTCTAATTCCTATTTCGTATTCTTTTCGTTAGTTCTCTATCAGCTTTTCGCTTTTAACTGAAACGAATTTGAAATTTATTTGAAATAAATTGGTTAACTAAATATAAAGTTAGATTGGATTGTATCAATAAAATGGTTTCGGTCAAAACCAAATTTTGAAGTTTTTGTTGAAATTTCTTGTGAGACTCCAAGTCCGAAAGGGGACAAGTTGGTGTATATTTTAGGATATTCTGACCTAAGTTGAGTATCCATTTGTCTATTGTTTGGGGTCCAGATACATTCTACGAACGGTTAGTTATCCCTTCGAACTAACCAATGCCCTGTATATCTTCATAGATCTGATGACCCGAGTATTTCGTAAAGTATCAAATGAGTTTGTTCTCATATTGTTGATATTCTGATTTGGTAATCCAGATGCAGAATAGATATTTCATGTAAATTTGGTAAACCAATTCTCTATCTATTCTTTGTTGTCTCCCTAGCAAATTTCGAGGACGAAATTTTCTTAAGGGGGAATCTGTAACGATCCCGGTTTTAAATCAAATTTAAAATGGTAATTGATTTAGATTTTTCCAAATTTAATAAAGATATGTGTTTGTTTTGTGTTTATATATATAAATTATAATTTACAATTTGAAATCCAAAAATAAATATATTGAAAATAAATTTAATTTGAAACCATTATATTTTCAATTTATAATAATTTGTTTTCTGATTATATTAAATAGACATTTTGATTTGGAAGTATGTTTTAAATTTAATATAATAGTTTTGGTTTAAATAAAGATTTGATAAAAAGGTTTATATGCTTTTCTTTTAAATTATACAAAAATATAAAATTTGATTTGTATATATAAATAAATATTTTAGAAATAAATTTTAATTTAAAATTTATATTTTGAAATTAATGAGTTAAATAAGAATTGTATATACATAAAATTTGATTTATAAATAAGAATAAAGTAGGGGTTAAAATATAAATTGTGAATTAATTTAAAATAAGGTCTTAAACATAAATTTGCTATTTTTTACAAGTGTAACATTTTTAAAACATGAAATTAACAAATGTAAGCATAATATGATCTATAATTACAAGTGTTAACATGAATAAACAAGTGTCATAACTTAATTTCTTTTAAAATTAAAATATACAAAACATTTTGGTTAAAAAAATAACAAGGCTGTTTTCAATTGTCTCAAATCTAAACCAAGTTCAAAACTGAAAACAAAAATCATCTCAAACATCAAAACCAGAAATCAAAAGATGATCAAACCTGAGAAATGCAACGTAAAGCAAAAGCAAGAATTCAAAATCATAATCTGAAAGCAAGTTTCAGATTCAAATTCAAGTTGTTTGAAGCTATGTAAAGTAGGTAAGGATTCAAGCAAATCAAATGCATGTGCAAAATGCAAGAATACTCAGGTCAAAAACCTGGAAGACAGTTTTTCAAACCAGATTCAAAATCCAAATACCCGTCTTCAACTTCAACCTGAGGATTTAAGGTTCAACTCAAACTAAACCTGATGCAAATTAAAAAGCAAAGATCAACTAAGCAGATTTATTTTCAAATCAACAATTAAAGTGGCAAATCAAAAGCATTCCCCAGTTTTTCAATAGTTCCAGGTTTTCTCTGCTTCTTCCCACCAAGGCGCCAACTCTTTTGACCTCAATATACTATTACCTTGTTACTTGATTTCGTATGCTTGTGATGATGACTTGAAATTTGTCTATATGGATGACAATGTGTTGCATGTGATATATATAAAGTTATATGAGTATATACAGGTCTGTGTATATGTATATGTAGCGACCTGGAATATTCGATCCCGAAAATTCCGGATAGTTATGAAAAAGAAGAAAGAGATCGAAGAAAAAGAAGAAAACAGAAACACCAAAACACAGATTCTCACATTCGCAGCGGATCAAAATATAATCTTAAATAAATAGCAGTTATACAAAGGAAAACTGTACTGGTGAAATTACACTTTAATATATCAGAGTTACAATATTTACAAAACACTGAGCAATTTAATTCAACATTCCCCAGATAAGCTACAAATAAACACAGCGGAATACTCTACATACGTTCCTGCCATCCAGATCGTCTCCTGAGCTCCAGAACGTCCTTACTTGAAAATCTGTAATACTCAGCCTGACCCGAGCATTACATCAAAGTAACACCCGGGTCAGGCTGGAAACCAGCGTGGGTAAACCCAACCAACATGAAATACCAATGCAAAGAACTCATTCAAATCCCGAGTGACTTATATCAATTTACAACTTCACAAGTTGTTATAGACATCACTTATTTCATACATCAATTTCACAGTGCTAAAGCTTAGATTAAATGATCCAATTCACTTAGGTCATCCCATTCCAGTTTATCGATTGCACATATCAATCTATAAAAAATCGAAGTGGTTTCGGGTATTTACTAATATCCGACTCCGGTCTCTTTGAATTCAATACCATCCTAACCCATGTTATTCAAGTGAAATACAATTCAACTTAAAATACCAGATAGCAATTCATCATTAATAGATAACTACATTATCAATTTCCACCCAACATATCATATCACAAAATATTTCATATCAGAAATATCAATCAATTCAAGACATTTAATCTATTCTATCATTCATAAGAAAGATGGATCATTCCCAAAATTAATTTAATTTATCTCTAATTAAATTAATTACAAAACCTTAATTACTTAGATTCCTTTAATTAATCATTAATTAATTACAAACCAATTAATTAGTCATCATCATTTTTTCATCTCAATTAATCATCCTTAATTAATTATTTTCAATTACGTAAAGTAATTATCCTTTAATTTAATTGCACCAAGTAATTTAATCCTTAGTTATTTCTCCTAAGTAATTAACCTTTAGTTACTTCCATTAAGTAATTTCCCTTATATTGATACATCCAGTAATTTATCCATCAATTACTTCACTAAGTAATTACCGTTATCAATCTCATTAAGTAATTTTACTTAAACAATTACCAAGTGACCATCTTTAATTAATTTACAAATTAATTAATTATATTCATCTCATTAATTACAACTGGGTAATTTATCCCTTAATTACCTTATAAACCAATTAATCTTTAATTATTAATTAATAAATCTTAATTATCAATTAATCTCCTTCAGTATAAAGTAATCAAACCTTAATTATAATATTAAGTAACTATTAATCAATTCCATTAATTAATAATCCCTTATTATTTACTTTACTAATTAATCACATTTTTAATTAATTATATTTTGTAATGAATCTTAAATTAATCACATTCATTAACTAATCACATTTATTAATAACCAAACTAATCACACTAAGTAACTAACTTTTAATTACTTTATTTTTGGTAATTATCCTCTAAAACTTAACTTACTTTTTTTTTAAACAAATAACAAAACTTGATTTTATTCACAAAAATCTGCTATAGATTAAACCAAGAAATCATCTCGGGCCAAACCCGATTCAAACGCACCAAAACTCGTGCCACCCTCGAGTCAAAAATCAAACCCACCACTTCGAGTCGCACAACAGTTTGCTCGAGTATCGCACCGAGGAAACCTTCATCTTCTCAAACTTCAATTAGTTCCAGAAATCAACGTGCACATGGTGCACGTACACCACCACTCCAATCATCGGAGTAAGCCACCGCAACTCGCGACAAACCCCCTGTACTCACGTCAACCCTCACGTGGATCCCGATCGATCAATTCTCAAATAAATCGAAAACGAACCCATCTCGACCAAGTCTGGAACCAATCACTACCGGATATTTACTCCTCTCCATTGCCTCCGACCTCACGATCACCTGCCCCCTTCACCGAAGCTACGTCACCCCTTTCAGCTCCCATTCCCACCATCGCGAACCACTCCGGTCCCTTGCCCTCGTCTAAATTTCCTTGACAATCACGACAAGCAAAACACCTACCTAAACCCTAGTTCCCTCATTTTAGATCACCATGGCCAACAAGACAATCCTCCAGTATTTTTCCTACCATCGGCAACCTCCCAGCCACCTTCGCCTACGACCTAGCCTCCATCCACCGTGCCGATCATCAGCAATTACCAAAAATTCCTAAAATGATTATCTCGGAAATCCCCATAATTTATCAATTTAAAAATCATGAAATGCATATTAAAAATCATGATTTTCCTTCACTAATTCATTCATGTCATTCCAAACAGAAATTGAATTGGTTGGTTTTTATCATATATATACTTTTCCCACTGTTATTTCATTTTAAAAATAATTTATTAAATTTTAATCCCTCAAACTGTTTTTAATATTATCATCATACATTAGCAAATGACTTTCATTTAGATATCAAAGTCTAACATTACCTTGATAGAGAGATCTGAATTTTAGAAGGCAAAACAGGGACTGTGCAACACAGAGAACATGATTCTTGAATATAAATAAACTGATATACCCACACCACATACATATAAATTTTCAAATATTTTCCAGAATGAAGCACTTCTATACAAACCAATATTTCCACATGCATTCAAGTTAAATCCAAACCAAACTATTTTTTTTTGAAAAGGTTTACTCACCTTGAATGCCAACAGAGAACCTGGAATTTCTTATTTTGATCAGATTTGTTGCTTGCTGTTCTGAAATTACTTAATTTGATTTGCTTACAGATCTTTACCTTGCTTAGCTCCAAGTTTTGATTGCAAAAATTTGATATAATTCATTTCCAGTTTGAAGATTTTTGATCTGTTGTTACTTATGATTCGGTTGATAAATGTTTAACATATTTGAGCTTCCATTAGATCAGTTTTGAAAAAAAAGAAAATGAAAAAAAAGGCCTGGCTAAATTTTTATTTTATTTTATCATTTCAAATGGGAGAAGCTTTGCCACTTGTTATCATAAGTTTACAAGTGTTTATTCCCTATGTTCAAGGTTTTACAAATGTCGCTTGTAAATTTAATTGTGTTTATGTCCTTGTTTAAATTAATTTTACTATTTTGTTTTTAAGCCCTAACTTAAATTTATTAATACTCCTTATGCTAATATATTTATATATTATATTTGCAAATGTATATATATATATGTATATATATACATACTATGTTTTATCCCAAGTATCAAAAAGAGTATTTTAAATCCTTTATTAGATCTCATACATATATTACAAGATAATTTTCAGCATATATATGTTTTCTTATCTATTTCCAAAAGATATGTATATTTTAAAACTCTAATTATTCCTTGTTTTTTTTAATATTATATTATATTTATATCAATACCTTTTCTAGAATTTATACATATTTCTTCTTTGAATTTCAAACTACGAATTCAAATGTAATTTAAAATCTACTCATATATATATATATATTTTTTAAAATAAACATATATTTAATTTGTTTGGAAATAATAATAAGTTTTGCCATCTTAAATAATTATATCAGGAGATTGTCAAGTAAATATCTTCCCAAATATAAATATTTATTATCAGATTTGTTCGTTCAACTTAAAATCAGTGTTAATAACAGTTAAAATCAGATAATTATCCAAATACCTGATGTCCGAAAATCCGGGTTATCACAGTATATATAATCTCTGTTCTATATGACAGGTTCTTAAAACCTGTTTTAAAAAAATTTGTATCACCCAAATGAATCCATGTTAGACTGTGATCTCTTAATGGAAAGTGATTATAAGAGATTAATGTATATTCTAAAAATAATTTTAAGTAAAAACATTCAATAATTATTTCAAAAAGAATATATATTACAGGATGATTTTATCAAGTCAAAAATTAATGATTTCAAATTCATGTTTTGATTTCACGAACAGATTTGTAATACAAAATCATGAATTTAGGAAATCAATTCATGATTTTTATGCCTATAATCATTAATATATCTTAAGATGAACGGAAAATGTAAAATCGTAAATTTTCGACGATCAAGGTGGAATTGAGCTTCGGGTTTGACTCTGAAGGTGGATGATGTTGTATAGATCGATGGAAATATGGTACAAAATTTTCTAGATGATCAAATGAGCTTGGGTTCGACTAACTAGGGTTTTTGGCCCAGTTTTGTTTAGTGTTGAAGATGCGACGATTTCATCATCGACGTCGCATCGGGATGCATCACAGTCGGGGAAATAGAAGGAGGGAACAATGGCGGTGGTTCAGGCGAGATCGCGCGATCTCTAATGGTTAGAATCGTCGAGGCGAGGAGAATTTCTTCGACGAGGTTGGTTCCAGGAAGAAGTGGGTTAGCTTGATTTCCTTTGACGACGAATTATGGAATCTGGGTGCTCGCGAGGCTTGAGGGTTCGCTGGCGACTTGCCGGAGGATGTGGTGATGGTCGGAGGTGATCGAAACGATTGTACACGTGCACGAGCATTGATTATGTCAGTGGGTTTGTTTTAAGGAAGAGGAAGAAATAGGACATGAAGTCGTGCTCGAGAAAAATGGAAGTTCGACTCGAAGAAATAAAGCGCGAAGAAAACCCGAAGTTGAGCTCGGGTAAGCAAGAGATTGGCTCGGGTCTGGGAATTAAAGATAAAAACAATTTTGAACTTTAAACTAAAATCAAGATTTATCCAAACAATTTGTTCAAAACATTTTTCTTTTTAAATAATAAATGTTGTTTATGTTTTGGATTAATTAAAAGGTTTTTAAATAAAAATTATATTTAAGTTAACCAAGTTTTTAAAGTGTATATATATATAACCCCTATTTTAATGGTTTATTTTAATCTAATATTGGAATTGAATAGCTAATTGAGGAAATTAAATGATTTCCATTTTAAATTAAATTAAGGGACATAAGTTGATTTATTACAAAAGGTAATTAATAAAAGTTTTAAATGATAATTAGGAAAAGCAATGATTTATTTTTGATTTATTAAGATCTTGAGTAATTAAAGGATCATTACTTAATGTGATTACTTAAAGGTAAATTACCTTAATGTAATTAAAGGTTGATTAATTAAAATAAGTAATAAAGGGGTAACTACTTAATGAAATTAATTAAATTAATTAAAGTTTAATTAATTAAAAGTTAGTTAATGATTAAAGTAAATTAATCAAGTGATTAAAAGACAATTACTCATAGTAATTAATTTGTGATTTATTAATATAAGTAATTAGGATAATCACTTATTATAATTAATTAAGGATAATTAATTAATGTGATAAATCAATTAAGGTAATTAATTTGGGGATAATTAATTAATGAAGATTAATTAGTGATAAGTAATTAAAGAGTAATTAATTACTTAAGGATAATTACTTAATTAAAAGTTATTAATTGATTATTAAGGTTGATTTATTAAGTAATTAAAGGACAATTATTTGATATAATTAATTTGTGATTAGGGGATAATCACTTTTTATAATTAATTAAGGATAATTAATTAAATGGCAATTAATTAAGGTCAAATTAATTAAAGTGATTAATAAAATAATTAAAGATTAATTAATTATTAAATAAAGGTTAATTCTTTTATTATCAAAGGATAGATTGATTTAACAGGTTGTAATTAATTAATATTAATTAACCAGGTTTAATGATTTATTCATAAGTAATTAATCTGATTTAAATTTATCAGATAATTTATTGATCTTACTTATGAATGTTTGGATCCTATTGAATGTTTGGATTGTTTGACATCCCTGATATGTTATGCTTTGTGCTACGAATTTCTTTGGTGTGATCTGTGATGAATGTAATTTATTTGTCTATGATAAATTCACATTATTTATCTTGAATTTGTGAATGAAGATAAGCGTTATTGGATCATACTGCTTATCGATATAGCTGTGCTTGAATCTGTAATTATTGATGGTGTTTCACTATTGTGTAAAACCCCTGGACTACACCATACACACACAAATATGGATTGCACGAGGAAATTGGTTAAGTCATAGATATTTGAATATAATAGCATGAAATGGTTTTAAAAATTGAATTTTGAATCCAAAATAGTTTTGGAAATGGAATTGGGTTAAATATGAAAAGCTTTTGAAAAGGAGTTTTGAAGATAAAAGTTATTTTGAATAACTTCATAAAGTTTTGAAATTTGAATGATTTGAATTTGAATTGAAGATTTGAAATTGAATTCTACGTTTGGAAATTATGGTTTAAAAAGGTTATACAAGTTATAATTGTGTTTATATGGGTTTTAAACCATTTTAAAAGTATTGTTTTGGGAATTTGAATTTAACCCAAGTTTTATACTTGAAGGGCTTTAACTCGTGCAAATGTAATCGAATTTTTTCGAAACGAAAACTATTTGTTTCCAAATAATAATAGCTTTCATATAAAGAAAGGATTTCCAATTTGCGTTGAAAGATTTCAAGTTTGAAATGGAATTGAAATAGTTTTGAAAGCTATGAATGAATCTTTGTGAAAGATGGTTGAACCTTGTTTTGAAATTGAGGAGGATTTTAAATGGTGTATCTTTTATATAAAAGATTTGAAATGGGAATTTTTTAGAAAGTTATGAATGAATCTTTGGAAATGGTTTTGTTATAAATTGAGTCTTTGATTTAATGATTGGATGAGTTAATCCAATTTGAAAAGGAAATTGTTTTGAAAGCCGTGAATGAATCTTTATGGAAGATTGGTGAACTTTGTGAAGTGAAACTTTTTTTTTAAAGATTTGAAAATGGTAATTTCTTTAAACCATTTGAAAGAAAAGTTTTAGGCTTTAAGTTGTGGCTTAAATGAGATCCCATTGTCCATATGGTTTTTAAATATTGCGCTCATTATTCGGTTTAGCCGGGAGAGGACCTTGTGTCATATAACCCATTTCGAATAATGATACGACGATATGGATAGCATTTGAAGACTGGTGGCGAAGACCGGGTATTTTCGAGAACGAAAGGATAACCCTTCGAATGACTCTGCAGTGAGTAGCTACGGTATAGAGATCTCCATATGTGATGGGGAGTCCGATCGAGATTGTGAATACCCGGATTGCAAGGGCTGCTTTGGAAGTCCCTTCGGTTCTATTCGATCCCGGAACAGACTTGTATGGATGTATGTTTGACATTACACTTTGAGATGTAAAGCTGGTTTCTATCAAATACATTTCTGTTTGGTGGTGGAGATTTATTCTCTTAGCTTAACACCCTTCTCTGAGACGTACGAGCTCAGAGGTTATGTAGTTGATGGTTACTAGTGATACATTCACAATTTGGTAGTGTGGCATGCTGAGTGCTGCTGATCATTTGTTGATCGAAGCATGGCTTTTGTGAAAAGCATAGCTTTGTGGACGTGACCTCGTTGGACCTCACAACCCGAAAGTGGTCGAAACAGGAAAGATGCGGCAAGGTTATTAGGGGTCGTGCCCCTAGGGTATGTCCAATTCTTCTGGAAAAGGGTGGAATGTGACGATTAGGATTTTCGCGTTCGAAAATCGACATCCATACTTCACATCGTACTCGAATGTCGTAGATTCGACCGTTCAAATCCGAGTCGCTGGAGCTTATAACATATTTAAGTATAACAGCACAGCGGAAGAAAAAGGATAATACATTGATATACAACATTGATACAATATCTGATACAACAGAGTGATACAATGAACATTAATATACATCAGAGATATGATACAAGAAAATAGCAGCGGAAAGAATAACTATAATCTCCAATAGAAAGAATAGTCTTCAGAAGAGAACTCCAATGCTTGCACTCCCTAGCTCCAAACATCAATCCAGAACTAGCTACTAAACCCGATTATCTGAAAAACCCAACTCTATACTGCCCGTGTGGTAAAATTATGGGCACCCAGAGTTTTAGGAAGGGAACAATAAACTCCAGGTCAGTCGTGGGACTGGTATGAGTAACAAAAACAGTTTATCTTTAAAAACAAACAAAGAAATATTTTAAAATAGATATGCAATGCTTTTAGAAAATGGAACTACCATAAGGCCTCCCGCACACACACACAATGCAAACGCAGTATCAGAGGAGATTTCTCCTTATGATAGTCAAACATGCTTGATACGTAGAAAGATTTCTTTGATATTATTACTATAAGTGCAAAGTGTAGAAAAACATTTCGAAAGTATAATATAAATCTTAGCCAACATAGGCATTTCGCACTTATGCCTACTATAGCTACCATGTTCAATAGAAGGTTACCGCCATATTGCATGGCAGGTTATACAACTAAAATCGTACAGGGCTCGTATTGTTTCTTTGGATTTTCCAACAAATGGTCAGGCCAAGAAACTTCCCATTGCCATATGGGTACGCCTCTGGAAGGACGCCCCAAGAACCTAACCGGATCTCTGCCAACACAAGGCCGGGTTACCTCTAACTAGGTAACTACTGACATGAGTATGCCATCCCCCGGTCGTAACCGACCTTTATCCCGGGATCCCGACAACCAAACCATAAAGTAATAAATTCGCAGTAATCACATAGGTTAAATATCTGGGCTCCATACCATGATACCACCTCTATCCAGAAGGAAATGAACATACCCTCAGGGGGCGCTATTCCCATATAACCTTGCTGCATTCTTCCTGTTTCGACCATAACCGAGTTGTGAGGTTCGACGAAGTCTCGTCCACAAAGCTACACTTTTCACAAAAGCCACGCTTTGATCAACAAATGATCAGCACACTCAGCATGCCATATTACCAAGTTGGGAATATATTACGGATAACCTTCAACTACATAACCTCTGAGCTCCTACGTCTCAGAGAAGGGTGTTAAGCTAAGAGAATAAATTCTCCGCCACCAACAGAAATGTATTTGAAAGAAATCTGCTTTATATCTCAAAATGTAATGTCAGACATACAACCATACAAGTCTGTTCCGGGTTTGAGCAGAACCGAAGGCACTTTCGAAGAAGCCCTTGCAATCCGGGTATTCACAATCCCGATCGACTTCCCATCACTTAGGGAATCTCTATACCGGAGAAACTCAGTGCAGAGATAATCGATAGGTCATCCTATCGTTCTCGAAAATACCCGGTCTTCACCACCGGTCTTCAAATGCTATCCACAACGTCGAATCACATATTCGGAATGGGTCATATGACACAAAGGTCCTCTCCCGGCTAAACCGAATAGTGAGCGCAATATTTACAAGAAACATATGGATATTGGGGTCTCAGTCAAGTCACAACTTATTACCCAAAACTTTTCTTTCACACGGTTTAAACAAATTACCATTTTTAAATCTTTAAACAAAAAGATTCATTTCACAAAGTTCACCCAGTTTCAAAAAGATCCATTTACGGATTTCAAAATAATTCCCATTTCGATTAGGATTAACTTATTCAAATCTTTAAATCAAAGATTTAACTTATAGCTTTCAAACCAGTTTTCATAACTTGGAAAATCATTTTCATTTAAACTTGAAATCCCTTTAACCCAAATCGGAAGTTCATTACTTATGTGAAAGCTTTTATTATTTGAAAACAAATAGTTCCATTTCAGAAAGACCCAATTATATTTGTACGAGTTAAAGCCCTTAAATTATATTCACATTCCAAAATCAATACTTTTAAAATAGTTTAACCCATATATAACTGGTATAACATCTTTAGTCCCTAGTTTCCAACCCTAGAATTCAATTTCAAATCTTGAATTTAAGTTTAAATCAAATTATTTAAATTCCAAAACTTAATCAAGTTATTTAAAATAAATTTCATCTTTGAAATTCCATTTCAAAAGCTTTTCACTTTAAACCCAATCCATTTCCAAAACATTTGAATTCCAATTGTCTATTTGAAAAATCACTTCAAGAATCTGTGACCTAATCGATTTCCTCATGAAATCCATATTTGTGTGTGTATAAGTGTGGTCCAGGGGTTTAACACAATAGTGCAACATCATTCAATCATCACAGATTAAAACACAGAAATATAGCTGATAAGCGATATAAACTATAACATTTATCGCTCATTCACAGATTCATAGATAATATACAGATGTATCATAAGTAAATGAATAAATTACACACAACTCAATCCACAGAACAAAATATCATAGATCAGGTAGGACAATAAATTCAAGGCATCTCATACAATACAATCATTCATAAGGTCAAGTATTCAATAATCATTTATAAGTAGAATTAATTAATTACTTAATCCTAATTAATTCAATTTATTTCCAATTAAATTGATTACTTATGAATTTATTATCCAAATCCTGATTAATTAATTTCAAATCATTTGATATAAATAAATAAATCAATCACCTTAATTAATTAAATTATTCTTAATTAATTGTATTATTCTTAATTAATTGTATTAATTAAATTAACCTCTAAACCAATTTACATAATTAATTAACCCCTTAATTAATTATTTTAAGAATTTAAACCTTTAATTACTTACCATAAAGTAATTACACTTACACAATTTCATAATGATTATCATTAATTTATTAATCTAAATTAATCATTAAAAATTTATCACATTAATTAATTATTTAAATAATCTTAGTTAATGACCTTTATTTACTAATAACAATTTTTTTATTACTATTCTACAAAAATTACTTACATTAATCATTAAAATTGATTTACCATAAATAATCCATTATTGAACTAATTAAGTGTTACTTGTAACTTAATGAATTCTCAATTACAATTAAATTATTCCTTAATTAAATTAACTTAACTTTAATTAATAAATTTATAAGCTTACAACTATTAATTAATCCATATAAACAATAATTACTCATTCTTAATGAAATTATAAATCATTAACTCTTCATTATTTAAAGTAAAACTCATTCATATTTATGATTTAATTAGTATTCACAATATGTTTGAAAACATTGATTTCAAGTTTTCTTTTAATTTCAATTTAAATTTAATATTTGAAATTAATTTTTATTCACTTGATTTATAATTTAAATTAAATTTTAAATTCAGAAAACAGAATCAGGTTGAAAACCTGGAACAAAACTTTGACCCGAGCCTTCCCATTCTTGCTTCGAGTCCCTCCGTTCCATGCTTCGAGTATACTACTCGAATTACTCGAGACTACCCCGAGAAAACAAAACCCAAACCAAAAACATTACCAGAAATAAAAAACGTGCACCGTGCACATGCACGTGGTCGCCGACCATCTCCGGTCATCACCAGAACGTCGAACATGTCGACGATCGTTCCCGAACCATCCCTCGATCATCAGAAAACCCATCCACCTCACAAATTTGAATTCGAGTTTAAACTCGAAACCTGGAAACGCAAAAGCCATTACCTCCTCAAACCTGTCAACAACTCGTGCTCGTCGCCTCGACCACCAGAGAGCTTGAAACTCCGGCCATAGTTTCAACTATCATCCTTCTACCCATCCCCAAAAGCACGATGCACTCGGTCAATCATAGGGAACGAACGAATCAAAGTACGAACCCTCATCAAAACTAGGGTTAGAAATTTCAACCAGTCGCTGCCGTCGCCACAGTCGTCGATGCCACCTCCAACTATTTTTCCACGCACCACTATAGGCTCGTCCATCTCCACGAGAAAACCCGACCATCACGAATTGGTCGATCACCAGAAATTGCCTATAACCCACTTTCTGTTCAAACAAGAACTGCAGCCTCATTCTATTACTAAAAATCACGATTTCAGTTTTAAAAATCATGTTTTGATTAGGGATTTGATTCATAATCCTGAATTAATGAATTACTAACTTTGAATTTTGACTAAATAGATTTGCTCTATTGTTTCTTTATTTCCAGAGTTACTCAAATTTTATATTTAAATTACTTGTAAATTTAAACATTTATTTATGCTAAATCAAACAATTTTATTTAAGTCCTAAATCCAAACAGCAAGTAAGTCAAAAGATAATGATTTTTAAATCAACTGATGATTGAAACGAAGATTGCAGTATTACAGGAATCAGCTATGCACACATATACATACAGAAATACAACAAACAATATATATACACAATCATATATATTTCAGATATCAATCATGCAACCATTTTCATAAACTTAAACTTTTAAAAGTGATGTTACTCACATGATTTCCAGAGTGACAGAGTTGCTTCCATTTGAAACAGGCTGAATTTCTAGCTGAAGGTTTTAATTTGATCCTCTGGTTTGAAGTTGATTGTTTGATGTTTTTAAGTTGAATTTTTATTTAAGTTTGAAGATGATATTCACTTCAAATTTGCACAGCATAGAATGAATGAGATGACAAGAGAAGTTGATGTATAGAAATTTAGTTTACAGGTTGCTATATAAAAGCTTACAGGTGATAATAATTAATGTTTGGTTTGTACAACAGGTCATGGCTGAGATGATCTTGCATTTAATGCTTTGTACAATCTACACTTATACCATACTTGAAGGTACTTTTTCTGTCCTTACCTGTTTACATCTTGCTTTTCTAGGTTGATGCATTCTATTATCTTCTTGTATACATTTTATTCTTCTTGCCTACATACTTTTTTTTTTGTTGTTGAAAATTTTCTGTTTACAGCCTCTTTATTATGTGTACTTAGTTTGTAGATATTTGTTTTGTAATACTTTGGTCAAAGTTTTTTTTCTAGCTTTGCTTTAGTGGGCTGATAGCTAATATAGTTGTGTGCTAAGAATCTTTGTTAAAATTTTCTTTGTCTTTTTTTGTAGGTGTTCATACTTAAGTATATTATTGTCTTCTTGCTTTGTAATCTAAGTGAAGTTTTATTTATGGTTTAACTATCAAGTATTAAATTTATAACATACATTTTATTCTATACACTTATATTCAAAATTGATTAGTAGTTTTTATTTTAAAAATCAGTAACTTTTTAAAGAAAATGAATGAAATACAATTTATACATTTAATAAAAATAATATATATTATTCTTTCTAAAGTACAATTTATAAATCCAATTTCAATTTATTTTGAGTTTCAAATCAAATTCAAAAACAAATAAGTATACGTTTCTTATTAAATTCGAAAAATTCAAATAAACACAAAATTTAACCCAAGAATTTAATTAAACTACAAATTTAAATTCGTCTTTAAATCGGGATCGTTACAGGTATCATGTATGGAGCCTAGATACTTAACTCATGTGGTCACTGCAAATTCATTACTTTATGGTTGAGAGCTCTCGAATAAAGGCCGCAAACGACCGGGGATGGCATACTTGTATGTGTTACTTTCGGGCAAGGGTAACCCGAACTTGCGTTGGCAGAGATCCGGTAGGTTCTCGGGGCGTCCCTCCAGAGGCGTACCTATGTGGCAATAGGAAGTTCCTTAGCCTGACCATTTGTTGGAAATCCAATCTCCAATACGCACCTTGTGCGGTTTTAGTTGTATAACCTGCCATTTACTTATGGTGGTCACCACTGTTTATATGGTAGCTATAGTAGGCATAGTTCGAAATGTCTATGCTGGCTAAGATTAATATTATACTTTCGAAAGGTTTTCTGCACTATGCTCTAATAATAATATCAAAAGGTTTTCGTGTATCAAGCATGTTTGACTATCACAAGGAGAAAGCTCCTCCAATTCTGCGTTTGCATTGTGTATGCGGTGGGAGGCCTTATGGTAGTTTCATTTTTCAAAAAGCATTGTGGATTTCGTTTACTTCTTTTTTTGTTTGTTTTAAAGATAAACCGTTTTCATTTTCTCATACCAGTCCCATGACTGAACCAGAGTTTATTGTTCCCTTTCTAAATTGTGGGTGCCCACAATTTTCCACACGGGCAGTCGAGAGCTAGATTTTTCAGATAGTCAGATAATAGATGTAGATTCGATATCTTTCGAAGTCTCTGGTTTGGTAGCACTTGGAAATCTTCTTCAGTCTTTGGATTTGGCTATCGCTTTGTGCTTCTTTTATTCATTCGGGATCTGACCTTGCTTAATGCAACGTGATGGGAGTTTCTCGCTGCGCGTTTGGAAAGCATGTTGGCGGTTTTAGCCTTTCGAGTCTTTGGAACTTTGGAAATGGACTTGCTATATGTTGGAGTACCTATCTTGAGGACTTTTGAAGATATTATCCTTTTGGAGTTATTTCTTTCCGCTGTATCTTGTATCTCTGATAATATTGATCAGTTTGTTGTATCATTGTTGTAATCAACTATTGTATATCAATAATATTATCTTTTTCTTCCGCTGTGTTGTTGTCCTTAATGTGTTATAAGCTCCGACGAACCAGATTCGACGTTTGGATCCGTGGCATTCGAATACGGATGATGTATTTAGTGTCGATTTTCAAAGGTGGAGTCAGGGTTGTTACAGTGGTATCAGAGCTGAAGGTTGAACTTCAGATCAGAAGTATAACACATTAGGTAACTCATTAGAGATAGGGATGTAAATGCCCTAGAATGAGTATCCCTAATGTATCTGTCCGTATGCCTCAGTAAATTCTCTTACCATTCACTGATAGTAAGTATGAGTGCAAGAAGAGGACGAGGTAGGGGACATGGAAGTACCACTACAAATGGTCAATACCCTGTAACAACTAGGAAAAAACTTTTCTATCAATCTCCTTTGATTCGTCTTTCACATTCTTTGATGGCTTCGTGGCAGCTATAAGAAGAAGCTTCGGTATGGTGGTGGCCCTGCGAATCTTTGTTTACATTATAAAAAAAGTTCTAATTCCTATTTCGTATTCTTTTGGTCAGTTCTATCAGCTTTTCGTTTTTAACTGAAACGAATTTGAAATTTATTTGAAATAAATTGATTAACTAAATATAAAGTTAAAATGGATTGTATCAATAAAATGATTACAGTCAAAACCAAAGTTTGAAGTTTTTGTTGAAATTTCTTGTGAGACTCAAAGTCCGAAGGGGGACAAGTTGGTGTATATTTTGGGATATTCTGACCTAAGTTGAGTATCCATTTGTCTATTCTTTGGGGTCCATATACATTCTATGAACGGTTAGTTATCCCTTCAAACTAACCAATGCCCTGTATATCTTCGTAGATCTGACGACCCGAGTATTTCGTAAAGTATCAAATGAGTTTGTTCTCATATTGTTGATATTCTGATTTGGTAAGCCAGATGCAGAATAGATATTTCATGTTAATCTGGTAAACCAATTCTCTATCTATTCTTTGTTGTCTCCCTAGCAAATTTCGAGGATGAAATTTTCTTAAGGGGGGAATCTGTAACGATCCCGGTTTTAAATCAAATTTAAATTGGTAATTGATTTAAATTTTTCCAAATTTAATAAAGATATGTGTCTGTTTTATGTTTATATAAATAAATTATAAATTGAATTTGAATTTGAAATCCAAAAATAAATATATTGAAAAAGAAATTGAATTTGAAACCATTGTATTTTCAATTTATAATAATTTGTTTTCTGGTTATATTAAATAGACATTTTGATTTGGAAGTATGTTTTAAATTTAATATAATAGTTTTGGTTTAAATAAAGATTTGATAAAAAGGTTTATATGCTTTTCTTTTAAATTATACAAAAATATAAAATTTGGTTTGTATATATAAATAAATATTTTAGAAATAAAATTTGATCTGAAAATTTATATTTTGAAATTAATGAGTTAAATAAGAATTGTATATACATAAAATATGATTTATAAATAAGAATAAAGTAGGGGTTAAAATATAAATTGTGAATTAATTTAAAATAAGGTCTTAAACATAAATTTGATAATTTTTACAAGTGTAGCATTTTTAGAACATGAAATTAACAAATGTAAGCATAATATGATATATAATTACAAGTGTTAACATGAATAAACAAGTGTCATAACTTAATTTCTTTTAAAATTAAAATATACAAAACATTTTGGTTAAAAAAATAACAAGGCTATTTTCAATTGTCTCAAATCTAAACCAAGTTCAAAACTGAAAACAAAAATCATCTCAAACATCAAAACCAGAAATCAAATGATGATCAAACCTGAGAAATGCAATGTAAAGCAAAAGCAAGAATTCAAAATCATAATCTGAAAGCAAGTTTCGGATTCAAATTCAAGTTGATTGAAGCAATGCAAAGTAGATAATGATTCAAGAAAATCAAATGCAAGTGCAAAATGCAAGAATACTCAGGTCAAAAACCTGGAAGACAGTTTTTCAAACCAGATTCAAAATCCAAATACACGTCTTCAACTTCCACCTAAGGATTTAAGGTTCAACTCAAACTAAACCTGATGCAAACTAAAAAGCAAAGATCAACTAAGGAGATTTATTTTCAAAATAATTAAAGTGGCAAATCAAAAGCATTCCTCATTTTTTCAACAGTTCCAGGTTTTCTCTGCTTCTTCCCATCAAAGTGAGCAAAACTTTTGACCTCAATATACTATTATATTGTTGCTTGATTTCGTATGCTTGTGGTGATGACTTTAAATTTTTCTATATGGATGAAAATGTGTTGCATGTGATATATATAAAGTTATATGAGTATATGCAGGTCTGTGTATATGTATATATATCATCTCTGTTCTATATGACAGGTTCTTAAAACCTGTTTTAAAAAAATTCGTATCACCCAAATGAATCCATATTAGACTGTGATCTCTTAATGGAAAGTGATTATAAGAGTGTAATGTATATTCTAAAAATAATTTTAAGTAAAAACATTCAATAATTATTTCAAGAAGAACATATATTACAGGGATGATTTTATCAAGTCAAAAATTAATGATTTCAAATTCATGTTTTGACTTCACGAACAGATTTGTAATACAAAATCATGAATTTAGGAAATCAATTCATGATTTTTAAGCCCATAATCATTAATATATCTTAAGATTAACGCAAAATGTAAAATCATAAATTTTCGACGATCAAGGTGGAATTGAGCTTCGGGTTTGAGTCTGAAGGTGGATGATGTTGTGTAGATCGATGGAAAAATGGTACGAAATTTTCCAGATGATCAAATGAGCTTGGGTTCGACGAGCTAGGGTTTTTGGCCCAGTTTTGTTTAGTGTTGAAGATGCGACGATTTCATCGTCGACGTCGCATCGGGATGCATCACGACCGGGGAAATAGAAGGAGGGAACTATGGCGGTGGTTCAGGCGAGATCGCATGATCTCTGATGGTCAGAATCATCGAGGCAAGGATAATTTCTTCGACGAAGTTGGTTCCACGAAGACGTGGGTTAGCTCGATTTCGTTTGACGATGAAATTGTCGAACCTGGGTGTTTGCGAGGCTTGAGGGGTTCACTGGCGACTTGCCGGAGGATGTGGTGATGGTGGGAGGTGATCGAAACGATTGTACACATGCAAGAGCGTTGATTGTGTCAGTGGGTTTGTTTTAAGGAAGAGGAAGAAATAGGACTCGAAGTCGTGCTCGTGAAAAATAGAAGTTCGACTCAAAGAAATGAAGCGCGAAGAAAACCCGAAGTTGAGCTCGGGTAAGCAAGAGATTGGCTCGGGTCTGGGAATTAAAGATAAAACAGTTTTAAAACTTTAAACTAAAATCAAGATTTATCCAAATAATTTGTTCAAAACATTTTTCTTTTTAAATAATAAATGTTGTTTATGTTTAGGATTAATTAAAAGGTTTTTAAAGTATTTATACATATAACCCTTATTTTAAAGGTTTATTTTAATCTAATATTGGAATTGAATAGCTAATTGAGGAAATGAAATGATTTCAATTTTAAATTAACTTAATGGACTTAAGTTGATTTATTTGTGAATGGTGATTTATTACAAAAGGTAATTAATAAAAGTTTTACATGATAATTAAGAAAAGTAACGATTTATTTTTGATTTATTCTTGATTTATTAAGATCTTGAGTAATTAAAGGATCATTACTTAATGTGATTACTTAAAGGTAAATTACCTTAATATAATTAAAGGTTAATTAATTAAAATAAGTAATAAAGGGGGTAATTATTTAATGAAATTAATTAAATTAATTAAAGGTTAGTTAATGATTAAAGTAAATTAATCAAGTGATTAAAAGAAAATTACTCAAAGTAATTAATTTGTGATTTATTAATATAAGTAATTAGGATAATCACTTATTATAATTAATTAAGGATAATTAATTAATGTGATAAATCAATTAAGGTAATTAATTTAGGGATAATTAATTAATGAAGATTAATTAATGATAAGTAATTAAAGGATAATTAATTAACTAAGGATAATTACTTAATTAAAAGTAATTAATTGATTATTAAGGTTGATTTATTTAGTAATTAAAGGACAATTACTCGATATAATTAATTTGTGATTAGGGGATAATCACTTGTTATAATTAATTAAGGATAATTAATTAAATGGTAATTAATTAAGGGCGAAATAATTAATGTGCTTAATTAAATAATTAAAGATTAATTAATTATTAAATAAAGGTTAATTCTTTTATTATTAAAGGATAAATTGATTTAATGAGTTGTAATTAACTAATATTAATTAACTAGGATTAATGATTTATTCATAAGTAATTAATCTGATTTAGACTTATCATATAATTTATCGATCTTACTTATGAATGTTTGGATTGTTTGACATCCCTGATATGTTATGCTTTGTGCTATGAATTGTTTTGGTGTGATCTGTGATGAATGTAATTTATTTATCTATGATAAATTTACATTATTTATCTGTGAATGGAGATAAGCGTTATTAGATCATACCGCTTATCGATATTGCTGTGCTTGAATCTGTAATGATTGATGATGTTGCACTATTGTGTAAAACCTCTGGACTACACCATACACACACAAATATGGATTGCACGAGGAAATTGGTTAAGTCATAGATATTTGAATCTAATATTATGAAATGGTTTTAAAAATTGAAATTTGAATCCAAAATAGTTTTGGAAATGGAATTTGGTTAAATATGAAAAGCTTTTGAAAAGGAGTTTTGAAGATAAAAGTTATTTTGAATAACTTGATAAAGTTATGAAATTTAAATAATTTGATTTGAGTTTGAATTCAAGATTTGAAATTGAATTCTATGTTTGGAAATTATGGTTTAAAAAGTTTATACAAGTTATAAATGTGTTTATATGAGTTTTAAACCATTTTAAAAGTATTGTTTTGGGAACTTGAATTTAACCTAAGTTTTATACTTGAAGGGCTTTAACTCGTGCAAATGTAATCGGATTTTTTCGAAACGAAAACTATTTGTTTTTAAATAATAATAGCTCTCATATAAAGAAAGGATTTCCAATTTGTGTTGAAAGATTTCAAGTTTGAAATGGAATTGAAATAGTTTTGAAAGCTATGAATGAATCTTTGTGAAAGATGGTTGAACCTTGTTTTGAAATTGAAGAGGATTTTAAATGTTGTATCTTTTATATAAAAGATTTGAAATGGGAATTGTTTTAAAAGTTATGAATGAATCTTTGGAAATGGTTTTGAAAGTTATGAATTGAGTCTTTGATTTAATGATTGGATGAGTCAATCCAATTTGAAAAGGAAATTGTTTTGAAAGTCGTGAATAAATCTTTATGGAAGATTGGTGAACTTTGTGAAGTGAATCTTTTTGTTTAAAGATTTGAAAATGGTAATTTGTTTAAACCATTTGAAAGAAAAGTTTTGGGTTTTAAGTTGTGACTTAACTGAGATTCCATTATCTATATCATTTTTAAATATTGCGCTCATTATTCAGTTTAGCCGGGAGAGGACCTTGTGTCATTTAACCCATTTCGAATAATGACACGACGATATGGATAGCATTTGAAGACTGGTGGTGAAGACCGGGGATTTTCGAGAATGAAAGGATAACCCGTCGAATGACTCTGCACTGAGTAGCTACGGTATAGAGATCTCCATATGTGATGGGGAGTCCAATCGGGATTGTGAATACCTAGATTGCAAGGGCTACTTTAAAAGTGCTTTTGGTTCTGTTCGAACCCGGAACAGACTTGTATGGATGTATGTCTGACATTATACTTTGAGATGTAAAGCTGGTTTCTATCAAACACATTTCTGTTCGGTGTCGAAGATTTATTCTCTTAGCTTAACACCCTTCTCTGAGACGTACGAGCTTAGAGGTTATGTAGTTGATGGTTACTAGTGATACATTCCCAATTTGGTAGTGTGGCATGTTGAGTGCTGCTGAGTGTTGCTGATCATTTGTTGATCGAAACATGGCTTTTGTGAAAAGCGTAGCTTTGTGGACGTGACCTCGTCGGACCTCACAACCTGAAAATGGTCGAAACAAGAAAAATGCGGCAAGGTTATCAGGGGTCGTGCCCCTAGGTTATGTCCATTTCTTTTGGAAAAGGGTGGTATCATGGTATGGAGCCCAGATACTTAACTCATGTGGTCATTGCAAATTTATTACTTTGTGGTTGCTTTGTGGTTGAGAGCTCTCGGATAAAGGTCGCAAACGACCGGAGATGGCATCCTTGTAGGTGTTACTTCCGGGAAGGGGTAATCCGACCTTATGTTGGCAGAGGTCCGGGTAGGTTCCCTGTGACGCCCCACCTCTATGCTCACAATAACAAAGAGTATTAAAGGAAATACTGTCTGTTATTACGAAGAATAAGGCTGGATAGGAGCGGCCATCCGTAGTTAGACCTTACACTAGTATTGCTTATCTCGATAGGAGTGGTATTTTTTTTCTCATCTCTTATTTATTTACTCCCATCGACATACCCAATTCCAGTATAAAATAAACTACGATGGTTCATAATAGTTTAGGACAATAAATATAATAATAACACAGATAATATAAATGAGGAACACAGATAAAACAGAAAGTCTCATATATATAATAACTGATGTCAGTTACAATACATGTGATACAATACATATGATACAACTACAACCGTCGACTCTGGAAGTTACATATACAAGTACATTATCGTAAATAATATACGTGAATATACAACATCCTATACTAAGACAACGACTGCTCCAAAAAGTATAAAAAGACTTCATAGCTCTAGCAGCAACCCAAAGTAAGATATCAACAACCTGTAAATACTCGGTCTGACCCGAGTATTAAATTCAAAAGAAAATAATACACGGGTCAGTCTAATTCAGACTCAGTTATTAATGCACAGAAGCAATAATAATTAAATAATAATTAGACGACAGTTACAACAAATCTCGTCTATCCGATCCTGAGATAAAGAAATCGGATAACGATAAATATAACGCGTAACAGTGTTAAACACAAATAAGCAAATCCAAATTATCAACGAAGATAAATTAAAAAGATTATCAATGAAGATAATTTAGAAAACAACAGAATTTCCAAAACGACAATTAACAACAAAATCATCAAATTAAACAAATCAAAATACAATTTAAATCATATTGAATTGAATAAACGAAACAGTTCAAACAATTGAAATATCAATTAAAATAACAATACGGGTAGGGCTGCAGTACACGCACGCGTGCACTGCCTCGCCACTATAGCATGTGGAATATGCAAAAGATCAATAAATCAAAACAAAATAGGATATCAATAAAAATAATACCGTGCGGCTGCAGTTCACGCTCGCGTGCACTGCCTTGCCACTACAGTGAAGATGTAAACAAAAGCTCAATACCGTGTGGCTGCAGTTCACGCTTGCGTGCACTGCCTTGCCACTACAATGATGAAATAGGAATCAGCACAAGGTCAAATCCGAGCTACTAGATGGATTCAACACAAATGCAATTCTAATGCAAATAATTCTAGAGTGAAACTAAGACCATTAACCGGACTTAAGACTACTCTACATAGAGCAATCATATATCGGAACTGGAAACCAGTCGAGAAAGTATACTTTGTACAGTTCAAAGGAATGCATATAATCATGCAACAGTGAAACGAATTAGTGCAGTGATATGCACAATGCACAGCAACGGCACAATGACAACAAAACAGGTCGAAGTCAACCCGTGAACAAGAGTCAATTGTACAGTTTCCACTATATGCAGTAAAATGGATGCGACAAAATCAGAGTCGCGAAGAACGAATGCGACGACTCCAGAGAGCATGCGCAAGCGATTCGAAGCAGTGAGTCAAATATAGTACAGTAGTAAAAATGCAGTACAATGCAACACAAAACAACCCCTATGAACATGTACACAGGAAACACAAATCTGGACCAATTTCCATCAAATAAATATGAAACAAAGACCAGGCTCCATACAACAGAGGTGGCAACATATAGGTGTGCAAACCAATTTAATGATTCGATCCTAAACCAATGCACATGTAAACGGTGACGTGATGAAACAATGCAAACCAATTTAATGATTCGATCCTGAACCAATGCACATGTAAACGGTGACGTGATGAAACAATGCAAACCAATGGATAAGGGCAGAACAAGGTCAACCAACTTCGACAACAACTTCAAGTAAAAGTGATGTCACCAGTAAATTACAGTGACCAAATGCAAATGTGTACAGTGCATCAATGCACCGTATCAGAATCAAGCACAAACAAAGGTAGTATAAGCCTAACAGTGCAGAATGGCGGTGGTACAACTAGTGGGGTATACAAGCTGCTGAACCCCAAGCAAAATTCAAAGGAAAGCATACACATATGGTTATAGAGAAACCACGATGATTACCAAGGCAACAAGTTCACCTTTAAGTATACGAACCTGTGCCAACAGATGAAATAACAGACGAATAAAGGAATAGCCATGTTCGAAACCCAATACAGGAAACTAAATGATGAATGGGTAGACAAGTGAATGCATCTTGAACCAAGGAGGCACCGTAACAAATGCATGAAACTGGAAAATGCAATTATCACAATCAAGAACAAAGCACATTGCCAAAGCAACAACAATGGCCAGCAACATTGAAATGGATTGAGCAAGTGCTAAAATTAAAATATATTGCTTTTTCAACCCAAAATATTTGAATTCAAACAACTGCAGTTCATAGAAATACCGAAGTCGCTTGCAGTTCAAATTAAGGTGACCAAAAAAAAAAATCAATGCCAAACCCAATTATTTTCATAAATCAACAAAGCATCTAAGAATCAAACGGTAATAGCAAGATCCAAGGAAATAAAATCAAGCAGCAGCTTTATCAAAAACGAACAAGTTCAAATCAATCGAAGCCGTGATGAACTAGCGACGAAATTCATGAATATGAGCAAGTCAGAAATCATCAAAAAATTCGAATTAGATGTGAGTAATAAAGATTACTCACCTTCGTTTCCCTTAGCAAGAACCAAATATCAACAGCCAAGCAACGAATTCAAATAAATATCAGAGAATTCAAAGCCGAGAAAATCAAGTAACAAAATTTAAACTAATTTGAATTAGATGCGAGTGATACTTAAATCACTCACCTTTGGATGAATCGCACAAATCAATAGCCGAAGCCATGGAAATCACCAATTTGCGACACCCTTGATTGAGGAACGAACGAACACGAAAAATTGAAGCCTCCATTATTTATTTTCTCGTTTAGGTTTAGGGTTCGAAAAATGAGAACGAAAAAGAGGAACGGGTCGAATTTTTATATTAAGGGAACGGGCCAAATTTTTTATATTAGGAGATAGTGTTTTTTTTCCAAAGAATTCAAACTGGATTCAAAACTCAAATTGGTAATTAGCTAGCAGCTTAATCATTTAATGACGATAATAAATCGATCCAAAACCCCGGTTGTTACAGACTTCCCTCCTTATAAAAATTGCGTCCCCGCAATTTTCATAATTAAAGCTGCCCATAACTATTATCTTTCTCACAAAAACTGGTTAAGCTAGAAAGATAAAAGTCGGGAATACAAATGCCAAAGAAACCTTTTAATTCCAATAAAAGAAATTCACAAATTCTCAATAAATTCTAATTATCAAATTGATAATCAAAAAACAACAAAATTGAATAAATGCAATTATCAGCAATATTCTAATTATCTAAATATAGAAATCACAAACAACAATATCTAATTATCAACAAAGATAATTAGAAAACACAAATCAAAATTTGCAAAATTGCAAACATCTAGTTATCAACCAGAAAATCAGAAAAACACGAACTCCATAAGCAGCAAACTCTAACTATCAACAGAGATAGATAAAAACAACAATTCAATATAATCAACATAATGTAGAATCAATTAGAGACTAGAAAATCCTATAATCAGCAAAATTTGCAATTATCAAGAACGATAATCAGAATTACAAATCAACAAATATTCAATTATCAAAAACGATAATCAAATCTCAAATCAACAAATATTCGATTATCAAAAACGATAATCAAATCAACAAATATTCGATTATCAAAAACGATAATCAAATCAACAAATATTCGATTATCAAAAACGTTAATCAAAAATCTTAAATATCTAATTATCAAAAACGATAATTAGAAACAACAAATATTCGATTATCAAAAACGATAATCAAAAATCTCAAATATCTAATTATCAAAAACGATAATTAGAAACAACAAATATTCGATTATCAAAAACAATAATCAAAAATCTCAAATATCTAATTATCAAAAACGATAATTAGAAACAACAAATATTCGATTATCAAAAACGATAATAAAAAATCTCAAATATCTAATTATCAAAAACGATAATTAGAAACAACAAACATTCGATTATCAAAAACGATAATCAAAAATCTCAAATATCTAATTATCAAAAACGATAATTAGAAACAACAAATATTCGATTATCAAAAACGATAATCAAAAATCTCAAATATCTAATTATCAAAATGATAATTAGAAACAACAAATATTCGATTATCAAAAACGATAATCAGAACTCGTAACATTAAATATCTAATTATCACAAGCGATAATCAGAAACAACAAATATCCGATTATCAAAAACGATAATCAAAACTCGTAACATCAAATATCTAATTATCACAAGCGATAATCAGAAACAACAAATATCCGATTATCAAAAATAATAATCAGAACTCATAACATCAAATATCTAATTATCACAAGCGATAATCAGAAACAACAAATATCCGATTATCAAAAACGATAATCAGAACTCATAACATCAAATATCTAATTATCACAAGCGATAATCAGAACTCATATCAACAAATATCCAATTACCTGCAGATAATTGGAAACAACAAATATCTAGAAATCAATTAAGATAATCTAGAAAATCAACATAAAAGGTGGATCGATCCCATCATATGGCGAGTTTTAGCTAAGCCGCACGTGCATCTCATATGGCCGAAGCCTACCAAGTACCGTCATCATAATTTTGGCGCCCATCATATGACCCGAAGGTCCAACATATGACCCGAAGGTCTGGTACTGGTATTTGACCCGAAGGTCCATCATATGACCCGAAGGTCCATCATAGTGGCTCGAAAGCACACGAAAATCATCAAATATTTCAATTAACGAGTCCGGAATTAACCAAAATAGCAAATGCACATGTCCCATAACCACGAGTTTTACTAAATCGTTTAATTCTCTTCATCGTTTCCTTGAAAGTGCAAAATTGTGTGTTCCAAAAATAACATTTCACATTCTCAAACGGACAAGTCCGGAATTAAGCGAATCAGTAAAAGAGAGGGGTCATAATCCTCGATTTTGCTGAAATGTTTAAATTGCTTTCTCATTCCTTTGAAAGAGCAAACTGCAAAACTTCTGAAAACAATTTCATTTATTTTATAAAAGTAATAATTTACATTCTCAAACGAACAAGTCCGAAATTAAGCGAATCAGTAAAAGAAAGGGTTCATAGTCCTCGATTTTGCTGAATCGTTTAAATCGCTTCCTCATTCTTTTGAAAACGTAAACTGAAAAATTTTGAAAACGATTTTTATTTTTAAAACGATTTTCAATTCACGTGCATAAAACAGCAACATCAGTGACAATTTCGACAAGGAAATTGCACTTCTCAAAACACCGTAGAAACGGATCTCAAAATCAGCATTGCGGGATAACCGCTTGAAAATCCATTTTAAAACTTGATGGTTACTGAAGCCAAAGCGACAGTAATATTCATATGTCAAAGCCTCATCAAAATAATTTACATCAAAATATAATATTAGTGAATTTTCATTCATTAAAAAGGTCAACAAAACGCCGTGCTTCAAAAATTTAGCACCAGTGTAAAAATTCCGTTATAAAAATAACGGCAACAAAATACGTTTAGAACCAAACATCGGTTCAACGTAAAAATAATGCAGTAAAGTGCAACATAAATTTGCACGTGTACCACAAAATGAACAAAGAAATCATTCAAATATATCTTCAATGAAGATAACTTAAAACAGCAAAAATCTCAACAAAATCACATAACTGCAATCGCTTCGAATCCTCAAATCGGATTCGAAATTTTCAAAGAAAACAAAATAAACACAGCTATGTAAACAACAAATGAAATTTATTTCAATTTCATATTTTGATTTTCAAATCAAAAAGGTTATCAGCCATACTCAGCGAAGACAGTCTCATTGTTTTCGCTGCGCACTCTGATAAACAAAACACGAATCAACCAAATCAACAAAATGCAAATTCACTTTTATTTTTAAATAAAGATATTTAAAAATTTCATCAAAATTTCAAAATTTCAGTTTTGACTCAAAGCACAAATAAAACATCGACTAATAGTTGTAACACATGTTCCTTCTAAGTTATGTTTTATATTATGTCCATAAACCTCAAGCTCTGATACCAACTGTGACGCCCCACCTCTATGCTCACAATAACAAAGAGTATTAAAGGAAATACTGTCTGTTATTACGAAGAATAAGGCTGGATAGGAGCGGCCATCCGTAGTTAGACCTTACACTAGTATTGGTTATCTCGATAGGAGTGGTATATTTTTTTTCTCATCTCTTATTTATTTACTCCCATCGACATACCCAATTCCAGTATAAAACGAACTACGATGGTTCATAATAGTTTAGGACAATAAATATAATAATAACACAGATAATATAAATGCAGAACACAGATAAAACAGAAAGTCTCATATATATAATAACTGATGTCAGTTACAATACATGTGATACAATACATATGATACAACTACAAATGTTGACTCTGGAAGTTACATATACAAGTACATTATCGTAAATAATATACATGAATATACAACATCCTATACTAAGACAACGACTGCTCCAAAAAGTATGAAAAGACTTCATAGCTCTAGCAGCAACCCAAAGTAAGATATCAACAACCTGTAAATACTCGGTCTGACCCGAGTATTAAATTCAAAAGAAAATAACACACGGGTCAGTCTAATTCAAACTCAGTTATTAATGAACAGAAGCAATAATAATTAAAAAAAATTAGACGACAGTCATAAAAAATCTCGTCTATCCGATCCTGAGATAAAGAAATCGGATAACGATAAATATAACGCGTAACGGTGTTAAACACAAATCAGCAAATCCAAATTATCAACGAAGATAAATTAAAAAGATTATCAATGAAGATAATTTAGAAAACAACAGAATTGCCAAAACGACAATTAACAAAAAAATCATCAAATTAAACAAATCAAAATAAAATTTAAATCATATTGAATTGAATAAACGAAACAGTTCAAACAATTGAAATATCAATTAAAATAACAATACGGGTAGGGCTGCAGTACACGCACGCGTGCACTGCCTCGCCACTACAGCATATGGAATATGCAAAAGATCAATAAATCAAAACAAAATAGGATATCAATAAAAACAATACCGTGCGGCTGCAGTTCACGCTCGCGTGCACTGCCTTGCCACTACAGTGAATATGTACACAAAAGCTCAATACTGTGTGGCTGCAGTTCACGCTTGCGTGCACTGCCTTGCCACTACAGTGATGAAATAGGAATCAGCACAAGGTCAAATCCGAGCTACTAGATGGATTCAACACAAATGCAATTCTAATGCAAATAATTCTAGAGTGAAACTAAGACCATTAACCGGACTTAAGACTACTCTACATAGAGCAATCATATATCGGAACTGGAAACCAGTCGAGAAAGTATACTTTGCACTGTTCAAAGGAATGCATATAGTCATGCAACAGTGAAACGAATCAGTGCAGTGATATGCACAATGCACAACAACGACACAGTGACAACAAAACAGGTCGAAGTCAACCCGTGAACAGGAGTCAATTGTACAGTTTCCAGTATATGCAGTAAAATGGCTACGACAAAATCAGAGTCATGAAGAACGAATGCCATGACTCCAGAGAGCATGCGAAGCAACTCGAAGCAGTGAGTCAAATATAGTACAGTAGTAAAAATGCAGTACAATGCAACACAAAACAACCCCTATGAACATGTACATAGGAAACACAAATCTGGACCAGTTTCCATCAAATAAATATGAAACAAAGACCAGGCTCCATACAACAGAGGTGGCAACATATAGGTGTGCAAACCAATTTAATGATTCGATCCTAAACCAATGCACATGTAAACGGTGACGTGATGAAACAATGCAAACCAATTTAATGATTCGATCCTGAACCAATGCACATGTAAACGGTGACATGATGAAACAATGCAAACCAATTTAATGATTCGATCCTGAACCAATGCACATGTAAATGATGACGGAAGGAAACAATGCAAACCAATTTAATGATTCGATCCTGAACAAATGCACATGTAAACGGTGACGTGATGAAACAATGCAAACCAATGAATAAGGGCAGAACAAGGTCAACCCACTTCGACAACAGCTTCACGTAAGAGTGATGTCACCAGTAAATTACAGTGACCAAATGCAAATGTGTACAGTGCATCAATGCAACGTATCAGACTCAAGCACAAACAAAGACAGTATAAGCCTAACATTGCAAAATGGCGGTGGTACAACTAGTGGGGTATACAAGCTACTGAACCCCAAGCAAAATTCAAAGGCAAGCATACACATATGGTTATAGAGAAACCACGATGATGACCAAGGCAACAAGTTCACCTTTAAGTATACGAACCTATGCCAACAGATGAAATAATAGACGAATAAAGGAATAGCCATGTTCGAAACCCAATACAGGAAACTAAATGATGAATGGGTAGACAAGTGAATGCATCTTGAACCAAGGAGGCACCAGTAACAAATGCATGAAACTGGAAAATGCAATTATCACAATCAAGAACAAAGCACATTGCTGAAGCAACAACAATGGCCAGCAACATTGAAATGGATCGAGCAAGTGCTAAAATTAAAAGATATTGCTTTTTCAACCCAAAATATTTGAATTCAAACAACTGCAGTTCATAGAAATACCGAAGTCGCCTACAGTTCGAATTAAGGTGACCAGAAAAAAAAATCAATGCCAAACCCAATTATTTTCATAAATCAACAAAGCATCTGAGAATCAAACGGCAATAGCAAGATCCAACGAAATAAAATCAAGCAGCAGCTTTATCAAAAACGAACAAGTTCAAATCAATCGAAGCCGTGATGAACTAGCGACGAAATTCATGAATATGAGTAAGTCAGAAATCATCAAAACATTAGAATTAGATGTGAGTAATAAAGATTACTCACCTTTGTTTCCCTTACCAAGAACCAAAGATCGACAGCCAAGCAACGAATTCAAATAAATATCGGAGAATTCAAAGCCGAGAAAATCAAGTAACAAAATTTAAACTAATTTGAATTAGATGCGAGTGATACTTAAATCACTCACCTTTGGATGAATCGCACAAATCAACAGCCGAAGCCATGGAAATCACCAATTCGCGAAAACCTTGGTTGAGGAACGAACGAACACGAAAAATTGAAGCCGCCATTATTTATTTTCTCGTTTAGGTTTAGGGTTCGAAAAATGAGAACGAAAAAGAGGAACGGGTCGAATTTTTATATTAAGGGAATGGGCCAAACTTTTTATATTAGGAGATAGTGTTTTTTTTCTCCAAAGAATTCAAACTGGATTCAAACCTCAAATTAGCAATTAGCTAGCAGCTTAATCGTTTAATGATGATAATAAATCGATGCAAAACCCCGGTTGTTACATTCTCGTGGCATCCCTCCATAGGTGTACCCATATGGCAATAGGTAGTTCCTTAGCCTGACCGTTTGCTGGAAATCCAATCTCCAATACGCACCTTTTACGGTTTTAGTTGTATAACCTGCCATTTACTTATGGTGGTCACCACTTTATATGGTAGCTATAGTAGGCATAGTTCGAAATGTTTATGCTGGCTAAGATTAATATTATACTTTTGAAAGGTTTTCTGCATTATGCACTAATAATAATATCAAAAGGTTTTCGCGTATCAAGCATGTTTGACTATCATAAGGAGAAATCTCCAATTTTGCATTTGCATTGTGTGTGCGGTGGGATACCTTATGGTAGTTTCTTTTTTCAGAAAGCATTGCGGATTTCTTTTACTTCTTTTATTGTTTGTTTTAAAGATAGGCTATTTTCGTTTGCTCACACCAGTCCCATGACCGACCCGGAGTTTATTGTTCCCTTTCTAAACTCTGGGTGCCCATAATTTTCCACACAGGTAGTCTAGAGTTAGATTTTCAGATAGTCAGATAATAGATGTAGATTCGATATCTTTCGAAGTCTCTAGTTTGGTAGCACTTGGAAATCTTTTTCAGTCTTTGGATTTGGCTATCGCTTTGTGCTTCTTTTCAACATTCAAGATCTGACCTTGCTTAATGCAATGTGATAGGAGTTTCTCGGTTCGCGTTTGGAAAGCATGTTGGTGGTTCTAGCTTTTGGAGTCTTTGGAACTTTGGCAATGGAGTTGCTATATGTTAGAGTATCTATCTTGAGGACTTCTAAAGATATTATCTTTTGGAGTTATTTCTTTTCGCAGTATCTTATGTCTCTGATAATATTAATCAATTTATTGTATCATTATTGTAATCAACTATTTTATATTAATGATATTATCTTTTTCTTCCACTGTGTTGTTATACTTATTGTGTTATAAGCTCCGGTGAACTAGATTCAACGTTTGGATCTACAACATTTGAATACGGGTGATGTATTCGATGTCGATTTTCGAAGGTCGAGTCAGGGTCGTTACATATATGCTTGTTAATGAATTATGCTTATACATATTAATTATATGGCATGTTTTGCTGTAGGATTATGATTTGCAAAAGATATGTTTTAAAGGGATATTAGTGAGGGGAAACCCGTTCCGCTAAGTGGCATGGTCTCACTTAATATCTGTAAACCGAGATGTAATAGAATTATTCACACCAGGCTTTATGTCTGACTCGAAGTTTATGTTTCCCCTTAAACTCTAAGGTGTTCAAAATTGATTTAACTAAATTGAGAGTTTGAGTTTTTCAGGTTTTAGTAGGAGGACGAATAAAGCTTTCGGAGATGAGTAGGAGGCTGACGGATAGCTATTTAGGAGTTGCTTTGCTGATTTTATTCCACTATGTTGTATTAAGTCGGTTATGACTATGTAGTACTCTGGTCAACCATGGGACATCTTCATATGTCACTCTTAGCATATTTATGTATTAATTATATTTTATCTGAATCTTGGAAACGCATGGGATTATATAATTTGGATATAAAACATGTTTTGAAAGTAATCAGAATTGTTGTTTTTGAAATATGTGATTTTGTTTCATATTCATGTGCTTTTGATATTATGGATACCATTAACATTGCCGTATTTTGTCGTTGAAAGTTAATACTATAGATGACTGTAGCATCTGTCGGGCTTAGCTTTGGGCCTCAAGATAGGGGATATTACAACTTGGTATCAAAGCATAGGTTTATGATTTTTTAAATTAAAATGATTTTTGAAAACATAATCCTAAGCAATTAGAGGTAAGATTGGGGCATGGGATAACGCTATAGTAACATACTTGTATTTTCTATATATATATATATATATATATAAGTATGCGCTTTAGCTCTATTCTCCTATCTCTCTTAGGCTATTCTTCAGTTTCTAATGAGACTCGAATGCAGATGTGGATGAAAGAAGAGGAAGAGTTAACCTAGGAAGGGACAACACTACAACAAATGGAAATGCCAAACCTAATACTAGAACGAACCAAGGTCAAGCTGAAAATGTGGGTGTTGGAGTCTCACAAATGGATATGGGGGCTATGTATCAGTTTTTCGTGAATATGATGCAAGATGGAATTGATGCTAGAGTTATTGGAGGTAATGCTAGAGGAGGAAACCAAGAAGCTCCAGTGGTGAATAATTAAGCTATTTTGAGTAGGGACTGTGTACGGTTAGAAGGAAAACCGTTTATTGGTGCGAAGATGCAATTGAAGTAGAGAATTGGCTGCTTCATTGCAAAAGGATATGTGCTGATCTAGGGATCGATGATGAGCAGAAAAGGAGACTCGCTTCAAGACAGCTACATAGGGCAGCCTTATTTTGATGGAACGGTGTTAAATTAATAAAGAGAATAGGATATGGGCTAAGTTTAGGAGAAGGTTCGAGGAGAGGTTCATGTCTGTGATGGCGCGGTCTGCCTTGCTCAGAAAGTTTGCTGAGTTGGAGCAGAGGGAGATGATATGTTGGAGTATGCTAGAAGATTTGAGGAGTTGGCTAGGTATGAATATGCGACTGTGGATACCGTGATAAAGAGAAATGAGAGGTTCATCAGGGGTTGAAGCCTGAGCTGGCCAAGGCTACATTACCTCATATTATAGATCCTTGTGATGTCATAGTTGAGATGACACTGAGACATGAAGAAATGCATGCTTTTTTGGAGAAGAATAAGGCCAAAGAAGTCCAGGAAGGGAAAGGTCAGAAGAGAAAGTTCTTTCATAAGAAAGGGGCTTAGAAGGGTGGAGCTGCAAAGAAGGGAAAGGCAGAAGTGGTCTGTTATAAGTGTGACAAGAAGGGACACCATGCCTATGAGTGCTGGACAGGCAAAGGAAAGAAAGCAGCTGAGAAGAAAGAGGTGAGATGTTTCAACTGCGATCAAGTTGGGCACTATAAGAACTATTGCAGGAAGCCTAATAAAGAAGGGAAAGGCAAAGTTTATGCATTGGAACCAACTACATCGAAACCAACAGCGCAGGGGAAAGGGAAAGCTGTGTTGGGAGGTGCGCTTTTGATTCATGGTATGTCAGTTAGAGTACTGTTTGATATTGGTGCATCACATTCTTTTATATTTCATTGTTTGGTAGATAAGCTTAACCTAGAACCCTCATACCTAGTTACTTCCTTAAGGGTTGCAAATCCGATAAGAGGGTATGCGATACTTGGGATGAAGTGTTACCACTTAGAGTTTGATTTATTAGGTCATACCTTTGCTTGTAGTTTACATGTGTTTGATTTCGTAGGGTTCGAAATTATTTTGGGTATGGATTGGTTAAGTAAATATGATGCTAGGATATTTTGCCATGATAGAAAAATATCTCTTAGACACCCTGATTGTAGTGATCAGATTATATAGCTATGAGGTGAATGCTTTGTCGGGTGTTGTGGAGTTAGAAGATGAGTTGAATCAAGTTTTCGTGGTTAGAGAATTCAAAGATGTCTTCGATTCGGTAGTAAGATTGCCACCGAAAAGAGCTATTGAGTTTCAGATAAATTTGGTGCCTAGAGTAGAACTAGTGAGTAGGACGCCAAGCAAGATGACACCTACTGAGATGAGGGAATTGAAGGTACAACTAGTGGATCATGAAGGAAGGAATTTTATTAGGCCAAGCAGTTCACCTTGGGGAGTGGCCCCGGTGTTTGTGAAGAAACCGGATAGGTCGTTGAGGATGTGCATCGACTATCGTAAGTTGAACGAAAGTACGAATAAAAATAAGTATCCTTTTCCAAGAATAGATGATCTGCTCGATCAGTTGTGTGGAGCCAGAGTGTTTTCCCAATTGGATTTGGTGACAGATTTCCATCAATTAAGAGTAGCAGAGGACAGTAATACTTTGATAGCATTTCGAACTAGGTATGGTTCGTATAAGTGGTTAGTGATGCCATTTGGATTAACGAATGCACCTGCTTTCTTAGTAGATTTGATGAACCAAATTCTCAGAGAGTACTTGGATAGGTTTGTGTTGGTGTTTATAGATGACATTTTGGTGTATTCTAAGAATGAGAGAGAGCATAAGGATCATCTTAGAGTGGTACTTGAGACGCTGAGACAACACCAACTGAAGGCGAAGTTTACCAAGTGTCATTTTTTAAAGAAAGAGGTCAAGTTTCTTGGTCATGTGATTTCAGAGAAAGGCTTGTCAGTCGATCTTGATAAGATCGAAGCTGTGAATAATTGAAAGAGACCAGAGACAGTGATTCAGATCAGAAATTTTTTCAACTTGTTGGCTAACACGGAGATTCATTAAGGATTTTTCGCGGACGGCAAACGTGAAGTTTATTTGGACCGATAAGTGTGAGGAAGCATTCCAGAGCTTGAGACACTTATTGACCCATGCACCTCTGTAATTAGTTCCGAAGGGGAATTAAGATTTGGTAGTTTATGCAGATGCATGTGGAATTGGGTTAGGAGCTGTGTTAATACAAAGAGGTAAAGTGATTGCCTATGCTTCTCGACAGCTTAGACCGCATGAAGTGAGATATCCTACTCATGATTTGGAATCAGATGAAGTGATTTTTGCATTGAAGGTGTGGAGACATTACATGTTGGGAGAAAGATTCGAGTTGTATATGGATCATAAGTCGCTGAAGTATTTACTTTCTCAAAATGAGTTGAATATGAGATAGTAGATGTGGTTAGAGTTTTTAGCTGCTTATGAGTACACACCAGGGAAGGGCAACAAGGTTGCAGATGCACTTAGCAGATAATATTAGAATGCAGTGTTAGCGATGGTAGCTTAGTGGAAAGATTTAGAAGCGTTGTCGACTTGTAGTTTGCTGTCAAGATCGACTGCTAGTTCTAGTCAAAGTACCGCCATATTGTCCTATTTGGAAGTTTGACTGGTATTGATCGAGAGGATTACTTCTAAGCAGAAAGAAGACCCACTATTACCCAAGAGGATCAGAAGGCTTGGGGTTGGAGCTGAGATCGATGATCTAAATGATTTTAGTCTTCACCAAAGAGGATGTGTAAGAAAGAAGAGACGATTGTGTGTTTCGAATGTGATGGACTTGAGAAGGGAAGTTCTTGGAAAATGTTTTTAATCCAAGTTTACAATTCATCCTGGAGGAACCAAGATGTATCAGGACATAAAGAGGAGCTTCTATTGGGAAGGTACGAAGAGAGATGTAGCCTTATGGGTAAAACAGTATTTGAACTGTCAACAGGTAAATGCCGAACATCAGAAACCAAGTGGGTTACTTTAGCCTTTAGATGTCCCAGTATGGAAGTGGGATTCTATTTTGATGGATTTTATAGACGGGTTGCCAAGGTCTAACAGAGGAAATGAAATGATATGGGTTATAGTGGATAGGTTGACCAAGAGTGCCCATTTTATTCCAATTAAATCGACTAGGGTGACACTTGTTATGGCTAAGTTATTTATGAAGAATGTGGTCAGACTGCATGGGATTCCTAGTAGCATAGTAAGTGATGGAAATTCCTTATTGACTAGAGAATTCTAGAAGAGTCTACATGAGATTTTAGGAACCAAGCTCAAGATGAGTAACGGTTATCATCCACAGACCGATGGGAAAACGGAAATAGTTAACAAAGTCTTGGAAGATTTGTTACGAGCTTGTGTGCTAGATTTCGAGGGATCATGGGAAGACCATCTACACTTAGTCGAGTTTTCGTATAACAACAATTATCAGGATAGTATAGGTATGACACCGTTTGAAGCTTTGTGTGGAAGACCATGCAAATCTCCCGTATGTTGGCTGGAGACCGAGGATAGGATGGTTCTTTGTCTAGATTTAGTTAGAGAAGCGGCAGAAAAGATTGAGTTCATTCGAGCTAGAATGAAGGAAGCTCAGTCTAGGTAGAAGAGCTATGCTAATAGAAGGCGGAAAGACTTGGATTTCTCAGTTAGAGATCATGTTTTCGTCATGGTATCACCGATGATAGGATTGATCTGGTTCGGGAAATCGAGAAAGTTGGTACTGAGATTCATTGGGCCATTTCCTATTGTAGATCCAGAGAGTACTATAACACCGACCGTGTTAGATGATTTAGTAGTGGAGCTGAATTTGATTATGGTTAGCAAACTAGTTGGTATAGTCGTGAGATGAGAAAAGGCTAAAGAATAAGACAGTCAAATTAGTCAGGGTCCAGTAGAGTGACGACGAGAGAGCCTGTATTTGAGAAACTAAGAGCCAGATTCGAGATACTTATCCTAACTTGTTTCATGGAATGTTTTACCTTTTTGATTGATTTGATTTGTGCCTTATCGTAATTTCGAGGACGAAATTCTTTAAGGAGATGATTCTGCAGCACCTATAATTTTAGATAACATTATTCAGGAAATTTAATTAGCTAAATTAAATAGAATAATGTAAATATTAAATGATTAAGGGATTGAAATTTGAGTAAATATGGAGTAGCCATACCTAGTTGAACAAAGGAGTTAAAAGAAATTTAAAATGAAATAAGATTAGGGAATTATATAAGGGGCAATATAGGAATAACCTATATTCATATACCTAAACCCTTAACCCTCCTTCATTTTACACATTCATAAATCAAAACTAAAACCTAAGAGTCCGGCCACCATTAAAAAGAGAAAGGGGAAGAAGAATCTAAATCAAAGGGAAAGCTTAATTAAATTCAATCCAAGAATTAAATCTTAACACCTTAACACCAAAGCTAATGGTGAGTAATATGTTACATTTCATATTTTGATGTTTTTGGTTTCTAGGATTAGACCCGAATGATTGTGCAAGGTATATTGCCATATTTTGAATGATAATTATATAATTATATATATATATATATATGCTTTTTGATAAATTATGCTTTTTCATATTGATTATATGGCATGTTTTGAATTGAAAAACCTATTACATGGCATCCAAATGCCTTGCGAGTTTAGAGTTAGATCAGAAATGATATTTTAGAGATGGGTTTTAATTTTCATAATTTTTTGAATTGTGGATTTAATATTAATTTTCTAGCGAAGAAAATGATTATTTGGGCTTAAAATTATTTACGGATAAATAATATATGTTTTGGGTCTAAAATTAATATATGTTGGAAAACATATTAAATATGATTTACTAGGATTTTTGATGAATTTTCCTAAGTGTTTTAATAGATATATAAAATTATTTAAAGTATGGGACTTAATGTTTTATATATTTATAAAAGGAGAAGGGTTATTTTGTAAATTATTTAAATTAATTGCTTTTGAAATTTTGGCATCACTTTTAGAAAAGAAAATTAGCAACCAATACTATATAGACAAACAAGGCATGTTTGTTGAAAAGATTGCTTTAAAAAGATAAAAATCAGACTGCGGACTTTTAGCTTGTTTCGCCTCTTTTGGCACCTAGGTTTCGCTTGGATACTTCCACCTTATCACCATTGAAACCAATGCACATGGTATAAAAGACATGGTACATAGTGAATTGGACATAGGCGAAAGGTACTAGGTCAAGATAGTGGGTTCTGATTGGGTCGAAGCGTAACTTTGCTTTCAAAAGGGAGTGTGTCTACTTTGCTTTCGAAAGGAATACTTTTGACCTGATTGGATTTCGATTGGGTCAAATGTTTTAAGGGAATGGTTTCGAAATGGATTGCGCCTTTTGTTTTAAGTAAATGCTTTCGAAGGGGTCGAAACCCATAACTTCTGCCTTTTTACCTATCGACCCAGATGGGTATCGAAATGGTTATTTTGTTTTTAATATTTAGCCGCTTCTCCAAAGATTTAGAAGGGATATGTTTCGACACCATCACTTCTTTTACTTAGGAATTGCTTCCGAAAGAGTTGCTTTCGACTTGGTTGTTTTATGACCCTTTTTGATATTTGAAAGTTAAACCCAAAGGTTTCGAAAGGAATGGTTTCGAAAGGTTTTCCACACATTTATACTTGAACCTAACGCTTTCGAAAGGATTATTTTAAGTAGTATACTTTAGTGTTCTCGAAAGGCGTAAAGTAATGGTTTAGAAGGGAAGGTTCCCAGTATTTTCGAAATGTATTGGTTTATAAGGTTTCGAAGGGGTGACCCCCAGTGTTTTCGAAAGGTTTACCTTAGTTTTTAAATGGAAGGTTTCCAATAGCTTCGAAAGGCACATTTAAAAGATTTTAAAAGAGGATGTCTAAGGTTTATAAAGCTTTCAAAGAAGATGTTTCAATAGTTTCGAAAGATATGTTTGGCCTTTAGGCCTAAGGTTATGAAGTAACGTAGTTTACTTATATCGAAAGGGGTACTTTCATTAGTCTCGGAAGGGGTACTTTCATTTATTTCGAAAAGGGGTACTTTCATAGGTTTGGAATGAGATTGTTTAAGAATTTAAATAAAGGTTTTGAATGTTTTCATCAACTATGTTTTGAGTAAAGCATATACCATGGCAATAAGATTTGAGTAAAGCAAATAGTATATTTTCCTTGTATAAGTATGATTTAAAGGGTTAAATTATTTTGAAAAGGTTTTCAAGGAAAATTTAAAGGGTAGTTAACCCTAAGTAAAATGACTTAGATATTTGTATACCAGATGGGACAGGTATAGGATCGCGCCCTATACATTAGCTATTAGCCTCTAGCTATTTTAGTCCAAAATTCCAGTGTGTAGGGCTTAGTCATAGATAAGACTTAAATAATGGTTACACACAGAAGGAAATATATTTGTATAGAGATATGTTATTGGTGAGCCAGCAAAATCATTAGGATCAGGTGACCCTTGGAGAAGTAAGTTAAGGGCAGACCATCCAGAAGTATGTTTAACAGTTGTTAGATAATTTATTTAGTTTGTCTGGTAGGCTCGAGTCAGCCAAAGGTTAGTACTTAGTCAAACAAAACTACATTTTTGATATATTATCTTAGACAATCAACGTTACAACCAATTGGTGAAATGAATCGCTAAAATTTATGGCATGATAGCATTATATATTTTAATGTAATCATAGATTATGGTATATGGAGATATATTTATTTATGTTTGAATTAAAAGAACATTCTGAAACAAAAATAATTTTTTTGAAAAGGAAAGGCTATCATTTTGGAAAAAAAATATATTTTTAAGGAAAAGTATAAGTAATTATATAATTGACTTAAGTTGTAAATAAATCTCTTAAGTGGAAAAAAAGGGAGAATGTAATTTATTTAAAAAAATATCATGGAAATAAAAATGTCGAACTAGTGTACTTTATATTTGAACAGTTCCATTAAAATAAGGCCTTAGCTCTTGTAATTATAGAAATGCCTTTAATAGATTTGGATTTTCCAAAAAAACAGAAAACAAAAAAGAAAGAAAGACAAATACAAAAAAATTGGTTCGTTAGCAAATAAAATCTATGTTAATCATTGCTCGAAAATTTTAGTTTTGTGGTTTAAGTTTTTTTATACTATTATTAAACACTAAAGCCAACAATAATATGAAATTTGTAAGCCACTTTAATGAGCTCTACCATTTTGGACATAACTTTTGACTTTTTTAATCCAATTTTGGTAGCGTTTCTTTTGTTTGGATGATATTTTATTAAGGAACAACTTTCATGTTCGTCACTTCTCCAAAATTTGAAGTTTGTTGGTGTATGAACTTATTTTGAGTCGAGACAGCAATTTTGGTCAGTAATTGCTTTTATTATTTTGTGCAAAAGTGTTCTGTCCGTAAATTTTGAAAAAATTATCCGATTTTGAAAATTCTACCTATTCCGGAAAGCTAAGAACCTAAGAAACAACTTTTATTTTAAGGGTTTTGCAAAATTTTGTTGTTTTCTTGCTTTAAAATGCATTCTTCTTAAGTGGGCTTGCATTTATGTTTTCATTTCAGAATTCACTACAAAAGGAAAACTACCATAACTCGAGTTGTATTTAACATTTTTGTAGTCCAAAATTTATTTTTGAAAGCTACTACGTTAAGCAACAACTTTGCTTAGGAAACTCATTCCTACTTTTGTGTTTTTGGCCTTTGAAAGTTAGTCGAAAAGTAGGTTAAATATGGATAATATGTTTCTTTTACCTTACATGAATCTTGTCGTATTTTTTTATATGCGACTAATGTTTAAATTGAGTTAAGTATAGAGATGTTTAGAGCTTATTTGGATAATTTGATGATGTCACTTGTTTTTTCTCGCATAAAAGGAAAATAACTCGCTTAAGTTGCTAAATAAAAGGTGTGTTTTTATGGTATATCAATATATTATGGATATTGCATTATTTCCCTTGTTTTTGGATGCTCCATTGATTGAGATGTATATTTATTGCAATATATTGTATTTTGATTTTTTGGAACGGTCTCCGAAGGAAACTCTACCAAAATTTTCTGAAAAATCTGACACCTAAATAAAATTTTCACAAATTATCATTTCCAAAAAATAGAAAGTTGTTAAATGAATCTTTGGCATACGATAAGAAAAGTTTGTGAAAGAGCCACATAGAGGATTGTACAAGCTCATAGAGGATTGTAAATACGAAGAAAGTTCAGAGTTTGAGTTGTGTATGACGTTTCCCCATAAGGAATTGCGATGATGCAATTTTCTTAAGGGGAAGTCTATAACACCCCTGATTTCTAAGCCATAAAATAAATAAATTTAATTAAAATAAAAATATACAAATTTGTTGATAATTATTGTTTTGAAAATAAATTTTTACTTATTTGGAATTTGTTTAATAAAATATTTTGTTTTAATAAATTGAGTTATATTAATAAAAAAATTTCGGATAATATTACGAAATTGAATATAAAATATTTTTAAAGCGCAAATAATTGTTATGTGATTAAAATAGTAAAAATTTATTATAGGTTAATATAATGAATGATTAAATAAAAATATACAAGCACCGAACTGAATAAAATTGGCAAATTATAGAAATATAGTTTGAATAATGAAATGGAAAGTAAGTAAAAATTAATTAGGATTTATTTACAAAGAAAAATTAGAAGAGTAAATAGTTGGGCAATGTAGAAAAATTAAAATCTTGCCAAAAATATATTCCCAAGCCCAACTTCCTTTCCAGAAAACTCGTCCCCCTTATTCGACCCAAATCAAGACCCGTCTTCCCATGTAGCCAACTCCCTAGAATAGAAATCGCGACAAATTCAAATAGTAAAAAATTCCAGATAAAGAAAAATAAAGGAAATCGTGTGGAGGTCGGAGCCTGGCAATGACATTGAGTGATCATGTAATGGTGTTAATGAAGGAGGGAGTGGAATCTACGGGGTTGGCGACTAAAAGGTGTCGCGATGAGACCTTATCAGCACTAGTGATTGACGTACCACTTAGGGTGAACGACAACGCAGAACTGGGAGTCGGGTATGGTGGAGGCGTGTTTGGATGAGGGGCTTTGGCTGGCGACTATAAGTTGAAAGCATTGTTGTTGAGGCGGCATTCCCTTGAGGTGCAGTCTTAGTATTGAGACACCACTAGTAGCGGAGGGGATAAAGGTGCAACAAAGGTTAGTGAATGGTGTTTGGTGGTGTGTGCGCGACATTAAGGAAGACATCAACCTAGGACTGAGCGTGTGTTCTTCGTTTCTTCAAATCGGTGAGTATTATATATTTCTTTGCTCTTTATATATATTTATTCCAATGATTAGCTGAATGACTTGGTTAAGTAAAATATGATTATTATTGGACCGATTGTTGTGATATTGGGTGTGAATTTGGATTAGATGTTGAGATTTTGTGTTTATTGGATTATCAAAATGCAAAGGAGATTCTGTCTGATGTATTTTGATGTGTAGTTATTTTATATGTTGTATGCATTGTATGGAAGACTGAAATTCATTGGAATTCGACTCGACTACTAAATTGTTTAGATGATTGTTTGATGATTTTGGAGAATTTCGCACCATAAATTATATTTTGGATGTTCGATTGATTTTCTTGTTTTAAAATTATTTTTGGAAGTTTTGGAAAATTGTTTATGGTGTTTTAAAATTTATTTGAAGCATACTTATGAATAAATGAAAATGGATGAGAAATAAAATGACTTGTTGGAAACATTTTTGGAAATAAATGTTGTTTTAAAAACGAAAGTAGAGACTGTTAAGAGTAATTGAATGTGTGAAATTTTTATAAGTATAACTGAGGGATTTTAATAATATTTTTTGAAAGAGAATTTCTTTTGTAAAGTGAAAATTTAATAAAAAGATTCAAAAAATATTTCCAAAGGGAATTTTTAAAACATACAATCTTTTTTGAAGATAAATTAAATTGTGAAATATTTAAATGGACTTGAGAGATTTAAATAATAATTCCCATTCGTATATGGTTTAATTTGAAATGATTTATATTGAGTATTATTGCGTTTTAATTCTATATATCGAGAAGGTTAAATAAACGGATTAGTAGTATCGGGTGGTATGGGACAGTCGATAATATTTTTTTGGTTATTTTATTGACTCATATTATAGAATATTTGTTGCTTGAAGAGTGTAACTAGCTTCTAGTAAACGTTCGAGCAAGAATGAGTGGTATGGGACGCTCAAGTAATACTTGTTTAATTTCTATTAGTGAGAAGATGTCACTTATATTCTAAAGATGGGTCAGGAATTGTGATAACGTCTAGAGGTACTCCTTAAAGCTTAGTAGTCAAGAGTTTTATTGCTCTCCAAGGGCTACAATCTAGAGATATATTGCGATTTCTAGATTTACCCTCTTAGGACTAACTAGTCGAGTGATTTGTTATTTATTTTTAGGGCTAGTAGTCAAGGAATTAGAATGCAGCATACTCTCATTAGGATGTATGGAGTCAAGAGTACTTATTATTATTACTCCCATTAGGACTCATCTCGTTCAGAGAATTTCATTGTATCCTCCTAGAGCTAACTACTTGAGAATCATTATCTAATCTTAAGGCTAGTAGTGGAGGATTCTTTATGTTGATATGCTCTCATCAAGACTCGTACAGTCAAGAGCAGTTATTGTCACATTTTTTAGGACTCCTGTATTCGAGTATTTAGAGTGGCTCTCATTAGGACTCATACAGTTAAGAGTATTAGTTATCACTCACAATAGGACTTATCAAGTCGAGAGTAGTTGCTGTCACTCTCATTAAGACTCCCAAATTCAAGAGTACTAGTCATTACTCTTATTATGATTTATATTGTTGAAAGTATTTCTTAGGAATCTACGTTATAAGGTTCACGCCACTATGGAGAGGGCATGAATTAGACCCACTAGATAGGCTAGTTATCCATTATAGCGGCCTAATTGCGAGGCCGTGCCCCGAATCTGTGATGTTATCTTGTTGAGTTTGTAAGATGAGTGTCATTCCCTCATTAGAAAGGTTGCTCCGACGTCACTTAAGGACCAACAGTATAGGAATCATGGCCAATGCTTGGTGTAGTCTGATGTTTAGGACATGTAATGGATATGAGTATTATGTTTCTGGGAATAACTTAGTGACTGCAGGAAATAAGCTGCGGTCATTAGCGTTTCCTGGAGTAGTGCTGCAATACGTTAGTCTCCTATCTGGATAACTTAGGTAGATCCATTTTCTATGAGATTTTTGATATTATCCCCTCATCAGAGATGATGATCAATGACATTAGAGATTAGCTACGTGTTAATCTGTCATTTGAGATACCTTAACACAAGACATTTGCGTATGGTCTATCTATGACAATAGAGATATGCTGTGAGCTTTTCTGTCATTTTCTCATAAGGGCATATGGCTTAGAGATATCCTTTTTGTATGATTTGTTGTTTCTATCTCAAGGACCACTCAGTCAAGAGTTTCGCCTCTCTAAGGACCGGGGGTCGAGATATATGATTTTATACATTGACTATTTGATTGATTTTGGTATTTATTGAGTTTGAGTTTCTTGTATCTTCGAGGGCCTAACATTCGAAAGTTATCACTTCCATTTGCACTGTAGGTCGAGATAATTATTTGGATATAGTTTTTGATATTTTGTATAATTCTATTTTATTTGGGATTTGGATTTCTAGCCATCTCCTCCGGATTAACGGTCGGAAGACTTTACTTCCATTAGGACTATAAGTAGAAATGGTATTCTTGGATATTTATTTCTGTATATGGTTTGGATTTCATTCTATTTAGGTTCCATATTTCTTGTTTTAGCTTCTATGGCATAACAGTCAGATGTTGTTAAATCTATTAGGGCTGTTAGTTGAGATTTGATGCTTTTATTATTTATCTGGGATTTTGGGTTTCATGATCTATATTTTAAGGCTTGACAGTCGATAGTCTTCACTTCCCTTAGGACTGTAAGTCGAGATAGATATTTTGGTCGTTGACCGTTGGATTTGGTTTGATTATGGATTTATTCTTTTATCAATCGATTTATGAATAAGCGGCGTGCTTATCCATTGTATTTTGAGATTTTGATATTTTTTTATTGTTATCACCTAATTTATAGTTGGTGTGATTCTTACTCACTTATACATATTTCATGGTGATACAGAGGTTTGAGGCATGGTATATTCTTATGATGTTATGAAAGATGTTATGTTGTGTCAAATTTGTGCTTTTCCTATTATTATCATGCTTATTATCATGTACTCACCTTGGATTTAGATATAGTTTGTCTCATTTATTATTTGTATAATACTCGGGTTAGTCCGACACTTTTTAGGTATAGAGACATTAGCTATTTTGGATTATCGGGCTTTAGAGGAAACATCATATGTTTATATTATCATAATTTGAGATTATGACTATGTATATCTTCTATTTATGTGTCTTCTTGTATTTATTTTGATGAGATGGTCCGGAGTTGTGTATTGCGAACTTGACTTGGTATATGTTGTTATAATGAGACACCATTTGTGGTTTGATATTAGATTTTTGTATATTATATTTTTCTATTACGATCCATGACTCAGTGTTCATTTGGATATATTGTACGTTTTGCTGTCCTGGTAATCCCACATGTTTATTACTTTGTGTCAATATCAGGTAAGTATATTTATTGATATATTCTGAGGTGAGTTACGTATCGGTGTTAGCCTAAGGGGATATTCACATGTGGTAACTCCTAATAAGCCTTATTCTTAGTATTACCAGACATGATTACCTAGTAATTCTCTTTGGTAGTATGGGTATAGAGGTTGGGCGTTACATAAATCCTATATCTTCTAACATCCAAATCTTTTACATATGAACTCTGATTCATATGCGGTTTGTTCCGTTGGAATTGTGGCAAAGATCTAGATGATATGATGTATGGTTTGCTAAGCTTCGGAGCTTTTGCAAAAACATGTCAGTATGGTTTATTTATTTTAATTGATTGATATTACATGCATAAATTTATATATGTATTAATGAAAATTAATATTTATTGATATGTGATGATGATTGTTTGGTTAGTATGATGTTTTTGATGCATTTTGCCTTGGTTTGTATGTCTGTTGTTGATTTTGTATTGTCAGATTTTAACTATAATTAGTTATGAATTTGAATGGAAGATAATTAATTAACAGAAATTGTATGAAATCGTGTAACTTTAGAAAATATAGATAGATAAATAAGAATGAGATATTTACCAATTTTTGATTGGTATTTGTATATAACAATGATTTAACAAATTTTATTAAAATTAAAGAAAGGAATTTAATAAGGTTATTTTTTATGAATTTTAAGGGAATTAATAAATAATAATGAAAATTCTATTTTAAATTGAGTTTTAGAAAGTTTATTATTATTTATAAAATAAAGCGAATTTTTTAAAATAATAATATGAATTTTCGTGAAAATAATATTGTTTGGATAAATGACAATGCAATTGACTTTGTGGATTTTATAAAGCAGAATATTATAATTATTTTTTAGCAAAGCTAGCCGGCTTTATAGTGGGCCGTGCCACTGTATATATAAAAGGAGAAACAGGTGTTCTACACATGCATAGAATATCTAAATGGAAAAAGAAGGATCATAAACACAAAGAAAATAAGGCCCAGGAGCTAGGCTAAAGTGCCTAATCTGCTAACTAATAGGACTATGCGCCCACCAAAGGGGAACTGCCATTAGCAACATTAGTAGACGGGCTGATAACCTGAACAAAACTAGAGAAAAGAGTAGCCAGCTTTAGATCATAGCCTTCAGACGAAGGATAGTAAATAAACTTCCTATCCCAACTGACGTCATAAAACTTACTTTTGTTCTCTTTACCTATCTCACCAACCCTAAATGAAAGTGCAATCGACGACAGAATATTATTATTATTATTATTATTATTATTATTATTATTATTATTATTATATTTTCAAAGTAATAAAATGAAATTGTAATTCTTTGATATTTTTATTAATTAATAATATTGGATTTAAATTGGTAATTTAATTAATTTAAATATTGGAAGGGCAAAATGGTCATTTTTCCTACTTCAGAATTTGCCGATAGGATTTGTATCATCGTGTCCATCTCGTTTTTCTGGTTTGCACCATATATTTACTTGTTTTATTCAATGGTCATTGTTTGCGCCAAAAATGGTCACAAACCCCAAATACCGTGAAAGCACCAATGTATGAACACAAATCAGCGATATTCAAGCACAAATATCAGATCTCAGCAAATAAAAAACAGCAATTCAGAAATAATGAACAGAGACACAAGATTTATAGTGGTTTGGCTATCTCCGTCCTACGTCCACTTCAAAGTTTTATCCTTTTATTGATTATCCTTGCTGGTTACAGAAGATTACATCAGTAGCAATGAAGAATTTCGAGTACAATAGTTATATTGAAGTGTAGAAATGAGTCCGGCAGAGTCTGGGCGTTGAATGACCAAAAGATCCTCTTTCTGTAGGCTTCAAGGAGCTATTTATAGGCGTAGGAGGCTGAGATCGAGTTAAAACTTCGGGAGACTTCTTCTGGCACGTGCATGGGCCCACGCGATCGACCTGTAACATCCCGGAATTTTTGACAATATAAATTTAATAATATGTAGTTAAAAATTAAATTGATATTGATATTCTGATAATAATTATTCAGATAAATGTAATAATCTTCTTCAATGAATATTTAAATTGGTTATTTTGTCTTTTAAAAATAAATTGATTTCTATTTACAATATAAATATTTGGTTTATATTTTAAATATATGGATATTGTTTTGATTTTAATTAGTAATTGAGTTTTAATAACTATTTCATAAATAAATATATGATTTTAAAATTGATAAGAAAAATATTAGATGTTTTAAAATAAATTAGCTTGAGTTTTAAATTTAGAATATATTCAACAAATTGGTTTTATGGCTTAATAAAATGAATATTTTGTAAAATGATTATAAATTTAATAAAAGAGATTTATAAAAATAATATTAATATTGTATTGACTTTATAAATAAATTTTGAATAAGATTTGTAATGTTTATTTCAAATTGAATTTATATGTATAACTTGATTTGAAAAATATTTGATTTTGAATTTAGTTGAATTTAAATTTAAAAGCATAAAGTCTTAAAACTATTTTAATTTTTATTTGTATAAGTTCATAAATATGATTTCTTTTTGTTTTCATTTATAAATTTATACATATAAACTAACAACTTAAATTAAGCTAATATGACATTAATTTGTAATTAAAAACTAATTATCTTTAAGAAAACAAGTGTTTGATTCTTATGCATTCATTTGACAAGTGTTATAAAATGGACAAGTGTTAATTTTGTTTTTATTTTTCTTTTATTTCATAAAAACTGAAAATACAATTAGTTTGCATCATTCATACATATTGCATATTTCATTTTCCTAAATCAAACAAAGATCAAACCCACCTTCATATTCATTTTAAAGATCTGCACACGTCAAAATTCATTCTCATATTTGCAATCCAAAATCTGTACATAAATCTGCATTTTCAAATCTCAAATTTGCATTTTCTCAAATCCAAAGAAATCTGCATTTACAATCAGAGATCAAAAACCTGCATTTCCTCAAATTAAAGTAAAATCTGAATCATCTTCATATTAAAAATCAATCTGCACTTCCTCACATTTCAAAAAAAAAAAAGATCTGCATTTCTTCAAAATCATAATGAAGAAGCCTGCAAATGTTTGTTTTCTGCAATTCAAATGAACAACAGAGGAAGCAAACTGCATTCTTCCTACATGCAAGTAATAAGTGTATGGGATCATAAGCATGAGCATTTCATCAGGAATTCAACTCAGATTTGAGAATCAGAGAAAGCACCTGCATTTTTATAAGCCTGCATCTTTGGTGTTTCTGCAATTTCAAAGAATCATCAGGAGCTCTGCATTTGTTTTCTGCATCATTTAAAAGTGAGTAACATTTAAATTTTTAAACTAAATTAAGTTGCTTGATAAGTTGTTGTGATAAAATATGTTGTGTGCTTATGAAATGTCTGTTGTGCATGCATGTTTGATTTTGTTATGTAAAGCCTACCCAGATTTTCATCCTACTTAAAAATATTTCTACAATTGATCTGATTAAGATAGTAACTGGGTTGAAGAATAATAAAAAGAGTTTGTTTGTTTAATATTAGTTTCCAAGCTTATAAGTAATGTGTTTCATTCTCTTAAGTTTAGATTTAAAAAATTTTAGGAAAATTTAAAATACTGGGAGTTTGTCTCTGTAAACATAAGTAACTCACCTGTATATTGATTTTGATTAAATGCAAATCATATTAATATTTATATCCAGTTTCAGAAACTAAAAGTATTTACTGGAAAATGTTTTTTTTGAATCAAGTATAGGAATTTTCAGGTATATGTTTCATTTATAAACTGTTCTTGAACAAAATTTAGAAATTGAGAAAATTCTATTGATTCTTGGATTAAGAAATTCTGGAATTCTTCTGAGTGATGGAGTAGATATTGAATATGTTCAGAAAAATCAAACAAGTGGATATTGATTATTAGATTGGTAGCAGTTTGAAAATTTGTGGTTTGAACCCTAGTTTGAACAGGGGGTTATAGATTGTGTCAGTAAGAGAGGAAGAATGGATCGAGTGAATTGGTTTTTGGTGTGTGGATAGTGGGTGTGTAGAAGAATTTGTGGCTGGAGAGGGTGGATGTCAGGTGATCGGAGGTGAGAATGGTGGCCGCTGACAGGTTTGTCATAAAACCTGTTTGAAGTTTACAGGTTTTGGAAATTTGGTGAATTTTTGAATGCCTAGATTTTGATCGACCTGGTGATGATGTTGGGTGTTGCTGGGTTTTTGGTTGTGGCTTGGTAACCCGAGATGGTCGGCAGAGGTGGCGGAGTCGAGTTTTCAGATGAGGTTCTGGTGATGTATTGGGGATTTTGTATTGCAGGGGAAAGGTTAGGGTTGTCTCGAAGCAGGTGGGTGGATAACTCGAAGCAAGGTAGTATAAAACCCGAAGTAAAGATAGGGTCTTCTCGGGTCACTGTATTTCCAGGTTACAGTAAAACTGTGTTGATTTTAAAACCTGGGTTTTCAATTTTTTTTAAATCTGTAGCTTTAGGTTTAAACTAAGGTTTAGATTTAAATTTAATTTAAGTTGAATTTCAGATTCAAATTTAAATTCCTGTTTTTAAAATAAAATAAAAGTTTCTGAAATTTAATTTAAGTAACTATTTGTTTTGGTAAATAGTTTAAACATTTTAATAATAAGATTTTAAAAATATGGGTAGATTTAAAGTTATTTAAAATCAGAAAATTCAAAGGTTTAATTTGAATTTCAGTATTAAATTTTAAAGAAGGCTTCAATTTGAAGTTTCAAACTAAAATGGAAATTTAAATTATTGAAAGTTTTGAAATGACTTTAACTTTAAAAATTTCCATAGCATTTGTTTGATTTGCAATTTAAAAAGGGTTTTAAATTATTTAAAACTTTGATAAGTTTTAAACATGAATTTAAATTGAAATTTAAGGGTAATTTCATAAGTACTTTGTTTTGAATTAAATTGTTTTAAACATAATTAAGTTATGTTTTATTTTGGAATTTGATTAAGAATTATGTTTTAGATTTAATTAATAAGGTAATTAAGATTAATTAATTAATTTAATTAATTAATTAAATTTGGAATTAATAATTGATTAATGATTAATCAATTTGGAATTAAGATCATTAATTAAATTATAAATTAATGATGAATGAATGTAATTAAGTTTTAAATTAAGGTTAATTAATTTAATAATTAATCTTTAATTAATAAATGATTAAAGACAATTTAAATGGTAATTAATTTAAGTTAATTACCTTATAAAATAATTTGAGGATGGTTAATGAAGGTCATTAACTATGATTATTTAACAACTAATTAATGTAGTTAATTTTTATAATTAATTAGATTAATTAATTTAATCAATTATAAATGGTTTGAGAGTACTTACTTGATAAAGTAATTAAGGAATTAATTACTTAATGTAATTAATTTAATTTAATGAGATTGTTTAATTTAATTAATTATGAACACTTGAGTTTTATAAATAATTACTTTATATGTAATTAATGATTTGGAAATTACTTAGTTAAGTAATTGTTTAATAATTACAGGTTGTAATTAAGGAGATGTTTAAGAATGGGTAATTTGGATTAATTATTTAGTAATTAATCAATTAAATTAATTAAGAAATTAATTTAAGGATGATTAATTTGGTTTAATATAGTAATTAAGTTTGTTAATTACTTTGAGTAATTAATTTAAGAAATAATTAAGGATCATTAATTATTTAATTAATGATGTAATTAAGGATGATTAATTATGATAAATTAATCAATAATAGGAAATTAATTAATGTAATTAATTAAGGATTAAGATAATTAATTATGATTAATTAATTAATTGAAGTAATTAAAGGTTAATTACTGTTTAGTTAAGATAATTAATTTTGTGAAATTAATTAAGGATAATTACATGAATGTAATTAAGGGTAATTAATCAAGAGTGATTAATTAAAGTAATTTATGATTGATTAATTGATTGTAATCAATTAAATAGTTGAGTAGGCAAGATTTATTGATGAAGTAATTAATTTAATTCATTTTAAATTAATTATAGAACAAGTAATTAATTTAATTCATTTTAAATTAATTAGTATTAGAGATAGTTAATTTAATTCATTTTAAATTAATTATATGATGATGAGTAAATCATTGCTTATGGATGAATGGTTGAACTTAATTGTCTTGGATGCTTTGTAATCTCAGTAGTGAGATAAATAATATTGTGTGATATGGATGCTTGATTTGTATTGTGATGATAACTTAGGTTATCTATTGTGATATGAGACCGGGATCGGGTATCCATATTTGGATATCCGAAAACCACATCGATTCCAAATAACGTTAGGTCGTGAATCAAAATGGAGCTTTGTGAAGACTCGATGTGTAAGGGCTATACGTCAGTATAACTCTGTGGGTGATTCCGTAATGAGTTGATGGAATAGCACTTATAGATTCGAGATGGTGAATTAGAGTGCAAGGGTTATTGTCGTTAACTCTGAGGGTGATTCCAAAACGAGTGTAACGAGATAATGCCTTCGGTTTCGTTCGAACCCGGAACGAACTTGTACGGATTGAATGCTTTCAGCACATCGTCAGGAGGACGATGAGCATTCTAAGTGATATGACCTATAAAGGTAATCATAACCTCAAGCCTCATCAACCGGGAATGGCTAAAACAGGGGAGGTGCAGCAAAGCTTCGTGGGTAGCCCCCACTTGAGAGTAAGATTTACCCCTGTCTAGAGGTCCCTTTTATTTCGGCTGTGTGTGGACGGTTTAGTAGCTACGACCGTCGGGGTTGTCTTTCGGAACTATTCAGTAAGGAACGGGTCCGGCTTTGTGTTGCAGGGGAGTTAGGGTGGCTCCTCGGTACGGTGATCTAGGCCACGTACTGTGACAGGCGGTACCCTAGTAGCCCTGCCATTGTATGGAATCCAAAATCCAATAAGTGCCAACGGTTTTGATTGTATTACCCACTTTTGTGACTAGTAGCTGGAATTTAATAGATGCAACAATTTCGGCTATTTCTTATTTACTTGAAAACCCTAGACACTATTATAATATCATCGGATTTCCTATCAAATGTTTTGGTTAGCGTAAGGTAAAAACTTTTCCATGTTTATATATGGGAAGTCTTACGTGATACCTTTCTTTTCAAAAGGTTTTTGAAAGTTAAGCAACTTTAAACTGTTACTCACACCAGACCCATGTCTGACCCGGAGTTTATTTTCTTTTCCATAAACTTTTGGGTACTCAAATTTTTATGAGTAGTCAAGGGAATTCAGGTTAGGATTCAGGATTAGCTTTGACGAATTGTGGAGGAGCAATGGAGCAGGAGGCTTCCGCGTGTAGATATATCTAGTATTCCGCTGTGTGTTCTCTGGGTTGTTGTATTGAATTGTATAACTAGACAGGTGTTTATAACTGTCTAGTATGTGTTGTATATCTGTGTACTCTGATATTGGTTGTAAACTATGTAATATTTATGTTATTAATATAATTTATTCGTTCCGCTGTGTTAGATTCTGATGTTGTTTCTTTCTTCTCTTCTTTCTATTCTATTTTCTATCCCTTTCTTTCTTAATTCATGACGCGATTTTCCGAGAGTGGAAAGCCGGGTCGTGACAGCTGGTATCAGAGCTGTAGGTTGAGTAAATACCTAGGCTCTGTAGTGGTGTCTTTCTTGAGAGAGCGTATTTGTAATTTATATATATATATATATATATATATATATATATATATATATATATATATATATTTCTACCTATCTGTTGGGTTACCTGTTCAGGTTTTCCAATATAAGTTATAAAGGTAGATGGGGTAGTAGTGTGTGTAACACGACTACCATTGGTTGGAGTTTGAATGTTTGAGGTTGGAAGTGTATATGTCGAGACTGTAGACCTAATACCGTCTCGAGTGAGTTCTGTGGTGATGAAGAACTTCATTGAGCTCTGAAGGAAACCTGTTAAGGTTCGGAGTTAATTCTTTGAAGTTGAGTGAGTAGTATTTGGATCTGTAGGTTGGGCAGAAGCGAGTGATGGTATTTTAGTTACATTAGGAAATAGTAGCTGCGTGATGAGATGCAGTGACTATGGATGTTCCCGAAGATATTTTCTTTGGGACAAGTTAAGGAGGTGAATCTGCTTTAGTAGTGTGGCTGTGATCAGCTTGAGTTTCTGTTTGCTTTGAAGTCCGAGTTTCTCAGAGAGCTTTGTTTTGGGAATTCTTTGGCATCAGTGGCAGCAGTGTAGCTTGGAGTGTTCTCGGTGTTGGCAAGAGATCTTCTGGCTTAGCAGTTTTTCTGAAGTGGAGTTCAGAAGTAGATAAGTAAACCCGTTTCTTCGATGGGTTGGCTAGTTAAGTTTAAGCTGTTCTATTTGGTTAAGGAAGAACAGTTTTCCTTGGATTTGGTTTGGTGGTTCGCAAAAGAGACTTGCGATTGTTTGAGTGTTCTCTTGGGTTATCTGAGTTTTTCTGATGTCTTCTGGAAGTCAGAGTATTGTCTGCATCTGGAGATTGAGTTTTCTTATCGACTGGAATTCCAGGAGTGGTACCAGTAGTTCAGCTTATAAAAGGATGGTTCCAGGAGTTGAGTTGGTATAGCAGCTCGGAGTTTTGGAAGAACTTCTGAATTTTTCTTATGGATTTGTTGAATCATATCTCTGGGGTATGTTGTCCAGTTTGTGCTAGCGTTCTTCTTCAGCATTCTCTTCTACTTTGGATCAGAGTTGTGCAGCGGAAGCAGTTTGGAAGTGTATCTGCTTTTCTTTTCCAGACAGGAGAAGCGAGTCGTTGTTTTCTGATGTTGAGGAGTTGAAGTTGAGTTCTTGGTTTTGGTTGATCTTGAGGAGATCATTTTGTTGAAGTTGTTGGTCTAGTTTGTTTCTAGAAGTATCAGCAAGGGTTGAGCTGATCAGTAAGTTGTAGACAACCCAGGATCGTCTGAAGAGTTTTGAGGATATGAGTCGGAGGGATTTGGACTCTGAAGTCGGAGATTTAATTTTGGATAAGTTTTCTCTGATCATAAGTGAGCTATAAGTTTGGGTAAGTTTAAGAAATTAGCTCTGAAGTGTTTTGGATCTTTTCTGTGATCTTGGAGTAAGTGATTAATTTACAGGATTGGGTTGCCAGTTGGATAACTGGGATTCGATGAGTTTCACGTATCTCTGAGGGAGTACGTGTATGATCTATCTCTGGTTATGGAACCAGCAGTTTTGGAGTTTGGTTGTTGAGTCAGACTCGTTTGTAGTCTGATATCTTATCTAGTGTTATAGATATAGTTTTATATGAGTTTTATAGCTTCATAGTATTGTTTGTTTGGATTCTCTAGAGCGAGTATCCCGGTATATATATATACCTGGGGAAACTCGAAGAAATTTTATCTGGATAATTAATTTTATTTGATTGGTTGAATTGGTTGTTTGGTTGTTAGCATATGTTTGATATATGTTTGTGTTTTTAAAATTAAAATTTAATAAGATTATTAAATTACCTTTGTTTTAAAATTTCGAGGACGAAATTCTTTTAAGGGGGAAGGATTGTAACATCCCGGAATTTTTGACAATATCAATTTAATAATCTGTTGTTAAAAATTAAATTGATATTGATATTCTGATAATAATTATTCAGATAAATGTAATAATCTTCTTCAATGAATATTTAAATTGGTTATTTTGTCTTTTAAAAATAAATTGATTTCTATTTACAATATAAATATTTGGTTTATATTTTAAATAGATGGATATTGTTTTGATTTTAATTAGTAATTGAGTTTTAATAACTATTTCATAAATAAATATATGATTTTAAAATTGATAAGAAAAATATTAAATGTTTTAAAATAAATTAGCTTGAGTTTTAAATTTAGAATATATTCAACAAATTGGTTTTATGGCTTAATAAAATGAATATTTTGTAAAATGATTATAAATTTAATAAAAGAGATTTATAAAAATAATATTAATATTGTATTGACTTTATAAATAAATTTTGAATAAGATTTGTAATGTTTATTTCAAATTGAATTTATCTGTATAACTTGATTTGAAAAATATTTGATTTTGAATTTAGTTGAATTTAAATTTAAAAGTATAAAGTCTTAAAACTGTTTTAATTTTTATTTGTATAAGTTCATAAATATGATTTGTTTTTGTTTTCATTTATAAATTTATACATATAAACTAACAACTTAAATTAAGATAATATGACATTAATTTGTAATTAAAAACTAATTATCTTTAAGAAAACAAGTGTTTGATTCTTATGCATTCATTTGATAAGTGTTATAAAATGGACAAGTGTTAATTTTGTTTTTATTTTTCTTTTATTTCATAAAAACTGAAAATACAATTAGTTTGCATCATTCATACATATTGCATATTTCATTTTCCTAAATCAAACAAAGATCAAACCCACCTTCATATTCATTTTAAAGATCTGCACACCTCAAAATTCATTCTCATATTTGCAATCCAAAATCTGTACATAAATCTGCATTTTCAAATCTCAAATTTGCATTTTCTCAAATCCAAAGAAATCTGCATTTACAATCAGAGATCAAAAACCTGCATTTCCTCAAATTAAAGTAAAATCTGAATCATCTTCATATTAAAAATCAATCTGCACTTCCTCACATTTCAAAAAAAAAAAAGATCTGCATTTCTTCAAAATCATAATGAAGAAGCCTGCACATGTTTGTTTTCTGCAATTCAAATGAACAACAGAGGAAGCAAACTGCATTCTTCCTGCATGGAAGTAATAAGTGTATGGGATCATAAGCATGAGCATTTCATCAGGAATTCAACTCAGATTTGAGAATCAGAGAAAGCACCTGCATTTTTATAAGCCTGCATCTTTGGTGTTTCTGTAATTTCAAAGAATCATCAGGAGCTCTGCATTTGTTTTCTGCATCATTTAAAAGTGAGTAACATTTAAATTTTTAAACTAAATTTAGGTTGCTTGATAAGTTGTTGTGATAAAATATGTTGTGGGCTTATGAAATGTCTGTTGTGCATGCATGTTTGATTTTGTTATGTAAAGCCTACCCAGATTTTCATTCTACTTAAAAATATTTCTACAATTGATCTAATTAAGATAGTAACTGGGTTGAAGAATAATAAAAAGAGTTTGTTTGTTTTATATTAGTTTCCAAGCTTATAAGTAATTTGTTTCATTCTCTTAAGTTTAGATTTAAAAATTTTTAGGAAAATTTAAAATACTGGGAGTTTGTCTCTGTAAACATAAGTAACTCGCCTGTATATTGATTTTGATTAAATGCAAATCATATTAATATTTATATCCAGTTTCAGAAACTAAAAGTATTTACTGGAAAATGTTTTTTTTTGAATCAAGTATAGGAATTTTTAGGTATATGTTTCATTTATAAACTGTTCTTGAACAAAATTTAGAAATTGAGCAAATTCTATTGATTCTTGGATTAAGAAATTCTGGAATTCTTCTGAGTGATGGAGTAGATATTGAAGATGTTCAGAAAAATCAAACAAATGGATATTGATTATTAGATTGGTAGCAGTTTGAAAATTTGTGGTTTGAACCCTAGTTTGAACAGGGGGTTATAGATTGTGTCAGTAAGAGAGGAAGAATGGATCGAGTGAATTGGTTTTTGGTGTGTGGATAGTGGGTGTGTAGAAGAATTTGTGGCCGGAGAGGGTGGATGTCAGGTGGTCGGAGGTGAGAATGGTGGCCGCTGACAGGTTTTTCATAAAACCTTTTTGAAGTTTACAGGTTTTGGAAATTTGGTGAATTTTTGAATGCCTAGATTTTGATCGACCTGGTGATGATGTTGGGTGTTGCTGGGTTTTTGGTTGTGGCTTGGTAACCTGAGATGGTCGGCAAAGGTGGCGGCGTCGAGTTTTCAGATGAGGTTCTGGTGATGTATTGGGGATTTTGTATTGCAGGGGAAAGGTTAGGGTTGTCTCGAAGCAGGTGGGTGGATAACTCGAAGCAAGGTAGTATAAAACCCGAAGTAAAGACAGGGTCTTCTCGGGTCACTGTATTTCCAGGTTACAGTAAAACTGTGTTGATTTTAAAACCTGGGTTTTCAAAATTTTTTTAAATCTGTAGCTTTAGGTTTAAACTAAGGTTTAGATTTAAATTTAATTTAAGTTGAATTTCAGATTCAAATTTAAATTCCAGTTTTTAAAATAAAATAAAAGTTTCTGAAATTTAATTTAAGTATTGTTTTGGTAAATAGTTTAAACATTTTAATAATAAGATTTTAAAAATATGGGTAGATTTAAAGTTATTTAAAATCTGAAAATTCAAAGATTTAATTTGAATTTCAGTATTAAATTTTAAAGAAGGCTTGAATTTGAAGTTTCAAATTAAAATGGAAATTTAAATTATTGAAAGTTTTGAAATGACTTTAACTTTAAAAATTTCCATAGCATTTTTTTGATTTGCAAGTTAAAAAGGGTTTTAAATTATTTAAAACTTTGATAAGTTTTAAACATGAATTTAAATTGAAATTTAAGGGTAATTTCATAAGTACTTTGTTTTGAATTAAATTGTTTTAAACATAATTAAGTTATGTTTTATTTTGGAATTTGATTAAGAATTATGTTTTAGATTTAATTAATAAGGTAATTAAGATTAATTAATTAATTTAATTAATTAATTAAATTTGGAATTAATAATTGATTAATGATTAATCAATTTAGAATTAAGATCATTAATTAAATTATAAATTAATGATGAATGAATGTAATTAAGTTTTAAATTAAGGTTAATTAATTTAATAATTAATCTTTAATTAATAAATGATTAAAGATAATTTAAATGGTAATTAATTTAAGTTAATTACCTTATAAAATAATTTGAGGATGGTTAATGAAGGTCATTAACTATGATTATTTAACAACTAATTAATGTAGTTAATTTTTATAATTAATTAGATTAATTAATTTAATCAATTATAAATGGTTTGAGAGTAATTACTTGATAAAGTAATTAAAGAATTAATTACTTAATGTAATTAATTTAATTTAATGAGATTGTTTGATTTAATTAATTAAGTTTAATTAATTATAAACACTTGAGTTTTATAAATAATTACTTTATGTAATTAATGATTTGGAAATTACTTAGTTAAGTAATTTTTTAATAATTACAAGTTGTAATTAAGGAGATGTTTAAGAATGGGTAATTTGGATTAATTATTTAGTAATTAATCAATTAAATTAATTAAGAAATTAATTTAAGGATAATTAATTTGGTTTAATATAGTAATTAAGTTTGTTAATTACTTTGAGTAATTAATTTAAGAAATAATTAAGGATCATTAATTATTTAATTAATGATGTAATTAAGGATGATTAATTATGATAAATTAATCAATAATAGGAAATTAATTAATGTAATTAATTAAGGATTAAGATAATTAATTATGATTAATTAATTAATTGAAGTATTTAAAGGTTAATTATTGTTTAGTTAAGGATAATTAATTTTGTGAAATTAATTAAGGATAATTACATGAATGTAATTAAGGGTAATTAATCAAGAGTGATTAATTAAAGTAATTTATGATTGATTAATTGATTGTAATCAATTAAATAGTTGAGTAGGCAAGATTTATTGATGAAGTAATTAATTTAATTCATTTTAAATTAATTATAGAAGAAGTAATTAATTTAATTCATTTTAAATTAATTAGTATTAGAGATAGTTAATTTAATTCATTTTAAATTAATTATATGATGATGAGTAAATCATTGCTTATGGATGAATGGTTGAACATAATTGTCTTGGATGCTTTGTAATCTCAGTAGTGAGATAAATAATATTGTGTGATATGGATGCTTGATTTGTATTGTGATGATAACTTAGGTTATCTATTGTGATGGTGATATATATGTGATATTGATGATATGAATTACCTGTTATGTGATAATGTTGATTATCAGTTATGATTGTGAGTTATCTACCTGTGTGTATATAGATACTGTAACTAAATTGTTTTAAAACTTTAAAACAACTTGGACCTTAAAAGACACGCTTTGGTTTTTGATGAGACCGGGATCGGGTTTCCATATTTAGATATCCGAAAACCACATTGATTCCAAATAACGTTAGGTCGTGAATCAAAATGGAGCTTTGTGAAGACTCGAGGTGAAAGGGCTATACGCCAGTATAACTCTGTGGGTGATTCCGTAATGAGTTGACGGAATAGCACTTATAGATTCGAGCTGGTGAATTAGAGTGCAAGGGTTATTGTCGTTAACTCTGAGGGTGATTCCAAAACGAGTGTAACGAGATAATGCCTTCGGTTTCGTTCGAACCCGGAACGAACTTGTATGGATTGAATGCTTTCAGCACATCGTCAGGAGGGCGATGAGCATTCTAAGTGATATGACCTATAAAGGTAATCGTAACCTCAAGCCTCATCAACCGGGAATGGCTAAAACAGGGGAGGTGCAGCAAAACTTCGTGGGTAGCCCCCACTTGAGAGTAAGATTTACCCCTGTCTAGAGGTCCCTTTTATTTTGGCTGTGTGTGGACGGTTTAGTAGCTACAACCGTCGGGGTTGTCTTATTCGGAACAGTTCAGTAAGGAACGGGTCCGGCTTTGTGTTGCAGGGGAGTTAGGGTGGCTCCTCGGTACGGTGATCTAGGCCACGTACTGTGACGGGCGGTACCCCAGTAGCACTGCCATTGTATGGAGTCCAAAATCCAATAAGTGCCAACGGTTTTGATTGTATTACCCACTTTTTTGGCTAGTAGCTGGAATTTAATAGATGTAACAATTTCGGATATTTCTTATTTACTTGAAAACCCTAGACACTATTATAATATCATCGGATTTCCTATCAAATGTTTTGGTTAGCGTAAGGTAAAAACTTTTCCATGTTTATATGTGGGAAGTCTTACGTTATACCTTTCTTTTCAAAAGGTTTTTGAAAGTTAAGCAACTTTAACCTGTTACTCACACCAGACCCATGTCTGACCCGGAGTTTATTTTTGTTTTTCATAAACTCTTGGGTACTCAAATTTTTATGAGTAGTCAAGGGAATTCAGGTTAGGATTCAGGATTAGCTTTGATGAATTGTGGAGGAGCAATGGAGCAGGAGGCTTCCGCGTGTAGATATATCTAGTATTCCGCTGTGTGTTCTCTGGGTTGTTGTATTGAATTGTATAACTAGACAGGTGTTTATAACTGTCTAGTATGTGTTGTTTATCTGTGTACTCTGATATTGGTTGTAAACTATGTAATATTTATGTTATTAATATAATTTATTTGTTCCGCTGTGTTAGATTCTGATGTTGTTTCTTTCTTCTCTTCTTTCTATTCTAGTTTCTATCCCTTTCTTTCTTAATTCATGACGCGATTTTCCGGGAGTGGAAAGCCGGGTCGTGACACGACCCCACCAAGTTTCGACTCGATCTGTGATCGATACGAAATGATTTCGTATCCATCAAAAAATGATCCAATCGAGCTGAAACTTGGCAGGATTGTTCTTTATCATGTATGCAAGCTACTGTGAAAATTTCATTGCATTTGGATCAGCGATTAGGGAGATATGATCGATACGAATTGCATTTGCGTGAGTGCTATTGCGTTCGTATCCACTGGTTCGAATCCATCCTGTTCAACTCGATCAGAAGCACGCGCTTGCTCGTGACGTGGCGCAAGCTTCCTGGACCGATCCATCTTATGCGCCAAGTTGAATGCTTCTTTCCTGGATACGTGGGTGTCCTTCGCTGCTTTGAATGTTTATCCCCTTGATTCGTGGATCTTCTTTGTTCGCATCTGCATTTCATGCTTGTTCATATTCATAACATCGTTCGTTCGCATCCATCTACTCGTGTCTTTCTTCGTATCGACTCCAGGAGTACATTTCGTACCGCTTCCATATGTACTGATGGATACGAAATGAGTATGGGGGGACCGATACGAAGTGGTCATGAAAATGGACACGAACCTCATTCTTGGGATGGATACGAACGAGACCGTACCTGATGGATACGAACAAGCCTTTACCTGATGGATACGAACAAGGCCTTACCTGATGGATGCGAAACCATTGAGTCGAGTCCATGCTGATCGATACGAACAGTATCGATACGAAGTCCACCAATATGCTCTGCCTCCGATCGATACGACCGGTATCGCCATGAAATGCCAACAACCGATCGATGCGAAATGCATCGATACGAAAAGACCACCGCATGCTTGCTTACCAATCTGGGTCTACTGCTATCGAGTCGAAGTCCTTCTGGCCTTCCCGCCTGATCGATACGAATGAGACGCTGCTCCATGGATACGAAATGCCTGGCATGCGTGAACCATCTCTTTCCATCCTGACCGATACGAATGTCATCGAGTCGAACCAAAATCTGATCGATGCGAACCCCATCGAGTCGAACCTGTGCCGATCGATACGAACAGTATCGATTCGAACCACTATCTTTCGATCGATACGAAATGTATCGATACGAAACATCCCCTACGCACCAATGGATACGAACATCATGTTCTTCCTACCTTGCATCGATCATATCTCCTTCATACGAACTCCGATTATCCTAAAATTTGAAACATAGCCTCTTCTTGTCCTCATCATCATCTCCACTCGATTCCGTCCCGATCGGAGCTCAACCAAATTTTAACGACATCGATTGCAGCCTTGATTCCAATCGATTTCTAATCCCAATATCCATCATTCCTTGCCAATTTGTTGATATTCCAGCCTTGACCAAAAGGTGGGATAACATTTGCCCCCCAAAACATGTCCTGTGATAAAAAGGCGTGTTTTGAATAGTTCTGAATCCGATATCTGAAGTCCACAGCCAATTCCATGTCCATTCGAACTCGACAACCGAGTCCTAATCCATCCTTATCCAATAGCTAATAACCGCATCCAGGACCTCTCCGGTTCGATATCCAAATCCATAACCTCTCCGGGCTCTTGCCAAGTGCAATCCACACTTGATGACCATGGTCCAGTGTCCCTGGACGTTGAGTTAACCTCTCTAGGTTCTTTCCAAGCGTAATCCACTGGTTCGAATCCATCCTGTTCGACTCGATCAGAAGCACCCGCTTGCTCGTGACGTGGCGCGAGCTTCCTGGACCGATCCACCTTATGCGTCGAGTTGAATGCTTCTTTCCTGGATACGTGGGTGTCCTTCGCTGCTTTGAATGTTTATCCCCTTGATTCGTGGATCTTCTTTATTCGCATCTGCATTTCATGCTTGTTCATATTCATAACATCGTTCGTTCGCATCCATCTACTCGTGTCTTTCTTCATATCGACTCCAGGAGTACATTTCGTACCGCTTCCATATGTGCTGATGGATACGAAATGAGTATGGGGGGACCGATACGAAGTGGTCATGAAAATGGACACGAACCTCATCCTTGGGATGGATACAAACGAGGCGGCAAATCGAAGGAACTATGAAAGCTATAATCTAATATTAATTTGGTGGGATAACTCTAAATTTGGTGGGATGGATGTTCGGACGGCGAGCATTTCAATAGTTGGACCTTGAATTTGGGTGAGTGGATCAACTCTACTAGCATGTAATGAGATTAGAGTGTAAAATCATTGCTTGGGGTCTGATGGTTGCTGAATAATGAGCTGTTACCAATTTTTTTATTAGTAAATTTGATAATAAAGATGATAATCGAAGTTAATAATAAACTAATTAAGATTAGATGAAGATGTTGCTTTAAAACTTGTTCTAGATGAATATTTAAATGAATAAAATTAGAAACCATAATATGATTTATTATATAGGTAATAACAAAAGGAAATAAAGTAAAACTCGAAATGAAGGAGGAACTAAATGATTGGAGAACACAATGAATGAAATAAAAAGAAAAAATATTCATTCGACGAACCGGTGCATTGATGGCTCCCAATTGTGGGCCGATGGTCGAGCTTCTAGGCCAGGTTGAACCTGGACCCAGTCGGTCCCGTACGAGTCGAAGATGTTTTGTGGTATTGGAACTTTGTACGACATATTGGGCTACATAAGAGGAGGCAATACGATACAGTAGTGATTTTTTAAAATGTATAGACGTCGTAGAATATACATCGGTCTGATGTGTATGATATTAGTTGTTTGAGTTGTTTTCTTATGTTTGGATATCGTATTGAATAGATTTGCTATTAGATATTAGGCACACTTGATGTGTTATTGATTATTGAGTGATTAACTATTGGATATTGGAATTTGTTATGTGACACGCTTTGTGTAGGGAATAATTGTCCTAGAGAATTGTTTTTCCTTTAGTATTCAAGATGGAAATGGTTATTCTCGAGAAATGGTTGTCCTCTTGGTGTCAGTGTTAGTGACTCAGGAAATAGAGTGTTACAAGGAAATATTTGTTCCCTCAATATATCATCTAGGAAATGGTTGTTCCCTCAGTAATAACATATATTGTCATTTTGAGAAATTAGTGTTCCTTAGAGATGTGGATTTGGTAGACTTCATTGGTTGAGTATATATATTTATGTATAACATAAGATGAAACTGAATATGAACTTAGTTGATTAGTCAACCTTGGTTAGATGTTGATATTGCTCCTCAAGTGCAAGTAGGTAGGTTAAAGCATGTGTACGGGTTAGGAGACACTAATGTTGTTTTACTAGTCCTTTTGTAGTATATATTAGATAGACTTATTTCATGCACTCAAACGTATGTCTGATCCGCTCCTATTTTCATTTTTATCTATATCACTAGGTTAATGGACTATGTGGTGTCAAGCAATACGTGGAGTAAATCCCGATATAGTAATAAAAGCAAGACGTGTAAGCGGGTCGACTCATTAAGTTCCTATTGAAATAGGATCTACACAAGGAAAAACATTCGCCATTCGTTGGTTATTAGGGGCATCCCGAAAACCCCCGGGTCGAAATATGGCTTTCAAATTAGTAGATGCTGCAAAAGGAAGGGGCGATGCCATACGCAAAAAGGAAGAGACTCATAGAATGGTAGAAGCAAATAGAGCTTTTGCACATTTTCGTTAATCCATGAATAGGATCTATATAGACACACAGATCCATGGATCCATACATCTCGATCGGAAAAGAATCAATCGAAAAAGAACGAAACGGAATTGATCGATATCTTTCTCGAAACAAACAAAAAGAAAGATGAAACATAAATCATGGATTAACTAAACCCTCTTGAGGGCGTGCTTAAGAATAAGAAAGAGGAATCTTATGGAAATATCATGGAATAAGGTTTGATCCTATTCATAGGGATTTCGTAAATAAAATATCCAAAAAGTTTGAAACAATTGGGACTTTTTCAGAGTTAATTTAATAATAGAAGAAGAAGCTCCGTTAACTTAATGAATAACTCCCCTCTAAAACTTTTTCTTTGTCTACTACTTCTTATTTCTTATGTTTTTATTTATTTAAAATAATGAATGTATGAATCTAAAATAATGAATGTATGAATCTGAACAAAAGATTTCCGACATATCCAAAAAAGAAGAAATATTAATCTTTAGTGAAGAAGAGAAAAAGCATTATTATTTCGATACAATGCGACACAAGAAAAGGTATAACTTCTTTTTCTTGTGTCGAATAGAAGATTAGGAAAACTTATAATCCTTCCTAGACTATTCCTTTCATTTCATTTATCTAGTCCTTGTCTTGTATCTTCTTCCTTTGTTTTTGTATACCTATTGGCTAGTGCCTAGTACTAAAAATGGAATACAAGTAATGAATTCCATAGATCTCGCAAAAATACTAGAAACAAAAAACAAAGCAAAGTGGGTTTAAGGAAGTTTACAGAAATACATATTTCATTTTTTTGATTAACAAGAATTCGACGCTTTTTATCAACTTGATGGTAAGGAATTTTTGGATCTAGAAATTCATTTCATATAATTGAACCTTTTCAAACTGTTTCTTTTTAAGAACCAAAATAATTTGTGCCAAAATAACAAATGTCAAGAAGAACAAAAGGCCTTGGACGCGTAATGGATCTTGAAGCACTATTTCTGCATCTCTCTTACCAAATCCCCCTACATTAGGATTGCTGGTTAATGGTTGATCAAACTTGATAGATTCACTCTCTGAAATAAGAAGTTCTGGCCCTAGAGGTATAATATCAACCGCTTGGTGACATCAGATGCATTAACTATGGTTATTTCATATCCTCCCTTTTCTTTACATACTATTTTGCTTACTATACCCACGGATGTAGCATTATAGACTATATTGTTACTCTTGCTCATATCAGGATAAATTTGACCCCTTCCCTTGTTCCCACCTACATATATAGGATATTTTAAGAAGTTAACTTTTTTTTGTAGCAGGGTTGGGGGAAAGAATGGGAAAGACGATTTCACTATATTTTTGACCAAGAATAGGTCCTATCACAAGAATTTCTTTTATTAACCTATAATGGTATACTTCTGTGTGTTGTGGATTTGATTGAGATTTATTGTATAGATCTAACTATGTCATTAAATCTACAATTAATGTATAAGATGTTTTATATTGTATGTTATTTCCTCTCGCTATATGGTATCGAAGTAAAACATTCCTTAATTTAAGGACTAGGAACGTATCGAGAAAGCACATTTGTAATTTTATAGATGTGATTTTGTGTAATAACATAATTTATGATTCGAGTAAAAGTATATACCATGTTTAATGTTCTAGTCTCATTTACTACCTATTAGGGAGTTTCTAATGAATTCCATTTTCAAGTAGGTCAATATAAGTACCTTATTATCTTCAGAAATCACTCCAATTTTGTCGAAACGTAAAAGAATACAGAGGAAGGATTTATGAAGAATGATAACAATAGCAATAAACAATACAAAGAAAGGACTTATGAAGAATGATAGCAATACCAAGACCTTTCGAAAGAGTCGAAGGGATGCTTCTGCAAAATACTGGATGAGAAATGGACTGTTGAAGTGGTCGAAAGGGGATGAGGTACCCTTTCGCTTCAGTCAATCCCTTTCGAAATAGTTGGTTCTGCATGAATTAAGGGGTTTTGTATGAGTCAAAAGCACTTTTCGAAGGTATAAGATAACAAGCTACCGCATATGTGCCAAAGCTTTTGAATAAATTAGTTTCACCATTGTTTATCTTCCATAGAAGAACATTTGGCCAAAGCGACCCCTTCGAAAGCATAGATTAGCCTTTCGAATTGGTTGAAACCTTCCATGGATATGAAGGAGATCTCGATATGACCAATATTACTTCCTCAAACACTAGAAGATGGAGGTTTCGCATTAATCAACGGAAATGCTTTCGAGAGCTACCTTTCACAACTAAGCCTTCAACTATTCTTCAAGTCATTCAGAGCCTTAAAAATACCCCTTTCGACAGCGTTAAATTCAAACATCCTTAATTTCCTACTTAAAAGCACATCAACAATAAGGTGAAGGACGCTTGTATACCTTTCAATGGATTCAAAAGCACCTAAGTTCCATTCAAAAGTGAAGTTAGAAGGGTGTCCTGAATTCAACAGTGACGAAAGGTCTTCAAGGCACCCTTTCGACTAAGTCTAAAGGACTGATGCAAAATCGTCCAACCTACGCCTATAAATACGACCCTAAGGGTATTGTCTTTAGGGATCCGAATTCATTCGTTTTGTTCTTGTACATTTCTTAAATTTGTAAACCCTATATCCTTAAATCAAATTGGGTATTTACTTCTTTGTAATACTTAAACTTCTTGTATTCATGAAAAAGTATTAATAAAGCAAGTGCATGGTGTTTTCAAATGCATAGAATCTGATCCAATGTTCATATATGGATTCAATTATTGAGTGCTTGCATCAAAGCTTATCGAAGAGATACCTTCCAAAGGAATAATACCCTACCGACATAGTTAATAACCTTAGACACCATTAGGCCACAACCTTGAATTATCTCAATCATTTCGAAAGGTGGTCTTGACGAAGTCTTATATCAACTTAACAAATTTGAAAAATGGTTTTAAAAGGGTCCTTAATTACTGCAACCAATTCAAAAGGTGGTTTCGAAAGAGTCTTGGATCACCCCAATTGATTCAAAAGGTGATTTCGAGGGAGTCTTAGATTACCTGAACTAATTCGAAAAGTGGATTCGAAAAGGTCACTCACACTACTATTTTTACTTTGAGGTGTTGATAAAATTGACAAGATTTCTTGTTAACATTTTTGGCGCTAGAAGGAGGGCTCGAACCTCCGACTTGGTTGAATTCCCCACCTTACATTCCTCTATCCCTATCCATTCCAAGTTAACCTTAGACCCTACACCATAATGCTTAGCAAAGCCAAAAAATCCAAGCAAAGATCTTCAGAACCACACTTGGCTAGGTCCTCTAATAGAATTGTTGAAGATTCAAGGTTATATGAAGAACAAATGTTAAGATTGAAAGCTATAAGAGTCATGTAAAAGAAGAGAAATGAATCTTATGTACCAAACAATTGGAGCCTAAACCCATTCGACATCGGCCCTACACCCATCTTTGCTTTAGGAGAAGCAAGATATAAAGGTGATAATTTGTATGTTCAAATGAAGAAGGCTATCCAATGCTATGCAAAAGGGACTATCTTTGAAGAAGGAATGATGGCGGATTATCACACCTTTTCTCAAAAATGACATCCAGCGACAAATGAATCATTACCTACATACGAACTTCGAAAGGTTTTAGAAAGGAAATTGGTCATTAAGAATGAAGTTCCTGAATCAAACAATAAAAAACCTAGAAATCAACCTCAAAAGATAAGCTTCAAATCACGACTCTCTAAAGAGTGCAACTTGACTACATCAATCGAGAACATCTATATATTAACAAAGGAAGAACTAAACTATTGGCCATCCAAAAATAAAAAGCCCAAATATGAAAGGAATATGGAAGGATCTTACTATCACTATCATATGATGAATGGGCACAAAACAAATCAATGTAGATCTCTTGAAGGAATGGTCATTATATTTTTCAGACAAGGGAAAATCAAAAGATTTGTAAAGAAACCCTAGAGAAATTCAATAAAGAATCTTTTTAACGAAATCTACACGGTCGGGAGGAAAATTCTCCTTAACCTTGGAAATTACCCTAAACGGTCATAAGCCTTTGTCCGCACTGAGTTGGCCAGGTCAAAGTGCCTCCTAGAGGGAGGTTAGAGTAAAACTTTATCTACACCACGCTATGCCCAGGTCAAAGCACCAACCAGCCTTCACTCTCGCCTAGAAGGCTTGGTTGGAGCACCTCCTAAAGCGAGGACGGAGTAAGCCCTTGATCCCACCATGCTATGGCCTGGTCAAGGCACCGAACAAGCCTTCATCCCCACCTATAAGGCCTAGCTGGAGCACGTTCTGGAGGGAGGTCGGGTAAGTCCTCGGGTCCTGCTTGTGGATAAGCTAACCAAGCATCCCAAACAACAACGGACTAATACGTCCAAGCCCTAGAAATGGAATACAAAACATCAACAATATACAAAGCCTATGGGATGGTGTGCATTGAAATAACCAAGTTCAATGAATCAAGAAGCAACACAAAGCAAAAGATTTAGATAATTAAAGTCCGAAGAGTGACACAAAATAAAAGGCTGAGATAAGGATTTCTAAACTTCCATTATTCATATAGTTTCTAAATATTCCTTCTTATTGCCAGGTACGGATTTCTAATCTTTTTTTATTTTTGGATAATAATAGATTAGATACGAATTCACTGCCATCAGCTAATTTCTCAAAAATAATTTCTGGACTTCACTCATTAATATTCGAATCTGGGTTTCGGATCTTCTGCTATGAACTCATGGGCCGCCATTATATTCAGAAGATGATTTATGAATTTCACAAATCGATACCCTTCTGTTATAAAGCAACTCTGGTTATCTATTAACTTCCAAGTAAAAATTCCTAGATTTCTCTTACTAATACCCAAAGTTGGCCCTCAGGCCTCGAACTATTAATATTTGGATGACACTTACCAACACTTGAATTTGGGTTTGAAATCTTATTTTATCTCTAGAAAAAGATTTTCAAACTCTTTTATGACTTACTTTCGGATGATGATTTCTGGGTTTTTATTACCAGATTTCCAGAAGAAGATTTCTGAACCTCCATTAAATAGAGATAAGTTTCCAGTCTCTTCTCGTTATTACCAAAGTGGATTTCAAGACCTCTATTATTGTCAGACAAGAATTTCCAGCCTTCAATCATTCCAATTGTTGGATTTCATTATTTAGGTTTTTTGAATTTTTACTAATACTATTGCCAATAGTATAGGTGAATTATCGGACAGATTCTTATATAAATCACAAATTAGTAACAAAGAAATGTTGTCTACTTCGTACTTTTCAAGAAAACAAGATTAAATTAGGGAGATCGAATGGTTCAACATAAACCATAGCCAAGGTTATCAAGTAGTATATTCGGAAACAACACTACGAGTACATTAAAGTCCAACAACCAGGTGATATTTACATAATTTACATAATTTATAAAATATTTATAAGAATATTATATGATAATAGTGTATACATCAAAGATCCTGGACAACCTTATCTAAATTCTTAGCAATTAAGGGATCAGCAATATGGCGAATCGCTATGCAAAGAATTTCTTTGAGCTTCATTTCCTTCTTCTTAATTTCGTTAGAATTATCAATAGATATAATGAAAGTCTTTAATGCACGATTGAAAGCATTGCTAGCACCTTTAAGGGTCTTGTTTTGTCTTTCTAAATCGGCGATATGCTTTTGAAGAAGATATTTTCATGTTCAAGCCTTTGAATTTTTGCTGCATATTCATTGACACGTTGCGAGTATCTTACTTTGTATTGATCGTCAAAATATCTCATCATTTCAAATTTAACCTTTTTACACCATTCACCTACCACCTTCTCGTCTAAATCTGGGAGGGTTTGTTATAGTAGGGAATTTTTGAATAGCTAAATACGAAGACCTTGTCGATTTCACAACAGATGAGGTGATTGGAGAAGTTGGTAAATTGATATTACGAATGTTGCTTCCCATGATAAATTCCAAGAATTTACACTGAGCTTGACTATCTTTTAATTTTATCTCTAAATAGCTTACCTGTTGGAAAAGCTTAGACATCTCATGATCAAAGTCGATCGAATGGTTTGATTTGATTTGGCGTTTCAATCGGGAAACTGTTTTATCTTTATTCTTGATATCCGCTTTGAGATTAGTGATTTGATCATTAAGATCTCTAATAATTACCTTTTGAAGCAAAAATTTCCTGTGCCATTACAATGCCTCATTATTTCCTTAAAGTCGGGTGGACAAAGGATGTTTAAATAGGCTTCTCTTTTCGAGATCCACCACCAACCTATCTTTAATACTGGTGAAATGAGATAATGGATCTAGTGAGAGTGGTGTGGTAGCTAACTGTAATTCCTATTCAAATAAACAAAGAACAAATTAATACCTAAAGAACAAATTTCTTTTATTACAATAGTAGAGGATATAACTTAAAAAGAATAAAACAAAGGATGTAGTATCAATGTTATAGTCAAATACTTGCTTTGCTTTGTCACTTTAAAGTCTATAAACAACATTTTTAACTTTATTCAAAGAGTTAGTTGAAAGAGTCTGGTTGGAGGACTATCACGACCACAAATTAATTTTGTATAATATATATGAATTTCCTTAAGGAGCTTCTCTTTTTCTTCGCCTAGAAAATCAAAGCAAAGATGGGGATGTTGCATATAAAGCTTCTATAGGTCTCTAAGAAAGCAATATCTAGCCAATCCGGTGGATTTCAAGAGCGAGGCCTTTTCTAAGTAATATCTTCTTAATTTGACGTATTTTCCTAAGTAATCCCTAGAAACAAGCCTGCTTGAGAGACATCTACTCTGTAATAACGTAATAAAATATGACTAAGTATAATAGAAATCTAATGCAGAAAATTTGCAGATCAATATGATTACATGATTACAAATTTTCATCTAGTTCATACAAGATAGATTTTTCGAATAACTTAGAAATGAACTTATCCTTATAATATTTGAGTTTTTCTAGAGGCAGTATACGAGGAATTGAGTTGACTCGCGATAAATTCCAGCAAGCCCCTGGATAAGGATCAGATGCAAATTCATCTATGTACCTCCTTTGTAGATATCTAAGTGGACCCCCACTTAAATCACCCAAGTATGAAAAATTGCAGTTGAATGCCTACAATAAGCTTTATATAGGAAGTCTACCAGGATATCTCTATCCTCGATCAACATCCAAAAGAGTTTTATCAATTCTCTGTTCTCTTCTAAGAGCTTGTCATAGCGAAGGTGAGCCCTTTTCAGTCAAGGGGTCGTTTCATGATCTTTAAAAGATGCTAATACTGCAGCGCTTTTATTAAGCTATAATACTTGTTAGAGAGTGCATTGTGTTTGTTTATCTAATACCTTACACAAGCTATTTATTTCTACCTATTCTCTTTTAAGCTTTGTTTTATAAAGATGAATGGATTTCTTCCTTATCTAAAATAGAAAAATACTAGCCAATGTTATCTTAGAAGTGAAAGCCATTTTGACAACGAATTCCATCTCTAAGAAACAAATATTGAAGTTTAAAGGGTCTGCTTTTTCCTCTCTTGCTCTCCAGCATCAATATTGTGTCTTTTTTATGGAGATCAGAGGGTTCGAAAATTCAGTTCGACCCATTTCGCGGGCTCTAGGATTAGGGAGGACTTTATCTGAAGCCTTGAAACTGTCATCATCACCCCCTCCATGAGTGTCATCATGATCACCCCCATTACCGCCAGAACCCTAACCACTATCATCATTATCAAGGCTATCATCGTCATTGTTGTCATCGTTGCTGCCTTCTTCAAAAACAACTTCATCATCCTCATCATCTCCTTCCTCATCTGAATTGAAATCTCCTTCTACAGGAATGACTTCAAAATATAGGAGCTTTGAGGCATCAATTTCTTCCTTATCAGCGATCTCAAACCCTTGCTCCATTTCCTTGATTTTATCCATGAATCTTTTAACTAATACAGGAACGAGTGAGGGAAAGCATAAATCTAGGCACTTCTCTATATTTTTGGAGTAAGCTGGCATGAGCGCAACCTCATAAGAATTTACGATGATGTCATTTAGAGAAGTGCTAAGAAATTGTGACACCTTTGCTTAGCCTTGGAGATGGTTTTAAGCCATGGTTAAAGAATTCCTTTTCTTCTCCAATTTCTTCTTGAAAAATGTACATCTCTTCTCGAGGGAAACATATTTGGCATTCATCCTAGCCTTTTCTTCCTTCGACTCTTTCAGAGTCATTTTCAAAGCTAAAACCTCATCGGTAAAGATTTTTTTAGCCTTCCTCTCCTCGAAAATTGTAGATTCCGCTTTAACAAGAGAAGCATTCAATCTTTTTTGTTCCCTCGCCGCGTTATCTTTAGTAGCTGTGAGGGAAGTAATATGGTTACTTAGAGCTGAGACTTCTTCTTTGATCTTAGATGTCTCAGCGGAAGACTTTGAAATGTTTTCTTAGAGGTAGTACCAACTTTTGGAGATCTGAAAGGAAAAGTAAAATGTAAGTCAAGATTTAATCTAAAGTGGCAATAAGAAAATTAAGTAGTATGCAACATACCGGAAGTTGTTGTTCGATGGGGAATCGACAATGACTTGTTGTAACAATCCAGAATTTTGATTGTTAGATTTTGAACATTTAAATTCATTTTGAATGTCGAATGTGAATTTTACTTTGATTTCAAATAAGAAGATTTTGGATCAATCAACAAAGTGAGTTATAATTTCAAATATGGCAATTCAATTTGATTTGAATAATAAAAAAATTAAATATTTGGAATTGGGATAATTTGTGAATCTGGGTGTAAATAGGTATAAAAATAGTTTCTAAAATTTATTTTAAGTCTATTTGGATATAAATAGCGATGTTGGACTTTTATATGGAATCAAAAGTCGATAAGTAAAATTTGGGAATTTTATATTAATTTAATAATGGAATTTAATAATATAATAATGTAAATAATTAGATTTTGATTTAAAATGAATCATAATAATTTCTAATGTGATTATAAATTCTATATGATTTATAATTAAGTTGGTAAAATTGTAAAAGTGAAATTTTAAATGATTTCGACGATTTGGAAAATCGCTCGAATTAATCGACGAGTTAAAATAGCCTTCCGGGGCACAATCTCAGAATTCAACAAAACCAGCTTCATTGGGTCTGTAATAGTTAGTTATTATCGAATTTCAATTTTCGTAGCAATCGGTGTTGTCATTTGATCCTGGCAGCTCAAAACGTATAGAAACTATTTTAATCGATTTAATTTAAATTTGAGCGTTTATTTCCGTAACTCGCGTATATGATCGAATTAGCCTCCGAAACACGTTCCATTGTGTTCAGAATGCGGGTAAAACCTTGTAATCGACTATCGGCACGCGTTTTTTGGAGATCATGTGAAAAAGTTGTTTTAAAATGAATTTAATATTAAAATAATGCTTATAAATGTGTGTGTGCATATATATATATATATATATATATATATAACAAGTTGAAACCCTAGCCCTATTTTCACTAGCCGCCGCCGTTACTTATATCAATGGTCGAAAATAATTCTCTTCTCCCACGTTTATCTCGAAATCCACTCACTTTTACAAAAATCTTTTAACAGGGAAGTTGGAGAACACTTCGACATCTACCTATCCAACGGTGGATCTGGAGAATCATCGTCGATTGGAGGTGTTATGAGGCTGCGTTTGCTGGCCGTTCGCACGTGGGTTTCTGGTTATGGAGGCGACCGAGTTCGCGCGCGTTCTGGGTGGAGGTCGAGTCGGTGATGGGGTTCGAGGTGGTGGCCTTGGATCAACTTATCGGTGAGCGACGTGGGAGCGGTTTGAAACCCTAGTTGGCATGCGTATTGGGTTTCGTTCGAACCTGTATCGCGTTGAGGAAGAAGCTTCGTGCGGCCGATGGTAATTTCTAAAAAATATATAAAAAAAGAAATGTTTGAAATATATATACAAACTTATAAATTCATATCTTGTGCATACTTTGTCAGATTCCGACGAAACGAGAAGCGCCGGAATCGCAGCGACGCGATCTACGCTATAGTGTGAATTTGGAGACAATCGGAGCTAGCGAAATTTTGGGTTAAATCGATCGCGGTCGATTTAATTCAAAATTTAAACGCTCGACAAATTAAAGGTGAGTTAATCGCACTCACATCTGGAATTTTAGCTGTTTCAAATAGTTAATATTTAAATGATTGGTTGATTAGTTTAATATGAAAATTATTATCAAATTTGATCGATGTTTATTTGTCGTGCTAACATCTGTGGATGTAGGGAAAAACATGTTGGAGGGATCCAACTGGATTCCTCACAAATAGAAATTTTATTTAGATTCTGTGATATATTTTATTGATATCCTGTGATAGATTGATTTGGAACTTTTTTATGCTGTGTTATGGTTGGGTAATATAATTTGGTATTATGAAATATCAATAAATTGAAATGGGAGTAAAATGGAAATGAAAAGAAATTTTTAAGTAATGAATTTAAGGAAATTAAATTCAAGAAATTGGTTTGAAATTTGAAGTGTTTTTGAAATTTTGATTTAAAAGGAAATGTGAAATGAAAATTTATAAACTGGGTTTATAAATAAAGTGAAATATTTATCGGGGATAAATATTGAAAGTATAGGTTTCGGGTGGGAATTTCTATAAGAAGTGCAAATTGCTTAAAAATAATAGTGAGATTGTTTTTAAAGGATGGGAAGTGTACTTTTTCCTGGAAATTTAATATGTTTTAAAGAAAAGCTTTCAAAATATAAATGGGCAGTTTGAAATGTGTTTAGAATATTTTAGAAAGAAAATATTATTTTAATTGTTTAAAGTGTAAGTAAACACTTATTTAAGTAATTATGGTATTAGTTATGTTAAATGTAAAGTAGTGTTAAGTTCTCAAAAGAAAATTGTTGATTTAAGTTACTCAAGAAACTTTTATAGATTTCAAAAGTATAATTTGGATAAAGAATTTAGTAATCATATTTTAAATATTTTAAGTATATTTTCAAAGTGATTTCCAGGAAATCGGAATGTGTTTAAAAATAAAAGGGGTTTATTTTAAAGTGTTGGAAGAAATTTACGGGATTTAAACGTAAATTCGAATTGAGAAAAATCAAGCAGGATTTATAAAAGGATTCTTTGGTTTATTCTGAATGAAAGTGTATTTCCCTGAAAAGCCGAGTACGTTTTAAAGCTGATTTTTAAGTAAAAGTTAAAAAATTTAAATTTGATTTTAAAAGAATGTTTTTAAGAAAATTCTTATTTAAGTTGTAAAAACTTTAAGGGTAAATATTTAATAAATTAGTTATAGAGGTAATTATTTTAAAGGGTTAATTGGTGTTATGTTTTGAAAAGAATATTATTAATATTTATATTTTATAAAATGGATATATTTTAGAGATAGTTTAGTTGGAGTTTTATTTGAAACTAGTATAGAATTTTGTAACTCCTTTTTAAAATTTAGTTTTAACTTAACCCTTATTTTAAAATTTAGCTTACATTTTTATAAAGTAGTTTCCTTTAAATATTTTTAAATTATATCTTGAATAAAATGTTTAAGTAGTTAATGTAAATATTTTAAGGTATATTTAGTATAAAGTGATCTAATGTTTTAAAATCTAAAGTGTTTGGACTTGGTTATTTTCAGTGGAAATAGAAAATGTTTGGGAAATTTATTCCATAAAAAGGAAGAGTTTTGAAACTATTTTCAAGGGATTGAAAATGGAAGTATTATCTTGTGAAGATATTTTGAGATTAATAAATAATTTGGTGAAATTATTTATGGTTGATGGACGTTTGTGAATATTAATTGGTAGTTAAATAACCGACTATCAATATTGGCCAATGCACTGATCGTTTCGAAGAGACCGGGATCGGGATTAATTTCTCGAAAACCACTTCGATCCGGTTTGTACATTTTCATCGAAAAACGAGTTCGGAGTCGAAGATGGAGCAGTGAAGTGCAAGGGCTAGTCACTACTAATCCTGAGGATGATTCCAAAATGGATGTAGTAGGAGTAGTGCCTTCGATTTTATTCGAACCCAGGACGGACTTGTATAGATTGAATGCTTTAAGAACATCATCAGGTGGACGATGAGCATTCTAAAAGATGAGTTCTCTAAAGGTATGCTTAGCCTCAAGCCTCATCAACCGGGAATGACTGAAAATCAAGGGTTATGCAGCAAGGCTATGTGGGTAGCATCCATTAGGGTGAGGTCATCCCTGTCTAGATGTCCCTTTTTATTCGGCTTAGTGGTGCGGTTGATGATCTCAACCGTGAGGTGATCTTACTTGGGATTATCCAGTAAGGGGTAGTATCGATCTTGTGTTGCAGGGGATTGGGAGTAATCCTCGGTACGTTGATCTAGGCCACGTACTGTGACAGGTGGTACCCCAGTGCCTAGTCATTAGTTGGAAATCCATTCTCCCTACGCGCCTTTTACGAGTTTTGTTTGTATAACCCACTTTGTGGCTAGTAGATGGAATTTAATCATGTAACAATTTCATCTATTTGAATAAGTATCTGTATATAGACCCTATTATAATATCAGAGGATTTTGTAAAAAATGTTTTAGCTATCGTAAGGTAAAAACCCGACATGTTTATTTGTGGCGTGGTCTTACGAGATGCTTTTGTTTTCAAAGGATTTTGAAACTTTAACAATCAATTTGGGTGTATTTTTATCACGCTGGTATTCTAGACTGACTCGGGTGTTATTTCATTATAATGCTCGGGTCAGACCGAGTATTATATGTTCAGGATAGGATGCTGTGGAGCTCAGGAGAGGAGTTGGAGACCGAGACGTATTATTCGTAGTTGTTTATATCTGCTGCTATGATTTGTTTGAAATTGTTAGGCTGGTAATTGTTGTTTGTTTGAGATATACTCGGATGATATATTGTATAAAACAGATATAGTTTCATTTTGTGTAAAGATCTGATATTATGTATTATATTTTGTTCCGCTGCGATTGTGAGATTCTGTTATTGTTTAGTTCCTTCTTTCTTCTATCTTCTTTCTTTTCCTCAACTATCTATCTTTTCGGCACTCGATCGTCGGCATATTATATTGTGGCGTATTTTGTGTCGATTTTCGAGTATCGGGAAGGGCGGGTCGTCACATGTGGTATCAGAGCTTAGGCTGGTGACAACCTTGGGTCTAGTGGGGAAATTACTCATTGAACAGAGTCAATAGTACTCTATAATGAGTTGAGTGTATTAATAGCTATAAGTGCGTACTTGTTAGTGAATATAAAACTGTTTTTATACTGTGTTAACTTATCGGTTGAGTGTTTATGAATTCTGGTCGGTATGGGAAGTATAACCGTATCGATAGGGGTTTCTAAACTCTTAAACACGATAAACCGACATAGTATTGTTTTTAAAGTGGGTAAATGAAATAATTTTACCCAAAATTATATTTTGATATAAAAGGAATAATTTTCTGAAATTATTATATATATTTGGATGTTTGGGTGTTAATATTATAATCAAATATAAGAATCTAAAATTTGAAATGGTTATAACCAAATAAAATTCTATAAGTATGATTTATCCAAAAGAAGAATAACTAAAATTTGAGTTAAACCAGAATTTAAATCCTGGAATTTTGAAAAGGGTTTTAAACGAATTTAAACAAAAGTTCGGGAATTTAAAATCTTGGGAAGGTTTGAAATGTTTTCCAAAGATGTGAGGCAATAATGGTGTATTATTTTGGGAAAATATTGTTGAATGGAAATTGATTTGAAAGGAGTTTGTGGTAGTAAGGAAGCACTGAACTCACTTCAGTCGCTGAGAAATAATCCTGATGATGATGGCCACATCATCAGAATTCATTTTCGAGTTTCTAAAGTGATGGATTGCTTCCATGGAAATTGGTTATGATATTTGTTTAGACTTGTTGGGTATACAAGTGGTTTTAGAAATTTCAAAAGGGAAATTTGTTTTGGTAAAACCAAGTTGTTTTGGAGTTTGGAGATTTGATTTGATATACCAAGTGGGTATGTATTGATTATTATTTCAAAATGGTTTTGAAATAAAACCAGGCAATTGAATTTTGGGAATCCTATTTAAAAATATAAATGTGAAGGTCAAAAATAAATCAATTATTGAACCTATAAAGTGAAGTTGATATTAATAAGAGGGAAAAATGAAAATTTTAATCCTGGAATTTAAAATTTAACTTGAGTGTTGGAAGTGAATAGAATATATTTCTATTTAAATGGAGATAAGTTAAATAAAATTGAAATTGAGATCGAATTAAAGTGGATAAGGTTGAAATGTAAAATGACTTTGTAATTGTGAGGTATAATTGTGTAATGAATTTGTACCCATAAGCTATTAAGTGTTATACTTATAATCTGAAATTGTGGATTAAAATTGTGTAATGAAAATTTATATCCTTAAGAATTCAGTGATACATATATATAAAATTTGAAATTGTGATTATAAGATGTAAATGGATTAAAATGAGCAATATAAGCTTTTAAATAAATAAGTTGATGAACTTAAGAATAGGAAATGAAAGTTGTAAAACCAAAATAAAATGATTGGTATTTTATGGGAAATTCAAAACTTGTTCCTAAATAAAATATAAATTGTAATAAGGTAAAATAAAATAAAATGTGAATGGACTTAGGTTAGTAAATAAGTTTGAACTTATATATAGAGAAATAGAATTGAGTTGAATTTGGATTGAATTGAAATCAAAATTCAGTTGTATTATAAATTATATTGAATGGAATTGAATTCTTAATTAAAATAGTAAAGGAAATGGTATGAATTTAAGTTGGCTACATAAAATTTGGTTGAACTTGAATTAGAATCGGAAAAGAATTAAAAGAAAATTTAATTTAGTTGAAATGATATTGAATGAAGTAAATGCTCACTCAACTAAATCCAAAGGAATTGTTTGAAGATGAATGTAGTGTAAGCTAAATTAATTGAAAGAGAGTAATGGGATGAATAAAAATTTGGTAGCTTGTTAAAAAATTAAAAAAAAAGCAAAATAAAACCCAATTCTGGTTTAGAGTAATTGAAATGGTCATGTTATTAACAAAATAAATTCAGAATGAATTTAGAAGGTGAATTAAATTTTAAAATGAATGAGTAAGTAAATTAGTTGAATTGAAATTTGTAAATGGATTGAAATTTGGTTGGATAAGAATCAAATTAAAGTAAAAATAAATTTGATGCAATAAGAAATTGAGATATTTTGGAAATGAAATAACTTAAGAAAACTGTGAAATGTTTGTTGCCAAACTTATGAAATGGTCTTAAATGAAGCCATATGGACAATGAAATTGAAATATAAGAATAGGAATTTAATTCAATAATTGTGATGAAGTGAGAATGTATGGGTTGTAAATAATTCAGAATGGAATGAAATTAATATAAATTTAAGTTGAAATTAATTTAAAATGACTTTAAGCTTAAGTCATGGTTATTTGCACGAATAATATCAAAATGAGCATAGACATTTGTCGTTGGACATAAAAGAAAGCAAGTAAATTGTTTAAAGGAAGTAAATAAAGTTGGTTTTTGAATATTTTGGAATTGGTTGGAATTCTAATTAAGTGGTTTTGCATATAAATGAAAGTGAATCATAAAAGAAATGCAAATATATCAAATTTAAAATAAAAAATTGATTGTGAATCAATTTGGAATTGAATTGAAGTAAATATAAATTGTATGTAGAAAACTTGAATGTAAATCATTAGAGTGGAATAAAATGAAGTTTGGATTTATAAAGAAAACTAAAATAGTATCGAAACCCTGTGGTTTCCTATAACAGATGGATTACGTGCAGGATTATGAATTTTTTTTGTTTGGGTATGCAATTGATATGTTTGGTTTAGATTAATAAATGGAATGTTGTTGAAAATCTCATATTATTGAAAAATCATTTGTTTGTTTGAGCAAGTACAGGTACGGAAGGCAATCGATAGAGTTGGAGTGCGTAAATGCAATATATATTAGCCGCTTGCTTTTAAAATGCTAATCAAAAGGTACGCCTACGCAATAAAATTGAAAATGATATATATATATATATATATTGTGGTATATTTTGTTTTTCGACCGTGTGGGTCGATGTATATATATTTATGACTATTGTGATATTGTAAAACGCTCTCTGTACAAAGGAGACGCTGTCAAAAATTTCAAAAATTTTGGGAGTTAGATTTTTTTTAGAAGTTTTGAAAATTTTGGTTAACTTGGAAAGTTGATTTTTGAAATAATGTTGGAAACAAAAGCTTTTGAGTTAGAATATAAAAGCAAATGGTTTTGGAATTGAGCTAAAAGTTTTGGTGAAGTAAATGTAAGTTTGGGTAAGTAAATGAGTTTAGTGGCATTTTCCTACCTTAGCAAATTTCGGGGACGAAATTTTTATGAGGGGGAAGGAATGTAACGACCCAGAATTTTGATTGTTAAATTTTGTACATTGAAATTCATTTTGAATGTCGAATGTGAATTTTAATTTGATTTGAAATAAGAAGATTTTGGGTCAATCAATAAAGTGAGTTATAATTTCAAATATGGAAATTCAATTGGATTTGAAAAATAAAAAAATTAAATATTTGGAATTGGGATAATTGGTGAATCTGGTTGTAAATAGGTATAAAAATAGTTTCTAAAATTTATTTTAAGTCTATTTGGATCTAAATAGCGATGTTGGACTTTTATATGGAATCAAAAGTCGATAAGTAAAATTTGGGAATTTTATATTAATTTAATAATAGAATTTAATAATATAATATTGTAAATAATCAGATTTAGATTTAAAATGAATCAGAATAATTTCTAATGTGATTATAAATTCTATATGATTTATAAATAAGTTAGTAAAATTTTAAAGGTGAAATTTTAAATGATTTCGTCGATTTTGAAAATTGCTCGAACTAATCGAAGAGTTAAAATAGCCTTCCGGAGCACAGTCTCAAAATTCGACGAAACCAGCTTCATTTGATCCTTAATAGTTAGTTATTATCGAATTTCAATTTTCATAGCAATCGGAGTTGTCGTTTGACCTTGGCAGCTCAAAACGTATAGAAATTATTTTAATCGATTTAATTAAAATTGAGCGTTTATTTCTGTACTCGCGCATATGATCGAAGTAGCCTCCGAAACATGTTCCATTGTGTTCGGAATGCGGGTAAAACCTTATAATCGCATGTCGGCACACGTTGTTTGGAGATCGTGTGAAAAAGTTGTTTTAAAATGAATTTAATATTAAAATAATGCTTGTAAATGTGTATATATATACGCACAAGTTGAAACCCTAGCCCTATTTTTACCACCCGCCACCGTTACTTATATCAATGGCCGAAAATAATTCTCTTCTCCCTCGTTTATCTAGAAATCCACTCGCTTTTACAAAAATCTTTTAACTAGGAAGTTGGAGAACACTTCGACATCTACCTATCCAACGGCGGATCTGGTGAATCACCGTTGATTGGAGGTGTTATGAGGCTGCGTTCGCTAGCCATTCGCGCGAGGTTTTCTGGCGATGGAGGCGATCGAGTTCGCGCGCGTTCTGGGTGGAGGTCGTGTTGGCGATGGGCTTCGAGGTGGTGGCCTTGGATCAACCTATCGGTGAGCGACGTGGGAGCGGTTTGAAACCTAGTTGGCGTGCGTATTGGGTTTCGTTCGAACCTGTATCAAGATGAGGAAGAAGCTTCATGCGGCCGTTGGTAATTTCTAAAAAAAAGAAACAAAAAGAATTGTTTTGAAATATATATACAAACTTTATAGATTCATATCTTGTGCATAGTTTGTCAGATTCCGACGAAACGAGAAGCGCCGGAATCGCAACGACGTGATCTACGATGCAGTGCGAATTTGGAGACGATCGGAGCTAGCGAAATTGTGGGTTAAATCGATCGCGGTCGATTTAATTCAAAATTTAAATGCTCAACAAATTCAAGGTGAGTTAATCTCACTCACATCTGGAATTTCAGCTGTTTTAAATAGTTAATATTTAAGTGATTGGTTGATTAGTTTAATATGAAAATTATTACCAAATTTGATCGACATTTATTTGTCATGCTAACATCTGTGGATGAAGGGAAAAACAGGTTGGAGGGATCCAACTGGATTCCTTACAAATAGAAATTTTATTTATATTCTATGATATATTTCATTGATATCATGTGATAGATTGATTTGGAATTTTGTTATGCTGTGTTATGGTTGGATAATATAATTTGGTATTTTAAAATATCAATAAATTGAAATGGAAGTAAAAAGGAAATGAAAAGAAATTTTTAAGTAATGAATTTAAGGAAATTAAATTCAAGAAATTGGTTTGGAATTTGAAGTGTTTTTGAAATTTTGATTTAAAAGGAAATGTGAAATGAAAATTTATAAACTGGGTTTATAAATAAAGTGAAATATTTATCGGGGATAAATATTGAAAGTATAGGTTTCTAATGAGAATTTCTATAAAAGTGCAAATTGCTTAAAAATATTAGTGAGATTGTTTTTAAAGGATGGGAAGTGTACTTTTTCCTGGAAATTTAATATGTTTTAAAGAAAAGCTTTCAAAATATAAATGGGCAGTTTGAAATGTGTTTAGAATATTTTAGAAAGAAAATATTATTTTAATTGTTTAAAGTGTAAGTAAACATTTATTTAAGTAATTATGGTATTTTAATTATCATAAAGGTAAAGTAGTGTTAAGTTCTCAAAAGAATTTTTTTGATTTAAGTTACTCAAGAAACTTTTATAGATTTCAAAAGTATAATTTGGATAAAGAATTTAGTAATCATATTTTAAATATTTCAAGTATATTTTGGAAGTGATTTCTAGGAAATAACAATGTGTTTGAAAATAAAAGGGGTTTATTTTAAAGTGTTGGAAGAAATTTACGGGATTTAAACGTAAATTCGAATTGATAAAAATCAAGCAGGATTTATAAAAGGATTCTTTGGTTTATTTTGAAATGAAAGTGTATTTCCCTGAAAAGCCGGGTACGTTTTAAAGTAGATTTTTGAGTAAAAGTTAAAAGTGTATATAGACCCTATTATAATATCAGAGGATTTTGTAAAAAAATGTTTTAGTTATCGTAAGGTAAAAACCCGACATGTTTATTTGTGGCATGGTCTTACGAGATGCTTTTGTTTTCAAAGGATTTTGAAACTTTAATGATCAATTTGGGTGTATTTTTATCACGCTTGTATTCCAGACTGACTCGGGTGTTATTTCATTATAATGCTCTGGTCAGACCGAGTATTATATGTTCAGGATAGGATGCTGTGGAGCTCGGGAGAGGAGTTGGAGACCGAAACGTATTATCCGTACTTGTTTATATCTACTGTTGTGATTTGTTTGAAATTGTCAGGCTGGTAATTGTTGTTTATTTGAGATATACTCGGATGATATATTGTATAAAACAGATATAGTTTCATTTTGTGTAAAGATATGATATTATGTATTATATTTTGTTCCGCTGCGATTGTGAGATTCTGTTATTGTTTAGTTCCTTCTTTCTTCTATCTTCTTTCTTTTCCTCAACTATCTGTCTTTTCTGGCATATTATCGTCGGCATATTATATTGTGGCATATTTTGTGTCGATTTTCGAGGATCGAGAAGGGCGGGTCGTCACCCTTGTCGGATTGGGTATAGAGGAAGGTGGTTGAATAGAAGTGAATGGTGGAGAACTCATAATTGACTGTACAATCTTCTCAAAATCATTAGGAGACACTGGTGATGGGGTCTAGTGGGTTTCAACTCCTAAGAGAGAGTTGAAGTGCCTAAATCCTTTTGAATCTTCTCAATGATGCTAGGAGAATCGTACACAAATAGGTAAGATATGAAGTCGTCCTTTGAAATAATTATTCTGGATTAGTCAGCACTAGCATTAAGAGTAGGACCTTTTAGAGCTTTGCCTACGACAATAGGTTCACCCTCTTTTGGACAAAAAGAAGACTGGAAATCAGCAGTTTTAATTTTATTGGAAAAAGGACCTGCAGAAGTCAGTCCACTCAATTTCCTTCTAGCAATCATCCACGAACTAGCAATGGACTGGGTTAGAGCTAAAGCACTAGATTCAGAAGGTAGAGGGAGTGGATCTCTTGTGGATAGTTCAGATGAAGGAGCAGCTATTAACACTAAAAAGCATAGGTTAGCAAAGCACTCTAAAGAGTAACACAATGGTAAGTTACAAATGGTACACTTATGTTTACCACGTTGGTCGAGATAATCAGAGACAAAGATGAAAAGTTTTTAGGGTCGTAGAAGGATAAGAAGCATTTGCTTTCGGAAGTATGTTGAACAAGAGGTGATTTTTCAAGAATTCTCTAGCCATCTGGAAGGAGAAAATATTTATGATGGTTTCTTGAGGTCAAAAATGTGAGCATAATCCCGATACTATTTAAGGCTGCGGTTAACAGCTTCTCAATTCTTTTACCTTCATCGTCAAGATCCTTGAGAGCAGGGCCTAATAAGAAAATGTAATTCAGTAAAAGGAAATAATTTAATGAAAAACTATGGTAATGATCTACTAATGAGGAGAAGAGAAAGCTCCACTAATACTTGGAGAAAATTTGATATAAAAGAATTACGTCTCCCAATCTTTGAACTTATTTACTCCCTCTATAACTACTTCTTGTGAGGGTTAGCCTTGAAAATTTGGCTATTCAAATTTCTAAGCTTGACCAAACGCACCAAGTAATTGAGAACTTCAGCGCTTAGAGAAGGAATGCCCAACTCTAAGGCCATGAGCTCTATGGAGATGAGGTATGTATATACATTGGGCAATTATCGAATATATGCTATGCCGAGGTGACTCAGAAATCTTGACAAGAACTTAGGAAATGAAATGAAACCTCCATGCTAAATATAGACGGCGGTATAAGAGAAATATCCCTGTGGAGGATTTGGTATAATGTCATTGTTGCTTGGAGGAATAGCTTATACTCCTGTAATTCCAAAGTGATTAAAGTTTGCATCTACTTTGTCTTGAGAAGATATAAGGGAATGCCTTGAAACTGGTTCAATCTTCTTTGGGGAAGATTCTAGTTCTGAAACTATATCCTATTCTGATTTCTTGGAAGCTCTTTCTAAACCCATGATCCTGCTAGGTGAAATAATTTCATTAAAGTTATAATTTATTTCACTATTAACTCCTTTCGAAGGCGTCGAAAGCTTATTGCAATGGCACAAGTATCCACTGAAGAATATGGTTCCATGCCTTTAAAAGAAGGTTAAAGGTAACGAGAATTATGAAATTCATTGAGCTTTTGACAGTGTCGAAAGGGGGATGGAAAACAGGCACCTGAACATACCCTTCGACAATAGTGAAATTCTGAAGAATATGGTTCCATACCTTGAAGACTCAAAGAAAAGTATTTTCAATACATACAAAAGGGTCTTAAGACGTTTCAACAATGTTTATGTTGAGAAAATGATAATTATATTCCAATCGACTATTATGGGTTTCGAATAAGTTGAAAGGGTAAGATAGAATTTCGAAAGCATGCAAACAGCTGGGCCTGTCTCAATTTTGGCGGTTTCGATCAAGTTGAATGGTTGCATAAGGTTTTCGATTGTAACAAAAATTATATTTTTCTTAATTCAATTCATGGTGAAAGACGATAATTTTTAACCTAAAAAAAATCTTCCGAGACAGATTAAAATTGGGCATAATAGAATTCGAGTCTGAATTTGCATTCAACAGTAGCAAAACCCAAATTTTACAAATTCAAGCTCGAACCCTAAATTGATACCATGGATTAATTGAAATCAGCGTAAAAATGAATCTAAAGATTGTTTTATACGAACGATAAACTTAAATCATTCTCAAAAACTTAAAACAGTAACGCAAATTCGGACACTAAGAATTTGAAATTGAAATTAGACGTGAAAAAATCGATCTATACTATAAAACGATGGATGTTTACCTTAGATCTAAACTTGTATCTCCTGAAATTAAGAATTTAGTAAGAGGTTTAAATTTTTGATTCTTGCTTCAAGGTTTTTAATCGTAGTTAAATGAAAAGGGGGAAGAAGGAAGCGTGATTTATAAGCAAAGCAAATGCATGGAAAGCCATTCGATCAGATTTAACTGGCAAGATTCATTTGGGAATATCAAAAGGAGGGAAAAATTTATGCTGAAATAATGTTGGATGTCAAAACAGTTGACTTGAAAAGTCAAGATAATCCCTTCGCTAGGGGACAAGTGTTATCATCAGAAATCATTCCAACTTTGTCGAAACCTAAAGGAATACAGAGGAAGGATTTATAAAGAATGATAGCAATAGCAAGACCTTTCAAAAGCGTCAAAGGGATGCTTTTGCAAAATATTGGATAAGCGATGTACTTTCAAAGTGGTCGAAAGGGGATGAGGATACCCTTTCACTTCAGTTAACCCCTTTCGAAAAGTTGTTCTGCATGCATAAAAAGGTTTTGTATGGGTTATAAGCACTTTCGGAGTTATTAGATAGCAAGCTACCATATATGTGCCAAACCTTTTGAAGCAGTTAGTTTCTCCATTGTTTACTTCCGCAGTAGAATATTTGGCCAAAGCGACCCCTTTGAAATCATAGATCAACCTTTCGAATTGGTTGAAACCTTCCACGAATATAAAGGAGATCTTGCATATGACCAATATTGCTTCCTTAAACACTAGAAGGTGGAGGTTCCACATTAATCAATATAAATTCTTTTGAGAGCTAACTTCCGCAACTAAGCCTTCTACTATTCTTCAAGTCATTCGAAACCCCAAAAATACCCCTTTCGACAGCGTTGAAAGCCTACATCCTTTCCTACTTACACAACACATCAATAACAAGGTGAAGGATGCTTGTATACCTTTCAATGGAGTCGAAAGCACCCAAGTTCCATCCAAAAGCGAAGTTAGAAGGGCACCCTGAATTCAACAGTGACGAAAGGTCTTCAAGGCACCCTTTCGACTAAGTCGAAAGGACTGATGTGAAAGGGTCCAACCCGCACCTATAAAAAGACTCTAGGGGTATTGTTTTGGGGATCCGAATTCATTCATTCTATTCTTTTACCTTTCTTAAATTTGTAAACTCTAAATCCTTAAATCAAATTGGGGATTTACTCCTTTGTAATACTTAAGCCTCTTGTATTCATGAAAAATTATTAATAAAGCAAGTGCATGGTGTTTTCAAATGCATAGAATCTAATCCAATATTCATATATGGATTCAATTATTGAGTGCTTGCATCAAAGCTTATTGAAGAGATACCTTTTGAAAGAATAAGATCCTGCCGACACAGTTAAAAACCTTAAATACCATCAGGCCACAACCTTGAATTACCTCAACCATTTCGAAAGTTGGTTTCAAAGAAGTCTTAGATCAGCTTAACTGATTTGAAAGGTGGTTTCGAAAGAGTCCTTGAATGCTGCAACCAATTCAAAAGGTGGTTTCGAAAGAGTCTTGGATCTGCCCAACTGATTTGAAAGGTGGTTTCAAAGGAGTCTTAGATTACAAACTAATTCGAAAAGGCCACTCACACTTCTATTTTTTCTTTGAGGTGTTGACAAGATTGACAAAATTTCTTATTACTCGATGGAAAATGGAATGGAAAACAATGTTGGAGGGGTCAATGTTAGAGCTGGGAACGGCACTAGAGTGGATGATATGGATATTCCTAGTATGAACATTCTTGCTTGGTTCCACCAATATATGCAAAGTGATCTATTAAACCAATGTAAAACACATAGAACCTGTAGCGGCAACCCAAGGAGTGGTTCAGGTCTAGACACCACCTAATGTGAATTTGCCAAATTTGTGTAGGGACTTATCTAGTTTGGATGGTAGATCCTTTGTTGGAACAAAAATGTATGCAACAATGCGGGCTTGTCTTGGTAAGTGTGAGAAAGTTTTCAATCTTTTGGGTTTAAGTGATACTACAAGGAAACAGATGGCTTCTTGGCACCTTCAGTAAGAAGTAGTAATTAGTGGAAAGTTATTGCTGCAAGAAATGATGAGGAGAATATTACACAGGATGGTTTTAAGAGAAAGATTGAAACCAAATTTTTCTTCGAAGCAAAGAAAAGATTATTATTTAAAAGATTCATTCACCTAAAGTAGGGCGATATTTCTTTATGTGAGTATGTGAACTAGCTTAATGAGTTAGCTAGGTTTGGCATTCAAATTGGTCAACATCCCAAAAAAGAAGATGAAATTTGCGAAATGATTAAACTCATAACATAAAGAATTAGCATTGAACCAGATTCCACTTGGAGCCATATTTGAAAGGTTAGTTGAGGCAACACTACTGAATTCAGTTAATAAAGAATTAGGAAAGAAAAAATCCAAGAAAAAGGTGAGTCGACAATAAGGAAAACGTAAGAGTAAGGATAGTCATGAAAACGCAGAAAAGAGAAGATGTAATCGATGTAGGAAGAAAGCACATGTATCAAAGGATTGTAAAGCCGACCTTACTTTGATTAAGTATTATAATTGTAACTGGTTAGGATACACGAAAGGAAAATGCCCGAGTTTACTAAAGGAACATTGGATTATTAAGGCCTATGCACTAGAAGCGATCCGAAGTGCTAGTGTACTACCATAAGCTTAGGATAAAGGAAAGCAAATCATGATTGAAGATGGGTTATTAATTTTGAATCATAAAGTGTGATTGTTGATAGTTATGTTTTAAATCTCACATGGTGTGTAAGTCATTTAGTAATCTTGTGTTATGATTTGAAATAAGTGTTTTTGATGCAGAGCCCTTTGGTGACACTTATGCATTGAGATTTCTAGGAATGGGCTACAATTTTGGAATAAGATTGGATAACTCATTATAGGGTGATCTTGGATAATATTGGTATGATTTAGATGAGGAGTAAAGGACACAATCTCGTTGTACATCATGATCCTTATAGCTGCATGATAACAAGTTGATATCTATCTTTAATGAAGGAGTCGCATAAACTTACATTGGAGATTTTAATCCTCCTCCCTATATAAGTTAAATTTAGTAGGCCCATTGCCATTTCTTTTTGACATATGGTTATAGAATGATGGTTTGAAATATGAGAGAAAAGGTTTCGATGTTGGTAAAGAAAAGAGATAAAATTTGGATTAAGTTAAGGTAATTTAAGTTATTTTGGTTAAAACATCACATGGAGAAGACATTAGCATAATAATAAATGTTCGGGTTAAGATATATATGAAGGAGGTTGGAACATAGAGACATTTGCTTATTATTCAAAGATTTGAAGATATTTTCGAAGTAGAATTGACTTGAAAAATTTAGTTGTAACGACACGTAAATTTTAATAACGTAAATAACTGAATTTTATGAAATTTTAAATAATTGAATTTGGAAATAAAAATTTGATATTTGGAATACGTTTATTTAAACGTAGCAAATGGTAAATTTTTATCAGATAATATGGAAGTTTATTTTATTGGGTAATTTTATTTCAATTTAAATCAGTTAATATTGGATGATAATAAAATGTTTTCCAAACCTGAATATTTTTACATAATAAATTTGTAAATCATCTTCTAAGTGAGATGTCATATTTCTTTTCGATAAATTTGGACTGTTATTGCTCCGTTTATCTTAATTCTGGCATTTTAGCAGCATTTCCAGTACCGATTATCGACTTTTGATTGGATGGTCGTACCACTGATGTCTCTACTGTTTTGATCATCTTGTCATGTTGATCTCTATGGTATATTCTTTTGTGTGTTTTGGAATTCGAGATATAGCGAAATCTACGAAACGATTTCGTATCAGTTCCGTATTCAGGCTTTTGGTTTATATGACTTTTCATTATTCCACTGTGTATTAACCATCAGCCATCAATAATTACCATTTCAGCTTTTGACCTTTTCTATAACCCACAACAGTTTATTTTATTGCTAGTTGCTATTATCTATTGGTTCGTTCACCTTCCCTTTTGAACTCAACCCACGTCTCTAGCCCCTTAATTTTTCGTTCCCTATTCCTCCTTTATCACCTATCACCACACAAGCATTTCCTTCCTATGGTAGAATCCAAGGCCGAGCACCCACTCCAAAAATCTAGCATGGCCTCCTCCCACCCCAGCAAGCTTACCACCATGCCACATGCAGCCTTTTCGGCTTGGCCACGCAGCCCTTCAACTTGTCGAGATTGAGATCCATCAGCTGCTCCTTCTTCCTCTGTAACAACCCGCATATTTATCGATTGTATATTTAAATATTCCATCGTTCGTCGGATTTTAGTCCGAAAACCTATTTTTAGCAAACAGTCGCATTGGGACTCGAGACCCCTTCCATCGAGTTCAAAATGACGTTTGCAACCTTTTTGAGTATAAGTTTCGATATGTTTGGAGTACGTTGATTTTTGCTACTTTTTCTTTAGGGCTTTGGGTTTGGGTTCAGCCCATTTGCCCAATTCTGGTTATATCAACCCAAACCCTCTCCACTTCTCTTCATTCATTCCTCATTTCCTATCTCTCTCAAGCTCAAGAGAACAATGGGGGAAAAGATTGGAAATTAGAATTCCTAAGCCCTAGTTCCTTTGCAAGCTCAAATTCTTGCTCCAAAATCAAAGAGAAGCCATTGGTAAGCCTTCTCTTCATCTTCTCCAACTCTTTCCTTCTTCTATTTCAGAAATTTCCTAAACCTAACTTAGGAAATGTTTCTCTTTTAAGCTTAGATTCAAGCTCCTTGAGTTGGGATTGAAGAGTGGTTGATCCTCCTTTGTTTTCAAGCTTCTCCTTCCTTGTTGTTGTGTAAAAGGTGAGATTTTTATCTCACATCTATGTCTATAACTATCTTTGATTGTTAGGTATGAATTCCTAACACTTATTCATGTGCATTTGATTTTTATTTTGATTGGTTTTGTGAATATTCCAATTTTTAGTGTTTTGAGTTCAAATCTTCAAAAATCATAGCTTTGTTGTTTGAACATGCTTTTGGTGATGCATCGAAGAGCCTATAGGGCCAGGTAGCTGATTCGCGTAAATCCCTAGTGTCGTTGCTCAACCGAATGCATTTTGGAAGGAATTTGCCTTCATTTAGATAGGCTTGGAAGTGCAGTAAACAGGTTCCAGTCGACTGGAATTTTGGTCCAGTCGATTGACCTGCTACCTGAGCACCTCCTAGGTTCTGGTCCAGTCGACTGGCGTACTGAGTCTAGTCGACTGACCAACATCCCGCGAATATTCCGGGACTGAGTTCAGTCGACTGAACTCAGTGAGCCAGTCGACTGACCTGCTCCTAATTGCCTATTATGCCTATGTTTGCCTATTTTGTTTATGATTCAATTTGTATCGATTCGTTTTGGTTCCTAGATGATGCTATCAACTATTCTACTTTGATGACTTCTAATATGGGATTTTTGGGAAATATCCATTTTGATGGATTTTATATCGATTTCTTTGGAATTAATTCACATCTTCGTATGTGAATTTCAGTGGTTGATTATTTCTACAATCATTTCTGTGATTTGTCACTTTAAAAATATAACGGTTTTCTATACTAGTAGTCAATATCAAAACTCTTTCTTCAAAATTATTTAAACACTATTTTATTACAAGGCTCGTTTTTTCAAACCGTTTTCCAATCTACTAGCATATACAAACCTTTACCTCACTCGTATGAGAAATCTAATTAAACGACTTAGTAAAACAAGTGGTATGAAACGCTTGCGTTTACTTCATTGGTTAATTCTTGGACTTGTTCGATTGAATCTCTTATGACAAATTTTTTAGTGGAGATCTATAATTTGTTCGTAAATATTTAAGTTAAGCAAGTGGTTATGGGACATAAAGCAAAACTCATATATTTACTAGCTTACTGTAATTGACACTTCTTGATGATCGATGTTGATCATTTTATGGTTTAGACTAGCAATGTGCAATGTCTCTTTGTCCACATGGAGGACTGTTCCTCATTTTATTGAGCTTCGTCTCATTTCTTGCATGGGTCGTACCTATCTAGGTGCGTCGATGTTTGTTTATGCATGGATCGTACCTATTTAGGTGCGTCGATGTTTGTTTACGCATGGGTCGTACCTATTTAGGTGCGTCGGTGTTCGTTTACTTCGTGGAGCAACCGGCTCAATTAGTCGGGGGCATGGGGCGTATCTTTCCAGGTGCGCCGATGTTCGTTTATGCATGGTCGTATCTTTTTAGGTGTGCCGATGTTCGTCTATGCATGGGTCGTATCTATCTAAGTGCGTCGATGTTCGACTTTGCATGGGGTGTATCTTTCTAGGTGCATCGATGTTAGACACTACATGGGGCGTATCATTCCAGGTGCGCCGATGTTTATTTATGCATGGGGCATATCTTTCTAGGTGCGTCGATGTTTGACTGTGCATGGGACGTGTCTATTCAGGTGCGTCGATGTTTGGATTATGGAACAGCGTTCCGTTTGGGATTGGCCATCCTTTTCTTGTGATTTATGGATTTCTAGTTATTGATTTCTGGAATTTATGTTTCACCAACTTTTACAATTGGCATTGATATGTATGTTGTTTTTTTGTGGCTTGATGGATTAAATAAAGAATATGACATTCTTTTTGATGCTATGAGATTCTTGAGATATTGTATGACTCTTGTGGATTTTCTAATGTATACTTGTCGTAGTATGACATTTTTGGTTATCATACGTTTTATTATTATATCTCTTCTTATATCTCATTTTATCTGATAATTATAACTAGACTGATCCGTTTATTATTTTCTTCTTAAATAATACTCGGGTCAGACTGAGATTTTACAGGTGCTTCTGCTTGACTTCTTATCTGGAACCATCATCTGTCTTTTGGCTAACTACTTAGCTTGTAGTTTTTGGTTGTATACATTTGAGATATCGACTCCTTGATGTATACATATTCTCTCGTCTTGCACTTGTATCTATTCTTTTGTGTTATTGTGGATCTTGTTTGACCACTACTCTGATGTACATTTTTATGTGTAATATTCATATCTTTTTCCGCCTTTGTGATATGAACATCTGTGACTGATTTATGTTATGCTTATTTCTATATTTGTTTCCGAAGACCATATAGCCACTGCGTAGTAGCTTTGATCTTGTATCGATATGTCGGATTTCCTCTTGAAAAGAAATGCATATTATTCTTTCTGACATATCGGTGCTCGCACAAAGTAATTACACGGATGGTCGCTCCTCAACAGCCTTATTCTTCGTGCTAGTTGACGGCATTACTCCGTTGTGTCCTTGGCTAGCGTGAGTATAGAGGTGGGGCATCACAGCATGGTATCAGAGCCAAACTTCAGAACAATGTAGAATAATTTAACAAGGATCATCGTCCTAAATCTATCTTAGGAGTCGTGCCTTTGGATTTTATTTGGGTCTTCGAACCGTCCTATCCTATTTTCTTTTGTGATTCCTTGTTTTATCAATCATTATTGTTTGATATTCATTTTGTGAATAACCTTTTTCTTCTTCTTCTTTCTTTCTTAATGAAGAGAAATGGTTAGACTTGGCCGTCCCAGCGTCGGTCAATCTAGTGCTACTCCCCAAGATGGAGTATTTATGTCTGCCCAGCAGCTTCTTGATCTAGTAAAGAATGCTCAAGCAGCCGGTTCTAATCCAGAGCCTACCCATCCTAGATCCGGTTTTGCACGCTTGTGCAGAGACTATACCGATTTGGGTGGAAGGCCATTCATGGGATCCGAGAGTGTTATAGAAATTCAAGCTTGGCTCAAATCGTGCGATCGCTTCTTTTCTCGCATGAACCTTATTGATCTACATCGAGTCCAAGTGGCTTCTAGCATGCTCCAAGAAAGAGCGTTATATTGGTATGAGCTCTTGACTTCGGAGATTATCGAAGCGGATCTTACTTGAGAGCGATTCCGGGAAAGATTTGAATCAAAATTTATGCCGGAGGCTGAAAAAGTAACTTTGGCCCGGCGTTTTATTGACCTTGTTCAAGGTGAATCTTCTGTGGCAGGATACGTCGCATCTTTCGAATCTCTCTCTAAGTATGGGGTCGAGTATATTAATACCCCATTGAAGAAAAATCAGAGATTCGTCTATGGCTTGAATAAGAATCTCAGAAAGCCTTTGCTTCTGAAACTAGAAGTTTCTTTTGATCAGCTTATTGATATTGCTCTTCGACTTGAAGAGGCCGATAAAGAAAGCGATGTTGAAGTTATCAGTGCCAAGCAGAACTTCAACAATAATATTAAGAGGTCTATTAAATTCAAAGGCCCCACTCCCAACAAGAAAGGGAAGCAACAAACTCCGATAGCAAAGACTCATACCTCTAGTCGTGGACAATGCTACAATTGTGGTTCCACGGACCACTATGCAAGGGAGTGTCCGAATCCTCTTTATTTCGCTATTGCAAAAATTCGGGTCACCATATAACTGCATGTCCCATACTTCAAAGTAGGAAGGAGGGAAATCTTAATGTAGTGTAAGCCCCTTGTGGCACTTCTCGTGGTCAAGGTATTTCTCATTCAATCCTTGATTACATTTGTTTTGTGATTATCCTTTCGAGTTCTTGTTGATATGGGTTCATCTCACTATTTTATATCAAAAGAACTTGTTGATTCTTTTTCTTTAAAACATTTTGGGCTTGATGACTTCTTTGAGAATTTCGAATCCGGTTGGTGAATCCGCAACACTCAATTTTCTTTGTTTTGATGTCGAGATTATTTTATGTGATTTTTTTTCTTTCCGAGCCGATTTGCATGTTATGCGTTACTTTGGCTTCGGAATTGATTTGTGTGAAAGGATTGGCTTAATCATTATGAAGCCCATATCTTATTTTCTGAGTGGACTATTCATCTTTGACATTTTCAATCTGTTAAGCAAATTTCTATTTTTCTTTTTGATTTCGATTCCAATTTGATGGCATCATTTTATTCTTTAAGCCCTCATGATGAGAAAAGTGTTATTTCTCTCATTCATGTAGCTTGAGAATTTTTCGGTATTTTTGAGTTTGTCTTAGGATCATCACCTAAGCGATATCTTGTGTGGTATTAAGGTCTTTTTAGCTCGACCTTGTCATCGGTTTTCATTTGCTACGAGTTGCGGCAGTTAGCATTCCACTTACCACATTCCGAACTCGTTATGATTCTTATGAATGACTTAATGTGTCATTCACTTTGTCCAGCTTATTTCATCCATTTTATGAATCGAGTATTCTACGAATATCTCGATGACTCCATTTTTGTATTTATTGATTTTGGATGAAAACAGCAATTTAAAATTTTGCAAATCTTTTTCATAAGATTTAGTTATAAGTATGATTGGGTTTTTGTTCTGGAAACGAACAAAGAATATTCATAAAGTTTTTAAGAGATATTTTTATCCTATAGAAGATGATTTCGTGATTGTATTGCCCATTGAGTGCTTTAAGAATTCCGGTCGATGCGCTTGATTTACGTTATCGATAGGAATTTCCTAAACGCTTTGATGAGACAATCAGACACGATATATCGACTTGTAAAATGTAAATTTTTCTAGAAAGATTTTTACATTGAGATGATTGTAATTTTGAAAGTTTTAGCTTTTTGGGAAAGAAGAATATTTAAAAGAACTCTTTTTTCGATACTCTTATTCTTGTGATTCCCGAAGGGAACCAAGACTTTATCTTTTGTACCGATGCTTATCGTATTGGTTTGAATGTCGTTCTCTTGCAAAGGAGAACATGCTATCATTTATGTTTCTAAACCATTAAAGCCTATCGAGACTAGATATGTCATTCATGATCTAGTTCTCGCTGCTATTGATTTCAATTTTAGAATTTAGCATCATCATTTTTGGATGAGAAATTTGTTCTCTACCCCGATCATAAATCTTTGGAATATTTATTTTCTCATAAGGAACTTAATGTTGGCTAGAGTTCCTTGCATCTTATGATCCAAATATTCTTTGTATACTCCCGGAAGGGAAATCATGTTGCCAGTGCCATTAGTCGTAAGCAATAAGTGGTTGTCTTTTTGATGATGTCTGAATGGAATGATCTTTTACCATGTTCATCGGACGTTTCGATGTACCTTGTTTTATTGAGCTTCGTCTCATTTCTTTTATGGGCTTGCGTCCAATGTTCTTTTATGGTGTTCGGTTCATTGGACGTACCGTTATTGTACTGCGTCGATGTTTCGAATTATTTGAGCTTTGGTTCGTCTGGCGTACCGTCATTGTACTACGCCGTTGTTCCAAATTATTCGAGTTTCTAGTTTCTCGGACATATTGTTATTATACTACGTCGTTGTGCCGGCTCAATTTTCTATTATTCATGACGTTTTCTCATGTCTTTCTACTATGGAACTGCCTTAGGGATTCCAATTTTTATTCTTGAGCCCGGTGTTATTGGGGAAATTGAAGTTTCACTAGGAGCAACATTCCATTCGCATCATTGCTTCGAAGGTTGAGCGTCTTTGGAATAAAGATGTTCTTCTTGTGAAAGTTCAATGGTTCTCAGATCCTAAGGATTGCTCTTGGGAATCCTGGGAATTCATCAAGCGATCCCGTTCAGGCTTACTCTTTCATGATCTTTATGGTGAACTTCCTATTTCAAATTTCTTTTGTGTTGATATGCTTTTATGGTTGTTACTCTTTATTTTCTTCTTAAGTATTGCGAGGATGCAGTTTCTTTAAGGAGGGGAGTCTGTAACAACCCGCATATTTATCGATTGTATATTTAAATATTTTATTTAAATATTTCATCGTTCGTCAGATTTTAGTCCGAAAACCTACTTTTAGCAAACAGTCGCATTGGGACTCGAGACCCCTTCCATCGAGTTCAAAATGACGTTTGCAACCTTTTTGAGTATAAGCTTCGATATGTTTGGAGTAAGTTGATTTTTGCTACTTTTTCTTTAGGGCTTTGGCTTTGGGTTCAGCCCATTTGCCCAATTCTGGTTATATCAACCCAAACCCTCTCCACTTCTCTTCATTCATTCCTCATTTCCTATCTCTCTCAAGCTCAAGAGAACAATGGGGGAAAAGATTGGAAATTAGAATTCCTAAGCCCTAGTTCCTTTGCAAGCTCAAATTCTTGCTCTAAAATCAAAGAGAAGCCATTGGTAAGCCTTCTTTATCTTCTCCAACTCTTTCCTTCTTCTATTTCAGAAATTTCCTAAACCTAACTTAGGAAATGTTTCTCTTTCAAGCTTAGATTCAAGCTCCTTGAGTTCGGATTGAAGAGTGGTTGATCCTCCTTTGTTTTCAAGCTTCTCCTTCCTTGTTGTTTGTGTAAAAGGTGAGATTTTTATCTCACATCTATGTCTATAACTATCTTTGATTGTTAGGTATGAATTCCTAACACTTATTCATGTGCATTTGATTTTGATTTGGATTGGTTTTGTGAATATTCCAATTTTTAGTGTTTTGAGTTCAAATCTTCAAAAATCATAGCTTTGTTGTTTGAACATGCTTTTGGTGATGCATCAAAGAGCCTATAGGGCCAGGTAGTTGATTCGCGTAAATCCCTAGTGTCGTTGCTCGACCGAATGCATTTTGGAAGGAATTTGCCTTCATTTAGATAGGCTTGGAAGTGCAGTAAACAGGTTCCAGTCGACTGGAATTTTGGTCCAGTCGACTGACCTGCTACCTGAGCACCTCCCAGGTTCTGGTCCAGTCGACTGGCGTACTGAGTCCAGTCGACTGACCAACATCTCGCGAATATTGCGGGACTGAGTTCAGTCGACTGAACTCAGTGAGCCAATCGACTGACCTGCTCCTAATTGCCTATTATGCTTATTTTTGCCTATTTTGTTTATGATTCCAATTTGTATCGATTTGTTTTGATTCCTAGATGATGCTATCAATTATTCGACTTTGATGACTTCTAATATGGGATTTTTGGGAAATATCCATTTTGATGGATTTTATATCGATTTCTTTGGAATTAATTCACGTCTTCGTATGTGAATTTTAGTGGTTGATTGTTTCTACAATCATTTTTGTGATTTGTCACTTTAAAAATATAAAGGTTTTCTATACTAGCAGTAAATATCAAATCTCTTTCTTCAAAATGATTTCAGCACTATTTTATTACAAGGCTCGTTTTCTCAAACTGTTTTCCAATCTACTAGCATATACAAACCTTTACCTCACTCGTATGAGAAATCTAATTAAACGACTTAGTAAAACAAGTGGTATGAAATGCTTGCGTTTACTTCGTTGATTAATTCTTGGACTTGTTCGATTGAATCTCTTGTGACAAATTTTCTAGTGGAGATCTACAATTTGTTCGTAAATATTTAAGTTAAGAAAGTGGTTATGGGACATGAAGCTAAACTCATATATTTACTAGCTTACTGTAATTGACACTTCTTGATGATCGATGTTGATCATTTTATGGTTTAGACTAGCAATGTGCGATGTCTGTTTGTCCACGTGGAGGACTGTTCCTCATTTTATTGAGCTTCGTCTCATTTCTTGCATTGGTCGTACCTATCTAGGTGCGTCGATGTTTGTTTATGCATGGGTCGTACCTATTTAGGTGCGTCGATGTTTGTTTACGCATGGGTCGTACCTATTTAGGTGCGTCGGTGTTCGTTTACTTCGTGGAGCAATCGCTCAATTAGTCGGGGCATGGGGCGTATCTTTCTAGGTGCGCCGATGTTCGTCTATGCATGGGTCGTATCTTTCTAGCTGCACCGATGTTCGTCTATGCATGGGTCGTATCTATCTAAGTGCATCGATGTTCGACTTTGCATGGGGTGTATCTTTCTAGGTGCATCGATGTTAGAAACTACATGGGGCGTATCTTTCTAGGTGCGTCGGTGTTTATTTATGCATGGGGCGTATCTTTCTAGGTGCGTCGATGTTTGACTGTGCATGGGGCGTGTCTATTCAGGTGCGTCGATGTTCGGATTATGGAATAGCGTTCCGTTTGGGATTGGCCATCCTTTTCTTGTGATTTCTGGATTTCTAATTATTGATTTCTGGGATTTATGTTTCACTAACTTTTACAATTGGCATTGATATGTATGTCTTTTTTTGTGGCTTGATGAATTAAATAAAGAATATGACATTCTTTTTGATGCTATGAGATTCTTGAGATATTGTATGACTCTTGTGGATTTTCTAATGTATACTTGTCGTAGTATGACATTTTTGGTTATCATACGTTTTATTGTTATATCTCTTCTTATATCTCATTTTATCTGATAATCATAGCCAGACTGATCCGTTTATTATTTTCTTCTTAACTAATACTCAGGTCAGACTGAGATTTTACAGGTGCTTCTGCTGTACTTCTTATCTGGAGCCATCTTCTGTCTTTTGGCTAACTACTTAGCTTGTATTTTTTGGTTGTATACATTTGAGATATTGACTCCTTATGTATACATATTCTCTTGTCTTGCACTTGTATCTATTCTTTTGTGTTATTGTGGATCTTGTTTGACCACTACTCTGATGTACACTTCTATGTGTAATATTTATATCTTTTTCCGCCTTTGTGATATGAACATCTGCCACTGCGTAGTAGCTTTGAGTTTGTATCAGTATGTCGGATTTCCTCTTGAAAAGAAATGCTTATTATTCTTTCTGACATATCGGTGCTCGCACAAAGTAATTACACAGATGGTCGCTCCTCAACAGCCTTATTTTTCGTGCTAGTTGACGGCATTACTCCGTAGTGTCCTTGGCTAGCGTGAGTATAGAGGTGGGGCGTCACATCCTCCCTTCTCTCTCTCATGCACGTCCCCTTCCACGGCCGAGCACAACGCACGCCCAGATCCAACCCTCAGCCAGCGCCTGCATCTCTCCGCCTCGCCGAATAGTCACCATGTGACAACCCGGAATTATTTAAGCCTTTAAAATTGAAATATTTGATTGATTTTAATATATAAAAGTTAATTTTTAACTCTAATTCAATATCACTAATTATTTGATAATTAAATTATTGAATTGAATAACTTGAAGTTGGGTAAAATGTTAAATCAGAAGTTTATGATTTTAGGCTATAGTAATCGGGACGATTTAAATTTAATTTTTAAATTTAAGTAATGTATGAGTTAACCGGTTAAATTAAATCACATCAATACTTTTTAGTTTCACCTTCAAAACACTGTAACTAATTTTTCCTTCTTGCATACGCTACGTACTCTCCAGAAATTGCGCTGCTCTCGTCCACGATAAGATAGCATAGCCGACACTTCTTTTGTTAATCCCTAAATTTAGGTCAAGAGTCATACTTTCAGCCGAATGAAATCGAAAAAAAATTAAGTTCAGAAAAGAAAAAAAATCAGTTCGATCTCTTAAAGAAAAAAAGAAAAAAAAAAGATAAAATGGCCTCCTTCGTTCAGATTTTATCCAACGTTATCGATTCGATGTTTCTCTTCATAAAATCGCGATTTTCCCCTTGCCGTTTCTCTCCAATTCGAAGCTAGGAAGATAATCGAACTTTTGTTCCTGATGAACTCGCGATTTGGGTTTCCCTCGACAGCTAGGGTTGTGCGTGTGGGGTTTCAGGAGTTTGAGTGTAAGCTCAACACACGAGCTCGATGGTAAGGGTGAGCGCGTGAGGTGGAGCGATTGGTGACGAGAAGGTCGAGTATGCGAAGAGGCCGGGATGATTTCAAGTTTCGAGATCGCGAATTAGGGGCTGAAGCGTGTGAGCTTGGGATGTTGGTCATCGTACGGTCTTCGCCATCGTAGGGAAGCGAAGATAATTTTGGGCTAGTCGAGATCGAGTTGTGGTATAAGGTAAGAACAGTTATTATTTTCGAGTACATCACTGTTTTTAATATTTGAAGGGATAATAATGTTTTACAGTTAGAAAGATATATGAAACAGTTGTGTTTAATTTAGTGTATATATATATTTAGGTTTAAAGGATTTTTATATTATCAGAATATAAATGTATATAGATAAGTCTTTTTTAAAAAAAATAAAAATAAAATATAATAACATAAATATACACATTAAGCATACTGTTTAAACTCTAGGATATATGCTAAGGTAATTAACTTATTTAATTAGCTTATTTAATTATTTTAGCTTCAAAGAAATTATTAAAGGAACATTAGTTTGAAATTTAATTATTAGTTAAGATTAGAATTCTTTTTAGTTAATAAATTATTAGGTTAAAAACCAAATTATTAAATTAAAGTAAAAAAAATAGTAATTAATTGTTCAGTCAATTCAAATATTAACCAACCTTATAATGTTATACAAGGTCTGAAAGGTGAAGAAAACAAGCGGGTTTGGATTGGATTGTCAAACAAATGCAAAGGTGAGTTAATCTCACTCAGTTAAATTTAAATTTAAAAGATTAAATTTAAATAATTGTTTGGATGGTTGAATTGATTGATGTGCTATAGTTGGTATATTTTGGAATTGGCAGATTATATTGTGCTAACGTCTGTGGATGCAGGAAAAACAGGTTGGAGGGATCCAACTGGATCCCTCAACATTTATTTAAATTATTTAATTTCCCCTGTTATGATGATTTGATATTTTATGATGAATCATATTGAAATATTGAATGCTATGGTTTGATTGGAAATTTTTGGGTATGATGAATTGCTAAATATATATATAAATTGGATTTTTGGGAAGAAATAAAGGAAGTGAATTCGTAAGTAAAATAATTTTAGGAATTTGAATAAATTTAAGAATGAATGAAAAAAAGGGGGAATAAAGTGACATAACAATTCTAATGAATAGATCTTGAGTATAGAAAGGAAATTTGAATAAACAGAAAGTTAATGAATTTTAAACTTCAGGGTTATTATTTAAAAGAACAAAACATTTATTTAAAATTTAAGTTTTAAATTATTTACGAAGCATAAAGAAGAAATTGGGAATAACCTGAAATTTGTATATTTCAGTTAAAGGATTTAAAAATCAAACAGAAACTAATAATAACAATAAGGTCCATAATAAATGAATTTTGAAATGAATTGAGTAAGTAAAGAAATTTATTTCCAAGGGAATTAATTGGGAATCAATTTGGAAAATTGATTTAAGTGAGTGAGATTGGAAATTTCTCCCTGGATAACCAAGTACGTTTTCAAAGTAAACTTTTAATTTAAATTAAAGGTTTTAAAATTGTTTTTAAAAGCAAGTTTTGGAAAATTTATTATTTATTAATATTTAAATTCTAAAGTAAGTATTTTCTTTTAATCTATTATAGTAGTAATTATTTAAAAGTAATTTAGTATTTGTTTTAAAAGCGAAAACCTGGTTCTATATTTTATAAAGTAACCTTATTTTCTAATATTCATATAGTATGTATTTTTAACAAAATATTGAAGTAATTTAACTTAAATATTTTAAAGTATATTTCAAAGTAAAGTGTTTTAAATTATTTTAATAATCTAGTTTTGTGCTTGGTGATTTCAGTGGAGATAGAAATATTTGGGAAAGTTTATTTTGGGAAAAAGAAAGAATGGTTAGAAACTGTTTTTCAAAGGGTTTTTGAAAATGGAAAAATATATCTTGGGAAGATATTTTTGAGGTAAATAAATAATTTGGGAAATTATTTATTAGTTGATGGTTGTTTGTGAATATTAATTGATAGTTAAATCACCGACTATCAATATTGGACAATGCGTTGATCGTTTCGAAGAGTCCGGGATCGAGATTAATTTCTCGAAACCACTTCGATCCGGTTTGTACGTTTTGTGAAAACGATTTTGGATTCGAATATGGAGCAGTGAAGTGCAAGGGCTAGTCGCTACTAATCCTGAGGATATTTCCAAAATGGATGTAGTAGGAATAGTGCCTTCAGTTCCGTTCGGACCCGGGACGGACTTGTATGGATGAATGCTTGCGAAAACATCGTCAGGTGGACGATGGGCATTCTAAGGAATAATATTCTAAAAAGGTAACGCTTAGCCTCAAGCCTCATCAAATGGGAATGACTGAAAATCAGGGGTTATGCAGCAAGGATAGGTGGGTAGCACCCAAGCAGGGTGAGGTCATTCTAGTCTAGATGTCCCTTTTTATTTCGGCTTAGTGGGCGGTTGCTGATCCCAACCGCGGGGTGATCTCACTCGGGATTATCCAGTAAGGGGTAGTCCCGGCCTTATGTTGCAGGGGAGCGGGCGTACTCCTCGGTACGATGATCTAGGCCCCGTACTGTGACAGGCGGTACCCCAGTGCCTAGTCATTAGTCGGAAATCCATTCTCCCTACGAGCCTTGTACGAGTTTTGTTTGTATTACCCACTCTGTGGCTAGTAGCTGGAATTTAATGAATGTAACAATTTCGGCTATTTTATAAGTGTTTGTATATAGACCCTATTATAATATCAGAGGATTTCTATAAAAACTGTTTTAGCTATCGTAAGGTAAAAACCCGACATGTTTATTTGTGGCGTGGTCTTACGAGATGCTTTTGCTTTCAAAGGATTTTTGAAACTTTAATAATCAATTGGGTGTGATTTTATCACGCTGGTATTCCAGACTGACTCAGGTGTTATTTAACTATAATGCTCGGGTCAGACCGAGTATTATAGGATACAGGATATGATGCTGTGGAGCTCAAGAGACGAGCTGGATGACGATACGTACATTCGTACTTGATTTATATTTATATATTCCGCTGTGTTGTTTTGTTGTGTATCCAGTTGTAGGTTATGGTGTTGAGTTGTGATTGATGTACTCTGAGGATGTAATATGTAAACAGATGTATTTACTTTTTGAGTAAAGTTTATTTATTTTCTATTATATTTTATTCCGCTGCGATGGTTAGATTCTGATGCTATTTTCTATTTTCTTCTTCTACCTCTCTTCTTCTTTAACCAAATGGTTCGTATTTCTGTGCAACTTGAGTTGATTGTTGTAGAATAGTGTTGACTCAAGGGGTACGGATTTGCGGGCTGTTACAGTTGGTATCAGAGCATAGGTTGGTGATAACCTTGGCTCTGGTGGGAATTACTTGTTTAAAATAGAGTCCGTAGTACTCTAGAATGAGTTTGAGCGTATTAATAGATATGAGCGCATATTTGTTAGTGAATATAAATTGTTTTAATATTGTGTTGATTGATTTATTGAGTGGCATATGAACCTTCATCGACACAGTCTGTGCAACTGTATCGAAGGGGTTTCTAAACATTTGAATAGAGCAATCGACATGGTATTGTTTTAAATATGGGTAAATGAAATAATTTTACCCAAAAACATATTTTGATATAAAGAATAGCTTTTGAAAACCATTTAGCTAATATATGGTTGCTTGGATGTTAGAAATGATGATATTAAAGTATTATCATTGTTAAGTGAAAAATTTAACTAGAAATTGTAAATATAATCAAAGATTGAGAAGATAAATACAATTATGAAATGAAATTTATAAATATGAATTATAAATGTAAATTATAAATTGAATTATAATCAAATGGGAAACTATGCAAATGAATTATAGTTAAAATTGATTTAAGCAGGATTTGGAAATTTAAATCCAGGAGATTTGGAAGTATTTTGAAGGTAAATAGTAGCATTGTTTTTTTGGGGTATTTTTGAGAGGAAAATTGTTTTAAATAAATTTTGGGAAAGAATATAGCATTAAATTCACTTAAGTCGCTGGAAAATAACTTCGGTGATGACTGCAGCATCATCGATGTTCATTTTCGAGTTTCTAAGTGATGGATTGCTGCCCAATTAATTTTTTCAGAAAAACTAGTTTGTTTTTGAAATTTCAAAGGATTTATTGGGAATAAAGCCAGGATTGGTTTAACTTTTGAGAAATGTGATTTGAGATGTTGAAGATTTCAAAATAATTTGAAACCAAAATCCGGTGTTTGAAAATCCTGAAAGGATGGGTGGTAAGCTTATAAATTGGGATGATTTTTAAATCAGGAAGGAAATATAAGCTTTGAATGATGGAATTTGAATTTTAAGAGAAAAGTTAAAAATGAAATTAACTTGGGTTGGAGAATAAAATTTAACTGGATTGAAATTGATTGAATTATATTGAAAATAATATCCAGATGTATTCGGAGTAGGTTGAAATCGAATTGAGTTAAATAATTCTGAGTTAAAATAAAATTGAAGTGGAATAAGAATTCGATTGAATTATTAAGTGGAATTAGATACCTGAATAAATGGAAATAAATTGGATTGAAATGAATAAATAAGAATAACGTGTAAAAGAATTATAATGCATGGCATAAAATATGCTTGGGATATAAATAAGCATAAGGCTTGAGTTAAAAATAAAAGATGAATATATTCAAGCCTAGAATGAATGAGATTGTGTAAATAACAAGTTATGACTTATAAAATTTGAAAAAGTGGGATAGAAACCCAAAATAAATATTTTTTATGAATTGAAAAATAGAAAGAAGATCAAAACTTGAATTATAAAATAAATTTGAACTTAAGAAAATTTAAATGAAGAGATTTTGAGATTAAAATCAAGTTTTGGATTATAAGTTGGGGAAAGACTATTTAGATAATAATTAGATAATGAAATATGTAATGAGAACCCAATGCAGTTAAATAAAAGCTGAATTGTGAGATAATAATGAAGTTTGGAAATAAAACTCAAGTTATAAATTGAATTCGACTTGAATTGTCAATAAAGTAAATGTAATTGAATTGTGAAATCATGAAATTGGGTGGTAAATTGAAATTGGATAGTGTTAACTTGAAGTAAATGAAAATGTTAACTTGAAGTTAAAATAAAGTAAATGAAAATTTAACTTGAAGTGTTAACAGATTAAATATAGTTAGGAATGTTTCGAATAAATGAAAATGTAAATGGATTAAAATAGTAATGGTTTGAATGTGTAAATGAAATCCAATAAGTGGAAATAAAGGATATGGCCTTGGAATCAATTGAGTTAAGTTTGAGTATAAAAAAGTAAAATTTGCTGGTAAAATGAAAATGAGCTTAAGTATAAAATTTGAATAAATTGACTTAAGCTGAATAGATAAAAGAGAGTTGAATTTAAATCAACTTGAATTAAGTTTAATGATATTGGATTGGATTTTAATCAGGTAAAAATAAATTTTAATTGAAATAAAATTCGGTGAATTACAGATAATATTTAATAGAATGGAATTCTTAATTAAATAATGGTAAACCTTTTTAAATTGTTAAAGGATTAAAATAACTTGGAGTCTATAAGAAAAATAGAGTGGCTTTAAACGAATGCGGATAAGAAATGAATCGCAAATGAATAGATCATGAATAAAATTAAAATGGTTATTGAATGAAATAGCTTAAATTGTCTTCGAGCTAAATATAATAGGTTAGAACGAACAATTTTGGAATTTAAACAGAATGTGTCGAGTTAGATCAAATGGTTTCGAATGGAACCGATTTGAATAATGAAACTAGTTTGGTTAATGAAATGAAATGCAAGTGAATGGATTCAAATTTGAATGCAATGAAAATGAGGATATATGGATGGTGAATAAATTTAAAAAAAAATGGAATAGAATTAAGTATAAATTGAGTTGAAATCAATTTAAATTGGTTATAAAACATAAATACTTATTTATTCACATAGATCTCGTCAAATTGCATAGAATAAATTGTCATTGGATATAAATGGAAGTATTTAAAATTCTATGTATTGATAAGAGTAAAATAAATTGATTTTGAGAGTAATAGAATTAAATATGAGTTCAGTTTGCTTAAAAAAATGAATAAATGTAAGCGATTGAGTTTTAAACCATTCAAATTGAATAAGAATGGATATGAATAAGTTGAAAATAGTTGAATTAGCATGGAAACTATATAAATTGCTTATGGAAAAATGTTTGGTGTGAATTTCTTTTAGAATTCATATGCTTTAACTGTTGCAAATAAGTGAAATGTTGTAAAACTTCATATATTTGGCACTTACATGTTTAAATTGAGTAAGTACAGGTACCTGGGAGCCGTGTGGCTGGATTTGGTTGCGCTAGTTGCTAAAAATTATAAACTGTTTGCTTAAATATGCTAAATAAGGTACGCTTACATAATAAAAATAGGAAATATGAACTGTTTTTGGTTTTTCCGACCGTGTGGGTCGATGTATATATATTTATCTCTTTTTTCAAATTTCAAAAGCTCCTCCGTACAAAGGAAACTCTGCCAAAAATTTTCAGAAATTTTGGGAGTTAGAAAATTTTTGAAAATTTTTGAAAATTTTTGTTAACGACAAAACGGTTTAAAACTGGAAAATTGAAATAAGTTAGTAAACGAAACTAATTAAAGTAATGACATGAATTAGTTATAAATGGAAAATAAAATTCAATATTTAGAGTTAAAGATAAATTGAATTCGTATGGAAATGAAAGAATCAATGTGAATAGAAATCGATATAAACTAAAGTGGGAGATGAAAATAAATATAAGAAACATATAAAATACTTATACTAACTTAAGAAAGGAATGGTGAATTCTTGATTGGAAATTTATATTACAAATATATTCTAAGTTGATATTTGAATGAGTAAATATTGACATTTTGTGAGGAAGTCGATAAAATGTTTTGGGATATTGTGATTGGATATTAATGCTAAGCAGGATATGCAGGTATTGTAAAAGGAAAAGAAAATTTGTTTTGATTTCAGAAGATAAATTTGAAATGCTCGACAAAAAGGTATGTGTTTAATTTATGTGAAATTTGATTGGGTTTTTGGATCGAGCCACTTGGCTTTTTGTTTTCTTTTTGGATTTGGGAGGCCGTAGAGCCATTTTGTAGTTGTACCGAACTAGCCGTGCAAAGGAGACGCTGGCGAAATTTTTCAGAAATTTAGAGAGTTAGAAAATTTTTCGAGAAATTTTGAAAATTTTAAACTTGGATTTGAATTATAATTTGAATAGTTGAATAAGTAAAGTTGTTTGGAAACTAAGGAAAAGTTTGGGAAATTAGAAAGAAAGATAGCAGGACTTTATAAGAAGGACACGGGTAAGATGTGAATTGTTTGGTTTTGGGGGATAAGTAAACGAGTATTGGACCATTCTTCCTAACTAGTAATTTCGAGGACGAAATTCTTTTAAGGGGGAAGGAATGTGAAAACCCGGAATTTTTGAAGCCTTGAAAATCGGAATATTTGATTGATTTTAATATATAAAAGTTAATTTTTAACTCTAATTCAATATCACTAATTATTTGATAATTAAATTATTGAATTGAATAATTTGAAGTTGGGTAAAATGTTAAATCAGGAGTTTATGATTTTAGGCTATAGTAATCGAGACGATTTAAATTTAATTTTTAAATTTAAGTAATGTATGAGTTAACCGGTTAAATTAAATCACGTCAATACTTTTTGGTTTCACCTTCAAAACACTGTAACTAATTTTTCCTTCTTGCATACGCTACGTACTCTCCAGAAATTGCGCTGCTCTCGTCCACAATAAGATAGCATGGCCGACACTTCTTTTGTTAATCCCTAAATTTAGGTCAAGAGTCATACTTTCAGCCGAATGAAATCGAAAAAATTTTAAGTTCAGAAAAGGAAAAAAAATCAGTTCGATCTCGTAAAGAAAAAAAAAGATAAAATGGCTACCTTCGTTCAGATTTTATCCAACGTTATCGATTCGATGTTTCTCTTCATAAAATCGCGATTTTCCCCTTGCCGTTTCTCTCCAATTCGAAGCTAGGAAGATAATCGAACTTTTATTCCTGATGAACTCGCGATTTGGGTTTCCCTCGACAGCTAGGGTTATGCATGTGGGGTTTCAGGAGTTCGAGTGCAAGCTCAACACATGAGCTCGATGGTAAGGGTGAGCGCGTGAGGTGGAGCGATTGGTGACGAGAAGGTCGAGTATGCGAAGAGGCCGGGATGATTTCAAGTTTCGAGATCGTGAATTAGGGGTTGAAGCGTGTGAGCTTGGGATGTTGGTCATCGTACGGTCGTCGCCATCGTAGGGAAGCGAAGATAATTTTGGGCTAGTCGAGATCGAGTTGTGGTATAAGGTAAGAACAGTTATTATTTTCGAGTACATCACTATTTTTATTATTTGAAGGAATAATAATGTTTTACAGTTAGAAAGATATATGAAACAGTTGTGTTCAATTTAGTGTATATATATTTAGGTTTAAAGGATTTTTATATTATCATAATATAAATGTATATAGATAAGTTTTTTTAAAAAAAAATAAAAACAAAATAAAATATAATAACATAAATATACACATTAAGCATAATGTTTAAACTCTAGGATATATGCTAAGGTAATTAACTTATTTAATTAGCTTGTTTAATTATTTTAGCTTCATAGAAATTATTAAAGGAACATTAGTTTGAAATTTAATAATTAGTTAAGATTAGAATTCTTTTTAGTTAATAAATTATTAGGTTAAAAACCAAATTATTAACTTAAAGTAAAAAAAAATAGTAATTAATTGTTCAGTCAATTCAAATATTAACCAACCTTATAATGTTATACAAGGTCTGAAAGGTGAAGAAAACAAGCGGGTTTGGATTGGATTGCCAAACAAATGCAAAGGTGAGTTAATCTCACCAGTTAAATTTAAATTTAAAAGATTAAATTTAAATAATTGTTTGGATGGTTGAATTGATTGATGTGCTATAGTTGGTATATTTTGGAATTGGCATATTATATTGTGCTAACGTCTGTGGATGCAGGAAAAACAGGTTGGAGGGATCCAACTGGATCCCTCAACATTTATTTAAATTATTTAATTTCCCATGTTATGATGATTTTATATTTTATGATGAATTATATTGAAATATTGAATGCTATGGTTTGATTGGAAATTTTTGGGTATGATGAATTACTAAATATATATATAAATTGGATTTTTGGAAAGAAATAAAGGAAGTGAATTTGTAAGTAAAATAATTTTAGGAATTTGAATAAATTTAAGAATGAATGAAAAAAAGGGGGAATAAAGTGACATAAGAATTCTAATGAATAGATCTTGAGTATAGAAAGGAAATTTGAATAAACATAAAGTTAATGAATTTTAAACTTCAGGGTTATTATTTAAAAGAACAAAACATTTATTTAAAAATTTAAGTTTTAAATTATTTACGAAGCATAAAGAAGAAATTGGGAATAACCTGAAATTTGTATATTTCAGTTAAAGGATTTAAAAATCAAACAGAAACTAATAATAACAATAAGGTCCATAATAAATGAATTTTGAAATGAATTGAGTAAGTAAAAAAATTTATTTCCAGGGGAATCAATTTGTAAAATTGATTTAAGTGAGTGAGATTGGAAATTTCTCCCTGGATAACCAAGTACGTTTTCAAAGTAAACTTTTAATTTAAATTAAAGGTTTTAAAATTGTTTTTAAAAGCAAGTTTTGGAAAATTTATTATTTATTAATATTTAATTTCTAAAGTAAGTATTTTCTTTTGATCTATTATAGCAGTAATTATTTAAAAGTGATTTAGTATTTGTTTTAAAAGCGAAAACCTGGTTCTATATTTTATAAAGTAACCTTATTTTCAAATATTCATATAGTATGTATTTTTAACAAAATATTAAAGTAATTTAACTTAAATATTTTAAAGTATATTTCAAAGTAAAGTGTTTTAAATTATTTTAATAATCTAGTTTTGTGCTTGGTGATTTCAGTGGAGATAGAAATATTTGGGGAAGTTTATTTTAGGAAAAAGAAAGAATGGTTAGAAACTGTTTTTCAAAGGGTTTTTGAAAATGGAAAAATATATCTTGGGAAGATATTTTTGAGGTAAATAAATAATTTTGGAAATTATTTATTGATTGATGGTTGTTTGTGATTATTAATTGATAGTTAAATCACCGACTATCAATATTGGACAATGCGTTGATCGTTTCGAAGAGTCCGGTATCAAGATTAATTTCTCAAAAACCACTTCGATCCGGTTTGTACGTTTCGTGAAAACGATTTTGGATTCAAAGATGGAGCAGTGAAGTGCAAGGGCTAGTCTCTACTAATCCTGAGGATATTTCCAAAATGGATGTAGTAGGAATAGTGCCTTCGGTTCCATTCGGACCCGGGACGGACTTGTATGGATGAATGCTTGCGAAAACATCGTCAGGTGGACGATGGACATTCTAAGGAATAATATTCTAAAAAGGTAACGCTTAGCCTCAAGCCTCATCAAATGGGAATGACTGAAAATCAGGGGTTATGCAGCAAGGCTAGGTGGGTAGTACCCAAGCAGGGTGAGGTCATTCCAGTCTAGATGTCCCTTTTTATTTCGGCTTAGTGGGCGGTTGCTGATCCCAACTGCGGGTTGATCTCACTCGGGATTATCCAGTAAGGGGTAATCCCGGCCTTATGTTGCAAGGGAGCGGGCGTACTCCTTGGTACGGTGATCTAGGCCCCGTACTGTGACAGGTGGTACCCCAATGCCTAGTCATTAGTCGGAAATCCATTCTCCCTACGAGCCTTGTACGAGTTTTGTTTGTATTACCCACTCTGTGGCTAGTAGCTGGAATTTAATGTATGTAACAATTTCGGCTATTTTATAAGTATTTGTATATAGACCCTATTATAATATCAGAGGATTTCTATAAAAATTGTTTTAGCTATCGTAAGGTAAAAACCCGACATGTTTATTTGTGGCGTGGTCTTACGAGATTCTTTTGTTTTCAAAGGATTTTTGAAACTTTAATAATCAATTGGGTGTGATTTTCTCACGCTGGTATTCCAGACTGACTCGGGTGTTATTTAACTATAATGCTCGGGTCGGACCGAGTATTATAGGATATAGGATATGATGCTGTGGAGCTCAGGAGACGAGCTGGATGACGATACGTACATTCGTACTTGTTTTATATTTATATATTCCGCTGTGTTGTGTTGTTATGTATCCAGTTGTAGGTTATGGATGTTGAGTTGTGATTGATGTACTCTGAGGATGTAATATGTAAACAGATGTATTTACTTTTTGAGTAAATTTTATTTATTTTCTATTATATTTTATTCCGCTGCGATGGTTAGATTCTGATGTTGTTTTCTATTTTCTTCTTCTACCTCTCTTCTTCTTTAACCAAATGGTTCGTATTTCTGTGCAACTTGAGTTGATTGTTGTAGAATAGTGTTGACTCAAGGGGTACGGATTTGCGGGCTGTTTTACACACCAGCCCATGCTCTGCCTTGCATCTTCCTCCACTGTTCCATCTTCTTGTATATATATATATAGGTTAGTTATAATATATGGCTGTATATTTTGATCTAAGGTATATATTTTAAACATAGGTATACTTGCATTCCACTTTTAAATATATTATATGTCAGGTTTTATAATATGTTTGTGTGTGTGTGTATATATATATATGTTTATATATACGAGATCTATGAGTTTTAGATTTATAAGTTTATATATACATAAAACTGGCTATATATATTTATGTTGTATATCACATGTCATTATAATTGTAAGCATATGTAATAATATGCCAGTTTTAGGTATGTGCCAGTTTTATGTATGTTATAATAATAATATAAGCTGATTTATATATTAGTTATATATATAGAAGTATTTTATTTATGCTGTTAGTATGTAATGGTTGTACAGGTTTACTTTATATATATATATATGATTTTGATTTATGGTTATTAAATGTATATTTTGAAATTTTGAACAAATTCAAATAGGAAATTTAGTTTATATGTTTATATGTATTAGTTATATATTACAGTATGATATATATATACATATACATATATATATATATATATATATATATATGTATGTATGTATGTATGTTAGTCTGTATACATTTTTGTTTAACTTGTTCACCTATTTTGTTTTGTTTTGTGATCTGCATATATATATGAACTATTAGCCTGCACATATATTTGTTTATATATATATATACTATTTTGGATTTAATGTACAAGTTTCAATAGTTTTTTTTATATATATATATAGTTCCTAAACAATAGTTGGAGTTGTAGAAAGTTGTAGTTTTGAAAATTTAAATTTTGAGTGGAATTTGGGTATTGTCATTTTGAAATAAATATAGATACCGTTTTAAATATAATATATATATATATATATATATATATATATTATTCCACATATTAGTTTATATCAATACATGAGTTTAGTTTTGTATATTTCAAAAGATGTATTTTATAGGTATTTAAAATTTAAACATTGATTTTTAATAAATTAATAATATATATATATATATATATATATATTTATATATTCTGTCTCTATCAAACTAATTGATTGTTCTCATCGATTTCTATTTATCAGCTTTGTCCTCAAAATTAGTGCCAATCTTGCTTTGCTTTGGAATTCGTGCTTGGATTTGTCGTCCACCTCTAGCCTCGAAAGGTGCGCAATCACTCACGATTAACATTCTGATATTTATTAGATTTGATTTCACTTGAAATGACAATTGAAATATGTTGCTTTTAGTTAGTTAATTGCTATATATATGCCATCATTTGTATCTGTTCACCTATGACATCTGACACCATGATCTGTTATTTATATTTTATTTGTTATTGATGATATATGCCTGTTGTTGATATATTATATTATTATCATCACTGTTCTCACTCTGCAAGTTCCCTATTAGTATAGAATTCCCTATAGGTTGAAATGATACATACCCGAACAATCTTGTAGAATAGGAGAAAATCGTTAATGGTTGAAATGATAAACCCAATCGATTTTCATTGAATTGAATTTAGGATTGCGGGTTGAAATGATATATACCCGTATATATTCAAATTGCGGATTGAAATGATAAATATCCGTTTCACTTGACCATAGGATAGAAAATTTTATACAGACACTGTTGAATTATATATATATTTTGAAAAACGATTTCCAAGGTTTTGAAAAGAAATATATGTGGTTTTAATAAATTTTAATTTAATATATAATATATAAATGTTATTTTATAAAGGTTTTAAATTTTAGATTTTAAAATTATATGTTTGGAAATTTTAAATTTTAAATTGGTTTTGAAATTATAAATTTTAAGAATTTACTTATAATTTTACTATTTTTAAAATATGTAAAAGTTAGTTTTAATGTAAAATAGATTTAATACTAAGCTTTAATTTAATAATGTTTGATTTAATTAATATATAATATGTTTAAGTATTTATTTAAAACTATATTTTAATAGACTGTTATAATAATTTTTAATAAATTAAGGTTGTAAGATAAAAAGTTAAGTTAATTTGAAATAGTAATCTTTTAAGAATTATATTTAAATAAAATCGATATGAAACTTATTGAATTTGAGATTTTAAAAATATGATTTTATAACTTGACTTTAATTTAAGGTGATTAAATGAATATTTCAAGTTAAATAAATTGAAGGGAATATTTAGTTTATTTAAAATTGTAATTAAAGGTTTTATTTAAATATTTAGTTTATTTGTAGTTTGAGGTTTTATTTAAATAATATTAGATTTTATTAAGTGAATATTTCAAAACTAAATAATAATGAAGTTAAATTAAGATATAAATGAAATTATCAAATTTAGTTTTATAAATGTTTGAATTTAATGCTTTGAAATCTATTGAAATCGAAATGGTTATTTTGTAGTTCAAATCTATTTTCGAAACCGATATAAAATGATTTATTTAGATTTGAATTGAATTAAAATGGAAGAATCGAGATTTGATTTAAATGGGATTTTGGAATTTTAATTAATTCAAATAAATTTGTGAACTTTGAGGAAAATATTTTTTATTATATAAGGTATTTTAATATATATATATATATATATATATATATTTACTTTCTAAATTATTTATATATAAACTATTTTAATATAAAACTATTTTAATATACTAATTATTTTAATATAAACTATTTTAATTTATAACTATTTCAATATACTAATAATTTTATAAACTATTTTAACTTATATAAACTATTTTATTATATATAGTATTATTAATATCTAAACTGTTTAAGAGGTAAGTGTTATGATTTTTAAAGTTATGTTTTAAAATGTTATGAATTCCAAAGTATTATGATTTCAGAGTGTTATGATTTGAAAGTTATGTTTCAAAGAATTATAAATTCCAAAGTATTATGATTTCAGAGTGTTATGATTTCCAAAGTGTTATAATTTCTAATTTTTGTAATTTCGAAAGAGTTATAACTTCGAAAGGGCTATGATTTTGAAAATGGATATGTTTTAAATAAAAAATGATATTGTATTGTTATGGTTTTCAAATGGATATGATATTTTGGTTTTGAAATATGAATTATTTGAAATGAATGATTGCGGTGTTATAATAACGATTGGTTGTTAAAGAGACCGGGATCGGTTATTGTCATACTCTATGCCAATACCGAAAACCACTTGAACAACCGTGTATGCGGTGGAGATTCCAGAATGAAGTAGGATGGTTGGTGACGATTCTATATGAGGTATATACGTGGACCTAACTCCCATAAGTTAGCTTAAGGTGGCTAAAACAGGAGCAATTGACGGGCCAAGTGAGGTAGCTCCTCCGATTGGACACAGTTTGTCGATACCATTCTATTTCTTTGTGATTGATTGGGTGCACCCTCGGACTTTTAGGAGTGTGGATCGAGGTGGGCGACAGCTGCAGCTATGCGTTACCACCAGCCCGGAAGTGTAATTGGTATATCAACCCTGGCATTTCCTAGTTGTGCCGTGTCACCTACCATATCGAGACCACTATGAGTTTGTTTTTTTACCACCTATGGACTGCCCATTGATAAGTCTCCAGTTTACGGGGGAAGTTACGGTATCGTATGAACTGTGAGAATATATAAAAATGTGTTAAAGGGGATATGGGTAACGCCTTAACGCTATTTTAATAGTTTACTTTACTATAGATATATTATAATAGCGTATTGTACTACATAGTAGATAGTTCCACGGATCCTTAGAGGATGGGTATCCCAAACATCCTTTAAGTTACTTGTATTTCAGTTGATATTTCACTTGAGTTGGATTTATTGGTATAAGAATGTTAATCCTGACTCGAGTGTTTTGTGTTTTGCTTTATGCTCGAGTCAGACTGAGTGTCACAGCATTTGAGACTCACGTTTGGAGTTGGAGCTTCGCTTGGAGATCCATCAACATATATTCAGCTTTCAGCTATTCAGTTGAACCCAGTGATATATTCAGATTTGGTTATTCAACTATTGTATTAAGACTTCTATGTATTCAAGACTTCTGTTGTACCTTGTTAACTCTGTTATATATATAGTAGCTTCATGAACTACTATTCTTTTGTTTCCACTACTTATTGTTATTTTACTCTGTGTCTGTGATTCTGTAATTATTTTATTTACTGTATATGCTGAGTTTTGCCAATTATAAATTAACAATTTGATATTTTGAGCAATTCAAGTCCAACATGTGCGGATGCGAATGGCATGAAATATCGGGATGTTACAGTTAGTATCAGTTGTATATTATTTAAAAGTATTTTCGAATAGAAATCGTTTCCAAAGAATTTTAAAAGTTTTAAATCAACACTCTCCTATTTTGTCGCTGTAAAATAATTTCGGTGATGAATGCACCATCATCGACATTCATTTTCGAGTTTCAAAGTGGAGAGACCACTTAGTAGCTTTGCTACACTTTTGTTTTGGAAATGAAAATTTCTTAGGTATGACTTGATGTATTATATATATATATATATATATAAGTATATGATTATAGATTTGATTTGATTTGATTTGATATATATATATATATATATATTTACCTCTAAATTGTTTGAAGTCAATCAAAAATTTTAATTCTTAAATTTTATGTTAAATGATGATTTCAATTATAAATGAAGCCTAAAATTTTGAATAAATATTTAAACTTGAAATAATTTAATAGAAATCAACTTAAAAACTAAATGAAATTTATATGATTTGAATTGACAATTTGAACCAACAAATTTGAATTGAATGACTATTTATTGATTTAATAAAATGGATTAAACCAAATTATTGAATATTTATTTATTTAAATTAAAATTTATATGGTTTTAAATTAATTGTTTTATTTGTATTTCAAATCTATTTTTCTTTTTGGTTGTTTCTATTTTCCTACCTCCTTCCTTTTTTGGGGACGAAAAGTTTTGAGTGAGGGAGAGTGTAACGACCTATAAATTTTAATAATTTTAATAACGAAATTAACTAAAATTTTGTGAAATTTTAAATAATTGAATTAGGAAATAAAAATTTGATATTTGGAATAGATCTACATAAACATAGCAAATGGTACATTTTCAACAGATAATATGGAAGTTTATTTTATTGTGTAATTTTATTTCAATTTAAATCAGTTAATATTAGATGATAATAAAATGGTTTACAAACCTGAATATTTCTACAAAATAAATTTGTAAATCATCTTCTGAGTGAGACGTCATATTTCGTTTCGACAAATTAGGAGCTATTGCTCCATTTATCTCGGTACCAATTATCGACTTTTGATTAGATGGTCGTACCACTGATATTTATATACTGTTTTGATCGTCTCGTCGTGTTGATCTTTACGCTATATTCATTTGTGTGTTTAAGAATTCGAGAGACGGTGAAATCTACCGAACAATTTCGTATTGGTTTCGTATTCAGGCTTTTGGTTTATATGACTTTTCATTATTTCACCGTGTATTAACCATCAGCCATCAACAATTATTATTTCAGCTTTTGACCTTTTCTATTCCCCATAACAATTTATTTTATTGATGGTTGCTATTATCTGCTGGTTCTTTCACCTTCCTTTTAACTCAACCCACATCTCTAGCCCCTTCATTTTTCGTTCCTTGTTCCTCCTTTATCACCTATCACCACGCAAGCATTTCCTTCCTTTGGCAGAATCCAAGGCCGAGAAACCACTCCAACAATATAGCACGGCCTCCTCCCACCCCAGCGAGCTCACCACCATGCCACGCGCAGCCTTCCCTTTCGGCTTGGCCAGATAGCTCTTCAACTTGCCGAGGCCGAGATCCATCAGCTGCTCCTTCTTCCTCCCTTCTCTCTCTCATGCACATCCCCTTCCACGACCGAGCACAACACGCCCAGATCCAACCCTTAGCTAGCGCCTGCCTCCCTCCGCCTCGCCAAATAGCCACCAGCCCATGCTCTGCCTTGCATCTTCCTCCACCGTTCCATCTTCTTGTATATTTATATATATAGGTTAGTTATAATATATGGTTGTTGTTCTATATTTGTTTGTATACTAGGCTGTATATTTGGATCTAAGGTATATATTTTAAATATGTATACTTGCATTCCACTTTTAAATATATTATATGTCAGGTTTTATAATATGTTTGTGCATATATATATATTTGTTTACATATACGAGATCTGTGAGATTTAGATTTATAAGTTTATATATACATAAAACCGTTGTATATATATATTTATGTTGTATATCACATGTCATTATAATTGTAAGCATATGTAGTCATATAATATAATATGCCACTTTTATGTATGTGACAGTTTTATGTATGCTATAATAATAATATAGGTTGATTTATATATTAGTTATACATATAGAAGTATTCTATTTATGCTGTTAGTATGTAATGGTTATAAAGGTTTACTTTATATATATATATATATATATATATTATTTTGATTTATGGTTATTAAATTCATATTTCGAACAAATTCAAATGGGAAATTTAGTTTATATGTTTATATATATTAGTTATATATTACAGTATGATATATATAAATATATGTTAGTCTACATATCTTTTTGTTTAACTTGTTCACCTATTTTGTTTTGTTTCGTTATCTGCATATATATAAACTATTAGCCTGCACATACATTTGTTTATACATATATGGATTTAATGTACAAGTTTCAGTAGTTTATATATATATATATATATATAGTTCCTAAATAGTAGTTGGAGTTGTATAAAGTTGTAGTTTTGAAAATATAAATTTTGAGTGGAATATGGGTACTGTCATTTTGAAATAAATATATATACTGTTTTAAATATAATATATATATATATATATATATATTAGTCTATATATTAGTTTATATCAATACATGAGTTTAGTTTTGTATATTTCCAAAGATGTATTTTATAGGTGTTTAAAATTTAAATATTGATTTTTAATAAATTAATAATAATATATATTTTCTATCTCTATCAAACTGATTGATTGTTCTCATCGATTTCTATTTATCAGCTTTGTTGTCAAAATTAGTGCCAATCTTGCTTTGCTTTAGAATTCGTGTTTGGATTCATAACTCATCTCATTCTCGTCCATCTCTAGCCTCAAAAGGCGAGCAATCACTCACGATTAACATTCTTATATTTATTAGATTTGATTTCAATTGAAACGACAATTGAAATATGGTGTTGTTAGTTATTTAATTGTTATATATATGCCATTATCTGTATTTGTTCACCTATGACATATGACACCATGATCTGCTATGTATATTTTATCTGTTATTAATGATATATGCCTGTTGTTGATCTGTTGTATTATTATCATCACTGATCTCACTCTGCAAGTTCCCTGTTAGTATAGAATTCCCTATGGGTTGAAATGATACATACCCGAGCGATCTTGTAGAATAGGAGAAAATCATTATGGGTTGAAATGATAAACCCAAGCGATTTTCATTGAATTGAATTTGGGATTATGGGTTGAAATGATATATACCCGTATATATTTAAATTGCGGATTGAAATGATAAATATCCGTATCACTTGACCATATGATAGAAAATTTTATACACACACCGTTGGATTATACATATGTTTTGAAAAATGATTTCAAAGGTTTTGAAAAGAAATATATATGATTTTAATAAATTTTAATTTAATATATTATATATATATAATTTTATTTTATAAAGGTTTTAAATTTTAGATTTTAAAATTATATGTTGAAAATTTTAAATTATAAGTTAGTTTTGAAATTATAAATTTTAAGAATTTACTTATAATTCTACTATTTTTCAAATATGTGTAAATTAGTTTTAATATAAAATAGATTTAATAATACGCTTTAATTTAATAAACTTTGATTTAATTAATATATAATATGTTTAAGTATTTATTTAAAATTATATTTTAATAGATTGTTATAATAATTTTTAATAAATTAAGGTTGGAAGATAAATATTTAAGTTGATTTGAAATAATATTCTTTTAAGAATTATATTTAAATAAAATCGATTTGAAACTTATTTAATTTGAGATTTTGAAAATACGATTTTATAACTTGACTTTGATTTAAGGTGATTAAATTAAATTTCAAGTTAAATAAATTGAAGAGACTATTTAGTTTATTTAAAATTGTAATTTAAGGTTTTATTTAAATATTTAGTTTATTTGTAATTTGAGGTTTTATTTAAATGATATTGGATTTTATTAAGTGAGTATTTCAAAACTAAAAATAATGAAGTTAAATTGAGATATAAATGAAATTATCAAATTTAGTTTTGTAAATGTTTGAATATTTAAAGCTTTGAAATCTATTGAAATCGAAATGGTTATTTTGTAGTTCAAATCTATATTCGAAATTGATATAAACTGATTTATTGAGATTTGAATTGAATTGAAGTGGAAGAACTGAGATTTGATTTAAATGGGATTTTTGAATTTGAGTTAATTCGAATTGATTTGTAAACTTTGAGGAAACTATTTTTATTATTTAAGGTATTTTAATATATATATATATATAAATATAAATATTTTTGCTTTATAGATTATTTTAATATGTAAACTATTTTAATATAAAATTATTTTGATATACTAATTATTTTAGTATAAACTATTTTAATTTATAACAATTTAGATATACTAATAGTTTTACTATATAAACTATTTTAACTTATATAAACTATTTTATTATATATACTATTGTTAATATCTAAACTATTTAAGAGGTAAGTGTTATGATTTCAAAGTTATGTTTCAAAGTGTTATGAATTCCAAAGTATTATGTTTCCAGAGTGTTATGATTTGAAAGTCATGTTTCAAAGTGTTAGGAATTCCAAAATATTATGATTTCAGAGTGTTATAATTTCCAAAGTGTTATAATTTCTAAATTTTATAATTTCGAAAGTGTTATAACTTTGAAAGTGCCATGATTTGGAAATGGATATATTCTAAGTAAAAAATGATATTGTATTGTTATGGTTTTCAAATGGATATGATAATTTGGTTTTGAAATATGAATTATTTGAAATGAATGACCACGGTATTATAATAACGATTGGCTGTTAAAGAGACCGGATCGGTTATTTTCATACTCTCTGCCAATACCCAAAACCACTTTAATAACCGTGTACGCGGTGGAGAGTCCAGAATGAAGTAGGATGGTTGGTGACGATTCTATGTGAGGTATATTCGTGGACCTAACTCCCGTGAGTTAGCTTAAGGTGGCTAAAAGAGAAGCAATTGACGAGCCAAGTGAGGTAGCTCCTTCGATCGAACACACTTCGTCGATACCATTCTATTTATTTGTGATTGATTGGATGCACCCTTGGATTTTTGGAAGTGTGGATCGAGGTGGGCGGTAGCTGCGACTATGCGTTATTACCAGCCCAGAAGTGTAACTGATATATCTACCCTGGCATTGCCTAGTTGTGCCGTCACCTACCATATCGAGACCACTACGAGTTTGTTTTGTACCATACCTATGGAGTTCCCTCTGATAAGCCTCCAGTTTACGAGGGAAGTTACCGTACTGCATAGACTATGGAAATATATAATAATGTGTTAAGGGGGATATGGGTAACTCCTTAACTCTATTTTAATAGTTTACTTTGCCATAGACATATTAAAATAGCATATTGTACTACATAGTAGATAGTTCCACGGATCCTTAAAGGATGGGTATCCAAAACATCCTTTAAGCTACTTGTATTTCAGTTGATATTTCACTTAAGTTGGATTTATTGGTATAAGAATGTTAATCTTGACTCGAGTGTTTTTCATTTTGCTTTATGCTCGGGTCAGACTGAGTGTCACATCATTTGAGACTCGCCTTTGGAGTTGAAGCTTCGCTTGGAGATCCATCTACTTCTATTCAGCTTTCAGCTATTCAGTTGACTCCAGTGATATATTCAGATTTGGTTATTTGACTATTGTATTGAGACTTCTATGTATTCGAGACTTCTGTTGTATCTTGTTAACTCTATTATATATATAGTAGCTTCATGAACTACTATTCTTTTGTTTCCGTTGCTTATTGTTATATTACTTTGTGTCTGTGATTCTGTGATTATTTTATTTACTATATATGCTGAGTTTTGCTAATTATAAATTAACAATTCGATATTTTGAGCAACTCAAGTCTGACATGTGCTTATGCGAATGGCTTGAAATATCGGGATGTTACATTAGTAGTAAAAAATGAAAAGTAATATTGGAGTTTAAATTAATTAGATCCTAATAACCAATTGATTGAAAATATTTTGAAATGTGGATGAAGACTTCTGTTTGAAGGGTTGAGAGTTTATTCTAGGATAGGGTTCCTATAACCCAATGATGCTACTACGTGATCTGACTCAGTGATCGATCCATAGTGTAGAAATTGAATAATTGACCTTCGCATTCCTTTGTTATGTATTATTGAGATAATGGTTAGAGTTGGAAGCAAACGATATTTATAATATTTTATGGTTTGATATCATTGTAAAAGGTAGATTATTTGAGTTGGTATGTGGATAGGTGTTGTTGATCCGACTTTGCAAGCAACATACGCCACATGTGTTGTTTAGTAGATCATTTATGTTATATTGTATAGATGGTTATTGCTCTCCAAGTAAGTGATTGTCGTCTTATTTTATTTGTTTTTGGGGGCGATAATTATAGATTATTGATACTTGAGTGATAATTGAAGCTGCAAGTATATGATTTGGATTGGATGCAACATGAGTTTGATGACATGTTTACTATGTTAGGACATCACCCCATTTTCCGATGTTCCTAGATATATGATGGCGTAGGATTTTAAAATGATTAGTTAGTATTATGTCGATTTGATATGTATGGTGAGGCACCATCCCTGTTAAGTTGTTTCGTCCATAGTATGTAGGAATAGTAAGTTGATGAAATAATATATACGGAAAGACACCATTGGTTGGTTATTATTAGAAAATGAGTTGATCTTGGATTTTGGTTGTGAAGGTATTGACTATGAATTCTCAATTTTAAAAGGATATCCCGAATTAGATTAAATATAAGACTATATGAGGATATGTTGTAAGTATGTAGAAATACTCAGATATATGGGTATTGCGATCATATGAGTTTGTCTTATCTATGGATTTGACAGAGTAATTGGATTTGCATGAATAGCTATGATTTTCAAGAATAAAGAATTAATTAGAAACGTGACATTAGTTGTAAAGGATGTTCCAAATTGGATTGATGGTGAGAGTATTATGAGTAGTATTTTTGATTGGTGTAGACAAAGAATTTAGAAAAAAGATTTTGAGCTATTGAGATAAACCTTATTTGAGTTATTAAAGAAAAGATGTACTAGATTGAATGGATATTAAGCTAAAATAAGTAAGTACCGTCGATTAGTGTTGATTTAAGCGTTCCTTGTTAATTGAATAGAATTTGTTAAGAAGATTGAGGAAGTATTATGGTTTGCACGCATAAAGAATGCATATGCGATTTTTAAGGAAAATGGAATTTGAAAGTTTAGATATAGCTTTGAAAGTGGAGTAGATTGAATCTTTTCAATCATCTCTCAGATTGAAAAGAGACCATCTATTCAAAGAAACTCTTTTGGAATGGCGACTTAAAAGTGCATAGGTTAAATCACATACGAGGTGCATGTAGACAATGTATTTATATAGTCGATTCTTTTTATCTCTATCTCTTCTTAGGTTAATATTTTCCTTAGGTTAAAACTCCTCTTAGATTTAGGATTTTGACTGTTATATTTGAAATGGTTCAATAGGATAGCATTTCTTTTTTTTGGATGTTGGGATGCTTTCTTGGTTGTATGTTATAAAACTTAGGTTGGAATGTTTGGATAATGGAGGAGATGGCATATTGAGTGTCAAATTGGATATTTAGAGAAGTGATATCTTAAATGCGATGATACCAGTTAAGTTAGACTGGGAAGTGTGATGAAGATGAAGATGTGTTATGTTCACTAAGTTAAGACATCATTCATTTTTTATGTTCACAGGTAAAAGAATGAATAGTATGGTTGTTAAAGCTGCTTGGATTTGTTTGGGGAAAGACACTGTCCACTTTGAGTTGTCGTACCTTAGAAATCCAAAAGATGAATCGAAGAAGGTACTACCAAAATGATTTAATATTTTGTTTGTGCATTTAGGGATGTTTGAGACTGCATTTTAGTTTAGGCACGTTCGTGCTAAGGCTACCTATTGTTGTGTATTGTAGCATTATTTATTGGAGTAATAGAATGGATTGCAGAATTAATAGATATGCACACACATTTGAAGTTGATGTTTAAGAATGACTTTTCCCTGTGGTAGAATTTGTTAGGTTGAATTAGAAGGAACGATTTGGTCTGGTGTATTTGAAAAGTGGAGAAGTAGATTCGATCTTTTCAATTTGACTCATTTCCGAAATATTTCCCATTTACTTGATTGTTAGTTTAGTTAGTACTTTAGTTTGGTTGGATGATTATTATGGGTTCATTGTGTTTTACTTAGAATTATTTAATATTAGTTGGATATTTATATTGTATGATATTTATTTCATGTCATGGAGTGTTATTATCTTGATATGTTTTAGATGCTTGATTATTATGGTTCACAGTTATATGAATTCACCATATGCTATGCTAACGTGATTGTTTGTTGCATACATATATAATTTATATCTCACCCTAGGATGCTTGCATCATACCATGTATGTCATATCATCTCATTCATATAGAAGGGTTCGAATGATAGATACTTGCATTTATTTAATGTTATATGCCATATAATATGTATCATGATGCTATGTTATTAGTTGTATTTCATAAAGTACACAAGAACCACTTTATGTATCTATATATGCTGATAGAACACATACACTTATCGATGAATTTCATTTTACATTATGTATGTTATGTATAAATGCTTAGTTTGATTGGTTCCTTTGTTGTGCATGGACGATTACTTGACTTAAATGGACAATAGCCGAATTGGATGCCAGATTATGTTATGAACAACATATAAACGATACAGAGTGAGAGAGTGTGCGAATTATATTCTTCGTCCTTTGGGAATTTTGGGATTGAAGTTCTTTTTAATGGGGGATGCAATGCCCTGGTATTTTTAATAATATTGGATTTAAATTGATATTTAATTAATTTAAATATTGGAGAGGCAAAATGGTTATTTTTTGAACTTTGGAATTTGATAATGGGTTTGCGCCATTGCGTTTGGCTCATTTTTCTGATTTGTGCCATATATTTACTTATTTGGTACAGAGGTAATACGAAGAAGATATGGGTGAAATACGTTTTGGGTTGTAATTGGGTTTCGGACTAAACTTTAAAATTTGAATTTGAAATGCCCGTTATATTATTCCCTCCAGATACATATACTCTGCCATTTTTGAAAATACATACGTTTCTTCGTTCATCTTCTTCTCATAACCGACGCCTCTTTCCCACTTCCATTTTCGAACTTCAAAATATCATATGTAACAACCCTCCACGAAACAGACCTAAATTATGATCCAAAAAAGGTCCATCGAAACTTAAACCCTTATTGAACCTGGTTGTTGGTTGGTAAAAAGAACAATACAGAGCTATTTATTTACACATTCAGATCTCATAGTGGAAGGATAAATTATAATAACAACAGTACCCATTTTATTCAATTTCAAAATGTCATTAAATACATAACACAATACATATCCGTAGTACAACATATTTAAAATATATCATTATAATTTGTTACTACCATAATCGTTGACATGGTACTTCGACCCAGACGAAGTCAAAGACTGAAAACATGGTGTAAATACATCAGCATAATGTTAGAACAACATCGTAAAAGTACGATGTAGCACTTTGCCATTAAAGAGTATAAAGATGACCTCGAAAATGTAAGAAGAGAGATATGGGTATGACATCGTCACTCACAATAGGATGCCGCTCTTCGATCATGTTAACTACAATGAATACCATCGTAGACATATGACTAGCGAAGCACCTATGGATCAAAGTCGAGGAGATAAGATATTGCGCTTCATCAAATGTCAGTATACATACGATGCCGCAAGGAAGCGAAGAGGCCAGACACAATCTACTTCGTAAGACATAAATGAATATTGAAGTAACATATGATACATCTCATTGATGTAATGCGACACTATTCAGCAATTGTCTTCGCAGTAAACTCGTCACCAATCATGAAGACCATCAACTTCGTATGCTTTGCACATCACCACTACGCAACTCATTGGTATCACCGGCCATCAACTAGGAAGAAGGAATGTTGCATTTCACAAGTACCTTGAAAGTGTTTCTCCTCAACGATGTCAAAAGAGTACAAATTTATGTTGCATGCCGATAGGGATCACGCCGCATGTCCTCTTTATATAACATACCGAAGATGTTGCGCAATTATATAAACATATGTTGATGGTGGGCAACATCAATATCTGTGAAGTCGTCAATACAGCCTATATCATCATCTGTCTTCAAAGGATGTCGAACCTCATGTGAAAGCCGTCGATGCCAAAAAATGCATGCATTCCCTAGAGGAGCAAAACATAGACCTACAACATAGCAATTTCGATGTCGTCAAAGTCGTTGCCACCAACACTCTCGATGACGCCAGGGTTAGAGTGCATTGAAGTCCTACCTTACAACCTCTATAAATACAACTCCAGGGCTACCATTTGGGGGACTGATTTTCATTTTTCTCTCCCTCTTTTCTTAAATCAGAGCCTTGTAACCTAAAATTGATTTAGGGATTTTTAGAGCTAATTTTACAGTTTGACTTTGTATACATTAGGATTTGGAAATCGAACACACGCATAACATAGCATATTTGATTTGATTCAAATTTGTGATTTATGACTTGAATGATATTCATGTTTGCATAGCATTCTGAACTTTACACTGGTTTTTACATAATACACTGATCTTCAAATTACTCATATGACTCTGACCATGTCAGCAACGCCAAGAAGTGTTAGGGAAATCCTCTTCGAATTGATGACTTCGACAAACTTCTTCAAGGCCTCTCGTTAATTAGCCTTATTTCCTAATCACTTTGAGGTTTGCAAATTTATTCGTTAACACCTTGACACTAGAAGGAGGGGCTGAACCTCCGACTTCGTTAAAAATCCAAGTGCAACTACCCTAGCTTGCATATGTAGAGTTTAGAGAACTTGACCCTACCAAGCATATCCCATTCAAAGCCAACGTACCCTTGATTCCTAATACTCGTTAATTTCATAAATTTAGTTTTGCTTAACCATGTTAGATAGTTGTGTTAAGTTCTCCAAACAAGGATCTTTTAATCCTTAAATGACTAGGTCAATCTATTAAGCCATTAGTGATCTTTAACTTCATAAAGAGAAAGTGCTAAGATTTGTAGTATTATGAGTTATGGAAGAAAAGAAAAGGTGGATAGTTCCTTACTATCTAGAAAGATGGAGTCTGAATCCATTCCTGGAAGAAAAGAAAAGGTTGATAGTTCCTTACTCTCTGGAAAGATGGAGTCTGAATCCATTCCATTTAGGTCTGACACCAATCATTGCCTTAAAAGGATAATGTAAAGAGGATAACACCTTCTTGAAGCTAACAAAGGAAATCCAGCTCAAAGCTCAAGGAATTATCTTTGAAAATGAGACAAAATGGGACTTTTATCATTACACTAAAAAGTGGAAAATTGTGCTCGGTCAGTCTTACAAGATAAATGAAGCACTAAGCTCTCTAAAAAGGAAGTTCACCCCTCATGAGGAACCTAAAATAAGCAACAAAATAGCTAAGCATCAAAAAGGGCTATTCTCTAAGTCACGGCTTCGAAAAGATCGCATTATCACCACTTCACTTGAGAATGTCTATTTCCTGACTAAGGATGAGCTTGACTATTGCCCTTCGCAAAAAGGAGACCCAAATTTGAAAGAAATCATGGGAAGTAATATTGTCACTATCATCTTGCAAATGGACATGATACCAATCAACGTCGAAGCTTAAAAGGAAACAAAATAATTGTAACTACATAGGCTCATGACCACAAGAGGTCCTGGCCATCAGAGGCTTGACCGCAAGAGGTCCCGCCTATTAAAAGCCCTAGCTATCAAAGGCTTAACCGTAATAGGTCTCGGCCATCATAGGCCCCAACCATCAAAGACTTGACTGAAAGAGGTTTCGACCATTAAAGGCTTTAAGCCTTCAGTTCCTGTCATCAAAGGCCCCACTGAAGTGCCTCCTAGAAGGTGGTCGAGTAAGCCTTTGCATGGCCTCACTAAAGCACCCAAAAAGCATTCAACACCATCATCAAAGGCCTCGCTGAAGAGCTTTCACTACACTAGAAAAGGCCTTTCATAGCATTGAAAAAACGCTGCCAAAGCTTTTAGCAACGTTTCAGTAAACGTTGCGACACAACATGCAACTAAAAGTCTAATTTTTTTTGTAGCGTTGTAGAAAACACAACGAAACTTGCCATATTGTTGGGTTTTAGAAACGCTACAAAAAATTTCAGACTTTTAGTAGCATCATATCGAAGCATTTACCGAATGGTTACTAAAAGTTTTGCTATCATTTTTTTCAATGCTATGAAAGTCAAATCGCAGCCGTTTACAATTATTTTCATAGCGTTTTAAAATTGCTAGTAAAGATTATGTTTTGTAGCATACATTAAACGCTACCGTTTTATGTTAATGGCTTGTATCATTTCTGGCCATCATTTGCATAATATTCTTAATAAAACCAACAATCAATCACATAATCGTCGTATTCAAACCAACAATCAATCAATCACATGATCATCATATTCAAACAATTGAAAAAACACGTTAATCATATAATTAAATATGATATCCATAACCATTTCGATAATAGTTTTTCAACAAAATAAGAAAATTCACATAAAATGCATAACCATTCATAAATAAGTTTACACAACAAGTACTAACAAAATGTTACAAAATAGATAACAATTAAAGCCATGTTAATTACTTGATTACCCATAATTCTTTGCTGCAGCTGGTCTTTTCTCCTTAGTTAAACTATTCTGCATATTTAAAGTATATCAAACATCCTTAGTTAAACTTATATTAAATTAAATAATTTTTATAAAACTTAGTTAATTTAGTTAAATTTTTATAAACTTGGATGATTTTATAATAAACTTATTTAATTTTTAAAAACTTATTAACTTAGTTAAATTCTAATAAAACTTAATTAATTTGTATAAATTTAATTAATTTTTATAAAACTTAGTTAATGTTTAAAATTTTGGTTAATTGTTATAAAATTAGTTTAATTCTTACAAAAATCGTTTAACTTATTATCAAACTTAATTAATTTTATCAAACTTGGTCAATTTTATAAACTTATTTTTTTTATCAAACTTAGTTAATTTTTATAAATCTTAGTTAGCTTGTTTAATTTTTATAAACAATTATTTTTTAATAATATTTATTATTGTAAATTTAGTTAATTTTATCAAACTTAATTATTATTATTGTTTTATTATTACAAACTTGTTAATTTTTATAAACATAAATTTTTATTATTATTGTTGTTGTTGTTCTTATTATTATAATACCACTATAAAAACGTATCTTAGGTAGAACATATAAGTGGATCTTGTGGTTTATCGTTCAACATGCAAGTCATTTTCATTTAAATACGAGGAATGAGTCCCTTTTTTCCAGTTGATAACGTAATTATATAGCATCATCAATTATAAAATAAAATTCCTAGAATTGACGATTTACAACATATAACTTATCCTAGAAAGTCAAAACATCAAATATTGGATGTGAAAACAATAACAAAATATGACGTGAAAACTAACTTGAAGATCATACATAAAACTACGAAAGAATATGAAGATTAACAAGGAAATAGTAAGTTGTCCTCTGTAATGAAGTATTGTGCTCAAAATAGAATTACAAATGAAGGTTATCCCAAAAGTAGTGTTAAAACCATATAGTTGTATTATAGTAACCGAATTAAGGTTTAAACAATCCTCGAGCGAGAGACGTCAAAACACAATTCACTGATAACTTAAGCAATATTGAAGTGTTGCTCAACTTAGTTCTATTTAAAATATCTTTGTTTCTATACAGCTTATTATCATGATTTTTATTCAGAATGCATACATGAACATTAAATAACATAAGTCTTTAGCATACAGTCAAAAGAAACAAATCTACAGTGAAATAAACAATTTCCATAAATTGGTGAGTACTATTAAGAAATGAAAGTGTACCTGCTTCTCGACCTCTTTGGTGAATTCTACTAAAAAAGAACAAAATTTTGCATGTTCTTCATGTCAACCATCATCAAGTATTCTACATTAGGATGTTAAACCTGAACAAAAGGGTACACTCGATTGAAACAAATAACTAAGGAACGGAAAAGAATAAAAGGGTACACTCGGTTAATTTATTATTATTGTTGTAAACGTAGTTAATCTAATATTATTATTATTACGAGCGTTACAGCACGCGCTTCGCGCATGATGATGGATCGCACTTTGTGCGTGAATTGTTTTTTTATAAATTGTATATGCTTAACTCGTTCGAAAAATATAAAATTTTTGCGTTGAATTGATATGCAATTAGTTTTAATTTTTCTTTCTAAATTGTACCATCTATTTTTTTTTAAAAATTGTACCATCTAATTTTTTGCTAGTTTGAATTTTTATTTCTATTATTAATTACTAAAGAATGGATTTAATTTTATATTGGTTTAAATTTATATTTCTGTTATTAATTGTAAAAAACGACCTTGAAAAAAGTTTATTCATAAGATCCTATTTTTAAGTGATAATAAGATAAGTACGTTTTGAATTGTTAAAAAATTAACTCTTAGATCCTATTTGTATGCAATAGTAATATTTAATAATATTTGTAGAGGAGCATTTTCGGTAGTGTTTGTACCAAAATTGGGCACAACACTCTTCGGAAATTTTTAAAGAGATAATAAAAGAATGTAATTTGAAAATGAGGATTATCTAACAAAAACTCCAAATAAAAGTAATGTAAATGCGAAGACAAGTGATTTATAGTGGTTCGGCGTGTTGCCTACGTCCACTGTGAAGTTTTTGCAATTTTATTGACTCTCTTTCAACGTTTACAAGTGATTACAGCAAGCAACAGCAAGTTACAACTAGAAATTCGAAATCAATAGCAAGAATATGATGTAGGAAGATGGAGATCTCGATACGGCAGAGTCTGGGCGCTTGAGAATCCAAAGATCGCTTTTCTGTAGGCTCTGGGGCTCTATTTATAGGCGTAGAAAGCTGAGATTTCGCTCAAACTCCGGGAGACTCGTTCTGGCACGTGAGTGGGCCCACGCGACCAATCTCAGGAAGTTTCGACTCGATTAGCGATCGATACGAAGCCATTTCGTATCGATCAAGATGATGTCCAATTGAGCTGAAATTTGGTGGAGACATTCTTCATCATGCATGCAAGCTCCTGTAAAAATTTCACGGCATTTGGATCGGTAGATCTCCAGATATCGTCGATACAAAATTGAATTGCTCGGTTGCTGCTTTGTTCGAATCCATGCTTTCGCATCGATTCCTTCGAATCGATAACTGCACGTGTTTTCGTGATGATGTGGCACACATATCTCGAGCTGATCCACCTCATTCTCCGGTTTGGCCGCGTCGCATCCATATATCTCGCCCCATTCGAAATGAAGACCATTGTGTTATACTAGGTCCTTTTGACTCGAACGAACCATTGGTCATGGGTTCGAACGAGAGACTTTTGATGGATTCGAAGTGAGGTCCTCCGATGGGTTCGAAGAGCAGAGGCTCGATGGATACGAACTTAGGTTATCCGATGGATACGAATAACACTGTATAGACAGATTCGAAGTAGACACTGGCTGATTGTTACGAGGCACGTCATCTGCTGATGGATACGAATCCGATCGATGTAAACTTCATGGTTTCGAACTCTACCCACTTGATCGATATGAACTCTTGAAAATAGACCGATGCGAAGCGGAGGATGGACACGAGCTAGATGGGTACGAAACCGAGGTCCACTGATGGATACGAACTGATGCTTCTATGATGGATACGAAGCAGTGGACATTGCCTTATTTAATGGAGGCGAAGCAGGGAGACGTCAATGGATTCGAATGCGATCGAGTCCAACCGAGGTATCCTGATGGATTCGAACTCGATCGATACGAATTGAATTCCCTCAACTGATTCAAAGCCACTGTTCCTCTGATCGATTCGAAAACTATCGATTCGAAATGAAGCTTGGGGATGGATTTGAAACTGAAGCCTCTTCTCTCAAATTGAATCGATCATAACTTGAACATACGAACTCGAATTGACTTGAAATTTGGAACGTTGGCTCTCTTGGCCTTGCTTTCCATGTCCTAACAATTGTTGCTCAATCCGGACTCGGATAAAATTCATCGATATCCATAGCAAGCCTACGCATGTTCGATATTCAGGAAAAGTGATCCATGGCTTTCAATCAGTTCCTTGGTATCTAGACCTTGCCAAAAAGCGGGATAACATTTGCCCCCCAAAGTACGTCTTGTGAAACATGACGTGCTTTGAAAAGCTGCAATTCATTTGAATAATCGTCATATTTTTCCATTAAAAGCTGTACTCTGTATTGTTGTAACCGATTACTGAATGACAGTGATTAGCTGTTTATTGCCGTAATCGTAATGAGATGAGTATTCGGTCCCTGTGAACATCGAAAATCGAATATTAGTCCGAGACATGCATATATGTTAATTTGACTTTCGTTGACGCTGCGTGTTCATGAGTCGTTGTCAGTCCTTTGTTTGCCATATTGAATTTTGAATCGATCCTCTCCTGAACCGATGTGAAATTGGAGTTGCAACAACGTCCGTTAGTTGTTTTGAGAAGTCCCTTCGTGTCGATCCTCTCCTGAATCGACATAGAAGGTTGAAGGAATTGACTTCGTGTCGATGAATTGAAAATCCAATGGGTACCGAATGCTCATTCATGTCGATGCCTAGCAATGAAGAAATTCGTTGTGCCGTTCGCATCGATGATAGTGTTTGTGCTACGATGGATACGAAACTGTCGTTCGTATCGATATGTAGCATAAGGTGTTGTGGGTCTACAGGTGTGAACACACGCTTCGAATCGATGGGATTTATCGTTCCATTCGCATCGATGCAGATTCTGGTCCGTTGGGTTCGAAGAAGGCCTTCGACTCGGTTTTTTGGCTTGACCGGTTGCGACCGGTTAGGCGAGCTGGGAGATGTTGTCCCGGTTTCACCCCATGCTCCATATAAACACTCCATACCTAGCCATTTTTTCACTTTTGCACTTTTTACTGCTGCCTTTGATTTCTCGCATCGTTCTAGAACTTGGAGAGACAGTAGCCTTGTACTTTCGACTCGATCAATCTCAATTCTCCAGATTTTCGAATCCCCATCTTAAACTAGGTAATCGACCACGAACCTAAATGACGAAGCCGCCTCGGATCCACTCTTTCTTCATCAATCATCCACTCTGGGAATAGGTAAAACTAGATCTGGAAATGGCCATGGTGGTTTTTTATTTATTATTTTTTGTAGATTGGAGGAGAAAGAGTGGAAAAGACGAGAACACATCGATCTGAGATGTGTGTTCGAATCGATGAGAGCAATGATATTTTCCCTGGATCTCGTGTCGATTCTTGAGACAAACCAGAGGGCAGTTCGTACCGATGGTCATGATGGCTGATCGTATCGACACGAAGTGATCGATACGAAAAGATAGGTTAATGATCGTCACGAAGTCCTTTGCTTCAGATCGATGCGAATCTTGTTATTACGATCGATACGAAAAGTGTCGATTAATGCGTGATCGATGTCACGCTAATACTTTCCCGATCGGTACGAACTAGGTAACCAAGGATCGATACGAAATCATCGGATTTTATCGATACGAACTCGGCTCCAGACGATCGATTCGAAACATGTTTATTGGCATCGACTCGGACTGGTACCTTGATGGATTCAAACGGACTCCATGTGATCGATTCGAACCGATATCATGATGGATTCGATTGAGCTTCTTTTGATCGATTCAAACCTCCCACATTGAATACAAAATTTTTGACATTCCTCGGTTTAATTCTGACGAGCTTCATTCTCACATATTTGGACTTGATTAAACAGCATACATGACTATATCTTGAAGCTCGCCGATGGAACCATAACAACCTTAACTGCTTGCACATCTTTTTTAACTTCGTACAAATTTATTCAAGTAATGCATTGCACTGCACAACACACACTCGTACACTTTACACTTGGGAATGCACGGGCCTTTTGTCGTCTAACAATAATTTCTCATAAGTTAGCCAGTTATGGAACCATCAAGTTCACAACAGCAAGAAATCTAGAGTACAACTCCTTCAAGACTTGAGATTCCGAACATTGAGCCTGAAATCATCGGTCCAGCCTCGGACGAATTTCCCAATGCGTCTTTTATTGCCAATCCATCAGACTCCATTCGATCCAACGTCTCTGAAGATATGCTAGGGAGGATATGTTTAAGGCATGGCCTGTCAATGGATGACGTGTTATTGCCGGGACCAAATGACAGACCACACAATCCGCCGGAGGGATACACCGCATTCAATCACCACGCGAGTGCGGCCGGGACGCTCCCTCCGTTCAATGAGTACATAAGAGAAGTATTGTCTTTTTTGGGGATCGCTCCATCTCAACTACACCCGAACGGATATGCTTCAGTGAACAGCTTGTTCATCGACTTCATGGAGTATCTTCATCGACCACCGATCCCGACTGAGATCAGATATCTGTTCAACTTCAAAAGCCGAAATGATAACCCATCCTTTACATTCTTGGAGGCGGTGAGGAACTGTCAAGTGGTCATCGGGTCTTGGACCAGGCTGAGCTACTACAAGACGGAGTGGTTTTACGTTAGATGTCTCCAGGGTTCGCCCGACGATGGTTATTTAGACGTGAGTATAGCTGAGTTCTCAAATAATTACTAAGGCGATTGCAGTTGAAGTGAAACTTATATCTTTTCCTTTTTACAGCAACGATTCAGCGACCCGAAGGTGAACACTTTAAGGAGATAGTGCGGGTACTCCAAGAAGTCCCGAGTGAAGATAGGGATATTGAATTGCTTTTGACAGATAGGAATCTTCGGATTCTTGGGTTGATCGAATGGGGGCAGAGTATAAAGTTTGACGGGGCACTAAGGATCGTCTTGAAAAAAACGAGTCAAGCACAAGAAGCCCAAAGTTGTTATAGCCGAGGAAGCTGATTCTAAGAGAACCCATACTGATGATGAGCCGTTGGCCAGGCCTACAGATGTAGTTCAGGATGTCGTAGAGCAGAGAAAAGGCAAGTCAGCCGTTTATAAGTCTCCTGAAAAGGGAAGACGGAAGTCGGTCGTCATGTCCCGGCTCGCCACCGGAATTAGAATTTCGGAGAGGTCTCCCCCAAGAACAGAAAGTCTCTTTGAAGGGCTTGCTGATCTTCCAATCCCGGACGATGTGTCTTTTCAACATGATGCCAGGTTGGAGGAATTCCACCATACTCTAGAATTGAGCGAGCCTTTTGTTGCTAGCGTGGTCGACACTTCCGGTTAGTCGGGGGGATGCATATTCATACACATTTCACGACACTACACAACCCTTAGTCATAGGTCATCGGTTTCGAAAAGCCACTAACTCTACTCTCATTTTGCTTTGCAGATATTATGAATGGACGTGGTTCGATGTTAGGAAGTCTTCGACAGGCTCGTAAATCTTCCTCATATTACGAGTCGCAACGAAGGGAAGGAGATAGAGATTACGATCGCAGGTACTCTGGGTATTCTAGCCAAGAACGACATGATAGAGATAGGGACTATAGACTTCGGTCTCGATCTCGCACTCCTCCTCCCAGAGCTCCTATATAACCTCCTGCCTATGTTTCTCGTCCTTCCGAATCTTCTCGATACAAGTCAGCTTCTCAATCTTCCAGATCCGAGCCCCGTCATCCCAGATCTTAGGCAATGACCCCAATAGTTGCGGAACAGCCTCCTACTGAAATTTCGAGGGAAGGAGCAATCAGGCTTGCGCAATTAAAGAAGGACTTCCCGAATATTTTCTTTGATAACTACATTTTCCCTCTTCATTTGCAAAGAATCCCGCCGGAGGCCGAGCAGGTGGCACACGATTATGTGCATGACTTTTATGCCCAATACAAGGTATGGTATAAAGCGGCCGAGAAAGCGTCGTCATTAGCCTTCGAACGAGCGGCTATCATTGAGAAGCTACAAGCCGAGATGGCTCAAAAAGATCGTATCATCCAAGTACTAAACACGGAAGCCGAATCATCTTGAAAATCAGAGATGGAGGCTCTCGCGAAGGCGGATGAAGCTCAAGCGGCTATGGATAGAATGAAAAAGGAGCATTATGTCACGGTGGAAGACATGGGCCACCGAAACACCATCGTCACCGTCGAGCGAGATGCGGCTCTGAAAGAGCTTAATGAGCTTAAGGCTAAAGTTTCTGAAATCATGAAGGAAAGGGATACCGCCAATATTTCTGCACAGGAGGCATGTGATCAGGCGGTAGAATTCCGGACCGAGCGTGATGCTGCGATGGCTAAAGTAATGGAGATCGAAGCCGATGTTGATAGAAAAATTGAAATTGTCGAGTCTAAGCTGGAGGCCGACATTGAAGACCTCCTCATCACTTATAATGCTAATGTGTTAAAGCATAGGAATTTGGCTTGGCTCGAGAATTATCTGGTACATCTTCACAGCGCTTGGGGCCGGCTGGTTGAGGAGGAGAAAGCATCGCATCCGGATGAATCAATTGACCAATTTGAGCTTGAAAACCGGTTGCTGACCGAAGATGAAAAGAAAGCCCTTCATGATGTCATGATTTCTTATGAGAAGGAGATGGCTGGCGCCCGACATCTGGAAGTTGGGGAAGGTTCTGGTGTTGAACACCAGGCTGCAGTTCTTGAGATCACCGCTTCACTCCCGTCAAAGCCTACATCTGCGGTTGATTCACAGTCTGTCCCAGCCTATAATCCAGAGCAACCGCAGCTATCTCCCATCCGGGAGCATGTTTCTTAAGCTACTCAGTCGTCAGCAGGCCAAGTTGAGGAAGGTATTCCGAACTTATCTCAAGTGTATTCCAAATTGAGAGTTTGTTTAAAAGCGATTATCAATAACTTCTTCTTATCTTTGCTCAGTGACTGGAGTTGCGCCGATTGCTGCGACTCAAGAATCAAGTCAAGGGCAGAAGGCCATCACTACCGAGACGACTGTTGTGACAATAACAGTGTCAGCTGGGATGATGCAGGGGAGCGCACTATATCTTGATGAGCAAATGGTGAGCGAGCTGCTCGGCCAACATGATGGCTCCTTTACAGACTTGCCGTTCATCGTTAGTGACCTCCCGCCAGCCTCTAGCTCTTCAATGCAGACTGCAGATGCCCCCAGTCAGGCCCAAGCGATTCGTGATGAAGAAATTCTGGCCGAGATTAATGCAGAATTAGAGGCTGCGGGGCAAGGTGGTAGTATTGGTGGTAGTACGGCGGTGCACAGCCCAGCGCCTCTAAGGATAATATCACCGGGCGGCACTATCCCATCTTCTGTTGCAGATCCAGTCCCCCCAACTCCTCCGGTGGGCAGTATACACCTGGAATCAAGTTCAGAGGAGGACGTCGACATTATGCCCCTAGCTGGGGAGCAACCATCGGAGGGGAGAGGCTCGAAACGGACGATTTCTAGCGAGTCAGAGGGTTCCCCGTTGAAGAGAAGGCCAAGAAAGAAGAAGTAGGTTGTCTACTTAAGTAAATTTTTGATAGATAGGAATTTGTTTTTGCTTCTTATTTGTAGACCGTGTATAGATGCAGGTTCGGCCCCTGCTAGTAGGAATTTTGGAAGAATTTGCACATAAGCTCTTGTTTCCAGTTAATCGAAATAGAACTTAGCATTTCTTCATTTCAACTGTTTTTTCTTACTTTACTTGTTTAAGTGTTGTGACGATCAGCTTGTGACCGCATCTATTACAGATCTTGAATACACGTCCGCGCTCCGGGGACTTAGAATAATTTGCAAGCGATAATTTGGTTCGCATTACGGGAATCCGATAATTATCGTTGTTTATGACACAGTTCGCACTCCGCGAACTTCGAGTTGATACTTACACTTTAATTCACACTCCGGGAATTCGGAGTCAGCGCTTACGCTTTGGTCCACTTTCCGAGAACCTAAAGTCGATGTTTATGCCCCCAATTCGCACTCTGGGAATTTGGAGTTAGTATTTATACTCCGGTTCGCACTCCGGGAACCTGGAGTTGATGTTTATATTCCAGTTCACGCTCTGGGAACATGGACTTATTGGGATCGTGGATGGTCGGATCACATCCACCCTGAGTTAACAAGCGAGGTAGTTAGATGGACGGGTTCATCCTCCTCGAACTTGTTTAAGATACGGTCGAAGTCGTTAGGAGGACGGATCCACCCTCTTCGAAACCGCATTTGTATGCTTATGCTCCAACTCGCACTCTGGGAGTTTGGAGTTAGTGTTTATGCTCTGGTTCGTGCTCTGGGAACCAAGGGGTGATGTTTATACTCCAATTTGCACTTTGGGAATTTGGAGTTAGTATTTATACTCCGGTTCGCACTCCGGGAACCTGGAGTTAATGGAAGGGTTGTCGTGTATCAACCCTTTTAGATATTGGTGTGGTGACATGCCCCCGAGCTCGAGTTTCACTTAGTGAGTGACCGGTCATATCTCATTCACTCCCTATTTGAATAAATCCCACCGTATGATGGAACTTAGCTCTCCGTGCATCGTGATGTTGTATGTCATATTCAATAAATCACATCTCTGGCTCGAAGAGATATCATTTTATTGCTGAAAAAAGAAAATATGGCAAAGTCAGTTGCCTTATTACCAGTTCAAATTTCAAAATGCGAAAATAAATTGCAAAGGAAATAATGGGCTAAAACAAATAAAGCCTGTCATGTATAGTAGCGACGGAGACCCTCGCTATTCCAGGCTCTCGGCAGAGTAAGACCGTCAACGGTCGATAACTTGAATGTGCCATCTCCGAGATTTTGTGAAATCACATATGGTCCTTCCCAATTAGGTTTCATATGCGAAGGAACATGATAGATTCTCTTGAGCATGAGATCGCCGAGTTCAAAGGTTCGCGGCCGGACCTTGGCATTGTATATTCGGGCGACTTGACTCCGATACGCGGCTGCCCTCAGATCAGCCTCTTCACGCTTCTCATCGAGTAAATCTAAAGATTTAGCAAGTAGTATGGCATTCGTTTTCAGATCATAGTACGTCACACGATGAGAAGATACTTCCATCTCGACTGGGATAACGGCTTCCGAGCCATAAGATAGGGAAAATGGAGTGTGTCCGGTTGTAGTCTTGTGGGTCATTCGGTAAGCCCATAAAGCCATAGGAAGTTCATCAACCCATTTGCCCTCGGCATTTTCCAGTTGTTTCTTCATAATAGATTTGATAACCTTATTAACAGCTTCGACTTGGCCATTCACTTGAGAGTGTGCAACTGCGGAGAACTTCTTGTGGATATGATACCGTTGAAAGAAATTCTTGAATTCAACGCTATCGAACTGGGCTCCGTTATCGGTGATAATAGTATGCGGGAGACCGAACCGACATATAATGTTGCGTACTACAAAGTTGATTGCTTTCTTCATCGTGATTGTTGCAAGAGGTTTAGCTTCAGCCCATTTGGTGAAGTAATCAACTGCGACGATGGCGTAATTCGCGCCACCTTTGGCCAAAGGCAATGTACCAATTATGTCAATGCCCCATACTGCAAACGGCCAAGGACTGACCATTTGGGTTATCTCAGTAGGTGGGGCTCTAGGAATACGAGCATGTTTTTGGCATTTACCACATTTTCTGGCATAGTCTGCTGCGTCACGGTTAACAGTGGGCCAGTAATACCCGTATCGGAGTACTTTCTTGGCGAGTGCTTGCCTCCTAGTGTGATCGCCACATTCTCCCTCGTGTATATCATGTAATACACGTTTGATTTCGTCGTGAGCGATACACCGGAGGAGAGGAACAGAATATCCTCTTCGATACATAACTCAGTTTTGAATGATGAACCGCGAGGCTTTTCGAAGAATCTGTCTTTTCTCACTCCTGCGCTCGGGCAATGTCCCATGCTCAATATAATCTCGATAAGGGGTCATCCATGATTCCTTACTGGAAGTAGTCTCAAAGGTGAAGTCAGTCTCCGTTTGATCAATGCTCGAAGAGGATAGAGTTTCAACAGGGACGAGCCCTAACTGCTGATCTTCGCCCGTACTTGCTAACTTTGCCAACGAATCGGCTTTCTGATTATGCTCTCGGGGTATGTATAAAATGGAATAGTAATCAAACTGATCAAGAACTTTTCGGATACAAGCTAGATAAGCAGCTAGCCTTCGATCTTTCGCCTGATATTCACCTCGGACCTGGCACACGACTAATTGGGAGTCACAATAGATTTCCACAGTGGTAATTTTCAGATCGCGGGCCAGCTTCAACCCAGCAAGTAAAGCTTTATACTCGGCTTCATTATTGGTCGCACGGAACTCGAACTTTAAAGCATAGCATATGGATCGGCCCTCGGGGGTTTCAAGTACTACCCCAGCGCCCGAGCACCGATCGTTGGATGCACCATCAGTGTGTAACTTCCATATGTACTCAGGAGATTTGCTGGTCTTAGGCAAGTCTTCAGGAACAGTAAACTCGTCTATAAAATCTGCTAGGACTTGACCGTGAATAGCCCTCCTTGGAGTGTAAGTGATATCGAATTGACTCAGTTCGATGTTCTATTTGAGTAACCTACCAGACGTCTCAGGCCGCGTGAGCACCTGTCGTAATGGCTGATCGGTGTATACAGTGATGGGATGAGCCTGAAAGTATGGACGGAGCTTCCTCGAGGCAATGACTAGGCAGTAGGCTAATTTCTCTAGCTTCGGATAGTTTCTCTCAGCTCCGGTGAGTCGTTTGCTAACATAGTAGACCGGTTTCTGAACGCGGTCTTCTTCCCAAACAAGGGCAGCGCTGATTGCATTTTCTAACACTGTCAGGTAAAGATACAACTGTTCGTGGTTGATGGGCTTTGAAAGAATCGGCGGTGTGGAGAGATGTTGAACCAATGATTTGAATGCATCCTCGCACTCCGCAGTCCATTCGAAGTTCCGCTTCCCTTTTCGGATCAAGTCGAAGAATGGGATGCATTTATCGGTGGACTTTGATATGAACCTGCTCAGCGCTGCTACCTTTCCGTTGAGACTCTGAACTTGCTTTATAGTTCTTGGAGTTTGTAAATTTCTGATAGCCCGGATCCTTTTGGGGTTGGCTTCTATTCCTCTGGCGTTGACGATGAACCCAATGAATTTTCCGGATGCGACTCCAAAATGACACTTAAGCGGATTGAGCTTCATCTCGTATCTCCGAAGGGTATTGAACATTGACTCCAAATCTTTAATGTGATCAGTGGAGTATCGTGATTTCACCAACATGTCGTCCACATAAACCTCCTTGGTCTTTCCGATCTGGTCAGCGAACATCAGGTTAACCAAGCGTTGGTAAGTAGCTCCGGCGTTCTTTAATCCGAAGGGCATGACTTTGTAGCAGTATAGTCCCAGATCGGTTACGAAGCTTGTATGCTCTTGGTCGGGCACATGCATGGGTATTTGATTGTAGCCCGAGTAAGCATCCATGAAAGATAATAATTCATGTCCGGCCGTTGAATCTACGAGTTGGTCAATTCGAGGAAGTGGAAAGCTGTCTTCCGAACAAGCTTTGTTTAAGTCAGAATAATCGATGCATGTTCTCCATTTCCCATTTAGTTTCCGAACAAGTACAGGGTTGGATACCCACTCCGGGTATAGAGAATCCCGGATAAACCCATTGGCTTTCAGCTTATCAACTTCTTCTTTAAGGGCGGCAGATCTCTCTGGATCCATACCGCGCCTTTTCTGCTTGACCGGGATATACCACGGGTCAATATTCAGGGTGTGGCTCGCGATGTCCGGCGAGATCCCACACATATCAGAATGCGTCCAGGCGAACACGTCGACATTCGTCCGGAGAAAATCAACCAATTTATGTTGCATTTCTTGTCTCAACTGAGACCCAACCTTCAACATTCTCGAATCATCATCATCTTCACCATCGATTGGAACATCAATCGTCAGCTCAGCTGGGGATGCCTGACTTTTAGTAGATTCTTCCTTGTTTTCATTGTCTCTCGGGTCAAGATCCCTGTGGAATTGGTTGTGGTGCACGGGCCGAGGCCCAGGCTTTAATTGTCAATTATCTGCAAAACGGACGCGGAGAGATTCCTCTACGCCCTTTCCTTTTTCTCGTCGCTGCGCCTCGCGCAGCTCAGCCACGTAACAGGCTCTTCCAACAGCCTGATCTCCCTGTATAACTCCAATCCCACGATCAGTGGGGAACTTCAAAGTCAAACACCACGGGGCAATCGCTGCCCTGAACTCAGCAAGGGCCAGTCGGCCCAAAAATGCATTGTATGGAGAGTGAACATCCAAAACAACAAACTGTAAAATCCGAACTCTTCGGCATTCTCCAATTCCTAACTCCACTGGCAACTCTACCACCCCAGTGAGTATATTAGCACTCCCATCGAAGCCATGAATTCTAGATTGACAAGGCTTTAAATCTTTGGCTTCCATTCTCGTCTGGTCGTTTGCTCTCTTAAACAAAATATTCACTGAACTCCCACTGTCCACCAGGATCCTCTTCATCCAAGCAGGATCGACCTGAGCAGATATGACAAGTGGGTCAATAGTTGGGGCTTCGACCCTATCAGCATCCCGGCTCCTGAATACGATGTCGTCTGTCATCGTCTTTTGTAGTTTGGCCGTTGCCCCTTCATCGAAATTACTGCAACACTCAAAGCTCACATGCCTAATAGAACTGGCATATGACTCCATTTCCTTCCAACTTCGATCTGCTGGATTGGGACCACCACTGACTGTGTTAATAACTAACCTCCCGCCTGTACGGGCATGTTCCTCCTGTCTTTCTCGAGTTTGCGCATGGTTTTGATTGGATGGGCCCGCACCACCAGACTGCGGCGCCCGAACGAACTGGTCTAGCTTTCTTTCTCTAATCAACTTCTCAATGAGGTCTTGCAAATGTCTACACTCATTGGTATTATGTCCATAACTTTCATGGAATCTACTGAACTTTCCTGTTTGGATTTGCCTCTCCGACGATGGCTTCGGAGCAGGTTTCTTATACTGCATAGCGTTGCAAGTCTGTAAATACACGTTCTCCAGCGACGTGTTTAGTGGTGTATAATTGTCAAACATTGGAGCCCTACGTCGTGGGCCATGGTTCTGATCCCGTTTTCTGTTCTGATTATCACTGTTCCTTGGTTGTTGAGTTTGTTTATTCTGAATATTCAGCTGGACTTTTCCTGAACTTTCACCAGATTTCTTGACTGCAACATTACTCTGAATCCCCTCACTGCTAGGCCTTACATCATCCTGTTTCCTAGACTGTTTTGCATCCTCACGCCTCAAGAATTGAGCGGCTTTGGAATAGAAACGGTCCAATGATGCGGGAGGCTTCCCAGCTAACCAGTTTCCAAACTCGGAATCGGGGTCAATTTCCTTAGTTAATGCCATTAAGATCGAATTATCATTGGGGTTACTGATCTCTGCACAAGCGGCATTGAACCTTTCCAAATATCGCTTGAGTGTCTCTCCGGGAGCCTGAGTGACACTGGATAAAGTGTTAACGTCCTTAGGTCTAGCGACGTGCATACGAAACTGCTCAACAAACTTAGTAGCCAACTGGTCGAACGAAGAGATTGATCGAGGAGGCAATCGTGTAAACCACATCGTCGCGATGCCCCTAGAGAAATGGGAAAACTACGGCACTTTATTGCATCATCGGCTCTTGCAGCACTCATCGAGCATTCATATTTCAGGATATGTTGATTGGGGTCGGAATTCCCTTCGTACATGGGCAGAGTCGGCATTCTGAATCGCCGAGGGGGTTCAACGTATAAAATTTCATCCGTGAACGGAGTATGACTTCGGGAGATTCCCCAATCGTCATTTGTCAAGCCCTGACTCTCGCGAATCATTTGGCGTATCATGGCTGAAAGGTCTGGCATCGGAGCATTTTATGCACGTTGGGCCAAAGTGTGGTCGGGTTTCACATTGCGAGGTTGGATCGGGCGCTGTCGACGGTCCGTGTCTCGCCTCCTTGGCTCAACGTTTTCTGGAACGTACGGTTCAGGAGTACGCCCTTGTTGGTTATGGGTATCGATCCCTATATCAGCCGTGGTAGCAGTGGCACGGTTGTCTATGATGTTTTGTGGAACAATGCCCCTCGGGAGGAGGGCCCAGTATGAAAACTAGCAGAAGGGCCAACTCTTAACTGTCCAACGGTCAATGCTGGCTGGTGGTCAATTGCATGTGCATAATTTCCCTCTAGCCTGGGACGGGTAGATCTATGATTGTAGTCGGATGAAGCAGAACTTTCAGTGGAGGAGCGAGACGCATGATCCCTTCTGGATCTTCTACGCCCTTGGCGGTCTAGTTGATTAGCTAATTCAGTGTTAACGCGCAACTGCTCAGCTAGCTGTTGCCGACTTTGAGTTAGTTCCTGAATCAATGTCTGGAACTCTTGTCTAGTAACCGGACCTGATGGATCGGAATGCCCGGTATCATCTTGATTAGGCGGAGGTAGTTGCGTGGGATTCTGTCTATCTCGGCCTTCTTGACCAGTGGTGGTAGAAGCGGTTCTTGTGCTAACCATCTTGTGAAGTGGAATCCTTTTCCTAGATTTTTGCAAATCTGAATAGAACGGAAGGAATCTAAAATTGGAATCTGGATCTCTCTCTTAGATTATGCAATCCGGTATCGATGACAGATCCAATGAACGGGAGAAAAACTGGGTTTTTCTCAGTGAAAGCACCAAAGTGTTTGTACCAAAATTGGGCACAACACTCTTCGGAAGTTTTTGAAGAGATAATAAAAGAAGAATGTAATTTGAAAATTAGGATTATCTAACAAAAACTCCAAATAAAAGTAATGTAAATGCGAAGACAAGCGATTTATAGTGGTTCGGCGTGTTGCCTACGTCCACTGTGAAGTTTTTGCAATTTTATTGACTCTCTTTCAACGTTTACAAGTGATTACAGCAAGCAACAGCAGGTTACAACTAGAAATTCGAAATCAACAGCAAGAATATGATGTAGGATGATGGAGATCTCGATCCGGCAGAGTCTGGGCGCTTGAGAATCCAAAGATCCCTTTTCTGTAGGCTCTGGGGCTCTATTTATAGGCGTAGGAAGCTGAGATTTTGCTCAAACTCTGGGAGACTCGTTTTGGCACGTGAGTGGGCCCACGCAACCAATCTCAGGAAGTTTCGACTCGATTGGAGATCGATACGAAGCCATTTCGTATCGATCAAGATGATGTCCAATTGAGCTGAAATTTGGTAGAGACATTCTTCATCATGCATGCAAGCTCCTGTAAAAATTTCACGGCATTTGGATCGGTAGTTCTCCAGATATCGTCGATACGAAATTGAATTGCTCGGTTGCTGCTTTGTTCGAATCCATGCTTTCGCATCGATTCCTTCGAATCGATAACTGCACGTGTTTTCGTGATGATGTGGCACGCATATCTCTAGCCGATCCACCTCTTTCTACGGTTTGGCCGCGTCGCATCCATATATCTCGCCCCATTCGAAATGAAGACCGTTGTGTTAGACCGGGTCCTTTTGACTCGAACGAACCATTGGTCATGGGTTCGAACGAGAGACTTTTGATGGATTCGAAGTGAGGTCCTCCGATGGGTTCGAAGAGCAGAGGCTCGATGGATACGAACTTAGGTTATCCAATGGATACAAATAGCACTGTACAGACGGATTCGAAGTAGACACTGGCTGAATGTTACGAGGCACGTCATCTGCTGATGGATACGAATTCGATCGATGTGAACTCGATGGTTTCGAACTCTACCCACTTGATCGATACGAACTCATGAAAACAGACCGATGCGAAGCGGAGGATGGACACGAGCTAGATGGGTACGAAACCGAGGTCCACTGATGGATACGAACTGATGCTTCTATGATGGATACGAAGCAGTGGCTATTGCCTTATTTAATGGAGGCGAAGCAGGGAGACGTCAATGGATTCGAATGTGATCGAGTCGAACCGAGGTATCCCGATGGATTCGAACTCGATCGATACGAATTGAATTCCCTCAACTGATTCGAAGCCGTTGTTCCTCTGATCGATTCGAAAACTATCGATTCGAAATGAAGCTTGGGGATGGATTCGAAACCGAAGCCTCTTCTCTCAAATTGAATCGATCATAACTTGAACATACAAACTCGGATTGACTTGAAATTTGGAACGTTGGCTCTCTTGGCCTTGCTTGTCATGTCCTAACAATTGTTGCTCAATCCGGATTCGGACAAAATTCATCGATATCCATAGCAAGCCTACGTATGTTCGATATTCAGGAAAAGTGATCCATGGCTTTCAATCAGTTCCTTGGTATCTAGACCTTGCCAAAAAGCGGAATAACAGATAGTTCACGTTGATACCAAAAAGGTGTGACAGCAAAGGTATTACAACTATTATTAATATTATTATAAAGTTATTTAATTTTTGTAAAACTTAGTTAGCTTTGTTCATTTTTACAACTTAGTTATTGTCATTATTGTTATTATTATTACTACTATAAAACTTAGTTGACTTAGTTAATTTAATATTATTATTATTATTATTATTATTATTATTATTATTATTACTACAAGCAGAAACATACTTCGAGTACGCCAATAGCTTGCTTCCACAATTGTTGGGTAGTGGACCTTTGATCGACTGTACATAATCGACTCATCCAGCACGTGATAGCCTCCTTCTAGATAGGCTCTTAGATAACTCTATTCGAGAACTTGAGCTCCTTTCACTGCTTGTCTTCTTCGACAACACTAAACCCAAATCTTTCCATGTTGATCTGTAGTAACCAGTTCAAATTATCAGATGAAAATCTTCAGGTGAAAAATTAATATCGGAAAAAAGTATTCATGACTACTGGTTGTAGTAATAAGAATGAATGTAACCAATATTTACATTTGAAATTTAGTTCTTTTATGCATTACCATTAAGCGCGAATAGGATGATGATCCGGTCTTTATTTGAAGACTGAAAGTGGAAGAACAGGACGTCCTAGAATGTCGTCTTTGTTATTGCTCACTTTGTCTTCGACAGTAAGAACAAGTTGTTCTTCAAACGGTTCAGCGGCTACAAATACAAGGTCCACGTTCAATAGGGGGTTTAGACCTCGTGTTGGGCACGCCTTTGATTTCAGAACTTGGTTCCCTACCTAGAAAATAAGTCAATAACTACGATAAAATATCATAGGAAAATATGTGTTATATACATATATGTATGCATATGCACACACCTAAATATACTAATCTATCTGTTCAATCAAACTCCCAGGTCATCTGAAGAACAGAAACTTGACTCACATGTTCGTCCAGTTAAACATAGTTTTTCTACGCTAAGTATAATTCTCTACGTAAGCGTTAATTGTTGCATTATAGTATCAGAATCTATTTTAGTCAAACTGCTGCACTGTAGATGGTTTAGTGTATGTAGGTAGGAGAGGAATACACACTAGTCCATAACCTATCGTACTGATGTTGGATGAAGTTATGAACACAACACCAGTAAGGAATATCTCATATATCCTAATCATGAAACATAACACTGGAATAGAAATATAATTAGTATTCATTTCAACCAAAACTTATGAGACATAACTAGAGGTGAATCCTACAGTTTTTTTATCCATATAGTAGATTAAGAACTTATAGGGTAAGGAAATGAAATGAAGAATTGCCTATATATATATGTGTGTGTATATATATATATATATATATGTATATATATATATGTATATGTGTATATATATATATAACAGTTAGTCTACGCATATATCCATGATATATTTCTATCATATATTACTAAAAGGAGATATCAACTCATACATTTTATTTTTTTTGAATACCCAGGAGAACCCGGCGGACCGGTAAACTCCTGAAGAGGGTATAATAAAGTCGTCCGCTGATCCAAGCCTCCGTACCCCCGGGTAAATTTATATAGAATAGAGAAGCGCATGGTAGGAATCGAACCTGAATCTTTTTAGCAGAACCTAAGTCTCCTTTTCCACTGCGCCGCACCCGCGGACTATAGCAACTCATACATATATGTTATTGCATGGCAACGTAACCACTACACTGACCTGAACTTTAACAAAAGCCACAAGCACTCAGTTTTATCATTAGGCTGAACATCATGTGCCTCGATCACATTAACTCTGAGATACCAAAGCTTAGGGGACACATAGACCTTGGATCTGATGCTATAAATGCCTTTTCCTTGCACTGAAGTTGCATCTGCATGCCATGCTTCCGAAAATGCTTCATTTGCCTGAGTTTCCATTCAGACAGCAGCATTATCTCCCCTCTGACCTTCCTGTCTCCAAGCCTGTCCTCAAGTATGTACCATTGCGAAGCCAATGGGCTGTCTGGTGGAACCCTCATAGGCACTTCGTGTGGGTCGAGCCTATGTAGTCGTCCCTTGAAACTGTTTCTTTGTCTTTTACGCATACTTCTAGGGTTGATTGTATTCTGTCTTTTGAGAAGGCGAACACCTTGTTTCATAATTTTTAAGTATTTTTTAGCTAATTTCCTTAATAGGTGATAAAATATACATAAAGGAAGGTAAATTCTATATATATTAACCAATTAAAACAAATTAAAACTGTTGCAGTCGTACAAATTTATTGCAGAAATAGAGGTGGCTTTCTGCTGATCTGAAATTGTATTTGAACACTTAAAAATGTGCAAGTTCAATTTTAAAAATTGTACTCAAGCATTTTAGTTAAGGCGCAAGTTCAATTTCAGTTCCAAAGATATTTACATTTTTATTTAATAAGAAATCGAGTGAACATATGTGTGTTGTAAGTGCAAAGGTTTAGGTAGACATACAACTTTATTTCAAGTTGTTTTGTTGGTTTATCAGTGTCAAATTTATATTATAAACTTAATTAATATTCATAAACATAATTTAATGTAATAGTAATACAGCATTTATAATTGTACAAAATATTGTAAACTGTACACAATTTAAGTTGGTGAATCATCCGTTCCTTCTCCTTTACCTCTTAAAATGTCAGTAAATCCGCCTCTCATCATTCTTTCAACCTGTTATTTTAGAAACCAATGGGGATGCTATTAAAAATAAAAGATGGCATACAAGAAACACTTTTAACCAATAAAGTTGAAGTTGTGTAGGACAAGTCTTCTAAGTATTTTTGGTTTAGATAAGGGTTGAAGCATAATATTTCCAATGAGATGATCTTACCCTTTATTGAATAACGGAGTATTTTGGTTTTGATATTTTCTACCACCAGTAACTATACATGATCTATCTATCATCAGTGGCTCTAAATATCTAACAATCGGATCAGGAAAATGTTGACAAACAGTTTAGGTGCTTCCAAAAAGTAATTTTGAGTTTACACTTTAGACGGTTCCATTGGTTTTGAATTTGAGAGCTGAATAAACACAAATAATTAGCATAACTGCTCTTGAACTTACTGTAAAAAAACATGGTAACCGCGTAGGATATATAAAACTGAATGCATGCAAGTATAATTACTCGTAATACCATAGTTCAAATGAAAGCAAAAACACTTAGCTAGCACAATAAACAAAAGGCTAACTCAATATTTGGATCAACCTCAGTGCACGAACATTCTCAGTTTATTACTAATACTCTAATGCAAACAGTGACTACTATCATAAATATAAACAACCCTCTTACTTCACATCATATTTTCACATTAAAGTTATGGTTATATTTCAAGAAAACAAGGAAAATGAGATTGAAGTGGTCTGTATTACAAGGCTAACTTGTAGCATCAAGAGCACACACTGTCTCATAGAAAACATCTGTTCCTCTGTTTTGAAATCAAGAAGTTGAAGCCCCATAAATCTCCTTCCTTGCATTTCAATTGCTTGCTGAAGCTCAGCTGCTTGCATCTGCTCTTCTATCTTCCTCCTCGGCATCATTTCTTGATTGCTATTACCATACATCAATCTTGGTCCAAGTTGTTACAAATCAAATGGATCTCTTATATCATATCCATTAGGAGTATTACCACCGGAGAAATCTCCTCTTTCTGCTTGCATTTTTCTACCAAATTTAAACAAATAATAAGTTAATTTTTTCAACAAACGAGTTGAAGAATCAATAATAAAGAGTATAACAGTACTTCTCTGCAATTTTGCCTTTCTCCTTATCTCTACTACTAATAAAGAAAATTCGTTGAATTAATTTACTCGGTCTCTTTTTGAAATTTCGAAAATGCCCTTGCTTTCCGTTTACAATAATATAAACAGTCCGTGTGCGAAGCACGGACCAATTCTAGTAAGGCATAACCAGAACTCTAGTATCACAAACATAGTCAGTGAACTGAAACACTAGCGATACCTTATCTTTTGTTACTCTTAAAGATATCATATTTACTGGCAAGAAAGATTGATGTCTTTCCAAGTAAAAAAACGAAATAATCCATAGCTAATAAATCTGTTATTTTTACATCTACAAGAAACTTCATACCAAATTATGGTTATGATTTTGATCTAGGTGCTGAAGGAGACATATACAAAGCACCTAAAACAATAATCAAAGAACAATTACTTGCATTTGACCCCCTAACAGCTGCTATGACTATATATCTAATGGACAAGATGCAATGCCTAAAACCAAATGCAATGGCTGAAACCATAAGCTGTCGATATGGAAAAGCAAAACGAACAGCTTAATGATGTCATATATGATTGCAAGAAAGAACTTCTAGCTGAATATATAATCAATGAAATGTTAAGTGAAGTATAGCTATTGAACTTCATGTGAATGAAATACAGGAAGATCCTATTACAGGGAATATCAAATCAAATATGGAAGGAAATTCACATAAAAGCATGAGCAGTGTTTATCTCAGTTCAATGGATTGGGCTGGTAATAATAGTAGCTGTAGGCCAAATTTCCTTGAATTTCAGTGTGTGGATTTTGAAACTGCACTTGGTTTAAGGAGTGCATTTGGTGAAGGGGATATTCCAGTTAGTAAAAGTAACTAAGATATAACTAAATTGATTGCGAGCAATTCAATACATCAATTTACAAATTTTAATAATAACAGTTTAGTCTAAAATGAATTACATGTTGATTTGAACACTTATTCAAAAATCATTCAAGTTGAAATTGATAATGAATCGAATAGTACTTCGGCGATGGATGATGCCTTCGATGAAATTTCCAATCTAAAGACGGATCAAGCTTCTAAATCCAATTACGCTACCATATCAAAAACTTCCAGGAAAATTAGGATCGGACAAAGGAAATGGCTTTCGAATTTAAAGCTTCTCTTCAGAGGTGATATAAAACCCTGCATAAAATTGCATGGTCAATTAGTTAAAAATGAAAGGGAAAAAAGCAATGAAACCAAAGACTAATAGGGCTACTATGTCCCTGATAAAAGTAGTAATCGTCCATCATCTGATTAAATGGAGTTCTTTGCGGAACATACAGGGAATTATCCCCTCCAAAATAGCTAGAAATTTTGAATTTGATTAATAGTAATAGTTTCCTTTTTCTTTGGTCTTTTGGTAAACAAGTTAAATACTCATAGAATAGACCAGTTTAGATATATATTGAATAACAAGTTGAAATGTTCTCGTAATAGTAATGCAGATAACAAGAGTAGAATTCTAGTATTTTTTTTGGATTCCACAGTTTGGTCCAACATTACCTTGCATACTAATAAGCAATATATTAGTTGCATCTTTCACAATGCCAATGGATTAAGTATGATATGCACTATTGTTTATGCTTATAACTTTTCAGTCAAAGTACATACTTATGTTAGTACCTAACCACACAAACTAATTTCTTTAATCTATCTTGGATCATACTTAGCGACTTCAATACAATTCTATCTAGTCAAGAAAGGATCAACCAAGGCATACATACTACTTTGGGTGATACTGATTTCATAAACCATATAAAAACAACAAATTTAATTAAACAAAATTTTGCAGGCAATTTTTTACTTGGAGAGGTGGAGCAATTTTTTCAATTCATGTTAAAATTGATAGAGTATTTGTTAATGACTGCTTGAATAATAAATTTTCAGAATTTGGGATTCACTTTGGAAACCGCTCTTTGAGTGACCACACTCCTATCCATGTCAAATTTAGTTATAATCACTCAGTCAATGCAAGGATTCCCTTCAAGTACAATAATTCCTGGTGTTTGAATGAGGAGTACAAGGACATAATCCAATAATCTCTAAATACTAATGTCTAAGGCAATCCCCTACTTGTGCTCATAAGAAAATTGAAAGCTACTAAACTAACCTTAAGGTCATGGTAGAAAAATATAGGAAGCAACCACAAATTATATGAATAACTTAAAAATGAATCAAATGACTTTATGTGCAGCTAGTCAACAAATCCCTTGATGAAAATATTGGTTTTCTATATGCTCAAAAAATGATCATCGATCTAACCTTATGAGGATAATTGCAATAGAAAATACTCAAAGAATGAAACTCAAGTGGCTTGCTCAAGGTGATGAGACCTCAAAAAAAATTCATAGCAAAATGTCTATTCCAAAATCAAATAATAGAGGGAAATACATTCTAGATTGTAATGGCAATCTTCAATCAACATTAGAAAACATTGCTCAAGAAGCAATCGAATACTTTTCAGACCTATTCAATGCCCATGCTCTTAAAAATCAAGATCTATCTGAAAATGCTAAAAATAATATGACCTGATCATTTCAGTTGGAAGAAATTAAGAAGCTCTATTTCAAACTGAAGATAATAGTACTCCTGGGCCAGATGGCTTGAACTCAAAGTTCTATAGACTCCATTGGGAGAAGTCAAAAATGGACCTGTAGGAAGCTATGTTGGGAATTCAAGAATCAGATAAAATTATCAAAGAAATAAATCATGCATTCAATTGCTTTTGTGCATACACTATGTATGGTACATAATCTTCAAAATAATTTTTTTTGTACCACTTTACATGATATGTGCATGCTTGCCTTTTAGGAATAAAGAATTATTTTCAGTCATCTTCAACAAGTAAACAATTCATATACATTTATTTACTGAGTATACTGCATTTTCCATATTATAGGTGATAACTTTCGTTATTGTATCATTTAGACATTGCTAAATATGAACACGACAAGAAGGATTTAATGTTAGTGTTGGTGCAAGATGCGATATGTTAATTACAAGTGCATCGAGTACAATATGCATGCCTAAAACTCCTCTCACAAAGCCCAGCCCTTCCACCTCGCATTCACCATCCTTCACAACTACCTTACCCAGACTATCAATGTTATCACCAGAACATACAACAACATTACTTAATTTAGTAGATAGCCATTGACCAATTTTGGAACTAGCAGGCAACAACGGAGTAGGGTGCGAAACCATACCTTTGCAAATTTCAGTAGCAGGAAAATCCGATAATGAAGGACAGGCTGGTTCTATGTTATCCAGAGATGAATCAAGTGCACTAAATGGGTTCAGTAAGCAAGGGAGGCGCAGTTTCAATCGGTATAACTGGAGGAGATACGACACCAGAGGTAGGGAGCAGAGGGAAATCACCAACTGAAGCAACGAAGATAAGAGGTGACAAAATGGACGAATTCGAACTAAAAGAATGCCCAGATCTCGTAAGAGATTTATCACTAGGATGACAAGTCGGAGAAATAACGTGATAGGAGGAAGGCATGAGGAAAAGAAGGTGAAGAATGGGGGAAACAAGGATTAGGGGAAGGGAAGGAGTGGAGTCAATCGGAGTTGTTTTTTTTCTTTTTGGGGCAAAAAAAAGAAAATAAGATGGCACAGCAGGCGTAAGCGTAAGTGGGAAATGAAAATATAGGCAGCCTAGAAATATCAATGAACATGTCTAAAATTCAAATGCTGCAATTACCTTGGGTTCAGTGATAGCACTTAACATTCAAACGCTGTATTTAATGCAACAAAAATCTCATTTTCTGCAGTGTTTCTATAGGAAGGTTGGATAAGCCTTTAGTGCCATCATCAAAGACCTAACTAAAGAACCGGAAAGACCTTTAACCCCTGCCTACGTGGCTTGGTTAAAGCGTCTCATAGAGGGAGGATGGAGTAAGCCTTTAATGCTTACCATTAAAGGCTTCATTAAAGCACTGAAATTCCAAAAGAAAGATCAATCAAAATCAAAAGCCAAGTAGTGCTCTCAAGTCAATCAAAATCAAGGGCCAAGTAGTACTTCCAAGTCAGTCATAATCAAGGGCCAAGTAGTGCTCCTAAGTAAATCAAAATCAAAGCCAAGTAATGCTCTCATCCATCATGATCGGAGCCAAGTGGTGCTCTCAAGTCAATCATAATCCAAGCCAAGCAGCGTTTCAAATCAAATTAAGTTTTTTTAATGGAAGGTCCATCAAATATGGGTTATTATGTCTCCCAACAAATGTAATTCTTAACCAAACAAGAGATATTGGCCTTCTTCTACAATTTCTAGATATAAATTTTTGGTTTTCTACTATTATTGCTAGATTTAAAATTTCGGTCTTCTATTATTATTGCTAGATATTGATTTCTGTTCTTTGCCAAATATGGATTACTTCTCTTCTTTTAGATATAGAATTCTGGTTTACTATTCTCGATTTTAAGTTTGGGCATCTAGTCTTTTTTAAATTCTAGATTAAGTTTCAGGGCTTCTTTAAATCAGTTTTTAGCTCAAAAATTGATGGGTATCTCCATTACTAAAGCAAATTACCGGATGTTTAAATCAAGCTCAATCATTAAATTTCTTGATTTTTAAAGCTGGCAAAAAGTTAACCTACAAGTTGGAAAGTTCAACTATGGAAAATTAAAAGCGATTTCAGATCATAACTGGAATTCAATTCACGATTATATACCTTGTATTTGTGGTGACTTTCATTCAATTGTAAATTTATTTATAGTCTAACACATTACGTACAAAGTGGTAGGTACAAAAGTCAAATGGAAAAAGAAGCTAGCAAATTATCACTAAAGCCCAAGATTTTATGTAGTTTCTACTAAATCTTGGGCAATTATGGGATTAACAACATGGAGAACAACAGTATCCAGGAGTTCTTTGAATTTCTTTTCCTCTCTTGAACCATATCTGCATCGCCATAGAAGTAATCCGGACATTCAGAGCACGTTGGAGAATCTAATTGGCTCTTCGTAAAGTTTTGAATGTGTTGTTCAGCTCTTTGATCTTTTGTTTGAAAGTATATCTCTCACGCTCAATCTTTTGAACTTTGCTCGTATTCGCTTATACGTTGAAAAACTTTCTCATCCCATTTCTTACCAAAATACCACATGACCTCGAATTTGACATTTTTTCTCCATGACGAGATTATTTCATTGCTTAAAACCGTAGGAAGATTTAGCAAAGTAGGGAATTCTTGGTTCGCCAAAGAACCAGATCTAGTAATTATTCCGGGAGTAGGCGTAGGAGACTGATACTCGCAATACGCTCTAGTGATAGATAGTGAACTTGACTCTTTATTAAGTCAACTTCAAGATCGTTTATTCTCTGATGTAATTTGGCTATTACTATGTCAACTTCGAATGAAGGATTGGGCTCGCGGATTGAGTTAGTTCTCTATTTTAATGCCTGAAACTCTTCCTCCCTTTCTTTAAGCTGTTCCTCAATACGATCAGTCATTTCCTTATAATCTTAAACGTCGATTTCAATACAAAGTAATTTCTATGCCACTCTTGCGCTACAGGATTATCCAGGGATCATAGAGTCAAGTCATCTTGAGATGATCATTTTTCTTCCATGTAAGCGAGCAGCCTGTTCTTAATCTAAATGATTCGTGAAGCATTTAGAGAGTCAGATGTACGCATTAACCGAGTTTCCTATTAAGAATAAATAAAACAAGAATTAATAGATGAAAAACTAATTTTTCCATTTATAACAACCATGGTAACAAACAAGAATACAAAAGGTGGAGGATACACTATAATTCTAGTTCTAAACATTCAACTGATATTTAAAGTCTTGAAACAGCGGTTTTAACTTTTTCAAATGCTCTGCCCAATAAAGTGAGGGTAGAACTGAAGGGCATTTTATTTTCTTCTAGGGTATAAATAGGAAGAAACCGATGATAATCCCATTACCCAACTGGATGGCTTTCACGACCAAATATTAATTCTGTGTGGTAGGATCGGATTTCGCTAAGTAATTTCTCCTTCTCATCACCTAGAAAGTCAAAGAAAAAATAAGGAAATCGCATGTAAACTTCTTGTAATTCTCCGAGGAAATAGTGTCTTGCCAATTGTGATGATTTGAAAATCGAGGATTCTTCCTAAATCCTTCCTCAACTTAAAAGATTTACTCAAGAGATCCCTAGGGACTGGACTGTACGAGAAGTCTTTGATATGTACAACATCAAATTAAGGATAAGAAAACTAAAATGGTGAAATCCATAAGTAAAGCAAGTAACATATCATTATTGTACAATTACCCAGGTTCATACAAAATCGATTTCGTAAAGATAAATCTCTTCCTATTATACTTAAGTTTTCGAGGGGAAAAGAGCGAGAAGAAAGAGGAATAAGAGTAACTCTAGGAATATTCCAACATGCTCCAAGATGAGGATCTGACCCGTACTCATCTAAATATCTGCATTGAAAGCGTCTGAGCATCTGCATTGAAAGCGTCTGAGAAAACCTTCGTAATTGTCACCAAAGTACGAGAAGTCGATGAATTTACCCCTATAATAAGCTTTATACAGAAACTCCATTAGGGCATTCTTGTCATCAATTAGCATCCAGAAGAGGGTTATCAGTTTGGAATTTTCTTTCATAAGTTTTTCTCGGTGATGACGAACTTTTCTCATTTGTGGAGCAACTTCTTTTTCTTTAAAATAACTAAATCTTGATGTGCTCCTAGCAAGCTTCTCATATTTTTCAGATAACTTATCATAATCTTTTGTTTGTTTATCTAGTTCCTCATTCAGGCGATCTATATCCGATTGTTTCTCCTCGATCATGATGTCATAAAGATATTTTGATTTTCTCCTTAACTAAAGTAGCTAATGGAAGTTAACTGATAGTTGAAAAGCATTTTCATAACGAAATCCATACCTAAGAGAGCGGAACTGTGGACGATGAGATTTTTTCTTTATCTTTGGTTTTCGGCCTTGAGAAGTGTTGTCCTCCTTATGAGAACTTGACCTTGAAGGATCGATAATTTCAGCAGCCTCCATACCTTGAGTAGTCAGGTCTGGGTCAACATATGATGCTCGTCATCTAATGGCCCTAAGAGGCCTTTTCCATTGCCTCCACCATTATTGTCATCATCTTCATCATCGGGACCATCATCTAAATTATCATCTCCCTCCTTGTTTAATTCATCATCCTTTTCTTCCTCGTCCGATCTGATTTCCTCATCAGTTGGAGGATTGTTAAATGTTAATAACTTAACAACATCAACCTCATCTTTTTTTTCAGGTGCTTGAGATCCCTGTAGCATCTCTTCAAACTTGCTTATAAACTTTTCTTTCCATTCTAAAGGGAGAGAAGGGAAGCCAAAGTCCAAACACTTATGAGCATTATCAATATAAGCGATAAAGAGTTCTTTCTCATGGGATCTCTCAATAATGGTATCAAGAGGCATGCCAAGGGAACGGGACATCTTTTGTTTTGCATCTTTAATCGTTTTGATTGACTTATCCAAAGAACCTTCTTCCTTTTTAGCTTTTTCTCGAGGGATGCATTTTTTGCCAAAAGCATAGCTTCTTTCATTTTAGCATCCTTAAGTGCTAGCTCCAAAGCCATTATCCTATCATCGAAGATTTTTCTACACCCCTCTCTTCGAGGAGTAGAGTTTTTGTTTCCTTCAAAGAAGTAGCCAACAAAGGATTGGAAATGAGAATGCTCTGCTTCAACTGCTTGTTGAGTCTCATTTCCGATAGAATCAAGATTATAGGACTTAAGATTTGTGTCAGCACCGATTAAGTCTATCCCTTTAATAATAGTAGAAGCTTGTACATCCCCAATTTTAGGTTTCTTGCTAAGGGTAGGAGCAATGGTAGAACTATCATTTAGCTTCCTTTTAGCAAAAGTGATTGAAGTAGAAACAACATCTTTGAGAGATTGAGGTTTAAAAGCTTGAACTGAAGCAGACGTGACATCTTTCTCTAACTTATCTTTGGAAGTGTCATCTTTCTCCAACTTGTCTTTAGAAGTGTCAGCAGTGACTCCCTTTTCGATAGGGGCAACAATCAAGCAAACGAATCTGAGTCAAAGGAATGAATTTATAAGATGATGTTATAATAAATTTTGAGTAATTACAATGATATATTACCAGGTACCACGGACTAAACAGGGTAATTAGATAAAAGAAGGTTGGGTTTGCCCATTACCGATGAAACCTTTCCCTTAGAGTTGCATTTAACCACTGGAGGTTCTCCCTAGACTTTGTATCCATCCAAAATAATAGTGTTGATGGAGTTTAGTTGGGATTAACAGAATAAGCCCGTTCCCCATTGATGCTGCTGCATTGGTCAGCGACAACACAAGTTTTTAGTCCTTCAAACTTTGCTTCTTAGGGGCAGGATATTAGGAACACCATTTAGAAAGTAACCAACATGGATAAATTAGAAAAAGAAAGCTCACCATTGGTAGAAAATGTTCCCCTAAGGCCGGAAAAACACTTAACAAAGAAAAATTGTGTCTCCCATACTTTTGCCTTATTGAGAGTCTTAGAAATTAAGTCTTTTGGATGAGGATGGATTTGATTCATTTGATAACCTAGTTAATCACTAATTTTAGTAGGGCCAGCTATATGATGATGAATCCCAGGACTAAGAGTGGAAAGACCAGCTTCTCAAGCCAAGACTTCTAGGCAGGTTACGTATGTGAAAGAATTTGGTAAGAACTGGATTGGTGCAATATCTAAATACTTTAGGTACCTCAAAAGAAATCCAGGAAAAGGAAGATATCTGATATGCTAGATTTGTATAGCAAAGAAGGCAAAATATCCCTCTGATGGGTTATAGATGTTGTCTAAGGATCCTATAGGGATAGATTCGACCCCAGTGATGCTAAATTGACTAAGGCTAGAATCCACCTTAGCCTGGGAAGTGATATACGATGGTTTGGAAATCATATCTCCCTTCTTACTATCTGTGGGCGAAGGTTTGGTCTCTTTAACAGCTCTCTAAGAGGACTTCTTTCCTGACTGTTGGCCTTGCATTATCCTGCTTGGTGATATTATTCCACACTTAAGAAATAATCATAATCATATTGTCTGAAATATTTGGTACATGTAAGATAAAAGTTTAATTTTCTAAATAATCCATTCACCCTTGACGTAACAAACTATATGACAATATGTAGGTAGTAATTCTTAAACGTCATACAGAGGAAATATTAAGGAACTTAAATCTCCATTTCGATAGGTGAACTTCATGAAAGAAGGTTATATAGGAATTAAATGAGGATAGATATATGGCATCAATGAGCTTACTTTGGTAGTTTGTAAACTTAAACTATAAATTATCGACAAGTCCCATAACTATAATTAACAATGAGATAATAAGGATATCGACATTAACAATTAGTGATGACGTGAAATAGAAACATGATTGTTGGATAAATAATTTATAATATGTTAAGAGTAAAGGTACAATGTTAATGTTGTATAAGATTCTATTTGCAATATGAAGAGTGATTGAGAAAAAAATAAAGGAAAGAAATATGGTCGTTGTCGTTAAACTGCGTTTTTTAGACAATATCGAAGACGAGAGTGACTTCATGATTGGCATCGAAGTTATTAACATTGCACCTAATCACATTACCGACGATCTCTCGGCTCCAAATTAAGGGTCCCCATACTTCGACTTAGTCGACAAGGTGTGTGAGGGCTTCAACACTGTTAGCTTTAATTGACCCACAAATAATATTACTAAAATTAGTGGTGCACATGGCTTCGAATGAGTCACTTCGTTTTTATTACCTGCAATATGAAGACTTTTAACTAGTGAGAAAACATAATGACATAAGGCTTTATTAAATATAACAGGTATAATATCATTGAGAATGGTTAATGTTGTTTTGATGGAAACTGATGTTAGATTCCTTTGTCGTTAACACATCATCTGTAATACAAAAGCTTCATACTAAAAACATTTGCTAGTTAACTAATAAGATGGTAAGGGATATTAACTTCAACCATCTTAGTAAAGCTATGAGTGTCGTCGAGGTTGTTTAATAACGATTTGCGGATCAAATAAGTTATCATTTCCACTGACTGACCTACAACGTGTCTGATGACATCCTGCAACGAATTAGGAATATAAAAAAAGCTGTTATTAGTCTAACTCAAATTCACTATTAGCTGAGATTGATGAATATCAAAGCTTCAAAATCTAATCCAAACTTTAACCCGAGGTCAATAAGATTCAAATCGAACCTATAAAAACAGTAAAATATCCAAATTTCTAAATCGTTATTCCTAAGTAACCTGTCAGACTAAAATCAATAAAATGATACTATATATTAAACATTAATGGAACTACCAATCAGAATTTGATGAAAAAAATTAAGAATAGACTCGGATGATTGAATCCAATCACCGATTTGGTAATATAAAATTTTAGATTAAAACCTAATTATTACTTCAATATGAAAATCATGAAAATAAATTTGTAATTTGAGTAGGCGAGATCATGCCTTAGTTAAGAAAATTGTTATCAAAGAGCTAAGATTTGCAAGTGAATTTGAAAGCTTGATTCTTGTTTGAGTTTTCTTTCTGAATTATAAGTAAAAGAAAAAAGGTAATAAGCCCTTGTATTCATAGAAGGAGCAGGCGTACGAGAGCCAGCCAATTAGTGTCAAATGAGCGATTAAGATTAGCGTTGGAATTCCAAAGGCGAGAAAGGACGTCGTTGATGCTATTGGCTAGGAAAACCAAAGACACCTCTACGGTAGGGGGCAAATGTTACTGCTATAATTGTTGACAAGGGACTTCGACATAGATGAAGTCAAAGACTGACAATGTGGTGTAAACACATCAGCATAATGATAGAACAACATCGAAGAAGTAGGATGCATCACTTCATCATTAAAGAGTATAAAGATGCCTTCGAACTTGTATGAAGAGAGATATGGGTATGACATCGTCACTCACAATAAACACCGCTCTCCAATCATGTCAACTGCAATGAATACCATCGAAGACATATAACCAGCAAAGCATCTGTGGATCAGAGTCGAAGAGATATGATACTGTGTTTTCATCAAATGTTAGTATACAAATGATGTCATAAGGAAGCGAAGAGGCAGGACACAATCCACTTCATAAGCTATTAATGAATATTGAAGTAACCTATGACACATCTCATTGATGCAATGTGGCACTATTCAGCAATGATCTTCGCAGCAAACTTGTCGCCAATCATGAAGACCATCAACTTCATATACTATGCACATCACCACTTTGCAACTCATCGGTATCATTGGCCATCAACTAGGAAGAATGAATGCTGCATTTCACAAGTACCTCGAAAATGTTGCTCTTTGACGATGTCAAAAGGGTACAAAGTTATGCCGTACATCGATAGAGATCATGCTGCATGTTCTCTTTATATAGCATACCGAAAGCGCTGTACATTTATATAACGCGATGTTGATGGTGGGTTCGCGAAGTCATCAATACTACCTGTATCATCATCCATCTTCAATGGACGTCGAACATTACGGCGAAAGTCGCGGATGCCATAAAATGCTACATTCACTAAAGGAGAAAAATGGAAACCTGGAACATAGCAATTTCGATGTTGTCAAAGTCCTTGCTACCAACACTCAATGATGCTAGCGCTGGATCTTGTCGAAGTCCCACCTCCTAACCTCTATAAATACAACTCCATAGGTACAATTTGGGGGACAGATTTTCATTTTCTCTCCCTCTTTTCTTAAATCAAAGTCTTGTAACCCTAAATTGATTTAGGGATATCTAGAGCTTATTGTACCGTTTGACTTTGTACACATAAGGATTTGGAAATCAAGCACACGCATGACATAGCATATTTGATTTAATTCAAACTGGTTATTTGTGATTTGAGTGATATTGAACTTCAAATTGATCTTTGCATAGCATACTAAACTTTGAACTGGTTTTTGCATACTATATCGATCTTTAAATTGCTTGTATGACTCCGACCATGTCAACAACGCCAAGAAGTGCTATGGATATCCTCTTCGAATTAATGTCTTCGACAGACTTCTTCAAGGCCTCTCATTAATTAGCCTTATTTCCTAGTCACATTTGGGGTTAGCGAATTTATTACATAATTTAATGGGTACTTCATAAATAGATAAATAGGTAAATTTCCATAAGTTTTATCCATACCTTCGCCTTCAACATCGTCATCTTTCCTAACCTGTGTTGTAATGAGGAGGGAATCAGAACAACATATGTTTAGTGAATAAAGATCTCGAGCCTTACTATGTTAGTGTTTACATAGTATAATTAAATAGGAATATGTCTTACGTTTCTACCTACAACATAAGTCTTTTGTAAGCACAAAGGTTTTTCTTATTTTTTAAGTAAAATGAGCGATCCCCCTTATAGAGGAGAGCATTCGTGAAATTTTATTCCGTACTTAAAAAAGGATCTACCAATAAGCCTGGTAGGTAGTTCTTCACCATAAACCCATACAAATAAAAATAAAATAAAAAACTCCCCTAAGAAAAACCTAGGAAAGAACTAAAATGAATAAAATGTGTATATATATATATGTGAATATATAAATATATATTTGTGTGTATATGTACATGTACGTGTATATGTATAAAGGAATAAAGCAACATGTCCCGTCTGCAATAATGGTAGCGAGGCCGTCTGCAATAATGGTAGTGAGGCCTTAATGGGTAAGAGACCTTATCAAAAGACATGAGCAGAGCTGTAGAGGCTTTGGTGTTAAACACCGAGGGAGCCGGTCCATACTACCCAGTTCTATGGCTAAAACCGAAAAAAGTCAACAAACAATGTGGGGCTTAAACATATATGTATATAAGTCGCATATATATATATATATATATATATATATATATATATATATGCAAGGGGAGAAGAAGAAACGTGTATGAAATTGAAGGTAAGATTTCGATCGCAAGATAACAGAAGTTAAAGTTGATAGAGGGCAATAACTTCAACACATGTGTTAGATACCTAATAAAAATAGGGGAGTAGATAGATAGTGGACGTTGTAATCAGCCAAGCAGATAGTTATAACATTATTATTTCTGCTATTAACTCTAATTCCCTCACGAATGGCCTCAATATGGGATTTTACCTTTTTAAGGAAGTCCTTAAAGCCTTTTACATTAGCTAATTTATAGGAATTGTTCGAAATCAAACTAAGACAAAATAAAGTGGTTGTATATGTCAAGTTGTCCATAGTTAAGGTATTAACATTGTTGAAAAAACTTTGATTTCTGTTGATCCAAACATACTACGCAACAGCAGTGAAGATAGTGTATAATAAGAATCATTGTTTGGGGTTAAAATGAAGTCTTAACATTGACCAATAAGACTCACAATCAAGAGTGTTGAAAGTGATATTGAAATTGAAAATTATAAGAACTTGTAAAATTTATACTTAGTGAATTGACAGTCATAGTAAAGGTGTGTGATTGTTTCTAGGATAGAAACTACATTTTTTTTATTCTATATGCACATTTTTCCTTTTTAAAAGTTCGACAGTATTAAGTTTTCCATGTAATATTAGCCACATGTGTAATTTAATTTAGGAGGTTTATTTGCTTTCCACATAAGTTTAAAAATGTTAGATTTAACTCTCGAGAAATTTAGAAATTTGTAGAACGAATTGGATGTAAAGTTGTCAGATTTGTCACAACATCAAATTTTGATATCGTTATTATTGACTATATTGTATAACTGTAATTTGGCACATAAAAGAGTAAACTAGTAGAAAGTATTTCCTTCTAGTGATAGATTAAAGCTGAATTTCTAAGGAAACTTCAAGTTGGGTCTATAGACATCTAAAATTAACATGTTTTTAAAGTTGCAAATGTCGTAGAGGTCATAAAATTCTAATTTAAGCCGAGGTCCAAGAATTATGCCAAAAGGCTGTGTTATTCCTCAAGTGAACAATGTTACTGATACCTTGTTTAAATATGTTCAAGTCTTTTAAAACTGATTTTCAATAGTGGGACAAATTATTATGGTTACTAGACGTTAATTGATGTAAGTTATGGGAGCCACCAACGAATTGATCAGAAATCAATTCTTTCCAGATTAGGTTGTCGTTAGTAGCATCATACTTCCATTACCATTTCCCTAAAAGAGAAACGTTGAGGTTATGAAAATTGATTATTCCTAACCCTCCCTTCTCTTTACATTTACAAACCGAATGCCAATTAACTAGACATCGTAAACTACTACTGGGATTGCCTCGATCCATAGAAAATCTCTCCTAATCTTATTAATTTTTTCGATTACCCATTAAAGCGACATCCAATAAATGGTAAATGTTGATAAAACAGAATTGATTAGAACAACCCTACACACCCTCGAAAGGAATTTACCATTCCATCTACTATGCCTTTTATTAGTTTAATTGATGATGATTAACCAATCATCATGTCTAAGTTTTGTTGGTCTTAGTATAAACCCTAAGTAGTCTATGGGAATATTCATGGTTTTACAATTTAATGTATTGGCCACTTGACTTTTTATGTTGCCTACATCATTTAATAGTAAAATGGAACTTTTATAAAAATTTATTTTAGGCTCGATAGAAGCTCAAAGCTATACAAAATAAACTTAAGCGAAATAATATAACATGGAAAATGCAAGGAAAAGAGTATGGTGTTGTCTGCATACTGAAGGATGGAGAGACCATCACTCGTGACCACATTTCCAAACCATTCTAAAATCCCAATACTAGTAGCTAGCTTGATGATTCTAGCAAAAACGTCGGTCGCTTAGTTGAATAGAAGAGGTGATAAAGGATCTCCTTGCCTCAGTCCATATTTTGATTGGATTTTACTACAGGCCAAAGGGTTTTCCCAAACTTAAATAAAAGAATTTTCAAATATAAGCCCATAGCTAACTTGTTATCGACCCAATAACCCATATTTATCATCCATAACGTCATATCAATGTAAGAGATTGTACTAAAGTCACTTAATACCTTTTAATGGAAATTACACAAACTTTGACCATTTAATGCCTTATTTAAGGAAGGTCCACATCATTTAATACTTTTAATCCCAACATAGACTCCTCACTAGTAATTATTTAGCTGACATTACATGGAATCTCTCTAACCACTTAATACTTCCTATTGAAGCGGTCCCTTCCCGAGATATCCTCTACCGTGCCTAACCTATTACCCAGACCATTTACTACTTCCTACATAGAGAAAAGGTAGGTCCTCATGCAACCACTTTATACCTTCAATCTGTGAAGCAGGTCCTTCGTATTATGACCCATACCTCACTGTGATGTCTCACATTAGCCCGACTATTTGTAGATACTGATAGCCAGATTAGCTGGGCAGATTTACTTAACAAAATTTGGACTAACCTTGCATCATCATAGTTACTTATTATAAGTGATGTCTTGCATCAGCCCCCAAGTCACACTGTTGATAGCCATATTAACTGGACAGACTTTTGTGTGCTTTTCACTGACCTCGCATCTCTAAAACTTAGTCATAATTTATATCACACTTCACATATATTATCACATATCTCACCATTTTCATAATCAAGGCCTTATAAGAAATCTTTCTTATTTCTCCTTTAACATTAATTACCTTCCTAAGGGAGGATTTAATAGAATTAATAATCTATTTAACTACGCAATTAAATGTTATAATTATATGCTAATTACACTAAATACGTGCCTAGTAATTTGTAAGCATGTCGAATATATGTCCTAAACTAGCATTTAAATGTCAACTCTTTAAACAGTTATACAAATCTCATACCATATTATCAGCAATACCAAAATTCCAATATTCATATCCAAAAATTCAAACCAATACCATTAAAATTTAAACTCAACTTATTACATCAAAATAATATACTGACAATAAAAACATACAATTCTAGTTTTTACGCTTTATTTAACTCTTTTTTCAGACAAAAATAGACAAAGAAATTTCTATTTAATTTATGGGAATAAGCGGTGCAAGTTGTGAATAAATTTGTACCATCACACTATTCCATAATTAGAATTCTTCAATCAAATTCAAAGAAAGAAGAATAAGGAGTGGTATAAAAGGTAAAATTATCAAAACTGCAAATCTACATAATTCCCATTATTTTGACATGAACAACTAAGATTTCAACCTATAATTGACATTTCGTATTGAATGAATTTTGGGAGTTTGTAATATGATATTTTCACAAACCAAAACCCTCTAATGAATATTCAAATACAAACCGTACTAATCAACTACTAAAGTAGAAATGCTACGATTTCCACCCATAGTATAGCCATAGTTTTGCCTCATTTGGATTTGACATGCCTTTGACAATCTCTATCAGATCTCTTCTTTTAGATATATACAATAAGGGATTTGTATATACAAATTAGATTCAGAAAATTAAAGAAGAATAGGTTGGGAAAATAAGTAGAAAATATATATATAGGATTTCTTACCTGAAACCCTAATAGAGTTTTCTAAATCTTTAAGAGAAGAACTGACAGAGCTTCGCTAATTTATCACAATATTTTGTGAATAAAGCGAGGAGTCTAGGATCTTACTTATAGTGATGAGAAAGGAGTAGAACCATCGGATTTAAATAATTAAATCCAAAACATTCAAAATGCCAAACCCTAGCCTCCGCCATTAATAAGAAGTCGACCGTCCCTCTACCACCGATCGACCGCTCGAGGTTGACCAGTCAACTTAAGGGGTCACCGACTTATTTATTTAAGGAACATTAATTTACAGTCGTTGTTTAATTTATTATATTCCTTAATTAATTTTTAACGTTAACATTTGTTTTAACGTTTACTTAACCCCTACGTCTAATTACTGTTAATTTTCAAAATTAATAATTATTTAATTATTTGAATTTGAATTCTATTTAAATTATTTTAAATCCAAAAACTTCAAATGACCATAACTATCCCGTTTGAGCTCCATTTTCAACATATTATATATGTGAATTGATTAGAATTTCGCCTTGAACGCAACGACGTAACTTTCATGGTCAAATTCCAACTTTTACAAATTTTTTGTTTTTATCCCTATCTTATTTAATTTAATTTATTCAACTTATTTATTTATGGTTGATTTTACAGGGTGTTGCATTTTTTCCATTTAAAAGGATTTCATCCTCGAAATCTTTCCAAGCGGCGAACAACGTAACGTGCAATAAACATCCATATTATACAATCAAGTTATCTACACAACCATATACTCAACCAATAGTGCAATGTGATTTTGTGTGCAGATATACTATAGCTGAGCTCAATCCTAACGTGAGTATATGATCATGGCATATAAGTATGTACGCAAACACCATAAACATGCAAAAAAGTGTTCTACATAAGTGCAAAAGTGATAGTAAAGGTGTAGCGAACATCTCTTACCATCCAATCTAGCAACCGCAATGCAACTAAAACCTAATTTTGGAGAGGAAAGTTTGTCAGTGAAAATCTTAGCGTGACAAGTCCTCATGCTTTCCATTGGAATTTTCCTCCGATATACTTGAACCAGTTTAATTTCTTTGTTGTGTACATTCGAGTACCACATGGAAATCTTAAAGGTGCGTAGGTTGGCTCACTGCAAATTGCTTCCAATGTGTCTTGCAGCAGAAGCTTCTAGATGGTTTAGGAAATACTAATATAACGACCTGCCCTTTCGAACCCCAGAAGTCGACACTAATACATCCAGGTATTCACGTGCCGTATAACAAAGTGCTGAAAAGACAGATTGTTAGGGGAAAGAAAGGAGATAGAAGATAAGAAGAAGCGAAACAATCACAAAATCTCACAATGCAACGGAATAATATATATTAATCAGCATAATACTTACAAAGTCTTTTCCAATATAGTACATCAGAGTCGTACTAATACAAATCTACCCTTGGATGGTTATAATAGTCTGTCCCTACTAACCGATACAAGATTATATATATAATATAGTGGAAATAAGATAATAACAAGCTATTGATGAAGCTTCTTGCTCCAAGCTCCTCCAAAATGCATCAGTGGGAAAAGCTGAACTATTTGGCTGCCCATAAAAATTTGAGCACCCAAGAATTATAGGAAAAGAAAATAAAACTCTGTAAAACATGGGTTTGGTGTGAGTAAACTCAAACAACTAAACTATTATGTATAAAACCCTTTTAAAATTAAAGGTATCCCGTAAGACCGCACTGCGCATAAACACAGATGGGTTTTTCCTAACGATAAACAAAACACTTTTTATAGAAAATCGAGTGATATTATGATAATTTCTAAAGGTTCAAAGTAAATATATAAAATGGCAGAAATGCTTGCATCTCACATTCCAACATATTTGGGCACAACTTAAAACGTACGACACTTATTGGAGAATGAATTCCATACAATGACTGGGCTACTGAGGTACTGCCCGCCATAGTGCATCTCTAGATAAACACATCAAGAACCTTACCTGGATTCCCTGTCAACACAGGACAGACCTACCCCTTGCTGGATAGTACCGAATAAATCAACACCATAGTTGTGATCAGCAACCGTACCGAAGCATACAAAAATGGATCAAACATCGATCCTAGATTTGGGGATGACATACCCTAATGGGTGCGACACACATGCCCATGCTGCATCTCCCATGTTTTAGTCATTCCCAATTGATAAGGCCCGAGGCTACGTCTTTACCTTTTAGAATAGCAATCCCACTTGGAATACTAAAACTACCTTCCAAAGAGTAATGTAGTGCCAGCATTCATCCATACGAGTTGTCCAGAATAAGGAAAAACTGAAGGCACTACTTTTACTACATCCATTTTGGAATAATCCTTAAGATTAATAGCAACAACCATTGCACTTCAATGGATCTATCTTTGATTCCATACTCTTCAAATGTCTTCATTTTGAAATGCTTGAGTTGGATTGAAGTTGTTCTCGGATAAGAAATCTGATCCCGGTCTCTTCGAAACAACTTTCGATAATTTTCGGTAAACTCACCCCAGTTCTTTAGAAAATAAGCAGATAAAAGATAAAAGCAGAGTTCACCTCCTAACCGTTTGTGGATGGATTTTTTTATCATCTATCCTAGAAGAATGAAATGATATTTATATGCAAAGTACAACATCATTGGGGATGACTGTGCCATATAACTCACGTGTTTCTTCTAGATATTTCCAAAGTTATATTTTGGGTCCTCATGTGATAGTCGGTTATTTAATTATCAAATAAACAATCATCCAATGTTGATTTGATTCCATATGGGATCCACTAAGCCTTTGTTAATTGATCTTTCATTAATTAAAATCACTTTAGACATTCGATCAAATAATCTTTTATAAAACACTATTTCCAAAACTCCTTACATCTATTTTATACTTGAAAACATTTATATACTTATCTCAATGATATAAGTATATTACCAAACTTTATAAGAGATTTCCTCTCTTCACATTCGATATTAAATGACCAAACAAATTGCATTAAAAAAACATTTCTTCCTATAAAACCAACTCACTTATCCTACACAAAATTTTTCCTTTCTTAAAATTTCACTTCATAGTTAAAAATACCTTTATAATATATAAAATCATTTATAAATCATTTTTCAATTTTTAAAATGCTTTTAATAAACCTTTTTTGAAGAAAAATCCTTTACAAACATCTTTCGAAAATCACTTTGAATAGACCTTTTTATTTTGTAAAGCCCATTTTATAAACAAGTTATTATTTATAAATACCTTTATTAGACAATTGTATAACTTGAAAATCAATTATAAACTTTAAAACCCAAAATTAATTAAAGGATCAAAGTTAATTCAAAATCATAATTTATAAATTCAAAAGGAGGCTTAACAATCCCAATAGTACCATTTAAAGTTACCATTTAATTTTAATCTCACTTTTAAGTCATTCAACAATTTATTTACATAAGTCAACATATATGTAAATACACTTCATATCCAAATCAGGAAAAATATGTCGATATAAACTAACTGGCATATATGTGTCCAAATAACACAATAGCAGGAATGTGATTTATCCTACCAAATAGATGTCTGACAATCAAACAATTAATTTATAGTAGAATGAGGATTTATTCCGCTAATACATATGTCCGTACAATCAAACAACCAATCTATAGCAGAATGAGGATTTAGTCTGCTAACCTATGTCCTCAGCAATCAACTCACTTACATTATAGCAGAACACGGATTTATTCGGCTATTGGATTTCCACACAATGAACAATTTACATAACTCATTTATAGAAGTTGGCTACTCATTGGTATTGACACTTGAATTCCTTATGTTCAACACTATCCTTTGTAATAGAAAGTTTCCTTTTAAACAAATTGATTCTTGGAAAAACAAAGCGATTTTAAACTTGAACCTCTTTAAAAATAATAATTACAAATTAAACCCTTTATTAAATCATAATTAATCTTAATTAAATCTCTATTAAATTTGAAATAAATTTAATTATAAATTAATAAATGACTACACCTTTAATAAATAATTTATTTATAAATTAAACCCTTAATTGATCCTTTATTAATTATCAAATAATCATTAAAAACCTTTATTAATATAACCATTAATTAATATCAATCAATTAATTATTTTTTAATTAAAACTTAAATAATTAATCTTTTTAATAAATAACTATTTAGAAATTAAAACCTTAATAATTTATAATTAAAAATAATTTAACACTTGATTAAATAAATAAATAAACCTATAATTAATTAATAATTTATTAAAATTAATATTATTTTTAGAAGATAATTAATTAGAAACTAAACCTCATTAATTAAAGTTAATAAACCTTCTTTAATACTTAATTAATTATTAATTATTAATTATCAATACTTAATTATCAATAATTAATTATTACAAAATTAATTAACTTTATCAAACATTATTATTAAGTTTTATAAAATATTTACAAAACACTTTTAAGTTTGAAAACCAATTTTTCCAAAAATCAGAATTTTAAAGCGAAACTGCATTCATGACGACTATTGATATGGGCGCCATAACTTCAAAATATTTCCTTACTTTCTTCTTTGAAAACCTTACGCTTGAAAATTTTCGAACCTTTCATACCCCAACATAAGTATTTTTAAAATAACAAAGTTCCTTACTTTAAAAAAAATAGCTCGTATTTTCACAAAAGAATTCTCCGTTAATAACCTAAAAAAATGCTAACATTCCTTAGCAAATAAACATATAAACATATTAATAACAACATTTACATACTCCTAACCCTAACATAATCAAAATCTTACTTTTACATGCATAGTTAACCTTTAACCTTCAAATCACAAATCTAACTTACTAATTTCAAGTAAATATCCACATAACCAATCAACCAACACAATAGCTCATCAACTCAACCAATATATCACCATATAATAAGAAATGAACAAAGATAACATCTTTCCAAAAAGAGATAAAAAGTTTATTCGCTAAAACTTTTTAGAACTTGAAATGCCATAGACTTGCAAAGCTTGAAAAACTATAAAATCAACTCGAAAATGGGTCATCTTCTCCTCGATTTTTGGCCATGTTACTCTTAGAATTTTAAAAAGTGATCAAAAGAAAAGTTCTTGAAAACTATTTTCTCTATCACTTCAAAAAATGAGTCACTTAATTTGGATTTGTTTTGAGGGAGATAAGTCAAAAGAAGGAGTGATATTTTCGTCCATGATAACATGGATCCGAAACGAGTCGGAAAAATGTCTTTTTGACCCAAAAATATTCGAAATTTGTAAAAGTGATTCAAATAAAGTTGTAACCACTGGAATTATGTATGGTTTGAAAAAATGAAAATCTTAATTCGAAGTATTGTAGAGGAAGTTATGTCCAAATGAAGTGGGAGGAAAATGGAGAAGTTTTTAAAATGAAAAGGAGAGATTGAACAAGTTTGAAATCATTTTAAACAAATAAAAACTTGGGCTTAAACTTTAGAATTTTTAAAGAGAGGCAATTAGCAAGTTTCTAAAACTTAGAAGGAAGATGAGAATGCTTTGGAATAAATAAAAAAATCAAAATGAAATGGATAAGGAAATTGAAAAAAATGTTTTATATAAAATGTAATGGTGAATTTATTAAACTACCCTTTCCATTGCCCTCCATTCTCCCTTTGCCACCTCACAACCTCGTCCCTCCTCCCTTTGCTCATGTTTTTGGCCTTGTCCCCCCTTCCATGGCTTGAGCCAACATGATTTGATGTCAAATGTATTTAATGTTTAAATATGTTTCTTAAGGGATCTTTTTATTTTAAAGTGTGTGTGGGTGTGTACTTTTTATAAAAATCTTATCTTTTCTTATCTTATATGTATATTTAAGTGTACATATATACATATATGAATTTACATATCTAAATTTATTTGTAAATGTATGTGTATGTGTATATAATAGTGTCACAACAATTTCAACAACTTTTAGCCGACGAAAAATTAAAAAATTCAAAAAACGAATTCTGGTCACATTTTCAATTTTTTTCAAACTAAATATTTTTGTCAACAAATTTGAATAACTATTTCACCATCATTATTTATTTTTAAAAAGATTTTTATTTTAGTTATAAAATCTATTATTTGAATATTTAAAATTAATTAAATTCGCAAATCAAAGCAGTGAAATTTAGGATGTTTACAACCTTCCCGGGGATATACATTCTTAGGCAAAATTTTCAATTGACTCTCATAGATAATTCAATGTTGGTAGGGAAGTCTCCCTAAATCCTAACACTTTGTTTGATCAAGTGGGTAATTAAAGCCTCCATGGCTATGTTAAGCAATTTATCTTGGAAATAACAAGAACAGGAGTTACTAGCGAAGAAGCCTTGCTCAAGGCTACTCGTTCTAAGGTAAAGAAGAATACAAATATGTAGGACAAGAACATTATAAAGCCTTGTAGGAGTGTAAAGGCCTATCATGAATGAGCCAGTGGGTACGTACATATTGAGGAAGCACGAGCAACTAAAGAGATACCCATACAAATAACTGCTTCGGTTCAGAATGAAAGAAGGCAGAGGACAGAAAATTATAATAACTTGCCCACCAAAAGAAAAAGTATTCAACTATGCAACAAAATCCCACATGCATATACTTCAAGGGAAATCTATGAGATGACCAGGACCGAGCTAGCTTATAATGCCCCAAACAAGGGAAAGAAACTTGATAAAAATAAGGATGATGCATACTATTGGTTCCATAGGATGAACAACCATTATACCTATAACTACTACCACTTGAAGAACAAAATCGAAAGCTAAGTACAGAAGGAATACTTAGGCACTTTTTAAAAAGACAATGCAATTTCCCTAGTGTAGAATTATTCAACAGACCTTAATGAAGATCTAATGGGAAACCCAAATATTCTCATCGCTTCTATCCCTGGGGGATCCCATCTAGTTGGAAAAAGAAGGAAGGCATATGAAAGAAACATCTAAGAAGCTCGTATTGAGTTAGAACTATGTGCTATATCAAACAGAAACCCAACTCAAACATCACACTCACTTCAACTGATTCAGCTGGAGTTACTTTTCTACATCACGACCCCATGGTGATAACTATGAAAATCCCCAATTGCACTATGAAGAAGATTGTTTTAATATAGGTAGTTATGTAAATGTCATTTTCAGATCTCTGTACAACAAGATGAGACTTTTAAATGAAGTCCTAAAGCCTAGCCCAAAACCAATATACGGCTTAACAATATGGTGACTGTTCCAATAGGTATGGCCCGACTCCTTATTGTAGTAGGAACGATGCCAATTCATAGATCCTTCTATGCAAGTTTTCTAATTGTAGACCACTAGTCTCCATACAACACTTTCCTAGGAGACTTACGCTGATAGCTCTTGGAGAAGTTATTTCTTAATAAGTCATGTTTATGAAGTTTCACACTATAATATGAGTGGGAGTGTGAGAGGAGAACAATTATTTGCTAGAAAGTAGTACAATATAACTTTGATTCCTAGCAATAAAATTGTTCAAAATTATACTACTATCTCCCCTAATCTTGCAATAATGAAAATATGAACAATAAGCCAGTTCAAAAAACTGCATCAGAACTAGATTCCAAGAAGATACCGAAAAAGTCAATCTATGACCATTGTGTATGCAAGGACGAAGAAGAAGACTATCTACACATGACAGAAACATATGAATACAACTTAATATTTATGCAATACTTATCTGATGCTTCTTAAGATTAGGAAAGGACTACTTCATTAAAGCCGCATGAAATAAAAAAAGAAGTAGATCTGTGACTAGGAATGAAGAAAAAAGATATGAAACCGGTGGATGATTTAAAAGATGTTCAAGCATGCCCCTAGGACTTTATCGAAATAATGAAGATTGGAAAAAGTTTAAGTAATGAACTACTTTTAGAATTAACTGATTTTTTGAATAGATCCTCTGACGTCTTTACTTGGACTCGTTTAGATATGGTAAGGATTAATCTAGCCATAAATTTCCACACTCTAAACATAAACCCAGATGCACATCTCATCAGACAAAATGGCACACCCTAGATCAAGAAAGATATAATGCTCTTCATGAAGAAGCTAAAAAGTTGGAGGAAAACGGGTTCATCCAAAAAGTATATTATCGAAAGTGGATAGCAAATTCAGTCCTTCTAAAGAAGTCTAATGGGAAATGGAGAGCCTATGTAAAATTATAAACTTCAACAAATTTTTCCTTAAGGATAACTTTCACCGCCTAAAATTGATCAGCTGATCGATGCGACTAGCTGATATGAACCATTGAATTTCATGGATGCTTATTGAAGTTACAACTAAATAGCTATGTTTGAGCCAGATCAGGAGCACATGAGTTTCTTCACTGACAATGGGTTATACTACTACAAGGTGATGCCTTTTGGATTAGAGGATGCAAGGGCAACATACCAAGACTAGTTAATATGATATTTTTCGATTAAATCGGTAAGAATGTCGAAGTCTATATTGATGACATGCTTGTAAAGTCCAATGCAACATATGACCATGTGAAAGACTTGGAAGATCCTTTCGTAATATTAAGACACTATGGAATGAAATTGAACCCTTTGAAGTGTACCTTTACAATTCGGTCAGGAAAATTCCGAGGATACATTGTGGGTGTAAGTGGAATAGAGGCCAATTCCAAAAAAATCGATGCCATCAAGAAAATGAAGAACCCAAAAAAGCCTAAAGATGTCATTAGTTTGAATGGGAAGGTAGCAGCCTTGAGTAGATTCATTTCTAATTCTGTTGACAATTATATTCCGTTATTCGATTAAATCAAGAAGGGTAGAAGCTTCAAATGGATGAAGGAATGTAAAGCGTCATTTGAAGTATTAAAGAATCATTTAGACAATCCACCTATACTCTCAAAGTTAGTCCCAAGTGAGGATTTATTCGTATACTTAGTTATAACTAATCAGGCTATGAGCGTAGCAATAGTAAGAGAGGAAGCGAGGGTGCGAAGGTCAATATATTTCATTAGCAAACGTCTGTCTAAAGCCAAACAAAACTACTCTTTAGTAGAGAAGCCATTTTATAACTTATTTCTCATAGCTAGCAAACTATGCCATACTAAAAGTGCACCCTATCAAAGTGTCTACAAACAAGCCACTGAAAAAAATACTATAGAAGCCAAAAACATCTAGCCACCTATTAAAGTGGGCCATCAAACTAAGTCAGGATGACATCATTTACCGCCCACACAATATGGTCAAAGGGCAAGCGCTAGATGATTTCATAGGTTAATGCACAACAATAATTGTGTAGCAAGGTAAAGAAACAAAAGCGCCCCTACAGTTATGATAACTCTATATTGATAGCTTATTAAATGAGCATGGGGAAGGTATTGAATATGTACTTCTCACGCTAAATCGACAAAAACTATATGGAGCAATCCAACTTGAATCGAAGCAACGAATAATGTTGCATAGTACAAAATGCTCATTGTTGGGCTTAAGATGGCCCAGCTAATGAAAGTTACCCTATTAAAGTTCATAATGATTCACGACTTGTTGCAAGCCAAGAGCAGAGCAATTACCAAACTAAAGAACCAACTTTGGCCAAGCTCGTAGAACTTTCCAAAGAACTACTAGCTTAGTTTATAGTTTGATATAGAGTAGATTCCTATGGAAGAAAATTCTTCAGCGGATTCGTTAGCCAAACTGGCTAGTACCAAAGTTGCGCAAGAGATAAAGATAGTTCTTATGGGACACTTAGCTGAACCTCACATTTCAAAAAATTAGGTCTTAGTGCTAACATGAGCTCGGGGAGCAAGAGGTCAAATGCGGTAGGTCAAGTTAAGCCGGATAATTCAAAATACCAAACCTTACCGACAATGCAACTGGAAGATATAGAACTTTGGATGACCTCTATCAAGTATTTCTTTTTGGAAGGAATTCCAACAGACAAGAGTGTGGCTAGAAAGATTAGATACCAAGACCCCTATTTTGTGATTTTTGATGGGGTACTTCATAAGAGAGGATACTTGACCCCTACCTAAGATGCATCACCAAAGAGGAGGGTACTCGAGCAACGATAGATGTTCATAAAGGGTACTATGGAGACCATTTAGGAGGAATAAAGTTAGTTAAGAAAATATTAAGATAGGGATACTTTTGACCAACTGCATTAAGTAATGCACAAGAATTCCTTCGTAGATGCGGCGAATGTCAAAGATTAGGTGGTATCCTAAGGCTACCATCACATGAGCTTACTCTAGTGACCAGCCCATTGCCACTTAACATTTGGAAAATTGATCTAATAGGCCCACTTTCGATGTCCAAAGGAGGAATAAGGTATGCAGTCTTAGTAGTCGATTACTTTACCAAATGGATGGAAGATGAATTACTTGCAACTATAACTTCAAAGAAAATAGTCACTTTTGTAGTTAGAAATATCATTAAAATAGTTGGGATTCCAAACCAAATAATTTCCAACTTACTACATGAAGTTTGAAAGTAAGGAATTTTTCGACCTTTGCAAGAAAAATGGCATAGGCAAGAGTTTTTCTTTAATAGCTTATCATTAGGCAAGTAGATAGGTCAATATGGAAAATAAAACAATAACAAAGTTTCATAAGAACACGAAGGCTTAAGGTAAATAGGCAAAGGAGCTGCCTCTAGTCCTATGAGTATACAGAATGTCAACAAGGTCGCGTATCGGTCATACCTCATTCTCTTTAACATATAATTATGAAGATATGCTCCCAGTTGAAGTATACATCACATCAACGTCTATTGCATGTAACCTAGTAGAATTTACACTTTAAGGAAGATGCATTAGATTTCATACAGGAAAGGAGAGATGAGGCAGTGGTTAGGTCTGTAGTTTATAGACAGAGAATGGTAAAAAGTTATAACTCAAGACTCAAAGAAAGGAAATTTCACAAAGAGGACCATGTCCTAAGGAAGGTGATGGCTAAAACAAAAGACCCAACCGATGGTGCATTTAGGTCAAACTGGAAAGGACACTAATAGTTGTCGAAACACTTTCGAACGATGCATACTTTCCCTTTAGGCCAGACGGGAATCTTGTCCCAAGGGCATGGAATTCGGAAAAACCCCGACTACAATTTGTTTTGATTCTTATTTTACACTGAAATGTAATATGCATAGTTGTTATTATGAAAGATCAATAAGATAATAAATCGGATGTAGGGAATTTAAAAGGCTTGAGCCAATATGAAAAATATGTTTGTCAATGTCGCTTACTTACGAACCAAACTTGAATTATAATTACATAATTCGATTTTTCAACCAATACTACACGGGATGTAGGGATATTGGATTAACCAAAGTACTAAAAAATCATGTGCATGAATAAAAAAATAGCTTGTATATACATGATTTGACTTTCCAGTCGAGACGAATATCTCCATAAGCTAAGAAGATCATACTAAGCACATGACAAAGCACAAATGCAAACCTAAGATTCAAAAATGATGAAGCCAATAAAAAAATGCCACATTCACAATTAGGATCTATAAAAATTCAAGGAAAAGCAACTCACATGGTACAAATAGAGAAACGACTTAAGTATCTACACAAAGCTTAAGAGGTAAACACACAATTTTTTACTCTCTATTGAATCTTTTCATAAGTCACCATGAAATATTAGAAATAAAAAGAAGAAAAACATAGATATTGTAATACATGGGCTATTGAGGTACACCCTAGTCAGAACCTGGATCTTTCAATGATAGAAGCATCCTTCTTTTATGAGAGGTTTGGGTAGTAAAAGATGGAAGTATCTCAGTTAGGACGACCGAAGTACACTGAGGTACACTAATACCCAAAGGCCTTGGATCGTAAATAGCACCGGCTTAAGGATTTCCTAAAACTTGCCTATTAAAAACATAATTGTCATGGTCGTATAAAAAATTTGGATCAAGTTTTGGTTGGAAATGATCGAAAACATCAATCACGCATCGTAAGACTATGTTAGCAATACCACGCTTAACCCTCTCCTAGTGAAGTATCTCAGCTAAGTAGGGATATGAGGAGTCGGAAACCATAGACAAAGAGGAGCGAGTATGCGAAGTAGCCGAAGCTAGAGGCTGTGTGAGGGAAGCTGGCCCATAGACTTGGTCTTTAAATTCGTTTATGCATGCAATAGCAATGCATCGTATGCGGTCCATGTCATCTAGTACTTCCACTTTTGATTTCTTGATCTTCTTTGAAAACACATTGAATAATTTATATCCAGTTGAATGCCTTCCACTTTCTTTTCTTTCTTGGAACCTTCCAATCTCTTTTCATAAACATCCTTCAATTCATCAACCTTTTGATAGTAGACAACCACTTTCCTTTTTCATTCAAAAGCCACTCCGCTACCCAAACCAAAAGGAAGTGCGAGAACTACACTAGGTGCAGATATCTTAGAAGATGCAAGATCGATGAGAGGATACTCTTCCATATCGAGTTGCTTGGCAACTTGACGGACAATTCCTTAACTATGTTCTCAAGTTTCTTAATCCCGGCTTCATAAGAAGTAGCATATAGCCCCTCAGCATCCTTCAACGGTTTCTCTAAATCAACCATATTTTCCCACGAGGATTTCAATTTTGTTCAAGACCTTTTACCCTTTTCGTTTGCGATGGCCAAGTCGGTCCACTGCCTGTTTGTGCAATTGTCTTGACGAATTAAAGCTTCTTCATCTCTTGAAGCTTGTGCATTAAATTTTTGATATCAATCTGCATTCTTTCTCTTTCAAAATCGAACCTGATGGGTTCATCGTCTGTAAGCTTTAACACACCATCAATATTTATATATGCCTTAGAAATACTAACTAGAGCTAAGTCATTTTTTGATGGAACACCCAGCTATGCATCACATAAGAGGTTAGATAATTAAAGAAAGAGGGGTAAACAAAATGATTATAAGATAAATGACAGAATGCCTAGATTAATAAGGATAATTTTATTGAATTATACAACTTTATACAAAATACTTCATGTATGCCACTACAACTACCACATCCAAGTCTATCTTTGAACCGTTGCATTGAGAGTGATCTAAAGGAAGCGGATCATGTCTTAGAGTGGCACCCCATCGGCATAGCACAAAATTACCCAATGCTTCTTTTTCTTTAACCACCTACGCAGTCTTGGCCAAAGCCCTTGAGTCTCCTCCTTTAATTATGCAAATGTATCATCCAATCTTTCTCTCATTTGCGAATCATAGTAGTCTACTTAGTAAGTATATCTATAGTATGCCTCTAGACGATTATTGATTTTCTTCAAATATTCAATAAAAATATTTTCCTTACGCGATGATGAAGGATGGTGCTCATTAAGATTTATGTTTTTTGCCTAAAATAAAGAAAACACGTGTTAAAAGTATATATGTAAGCATCATAAGGAATAGTTGACAAAGAGCATAAACAAAAAATTATAATGATAAAAGACCAAGAACAAATTCATACATAATTTAAATGTAGTTATAAGCTTCGGGACCTCCCTATCCGAATTAGTAAGTAAGAATATCAAAGTAGACTAATTCTAATACATACTTATGTTAGAACCCCAAAAGCAAAAAAATAAAAAAAAAGTCAAGTATTTACTACATCAAGAGCCAAGTCATAGGTAAAATGTGAGGATCAGAGGCTGAACTAGTATTGAGGGTAGAAGTGATGACGTGTCATGGAGCAGCATCATGTGAGGCGTCTTGTGTACGAACAGAGGGAGAGAAAGTTCCTACTTAATGCTCTTTGGCGCATTTAGCTCGGTAGTAATCTTGACATTTTTGAATGAGGTCGGCATCATTTAAGAAAATCCAAGCTCACCTCTATGTCCACATCATCCATGCATTCAATAAAAAACTCTCTTATACTATGCATAGATTAGATAGAGAAAATTGTAACCAGTCTCTTCAGCCATCTTCACGGTACTAGAAAATTTTTTCTTCTAATTCAGACATCTTTTAACTAGTTTCTTCTACTTACTTAATTTTCTCTACAACCGCCTCGGTTTTCCTTTTAGGTGCCACAGCCTTGTTAGCTTATTTTTTAAACTTAGCCACTTTTTTTTTGCATGCGTCAAGTTCTACTAAAGCTTTTCCAAGCTTAACTTTCATGTTAGAAGCTTCATTTTCAAGCGCCTTTACCGCAATTTTAGAGGCCGCAGCGTGACTGTTAAATTCCAAGGTTATAACAAGCTCCTAGAAAGAGAAGATACAAAAAGTGTAAATAATGTATATATAAACTAAATGTGAAATGAAAATGGGAAAATATTAACTTGGTAACTGAATCGGTGCAAGCTCATGAAGATCTCCTTAGTGGACATGATGGAAAAAGGCATAGAAGCATGAGGTAGAGCAAAAAAGTCATCTATAAAGAGAAGCCCTTGCATTACTAACTTAGCAAAGATGCCCTCCTCTGGTAAAAGCAAGACAGTGGAGCAGATGAGATAGGTTGCACTTGAATAGGCGCAGTGAGATAAGTAGCCATATGGTGGGCAAAGTCATTATGCCGCCCCATTTTATGAATATTCTCTGAAGTTACCAGGTCGTCTCTAGGCCTCTCTTTGTCTGAAATTTTCTGCTATAAGCCTTAAGAAGATCTAACATCGTGCTCGTGCAATAACGAAAAACAAATAAACAGCGACGAAATCAATTAAACGGATAATGGGTGGAACATTGGCCTAAAAACGATCAACAATTTGCCAAAATAAATCAAGTTAATCTGCTAAAAATGTACCTTGGGTGTAATAGGATCAAAAACATAAACGAAGATGGAACGAGAAAAGCGACGATGCATGTGCTGAAACCCATATTTGCATAAGAAAGATTCGTAAAAAAATGGGAGCCCATTCGAACATCTTGGCCAAAAGCCAGAGCAGTCTCCCTTCGAATAGTGAATAACTCCTTATTAGTTTTCGAAAAGTTGAGACAATCAGCTGAAGGAGAACGACATTGTAAGTTAAAAAGAATCTTTCTCCTCTAAAAAATAAAATGAAATGAATGAAAAATAAAGGCAACCAGGACAATACCAGGCTTTTGAAAAGTAGGAATAAGATCGTCCAAGTTTGAAACATATAAAAACTAATCAGCCAACCTTGAGTCTTACAAGGTGAAATAGTAACAAGGGATTTCATAATTTAGACAAAATGAAACCCATCACCGCTTGATGTACCACTCTTATGAATGGAATAAAGAAAAACCAATTCATGGTAGGAAGGAGGAGAGTCAAGGTATTCAACATAGTGTATGTATGTGTCGATCCGAAGTAGAAACGGGGAAAGATGTATCAGAGAAATTCCTAAAGCACTCCTTGATAAGGGAATGAGGGGCCAAGTACAAACTATATCTAATGTTCTTCAATGTCATAGAGATGTATCCTTTTGAAGGCAAACGTATGCCTCTTGAAGGAGTCAGGACCCTAAACTCAGGATCAATAATCCCATATTGGGTAAGGATAAATTCAGCTTGATTGTCGCTACAAATAGTTGATATGAGTTCGTAGAAAGAAAAGGTTTCTTAGCCAAAAGAGCAAGGAAAATCATCAACATCCATATTCAACTAAAATAAAAATTATATGCACATAACAACTAATTGAGACAGAAAATTATGAGAGAACGAAAAAAGTATAAAACACAGTGAAGATTCATTAGATCGATAAAGTAATAAATAAGAGAAATCATAGCAAAAATTTATTCTAATGATTTGAGAGCATATCTGCATAGATAAGAAAGGGAAAAAGAAACAATCTTATACAGAAATACACCAATAAAGAAACGAGGGAGATTTGCTTACAAGGAATGGAAAATTTTCCCAGGAAAAATAGGACTAACGGAATGGGAAAACAGCAAGCAACTTTGAAGGAGACGACAGATAGCAAAGAAAAAAAATTCAAGACAGTCGAAAGAGAGACGAAAAGAAAAGAAAAAAATATATAGTTTACTAAAAACAATCATGAACACTAAATTCAAACGACACAAATTTTTTTAGACAATTGGATGATAATAGTTATACTAGTATAACCGTACAATGGTGGAGAACCGATCGTTCGATCGTATAACTTTGATAACAAATATACATTTAAATTTTTTGTTAATATTACTTAAACATTAAGTGATAATATGTTGAAAAAGAATAAACTGAGATTTGAATCTGAAAATATGAATTTCAAATTTAAATATTAATTAAAGCATTCAAAATTGTCGATTTGAAATTGAAATTTTAGAATTTGAAAATCATAATAGATTTGAATTTGGAATCTTTGATGCGCGAAATAAAAGGAGGAAGTTTAGGGAATCGCGATGAGACAAGATCCACGTAAACTGCGATGAGACAAGATCCACGTTTTTAGGGAAACCGCGATGAGACAAGATCCACGTTTTTTTGGCTTCAGAAAAATTGATTTTGACCAGTGACAGTAAGCAAACCTCCCCAACGGTCGGTTTGATAAAAGCATTTGCAAAAAATGAGGTAGATTTTGAAAGTTACGTAAACAACTTGAAAAATTCAATTTCTAATCCTTTTCTACTCCAATCCATAAAATTCTAAATCTAATTCGTATATAATACCCTTGTTATATATTTCTAAAAGAAGGGATCTATTAGAGGTAAAAGCAAGCGTATCAAATTCAAAAAGGGAAGAGCTAAGGATTAATTATGAGTAGACATCTTAGTTTTTCCTATTTTATAATTGTATAGTATATCTTAGATCTGATATATGCCTTCGGGAAATTTTGTTTATGCAAACATCACACTAAAACCCAAAAATTCCCTAAAGCGTAATGTCATTTCTTAATTTTAAATCTTAGTTATTATATATTAAAATAATGGAATTATGTAAGTATTGCAATTTAATATTTTACATTCTATTCCATTTCTTATCTTTTTCTTTAGATCTGATTAAGGGTTTTGAAAAGAATAAATTAGAAAATGGTGTGTAAGATATAAATTTTTTTTCCGTAGTTTGCACCCCCTATTTCGCAATTTAAATAGAAATTCCCCTTTTCAATTTTATATAAAGAAATTGAATATAGCGTGAAAGTATATGAATTGTAAATTTTTATTAATGATTGATTCCACTATTTTGGTATAAAATACATTGGTTATGGATTCTATTTTATACAAGACTGTTGATTGAATTGTATATATAGCATATGTGTTGATATGAAATTGATCTTGTATAAATTTGAAGTTTTGACATTAAAACATTAGTTTACGTCGCAATCTTCGCACAATATGTTAAGTGTGTATATATATATATACATATAAACATAAATAATGTGTAACTACAACATATTAATTACTCGGTTAATATAATATTAATTATCATTAAATCTCCCTTAGGAAAGTAATTAATTGTTATGGTGAAATAAGAGTTTTTCTTATAAGGCCTTGATATGAATTGTAGTGATATGTGGGATAATACATAAGAGTGTTTCAAATTATGACAAAGTTATAGGGAGGCAAGGTCAGTTAAAAGCACACAGAAGTCTGTACAATAATCTGGCTACCAGCAGTGTGACTTTGGGGCTGATGCGAGACATCTCCTATAATAAGTAACCACAGAGGACATGGGACTAGTCCCAATTCTATAGGCTAAACCTGCCTAGTTAATTTGGATACCAGTACCCGCGAATAATTGGCCTAATGTGAGATGTCAGGTTGGTATATGGGTCATAATACGAAGGACGTGCTCCGAGGATTGAAGGTAGTAAGTGGCTGGTTGAAGTTTCACCTCTTCCCTATATATGAAGTATTAAACGACCAGGGTTAATGGTTGGGCACGATAGAGGTTATCTCAAGGAGGGTCTGCTTCAAGGTTGGAGTAGTAAGTGGCCTGAAGAGATTTTGTGCAATGTTGGCTAGATAGAAACAGAGAGGAGTCCGCCTTAGGATAGGTAGTTAATGGAAAGGGCCTGCCTTAAATGAGGTATTAAATGTTCAGAGTCTTCGTAGCTCCCATTAAAAAGATATTAAGTGGCTTGGTGATATCTCTTACATTGTTATGACATTATTAACGTAACATGGATTATTGGATTGGAAGATTAATCGACTGGAAAAACCTTCAAGCTTATGGTCTGAAAACTTATAATATAGTTAGATATGTAAGACATATTCTTATTTAAATTATACCGCCCAAGTAATATTACAGCAGAAAGGCTCAAGATTTTATTCACTGGACATTGTTGTTCTGACTCCCTCCTCATTAAAACACAAGTTAGAGATGTTGATGCAAATTTTTAGAGGTGGTGGCGGAGATGCAGACTATGGCAGTTGTTTAGCTATTTATGTTTTTTTTTTAATTTCAGATGTACCCATTGAAACATTATATATTTTTAGATATTGTACCATGGATATTTGGTGGTGGTGTTGTTATTGTTGTTTTTTGACAGTTTGAACTTTTAAATAAAATGGGTACTGTTTTGTTATCATATTTTATCCTTCCTCTATGAGTTTTTGAATGTGTATATAAGTGGCTCTATATTTTGTTCTTTATACCAACCAACCGCCAACTTTAGAATGGGTCTAAGTTTTGATAGGCCTTTTTTGGATCAAAATTTAGGCTCGTTTCGAGGTGGTTGTTACATCAGCAATCCATGCACAAGTAATCAAATCAATAGATAGATAACACATGGAAAGATCCAATGGTAGTGAAGGAATAGGAGGACATGATGACAGTAATCCGCATGATATAATAATGCTATAAATGGGAAGACAATAGCAGAAAGGGGAAAGACTTTTAACAGTTTCTCTGAATTTAATACTAAAATACCTATACTCTTTGCCATTAAAAGCTTGTACTAAGAAGAATATAATAAAAAGCATTGACCCATGAACGTATAATTTCTAACATCTGAATAAAAATACCTGTACTCTCTGCCATTAAAAGCTTGTACTAAGAAGAATACAAGAAAAAGCATTGACCCATGAACGTAGAATTTCTTAACATCTGAATCTCGTAATTCTTTGTGTCCTTTACTTTTTTGCATTTATGTCCTCGTTTTTGTACTAGATTTTATTCAATTTTGATTGAATTGACAAGTGCATTGAATTTGTCATTTTAACAAAAAATTAGAGTACATCCACGTGATTGTATAAGCTTAAGCAACATAACTACTTCATTTTAAGGCAAATTTAATATCTATTAAGTTTGTTGATTCCTAATTATGGAAGCATGCAAGTATGCAATTACTTCATAATAAGTTGGTGTTATGAGATGAAAACTCTCATTAACTAATGTATATTAGATGTCATTAAATTCAGTTATAAGTCTTCTCTTTTATATTCATTGTTTTAGATTTTTGATTTTATATACTTACGGTCCATTGTCACTAATATCTAAAATTAGTTGTAAGTGTATTGTGATAGTGTTTATAATTATTTTTTGATGTTAAAAATAATGGATCATTACACTTGGTATTGGAGCATAGGTTTAGCAATTCCTTGAGCCTTGCGAAAGTTGATTTACACTTTAGGTTAGGTTAGAATATAGATTGGGAGAGCATTTTAATTGATGATTATATGCTTGTATGTATGTGTTGTTTGTTTAACCACCATTACCTCACCTTAAAAATATTATTATTCCTTATGACCCTTGTATGAGAGATAAATAAAGCAGTAATGGGGAAGAATGAACACTTATAAGAGGGGTTAAGTGTTGGGTATAACCCAAGTGACACAAATGATGATAAATTATAATTGAAACATAATCTTAATAAGGTGGAAACACCTTTTATTTTTAGGTGAATAATATTTGCTAGGAAAATTTATAAAATATACATTTTTGATTTAAAAATATATTATTAAAGAAAAAAAAATTTAGCAAGAAGTAATTTGTCAAAAATTGTTACATGGGTAAAAACAAAGTATTTAGTTTAGAAAAAGAATATTTTTATGAAGATAATTTCATTAGAGAAAGTGGTTACTATAAAAATATTTTATTTTTGCGGGAGTATTTTAGTGGGGACATTTAAGTTAAAATTGGTTTTTTATTTGGAAATGTCCTTTGAGAAAAAAATATGTTGAAAGGCATATTATAACTCATTATGATATAGAATGTTCTATAAAATACTTTGTTGGAGGATATTTTGGAAAGAATTTTTTTGTTAAAGAATATTTTAAAATAAGTATTATAACATTCGTGGGATGTTTACTTAAAAAGAAATTTGATGGAGCATTCTTTAAGATAAATTTGCTATGATTTAAATAAAATTATTTTATGGACACGTTACAGAAAGGTAATTTCCATAAAAAGATAATTTATTCTAAATAAATTATTTTTTTCGTTAAAGTTATTTGAAAATAATATAATGCAAACATGTGAAAATAGTTTGCTAAAAGTAATTTCATTTGAGAAGTGTCTTTTTGAGTAAAAAAATGCGAAAAATTATAACATAACAGAGATGTTTTATCCAAAAAGTATCTTTGATTTCGGATAAAGGGTACTCTTTGATAAATGATGATTTGAAAAGGTAAAACATTTTGGTAAAGAGTCATGGTTGAGAAGGACCTCATTTAAAAACGTTTTACTAAGGATGTATCTGGAAATATATTATAAAAAAATGTATTATAAAATATTAAGATTTTGAAATACTTACAAAGGTGGTAATGGTTTGATTTTGAAGTAAGTAGTTGAAAAGTAAAATATTCTGTGGGAGCTGCAAATTTGGAGGTGTTTTTTAAAAAGTATTTTATTAACAAAATATTTTATTCGGAGGACTCTAATTGAAGACCGTAACACCCTGCAGTAGTTAATGATAATTAATAAGGCTCCAAAAATGGAATAGCAAAAATTGAAATTTAGCCACAAAAGTTGCACTGTTGTGTTCATGGTGATTTTCTGAGCAACTTTTATACTTAGAGTTTCATGATCGGAGCTCAAATGAAGTTATCAACGTTTAAAGTTTTCAAAACGAAAATAAATTAAAAAACGAGAAAAGGAAATAAATATTATTAAATGCCATACCCCACCGTCGATCCCTTTGCTTGGGTCGGTCGACTGCTTACGAGGGGTGGTCGATCGGTCGAGGATGGCGGCTAGGGTTTGAACCTTGGCCAAACGGTCTGGATTTTGTTATTTTAATCTAACGGTTACGGTTGATTTGGGTGCCTATAAATATTAGTCCTTCACCTTTCTTCTCATATATTTTTATCAAAGCAGCGAAGCTCTACTGTTTTCCCTTCTCCATTTCTTTTAGAAATTATAAAACATATACACAAAAAAAAAAAATCGAAGAACGACGGAAAATAAAAGAGCAGAAAAGAAGAAGTGAACCAACATTCTTTTTAGACAAAGCCAGTGGGGTTGGATGGACTCCAGCCATTTACTGAATAACGGAGACATACAAAGAAGGATGGGTATACCCAACATGAAAGAGAATAAAAAGAAAATAATACCAAAAATTACAAGCTAAGAATTCCGACTAACAACAAAGGATAGAAAGAGGCCTAAAATGATCTTGCGAGTGAAAGAAATGGAGACTGTTCAGAACATTTAATGCCATTAAATAGTCTAGAACTTTTTTCCATCCAAATCAAGTAGGAAAACCTTTTCAATACTCTGATTAGAAGCATTCTCTTATTACTTTGCCACCTTGTAGATTTAAAGATGTTGAACCACTCAACACTGGAGTGAATACTTGGGTTATGAAGATTAAAATATCTCAATATTATCTTCCAAACAAAAGAAGTGTAAGAACAAGAAAACAATATATTTCTAGTGTTTTCAGTTCCCTGCCCACAATACAAGCAATTGGAAGACTGCGACATCCCTTTAGCCATTTGATTATCTTGAATGTGTAATCCATTCTTGATAATTTTCCAAAGATGGATATTTTCTTTAGGCACAGAAGATTTCATCCATATACGCGAGTGCCATGGAAATGTAGGCGTAGTTGAGAAATCTGTCTAGCAAGTTAATGGAGTGCTTTTTTACCAATCCACGATGAATCAACCACTTCATTTTTGTACACTTTTCCTTCAATTGTTGACCAGATACTTCTAACCATCATAGAGCTGGAGTGAATGAGAGTAATATGATAATCAAAACAATAGCTTCCCACCTTTGCATTTTATGGATTTCCCGTTAAGTACCTGAGATTGAGATGAATAATCTCTGAGAGAATAACACCAGGGCTTGACCATGGGTCATGCCAGAAAGATAGAAAGTTCTTATTCTTCATAGTATTTTGAAATATGGGTAGAAATATTTCTCTTGACCTAAGCAGGTTCTTCCAAGCCCAACTACTATCTAGTGGAATATTCATAGTCCAAAAATAAGCTCTTTTGATCATGTTGTTTCTTATCCAATTGGCCTAGAGATTTGCATCATACTTCATAATTTTATTGATATGAGTAGAGATAGCTGCAACATTCCATTGTCTAATGTTGATAACTCCCAATCCACCTTTATCAAGAGGACAACAAATGGATTTAAAAAATACGAATGATTTTTCTAGAAAAGGTTCTCATGCCATAAAAAATGATTAAGAGCAGAATTTTGATCATGGAAATCAGTTTGTTAGGAAGAAGGAAGATTCTTGCATAATAAAGGCACATGAAAGTAGCAACACACTTAACTATAACAGGTCTTCCAGCAGTAGAAAATTTAATAGTAGGCTAAGAAGAGATTTTGGATATGATTTTCTCAAATAAAGAGAAACACCGAGAAGATCTAATTTTTGCAATTGAAAGAGGAGCTCCAAGATACTTCTCATCAATTTCAAAATATGTGAGTTAAAACAATCTAATCAAGGAACTCTTTTTCATATTTAGAGACGCCAACAATAAATATTTTTGATATACTTCTATTAATGGACAAACCGGATTCAAGAACTAGAAGTGCACCATTGATGGATTTAACATTCAGCTTCGAGGATAACATATATCGTCTGCAAATATGAGAGTTGAAATTATAGGATATTTACACAAAGGATGCATATCAATCTGCCTTATATTCATAGCCTTGTTGAACAGAGAATTTAAAAGCTCCATGACACATATAAAAACGTAAGGGGATATTGGATCACCCTGTTGAATTCCCTGTGTGCTTGAAAAGTATCCAAAAATGTTTTCGTTTGAACTCAAAAATATGCAACCACAGATAAACAAGTTTATAACTAAGCCAAGAAAGGAGGTGGAAAATTCATGGAATGCAGAATAAAAATGATCGATTTCCATTGGATCGAATCAAAGGCCTTTTAAATGTCTAACTTAATTGCACATCTAGGATAGATGTTTTTTCTATTGTACGGTAACAACCCTATTGTTAAATGCCTAATCAATTACAATTAATTATGGTTAATTAATGCTTATTGAGATTTTGTAATATAAAGTGTGAAACTAAAATTTGTTTTGAATAATTGATTTGATAAATTGAATTTTGTCAAATTGGATTTATTTTTGATTATCAAATATAATGGGATAATAATTATTTAAAAAATATAATAATTGAAAAGGTCTAAATAATTAACTTATCTTTTTTTAGTTACACTAATCAGTGTTAGGAGATAATAAAACAAGAGTTAGTTTAAATTATTGTTTGTTGGGCTAAATAGAAATTTGTTAGTGTATTTCTGTAACAACCTACCTTTTTGGACGGTTTAAATCGACGATAAACCACACACGTCAGACTCAAAGCATTCAAAAATAGCATATTATTAATGGGTAAATAAGAAGAAAGCAGAGAAAGAAAGAAAACAAAACACTGAATCTCACAGTGGAAGATGAAATATAATAATCAAATAAATAGTTCATGAAGCTGTTTTACAATTAACATTTGATTATACTTTACAATATAGATCATAGTATATGAAACAGTAATAATTAAATCATGCAGTGGAAGAGTATGATGCAGCGGAATAAATGAAATAAATAATAATATTACTAAATCTTCGTCTTCTTCCTCCAAAAGTAGTCTTCGATACACTGACAAGCTCAATCTGACCCGAACAAATTGAAAAGACAAAACACTCGAGTCATAACTAAAAGATCTTATGTATGTTAAATCAATAGTAAATGAATATGAGTGTAACGGGATCAGTGATATTTGCGGGGTTTGACATCTCCTATCCAGTGTCAACGTGAGTGCAATAACTAAGAAATGTCGGGATTTCCATCTCCTAAAGAAACGTTAAACTATCTACATACATTGTATAATATGTTATTATAATAGTGTCTACAGTAAAGTATTAAAATAGCGTTAAAGCGTTACCCATATCCCTCTTAACACATTTTATATATTCACATACTCTATACAATACCGTAAGCCTCTCCGTGAGGTTTACTCATAGGGCACTCCATAGTTATGGTACAAAACAAAATCATAGAAGGCGCAATAGGGCATGTGAACACAGCACTCGAGGTAATGCCAAGGTAGATATACTGATTGTGGATTCGAACTAGTGGTAACGCATAATAGTTACTACCGCCACCTCGGAACACACTCTCATAATCAAAATCGAGGGGTTGCCACCAAATCATCACAAAGTCATAGTATGGAATCGAAGAAATGTGCCCAATCGGAGGAATGACTTCACTTGGCCCGGTGTGGCTCCTGTTTTAGTCACATCTAAGCTAACTCACGAAAGTCAAGGTCACGTAAATACCTCATAGAGAATCATTCGCCACACCATCCTTCTTCATTTCTAGAATTTCCACCACGTACACAGTTGTTAAAGTGGTTTTCGGTATTGGCAGAGATTATGACAATATCCGATCCCGATCTCTTTAACAACCAGACGCTTATTTCACGTCGGATGGTTCCTTTACATTTCAAAAATCAATTCATAATTGATATCAAAATATCATATTCAATTTCAAACCATACCACTTTCGAAATCATAATTTCAAAATAGGTTAATCCCTCATTTCAAAATCATCATATTTACTCAACTATGTTATTTAAACCCCAACTTAGGTTATTACATCATTTAATCATATTTTCTTTTAAATTAAGGACTTAAATATAACCGCTTCCACTTTAAAATTTAAAATTTAGAAAATAGTATAACTAGTTGCAAATAGTTTAAATAGTTTAGTATAGTTTGAAAATATAATTTAATGGTTTGAAATATTTAAAAATAATTTAAAAAAGTGGATTAAAATAGTTTAAATACATTTAGATTAGTTTTAGTAGAATAAAATAGATTTAGTAGATTTAAAATAGATAAAATAAATTTAAATAGATTAAATAGATTTAAAATATATTAAATAGATATAAAATAGATTAAAATAAATTAAAATAGATTAAATAGATCTAAAATAGATTAAAATAAATTAAAATTCATTAAAATAAAATTAAATAGTTTAAATTGATTAAATGGTTTAAAATAGATTAACTTAACTTAATAGTTTGAAAATCTTACTAATTAGAGTTTAAAATAACAATTTTAACAGTTTATATTAAAATACTAAATTTTAAATTAACATCAAATTTAACTATTTCTTACATTTCAACAAATCTGGACCATATCGAGATTTCCAATCAAAACCCAATTTCAATTCTTACAACATCAATTCTAAGCTATTCCAATTTCAATAGATTTCAAAGTTACAAATTTCAAACATTTAAATGCCTCGGTTCGATATGTTTTGTTTATATTTCAAATTCAACTTTAAAATTTCAATTTAAAATCCTTTACACAAATCACTTAAAACTATTCAGTTAATATTATCAAATTCTATTTCAACATCATTTAGCTGAATTCAAAATTTAAGGATAAAAAATCATTTAATTTAACCAATCCAGCATCTGTTTATAATTTTTTACCCTATGGTCAAGCGATACAGATATTTATCATTCAATCCGCAAGTATTTAAATTTACAGGTATATATCATTTCAACCCGCAATTCCGAATTCAAAATAAAATCCATAAATCGCTCGAGTCTATCATTTCAACCCATAACGATTTCCCTAACCTATAGATCGTTTGGGTATATATCAATTCAATCCATAGTGATTTTCCTAATAATAACTAAGGGAACTTGCAGAGTGACAATAGTATATAAATTAAACATAACATCCAATCATCCAATATCAACAATCAAACATCCATAATGATCATCATCCAATTCGACCAATAAATTTCAACAAATAACCGATTGTCATTAACTGGCAATTTAAATTAAATATTAAATGAAATGGCAATTAAATTCAAATTAACTGGAATGACGATTTAAACATTCCAAACCACAATTAATCAACTTCTAATCATATCATAAATTTAATTTAACTAACATAAGATAATATAGTAGTTGTGAGTGGGTCAAAACACTCACATTTGATTTTGAATCGATTTTGAAATCCAAAATAAGGCCCAAAATTCGACAATCTCATAATTGGTACAAACTAGCGTCAAAATATCCGAAATTTCGATATGATTGTAGCGGAACAAACCTCGTGTAAAATCGACTTCGTATGTAAAGGTTATATAAGTTAGAACGTTTAAACGATTTTAATATATGAAATGAATAATAAATAAACATTACCACGTCAACCTATACGTAAACAGAATCCTAGCACTAACGCATACCTCATCTCGATCAACACCAGCCGCCTCCCTTTGACCATAAATGCACGCCGCTACACCGCCTATCACCTCGATCGACTAGCACCGTTGGCTCCACCACGTCAGGCCGCACGTCCTTGGCCACTCGCGCCTTCGTCTGCCTCCCTCTGGTGATTGCCACCGCTGCCATGTTCTAAGACTTTTTTGGCGATCTCAGGCGATCTACGGCGAGAAAAAGCAACACCGATTAACTCCCCACGACCTCCTCTATGCTCCAGCACCACTTGATCGACCTATCGCTGCAAATCCACCGTTAAAATGAAAACCCTAGTTTTCAACGGTCAAGGATTTTCGTCCATTTTTGGTCGAACTGCGCATCCACTTTAAAAATGAATTGCACCAGCGAATTATGCTCGTCGAGAGCTTCAAAACGGTATATAATATGATAGGGTTTGGAAGAGTTTAAAATTTGAGATTGATTTGAAAATTGAATTTAAGGTTTTGAGATTGAATTTGTTTCTGCCATTGAGAAAGAAGACAAGTAGATAAAATTGTACATACAAGAATGAGAAAATGAATGCTAGGATTTAGGAAACAAGACTATTTATATTAACAAAGCCCGATAAGAAAATAAACACGTATCGAATTTGGACGAATGACGAATAGTGACCCAAAAGCCCATTCTGCCACCAAAATGACAGTGGGTCATTGCATATATCAAAATAGATGTTTTTGATATTTCTAAATCCAACGGAATATGTTTCAAGTCCTAATTCTATTGTATGAAGAAGTTAGCTTTTAAAATCAGCTTATTTCAATCGAATTCAATTAAATTGATTTCTGCACATTTCAAGCCCGTACGATCAAACGACAAGTCCGATTGCTAAGAAACTTGAAACCTTACAATAATTCATCGTTACGGATCCGATGAAACTGATTTCATCGAAGTCCGAGACGGTGGCCAAAATGGCTATTTTTACATTAGTTAAATAAATAATTATTAAATTGATTAAATCACTTTTTTTATTTCAAATTAATAACCAACAATTTTCATCAATTTTGATTACTCGGACATTTCTAATAATTTGAAACAGATTTACACATCAATTTAGTGTTAAATATTACACAAATTATAGTGTTCAATTTCAACTGTAATTAAATCCAATCAATGAAATTTAATTCTAATAAATTGATTTAATTTGGTTTCAATCTTTTTATTCAGTCAATCATTACCCTACGTATATATTTAACCTTGGTTTATACTTTATTGCATTAGTATTCTCCAGTTTCATCTTAATTTACATTAACGTAATATTTAATTGCATTTGATTTCAAATTGAATTCAACAATTAAAAAAACTGGTAGCAAATGACAATCGTTACCATTACTTAATTTAATGACATTTGTAAGTTTGCTATCTACACACAATTGTCATAACTACTACCACAATACTACTTTTATTCAATTACCATTAATTATATATTATTTCACCCATCAATATAACATTTAATTTATTTTCTTATTTTAAATTTATAACTAATTATAACTTACAATTATTATAACTACTTAAGGTTACATTCCATTTGTCATCCATTACATTAAATGTACATTATTAAACCCTATTTCTTTATTTGCAATCTATAACCAATTTTTAGTTTACAATCATTCCAATTTGTTGGACATACTTTACAGTAGTTATCAATTGTCTTGAATTAACATTTTTAACATTACATTCTAGTCATTTCTTATTAATAAACGACATTTAACTTCTTTCAATATTAAATCATAAAGTCTTATTAAATTACAAATTTTAATTATCGAAAATTACGGGTCGTCACAATTTTTATTTATTGTTTTTGTTTGGGCCTTTGTCTTAGGATAAGCCAACAAGCCTTCGGAAAAGAACAAGGATAGTTATCATTTCCCTTAATCACTTAATCCCTCATTCTCCTTTTTCCTGTATGTACAATTCCTTAGAAAGAAAAATAAAAGAAATAGAAACTCAAAACCTAGGTCTTAGAAAATTAAGATCAATTCATAAAAAATTCCTAAAATCAAAAGGAGATATGGTAAGACTTCTTTTCATCTCTCTATTCAATTCTACCATTTCTTTATGGTTTATTTTAGTTTGTAATTTCTGAAATTATTGATAGGAAAGGGATTTTTTGTATGTTGATGGAGATATAGGAGTTATAGAAGACTAGAATAGCAATATAGTGTTCAAAGCTTTGTTCTTCATCAATTAGCAAGCTTTCTTCATCTTTTGGACTAGAGGTGAGTTGCAAATTGACAATCTATCTCTAATAATCTTAATGCTCTAACTTGAGTGATAAGTGTCACTAAATAGTTGAATGGTCTGAGTAATATGATTAAATTGTTGAAATTTGCAAATTGATTGCTGAAATTTATTTGTGAACATTGTTGTAGTAAAACATCAATATCTCAGTGTAGAATAATCCAAACTGGTTCAATTTTTTTGGTAGAGAGCACTGTCAATAAGCCACAAGTTCTCTTTTAATCACTTTTTGAAATTCGACGGTTTAAAGGGCCGAATTTGGTTTGAAACTGATATACATGCTCGGCTCTGTCAATTTCCGAGTTGAAACCTAAAACTAAAACCACCAAAACATTTTAACGTTAAACCCAAATTGTGAAAAACTTTTTTGTGGAAAGCTGAGACATTAAGGAACAACTTTCATGTCGTAAGTTTTTGAAAGTTTTGTGATTTCAAAGGTCAAAATTGCATTCTAAAACTGGAATTTGTGAATGTCTTTTAATTGGTGGAGCAATTGAAATGACTGATGCATTCCTGACCCATTGCTTAAACCCGTGTGTGTGTTGTTGTGTTTGTAGTGTTGTGCCCTGGTGTAGAAGTGATTATTTTGGTCGTTGGTTATATATAAATATATATTTACAATAATTAAATTTATATTATAAGCTTAAATTGGAATATAGTTAAGAGTTAGAATTCTACGGAGTTAGTTCATGACTAAAATCTTGTGATAACCTTATTTTTAGTCATAATGGATTCTAATGTGTTTGTGGATTTTAAATCATTTGATTCAAAGCTTTGGAATTAAATAAAGATATATACATATATATATATATATATGTATATATATTTATAGAGATAAATATTTAGTTATGAACACCAATAATTTGGTAAGGAGAGTTTAAGAAAGTTATAAATATTAAACTTGTTTTATAAATTGGTCTAATCTTTTTTATACATGGTTTTATCAAATTGTTATATTTATATTAAGTATTACTAGTATAAATAGTTATGGATTTGGAAATATGTTTTGTGAAATATAAATTTAATTTATCTTTAAATAAAATGGATATGATATTTAGAAACATCGTTTTGAAGTATAAACTAAAGTTTTTTTGTACTAGTGTATATATACTAATTTGGACATTTCTAAGAATAATAAATATGGTTTTAGAGAATAAGTGATTACTTAAATATATATATATATATATGGTTTTAAAATATGATTCATGAACAATACAACTTTATGGAAATTTAAGTATCAATATGGTTTTGGAAAATGGAAAATCTTAGTTCATAAAATAAAAACAATTGGAACAATCGGGAATAACGGAAAATTTTAGTAAGTGACAAATTAAATAACGGTTTTGAGAACCTTAATTCTATAATCTGGGAAGTATTAATAATCGACTTAGTGTTATCGATTGGTTTAAAAGCTTTTGAATCACGCTTAGTCAAATATGGCACAACTTGTTGAATAGAACATTTGAGTGGAATTTACTAACCCATTAGCGAATCCTCGAAATCCATCGGGTAGTATAGGATGCCTTGGTTAAATTGCTGTGATCATATTTGGAGAAGTACTTAGCACTTTAGAGTTGTATTCTCTTTTGGTGTGCGACAAGTGGTTTCTAGATCCTTAAGAGAATGTAGTTCAAGTTTTCCACTTGTATCCGTAATAAGTGATATTTACTATCTTTTAGTAAATGCTTGGATTTCACCATACGGTATGGGACATATTGGTTAAATTCTAATGATTACCGAAGGTGATAGTATTTGGCACTTTAGAGTTTACTCTCTTTTGGTGTGCGGCAAGTGGCTTCTAGATTCCTAAGACTTTTATTCTTGGATTTCTTTTTGAATATAATAAAATAATAATATTAAATAAATGTATATTTATCGGGTCATGGTTTCTACGATCACCTTGATCGGTATGGACTATCTTTGAGATCATTATGTGATTCTATGTTCTCGGTCTGAATATGATCCTTAGTATCAGATCGATTCGAGTGATACCAATTTGTTTGTTTGTTTACCATGGGTTTTGAGTACAACCATTGCTATTATTTTGGATGATCATTAGGATCGGTTTGGATTAACATCTCTTGGATTCTAGATATTTGGATTATGTGACTATTCTTTATTCATGAAATAAATATATATTCTTGTCTTGTGTTAGTGAAATAAATATATGTTCTTGTGTCTTGTGTTAGTGAAATAAATATATGTTCTTGTGTCTTGTGGTGGAGGTTAAGTTAATTCTATTATTACGTGTTTAGTGACTAATATGTGTTTGTGACTTAAATGTATAACCATGTGCCTTGTGATGAACTCTGAGTTAAATTAATTCCTATGACTCGTTATTTCATGGACATATGTATTTACTTATATATTGTTTGTTCTTGTGTTATATCTTGTTCTTACCCTATTAGATATTTATAGATCGTCTGACCCGGGTGTTATTTTGCTCGGGCCAGGTCGAGACTTTTCTATAGGACAGGTTGACCTTTGAATGGTTATGCCAGCAAGGAGATAAACATTTGGACTTTTAGTTTATCCCAGTTAGGAATTTGGACCTTGTATATAAAATGTATAATTGAGATTAGAGGATTGGAAAACTTGTACGTTATGTTAGCTCAGTGTTTTATTTTGTAGACTCACAATTTGTATATGTATATGAGATTATTATTCCACTGTGATCTGTGAATGATGCTTATATGACATATTGTTTTGATTTTGAGAAAACGGTGTGTCTATTACTTTGTATTAATAATATACACGTCAAATTTCAGTTCAGATATTAAGTAAAAAGGTATAAATGATGTGTCAGTGTTAGTATAAAGATATATTCACATTTGATCGTCCTTAACAAGCAGTATTCTCATATTAGCAGACAACATTATTTGTAATGTTCTTAGCTAATATGGGTATCGCGGTGGGGTCGTTGCATGTACCCTCTTAAAAGATCATTTGATAATAAAATGTTATCTGTTATATCTCTATTTGGAAGAAAAAGCACTTTGGTTTGGGGATATGATCTCTGAGAGAAAAACCTTCATTCTATATGCCATTATCTTTGAAATACATTTATAGATCATGTTGCAACACACAATAGGCTTGAAATGAGTGACATTGGAAGATTGTTGGAAGTGAATTAATATTGCAAAATAAATCTATATTCCCCTTAACCCTAAATCTATTCTTAGATCTGGAATTCTATATGTATGTACCCTATTATACATATTCTTTTGGATTAGAATGGAAAAAAGTCAAGTGAAGGACTGGATTCAAATTTGGGAGATTTGGAAAGCTTAAAAGGTAGGTGGAAAATCATATAATTTATTTATAACATTTCAATTTATATCATTGAATTTTATTAATTATTATGCCTATATAAGATCTGAGGAATTGTAGGCTTAAACCAAATGAACCTGATTATTGCCTACATGTTTTGTGAGTTAGCTAATTAGAATATGAATGGTATTTACACCCTAATCTAAAAATTTGAAAATTAGTTTCAAATTTTTTTAAAGCCATAACGTTTATTCCATATTTATAGTTGGGTTGTAAAATGTTGGTATAAATTTAGATTGCCCTAATTTGACTTGGAATGTGAATTTCTATATTTTAATTTATTGGGAGCCGGGTATAATTTAATTGTATCTACTTTTATGTATTTCCATAAGTTATCTTATTCCACAAATGTATAAAAAGTGTGTCATTTGAAATAAAAGAATATACCAAAAATGAAAGAGATGTGAAAGTATGGATATTCTTCCCCGTAGTTTGCATTGTCAATTTCTATAAAAGAAAAGAGATAAATCTTTATAATTTCAAATGAAACAACAATCCCACTTTTGGATAAGTTTTGAAAAGTTATAACGGTAATCCTTTTTCGAAAGATAGCTTTGATAAATTAAAATGTGGAAAAGAATATTTGAGCTTAGGAATTACTAGTAAGAAATAGGAAAAAATATATATGTACGTATAACCGTGCTTACCGATTAAAAATAAAATTATATGCATGGTGTAATTTATGACGATATTGGTATTCATTATTAATAACGTATTAAATTACAAAATTAGGAGGTGTAGATGGAAAAGAAATAGTAACTTCAAAATTAATAGGGCAATAAATTTGCAGTTAATAGAAAGTTATAGGAATTAAATAGGGACATAAATGTGTTAATGGACTGGTTAAAGAATTTATTATGGCATTTATGGAGAAAGACACAATACATTGAATTAGAATGGATAAATAAATGGTACTAGAAATTTTCCAATTAGAATAATAATGACCACTTATTATGGACAATTAACATCTATGAAATATAAGAAATAAGCAGGTAAGATAGGTATTAAATACTAGGAGACCGTATAATTTTCATAGTAGGAAATTATAAAGCCTTAATTATACGACTAGAACAAGTGTGAATTAGTGGACCTAGCCCAACATTTCAATCTAGGACTGATGGTTTAGTTTAGCGGGATGGGCGAGGTTAGTAGAGTTACACAACAAAAGTCTGCCTTTCACCTAGAGGCTACCAGCAGTTGTGTATACTTACAACTGATGTGGGACAACCCCAATCATAGGACCCGTAGGGAAGGGATGTGCATTGCGGATAATGTAACATCCTGTATCTGGAGGCCAAAATCTAAGCCCTATAGATGCTACACTCGTTCATAGTACTGACTTTTGGTGACAAAATACGGTAATGCTAAAGGTATCAATAATATCAGAAGCACTTGAATATGAACAAAATCACAGATTTCCGAAAACAACATTTTACCGATTACATTTCAAAAATATTCATATCCAAGTTACATAATCCCATAATGTTTCTCATGTAAAGATTAACTATAATCATTAAAAATACACCAAGAGCGACATCTGACGATGCCCCCTTTGTTGATCAAAGCAATAAAGTCATATCTGACTTCATACATAGTGAAAATAAACAAAATAATCTGTAACTCCTAATTAGCTATCTGTCAGCTACATGTTCATCTCTAGAAGCTTTACCGCCAAAATTCTAAACTTGAAAACCTTAACCCTTAACCTACTCAAATCTATTTTGAGCACCCAAGAGTTTAAGGGGAAAACAAAAAATTCGAGTGAGACATAAAGCCAGGTGTGAATGATACTGTTACATCTCGGTTTACTGGTATTTAGTGAGACCACGCCGCTTAGCGGAACGGGGTTCCCCTCACTAATATCCTCTTTAAAACATATATTTTGCAAATCATTTTCTGCAACCAAGCTGGTTAATCAAACTGATATAATAATGATAATAATAGCTTAGTCTATTGAACTTTAATTAGGTAACTAATGGACTATCCGTCCATAAGTAGCAAATGGAGTATATGTCCGAAAACTGGGCTGACTGCTTGCAAATTGAACTAGTTGTTCGCAAACTGGACTAATTGTCCGAATCAAAATGGACTATCTGTCTGAATCATTTTCTTAGGGTCAACTACCCTTTATCTTTTTCCTTGAATCCTTTTCAAAATGATCTAACCCTTTAAAAACGAAGGCGCAACCCAATCAAAAACATTACTTTAAATCCATTTGACTTAGTCGAAAGCTAACCAAGTTGAAAGCTATTGATTCGAAAGCCATTCAATTGAAAACAGGCAGGCACATTTCTAATTTAAAAGCAAAGTGGTTCTTCGATCCCTTCAGAACCCACGGTTTCAATCTCATGCCTCTTGCCTTCTATCTAATTCGCTACGTACCAATATATTGATACCAAGCGCATTAGTTTCAGTGGGGTTGAAGGTGGAGGAACATGGTCGAAAGCTAACAGAGATGGAAGCAAGTGCCAAAAGCACAAAATAGTAAAAAGCATGTAGCAAATAGTTCTTTTCACCTAACCTGCTTTACGTGTCAAATTTACATTAGTTGCCTCTTTTCTTTACCACTAAAAAGTGCTGCAATTTTCAGAACTAAATATTTGGATTATTTGTAAAAGCCTCTTCTCCTTTTATAAATATATATATAACATGTAAGTCGCATACCTTAAATAGTTTTATATATCCATTAAAACGCTAAGGAAAAAACTACAAAAATTCTAGAAAATCTCTTTTAATATGTTTTCCAACATATAAAAATTACAGACCCAAGCCTTTATTATTTAACTGTAAATAATTTATAACCCAAAATAACATCTTCTTTACTAGAAAATCCATATAAAATCCACATAAATTTAGAAATTTTTTAAAATTGAAACCCGTCTCCAAAATAATATTTTGGTCTATATAAAAATTCACAAGGTATTTGGATGTCACTTAATAGGATTTTCATACCAAAAAATGTCATACAATCTATATGAAAACCTATAAATCATCAACAAGTATATAATCATTCCATCACTCAAAAACATGGCAAATCAATGCAAAATATTTTGAGTTTCATCTTAAAGCCGTAAACAAAACAAATATGAGATGTAAACATTGTTCACCTTAGCTTTAGAGATTAAAGAGATTGAGATGTGAATGGATTTAATTCGCTTAAGCTTCTTCCTAGCTTTTCTCTATCTTTTTTCCCTTTCTCTTGTTAATGGTGGTCGACCATAAGGTTTCGAAAATTTGAGAAAATGAAATGAACATGTAGTATAATACACAGCCAAAATTTAATATAGGAATGGCCTCTTTCCTATTTTACCCCTCCTATATTTCAATTCAACTCTTATTTTAATGTTAGAACTACTATTTCCTAGTTTCGACGACAACAACTATACAATAAAACACATATAATATATAGTCTATCTACTTGCAGGAAAAAGCTTTCAGAGTTCAAATTCAAGACAACTAACAAAGGAGAAGAATCATTAGTATTACAAAAGTTAATATAGTAGTTATTATTGTCATAGATATAAATTGTAAAATCTCCTTTAGTAGTTTCTTTTAAACTTAAACATTTCACGAAAAATTCTTTCAAATTTTGTATGACAAAAGGCTGAAGAAAAGAAAGTAGCAAATGTCAGACGTCCGACATTACATATCAGACATTTGACTACAGCTTCTGTTTTAAAATTGAAATAACACCAGACATCTGTTAAAACTTTCAGACGTCTGTATTGGGTCTCTGACTAAAGAATACATAAAAGCTCAGACGTCTTAACTTATAGCCAGACGTCTGTGTTGAGAAACGACTTTAAACACTGAAAAGACATCTACTTTAATCTAATGGATGCTTCCACATCTCTTCACTGCATCTCTTCCTTCTTAATAGTTGCAACCTTTAGATTGAACTAGAAAACTCTAAGGGATATTACTTTTCACAATAACTCTTCATCATCTATATGCATGCAAAGATTTTAAGGTTTAAATCATTCAAATTTTTTGAATTTCTTATTTACATTCTATGCATATTCTGATTTTTAAAAGCAAACAATATCAACCTTTATTACTTCCTAAAATTAAAGCTTCACATACACATACTACTTCAAGAAGATTATAGGAAGATTTGCACTATGCAGCCAAAATCAGTGTTTTCAGAACACATACTTGTCTTAGAAAGAACTGTTGTATCAAGCCTGTTCCTTCGAGAAAAGAGAGGGTTGTTTATTAGTAAAAATCGAAGAGGAGCTTTGGGACGAGATATAGGATGGGAGGTTCGAACTATTATAAAAACTATGGCGTGATTGTTTCTTTACTATTATTTACTTTACTCTATTATTCATAATTGGTATTTTACTACACTTGCATATTATATATAAATATACGATCCATGTACTCTTTCATTTGGTATAAGAGCAAGGTTATTTCCATTTACAGTAACATGTAATTGAAAATATATTTGATATGACAACTACATTTAAAGAAGGACAATCAACTGCATTTCCACCACTGTTCACTAGATCATATTATGCTTACTGGTCTACACGTATGTGCATTTTTATGGAAGCAAATGGTTTAGAAATTTAGAAAGCAACACAAGTTCAATATGTAGCACCAGAAACAAATATAAGTACTTAGACAAATACCTAAAATAACACAGCAACAAACAATGCTAAAGCTATGAATATTTTATTCTGTTCACTAGACAAAAATGAATTTTCACGTGTCATGTTGTGCACTACTGCATACGATATATGGCGTACACTACAAATCACTCATGAAGGCATAAACAAAGTTAAGCAAACAAAGATTTCTATCTTACAAAATTAGTTTTCTTCATTTAAAATGAAAGCAAACGAATCTATTGGTGATATGTATGCTAGATTTCAAACTATCCTACATGATCTCATGGAACTTGGAGTTAAATTTATAGATTTTGATTTAGTTACACATATTTTGAATTCCTTAACAAATGAATGGGAATGAAAAGTATTAGCCAATGAAGAAGCAAATGATTTATCTCAACTAAAAGTTGAAGAATTGATAGGAAATTTGATGTCACACGAAGCAAATCTGCCGGCAAGAAAAGAACAAATCATTGAAAGGAAAAATATAGCCTTCCAAGCCAACGATAATAATTCGGACTTAGAAGAAGAAGAGATTGTATTTAGTTCCAAAAATTACAACAAATTCAATAAATTCAAAAAGATGACGAGATCTCAAAATGGAGGAAATTCAAATTCATCCAACCAAACATCAATCAAATGCTTTGGGTGTGAGAAGTTCAGACATATAAAGAAATAATGCCCAGAACTTAACAATGACAAAAAGAAAGGAAAGTTCAAAAAATTCAAGAAAAGAAAACGGGCTTTTCAAGTAGCTTAGGATGACTCAGATTCGTCTGCATCATCAGATAGTGACAGCAATAGCGATTCTGAGCAGGCTAATGTATGTTTTATGGCAAACACTGAAAAGATATGTTCCGATCTTACTGTTTGCGCCAAAATTGGTCACAAACACCCAATGTTGTGAAAGCACCCGTTTATGAACACAAATCAGCAACAATCAATATGGAACTCAGATCTAAGCAATAACAATCACAATAATTCACAAATAACAATCACAAACACAGGATTTATAGTGGTTCGGCGATCGTGCCTACGTCCACTTTGAAGTTGGTGACTTTATTGATTTTCTCTTGTGATTACAGTTGGTTACAACAAGTTACAATGGATTATAGCTTTGAAACTTGAATGCAACAACGATGATAAGGTGTAGAATTGAATCCGGTAGAGTCTTGGCGCTTCAGAATTTCGATCCCCTTTTCTGAATGACCTGGGGCTCTATTTATAGGTGCAGGAGGCTGATATTTCGCCTAAATTTAGGGAGACCACTTCTGGCGCGTGAGGGGGCCCACATGCCCAGCCTGAGGAAATTTGGGCCCACTTTGGACCGATTCGAACTCCATTCAAATCGATCAAGAAATCATCCAATCGAGTTGAAATTTGGCGTGGACATTCTCCAACACGTATGTAAACTCCTGTAAAAATTTCATTTCATTTGGACTTATGAATCTCGAGATATCATCGATTCGAAGTGGGGTTCTTGGCAGGTTGATTGCTTCGACTCGATCCTGTTCAAATCGATAGGGTCGACTCGATGGCTTCACGTGCTTTCGCGATGACGTGGTGTGCGTTCTTCGTGTCGATCCGCTTATTACTCCGGTTTGACTGGGTCGACTCCATCATTTTCGCTACTTTGACTTGATGGATTTGAGGGAACGAATTCGAGGCAAGGTGCATTCGTATCGATCGTGGCATATAACAGTTGATCGATACGAAGCCGTCTCAATCGTATGGATCTGAGGCCAGGGACAAGATGGGTTCGAAGTATAGTTGCTTCACGGGCTCGAGGTACTTTGCCCTGATGGATTCGAAGGAAGGCCATGGGATGGATACGAAGCTTGGCCATCTGATGGATTCGAAGGTAGGCCATCGGGATGGATACGAAGGTTGGCCACCTGATGGATTCGAAGGTAGGCCATCGGGATGGATACGAAGGTTGGCCACCTGATGGATTCGAAGGTAGGCCATCAGGATGGATACGAAGGTGTCGACGCGAAGTCCATGGATTCGAAGTAGGAGGAACTCGATGGATTCGAACCGAACAAGGGCTATCTCTCTCAAACTGAATTCATCATATCTTGAGCATACGAACTCGGATTGTCTTGAAACTTGAAACGTTGGCTCTCGTGGAGTTGATAGCCATGTCCTATCAATTGTAGCCTGATCCGGGCTCGGACAAAATTCATCGATATCCATAGTGAAGTAGTGTATAACCAATCTTTGAGACGAACTATCTTACATTTTTGATCAATCTTTTGGTATCACGGCTTTGCCAAAAAGCGGGATAACATTTACCCCCCAAAATATGCCTTGCGGTAGGAAGGCGTGTTTTGTAATGCCATGAGCTGGATGGTTATATCCTGTTGATGTCCTGCAAAGGAATTTATAGTTTTATGCGACCTCAAATAACGACCGTTCCGGATCGATATACTTGAGATGAAGTGCGACCGTTCATGGTCAAGCGCCTAACTTCAAATGACGATCGTTTGAGATCGAGCCATTTGAGGTGAAGTGCGACCATGCGCGGTCAAGCGGCGGACCTCAAATGACGACCGTTCGCGACCGCACCATTTGAGGTGAGGTGAGGTGAGTTGTGCCGTTCGGGATGAGTTGTGACCATTCGCGGTCGGGTGCCGTTCGAGGCAAGTTGTGATCGTTCACGATCGGGTGTCGTTCGAGGCAATTTTGTGACCGTTCGAGGTCGGGTGCCATTCGTGGCAAATTGTGACCGTTCGCGGTCGGGTGCCGTTCGTGGCGAATTGTGACCGTTCGCGGTCGGGTGCCGTTCGTGGCGAATTGTGACCGTTCGCGGTCGGGTGCCGTTCGAGGCGAGAAAGTGTGCCCGGGAGGGCTTGGTATTGTCAGGTTCACGTTCGAGTGGGTCCCTGGATCATTTGTCAGGGCGATTTATCGCCATCTCAGAGCATGCCTAAGGACCGTTTGCGACCCGTACATGTGTAAGTAGCTCAGCCATTTCACAATTATCAGAATCAAATATCTATTCAACGGATGAGTTTTAAAATAGAAATGCCCAAACAAACAAAGTCTAAATGTCCAAATCAAAATGAAACAAAAGCAAAGCAAGGATGCCAAAGTGTAAGTTCCCACTACTAAACGGTCAATGATCATTTAGAGCATGCATGGGGATCGTTCGCGATCTCGTTCATGTGTAAGTAAGTTAATTGTGTTAGTGGAAAGCTTACGACTTGTTCATCGTTATTTCAATCAATTGATAATCAAACGTGCCTTGATTCATGGTCGCCTCTAGCTGATGTAGACGGTGGTCGCTCTGGTTCCACCACTGGAGTTCGCCTCCTCACATATTGAAGGAGCATACCATTCCTGATATGTCCTTCTACCTCGTCCTTCAGATGCCTACAATCATTGGTGTTATGATCGTTTAATTCATGAAATACACAAAACTTATCTGATCTTCTTTCGTTGGAAGTTGGATCCCTTCGCATTGGTCTACGATACGGAACTTGCTCCTTGGTATCCTGATAAATTCGTTCCAGACTCTCATTCAGCTCGGTGTAAGTGGTGAATCGCGGCTCCCTCCGTTGCCGCTTTGATCTGTCGTTATAATCCTTAGCCTTTCGTTTTCCTTTATCCTTGCCCGAGTCCTTTTCGAAAGGCTTTTTGTCTTTAAGCACATAAACTTCTATTCCCTCTCCTTCTTCTCTTTCTGCATTCGCATCCTCTAATCGCAAAAACTTTTCCGCCTCGTCGTAGAATTCCGCTAGATCCACAGGCGGATCTTTGGTCAATGAATTTTTGAACTCTGTGCGGTTAGCTACTCCGGACACAGCTGCCATCACTACCATAGACGGATCTGCTCGGTCCACCGAAGCTGCTGCCGCATTGAATCGCGTTAGATAACTCCTCAAAGTCTCTCCGGCTTTCTGCTTTAAAGTTGTCAAAGTCATCACATTCTTTGGTCTTGTAATGTGAACCCTGAATTGCCTCATAAATCTCTCAATTAAATCATTCCATGTTCTGATGGATCCATTCTCCAATTGTCTAAAACACAATGCTGCAATATCCGCCAAGTACAATGGAAAGCACCGGGCCATAACCTCCTTTGATGCCCCCAGCACTTCCATATGCCTCATATACTTCGTTAGATGAACCGTGGGGTCCGTTCTCCTGTCATACATGTCCAACAATGGTAACTTGAAATCCGGTGGGTTCCTAGATCGTCTGATTGCTGGAGTAAAAGGACTCCTATTAACATCCTCCAAATCTTTGTTTACCAAACCGCCTCTCATAGCTCTTCTAACCATCTCCGCCAACCTGTCATTGTCTCCAAGATGCAACCTTCGTTCATAACTTTCGGCCTGCCCCCCGAGTCCACGAGGGAATTCTGGGATCTACCCCCTTGACTGAGCGTTCACTCTTCTGCTACTCCCAGGCTGCGTATATGCTCCTCTCTCTCTCTCTCCGAAATCGGATCAACGTTCTCCATAGGTGTGCCCCTTAGTCCCGGTGCTACGACGGATGGTCCTGCCCCGTCCTGGACTCCATCCGCCTCTCTATTCTGTGCTCCAAGTTGTCCTATTTGTTGAAATAAACTTTGGATCATCTCCTCTTGTTTCTTCATCAATGTTTCCATCTCGTCTCTAGTGATGAAGATCGATGCTTGATTTGTTCTTGAGGAAGCCTCTTGACTTCCTTGGTGTTCACTTCGCTCTGGCCTTGGCCTTCTGCTCGATTGTCTCGTCATAATCTCTCAAATCTGAACTTTCAAACTTTCTGAATCAACTTCTAACTGGTAGAATTCCTGAATTAGCCTTCTCAGTGAAAGCACCAAAATGTTTGCGCCAAAATTGGTCACAAACACCCAATGTCGTGAAAGCACCAGTTTATGAACACAAATCAGCAACAATCAATATGGAACTCAGATCTAAGTAATAACAATCACAATAATTCACAAATAACAATCACAAACACAGGATTTATAGTGGTTCGGCGATCGTGCCTACATCCACTTTGAAGTTGGTGACTTTATTGATTTTCTCTTGTGATTACAGTTGGTTACAACAAGTTACAATGGATTATAGCTCTAAAACTTGAATGCAACAGCGATGATAAGGTGTAGAATTGAATCCGGTAGAGTCTTGGCGCTTCAGAATTCCGATCCCCTTTTTTGAATGACCTGGGGCTCTATTTATAGGTGTAGGAGGCTGATATTTCGCATAAATTTAGGGAGACCACTTCTGGCGCGTGAGGGGGCCCACATGCCCGGCCTCAGGAAATTTGGGCCCACTTTGGATCGATTCGAACTCCATTCGAATCGATCAAGAAATCATCAAATCGAGTTGAAATTTGGCATGGACATTCTCCAACACGTATGTAAACTCCTGTAAAAATTTCATTGCATTTGGACTTATAAATCTCGAGATATCATCGATTCGAAGTGGGGTTCTTGGCAGGTTGATTGCTTCGACTCGATCCTGTTCGAATCGATAGGGTCGATTCGATGGCTTCACGTGCTTTTGCGATGACGTGGTGCGCGTTCTTCGTGTCGATCCGCTTATTACTCCAGTTTGACTGGGTCGACTCCATCATTTTTGCTACTTTGACTTGGTGGATTTGAGGGAACGAATTTGAGGCAAGGTGCATTCGTATCGATCGTGGCCTATAACAGTTGATCGATACGAAGCCGTCTCAATCGTATGGATCCGAGGCCAGGCACAGGATGGGTTCGAAGTATAATTGCTTCACGGGCTCGAGGTACTTTGCCCTGATGGATTCGAAGGAAGGTCGTGGGATGGATATGAAGCTTGGCCACCTGATGGATTCGAAGGTAGGCCATCGGGATGGATTCGAAGGTTGGCCACCTGATGGATTCGAAGGTAGGCCATCGGGATGGATACGAAGGTTGGCCACCTGATGGATTTGAAGGTAGGCCATCGGGATGAATACAAAGGTGTCGACACGAAGTCCATGGATTCGAAGTAGGAGGAACTCGATAGATTCGAACCGAACAAGGGCTATCTCTCTCAAACTGAATTCATTATATCTTGAGCATACGAACTTGGATTGTCTTGAAACTTGAAACGTTGGCTCTCGTGGAGTTGCTAGCCATGTCCTATCAATTGTAGCCTGATCTGGGCTCGGACAAACTTCATCGATATCCATAGTGAAGTAGTGTATAACCAACCTTTGAGACGAACTATCTTACATTTTTGATCAATCTTTTGGTATCACGGTTTTGCCAAAAAGCGAGATAACACTTACTTATGATGAAATTTTAGAACTTGGCATGGAATTAGATGACAAATATAGAGAAACTAAAAAGATAAATAAAGAGTATGTTGCCAAAATTAATCGTATGGAACTTGAAATAAGACTATTAAAAGATGAGAAAACAATTTTAGAAGAAAATTAGAAACTTCACAAGAGAAATGTATGAATTTATCTATTCAAAATGACTCATTATTATGTGAAATAGGAAAAGTTAAACTAGAAAATGATGAAATTAGAAAAGAAAACATTATATTAAAGAACGATGTAGAAGCTTTAAAAACCTATATTTCTAAACTAAATGATAAGTTAGACAAAATTGCTAATAATATTTCAAAATTTAATAAAGGAAAGCAAAACTTGGATAACTTGATCAAGATTTCAAAACTATTTGGAAATCGCAATGGATTAGGATTTAAAAAATCTTCGAAACAAAAAAAACTGTTCACTTTATAATAGGTTCAAAAAGTCAGATACTATAGAAAAGATGTCTAACACCAAAATAATTAAAATATGGAGCCTGAAATCCAATAACAAACTAATTAGACAAAAACACATTGATAACTATCTGAAAAATGTTGCTCCTGATTAAAATTATCTTTTTAAGGTTCCTAAACCCTCTTGGGTATGGAAACCGTCTCTTTCTAACATTTAGGACCCTAACAAAAGAAGCGCGTACCAATTAAAATGTTTTTATCTTACAGGCACCCAAAAGAAAATCAAATAACAAGGAGAAATGGATACTCGATAGCGGATTCAAACATATGATTGGAAATGCACAAATGTTATCAAATATAACATACAAAGATGGTGGCACTGTAACGTTTGGAGATAATTCAAAAGGATTTGTCATAGGAATTGGAGATGTCATCAATGTTGGTACGTCCACTTCACCTGTTATTACAAATGTTCTTTTAGTTAAAAACTTAAAACATAATCTACTAAGCATTAGTCAAATTTGCGATACAGGATTTAAAATTGATTTTGAAAAGAATAAATGCAATATATTTGATCAAGATAAAAATCTTATTTTCAAAGAATTAAGGAAAATAAACATCTATGTTTTAAATATGAAATTTAATAACTCAAGTTATTTATGTCTAGCCATAGATTTTAATGACCTATGGATATGGCACAATAGATTATGTCACATAAAATTTAAGTCCTTAAAAAACTAGTTAAACGTAATGTAGTCAGAGGTCTCCCTAAAATAAATTATAAAGTTAAACATTTATGTGATGCATGTCAATATGGAAAATTGAGAAGGAGTTCTTTTAAATCATAGAATGAAATTTCTACCAAACAACCTTTGGAATTATTACATCTTAATTTATTTGGACCTACTCAAAATAAATATGTTTTTGTTATTATAGATGATTTCTCATGTTATACATGGACATCATTTCTAAAACATAAGTGATACTTTTGAAATGTTTAAATTTTTGCTAAAAGAATTAAAAATGTAATGAATCTTAAAATAAAAAGTATAAGAAGTGATCACGGAGGTGAATTTAAAAATGAAAATTTTCAAGATTTTTGTAATAAAAGGGAAATTACACTAATTTCTCATTTGCACGAACACCTCAACAAAATGATGTTGAAAGCAAAAATCGTACACCACAAGAATGTGCACGAACTATGCTTAATAGTAGTAATCTACCAAAATTTTTTTGGGCAGAAGTTGCAGCTACTGCCTCTTATGTACTAAATCATGTTACATTACGTCCTTTAACTAAAAATACTTATTATGAAATGTTTTTTGGTAAAAAACCCAAAGTATTATATATTTCGAATATTTGGATGAAAATGTTTTAAACTAAATACTAAGGATAATCTTGCAAAATTTGACTCAAAAGCTGACGAAGACATCTTTATTGGATACTCAGACTGTAGCAAAGCTTATAGAGTATTAAATAGACGTACCAGTACCACTAAAGAAAGTCTACATGTTTCTTTCGATGAATATTTTTCAACTACAAAAAAATGACGATGATGAGTTTTTACTAAAACCTTCTGAAAATACCACAATTATACATAGCAACGATGAATATTTGGCCGGCAATAATAATTCATTAAGATCACCACCTTGTATTTTGAAAAATCATCCAATTAACAATACAATTGGTGATTTGAATACAAGAGTTTCTACAAGACATCAATTACATCAAATGAGTCACGTTGCATTTATTTCGAATTTTGAACCTAAGAATTATAAAGAAGCTTCAAAAGATGAATAATGGATTATAGCAACGTAAGAAGAACTAAATTAATTCGAAAGAAATGAAGTGTGGGAACTTATACCAAGACCTACAGATCAGTCCGTAATCAGAACTAAATGGGTATAAAAAAATAAAACTAATGAAGATGGAAACATTTTTTGTAATAAAGAAAGATCAGTAGCACAAGGAAATAATCAAGAGGAAGGCATTGGCTATGAAGAAACATTTTCTCCTGTTGCACGTTTAGAAGCAATATGTACGTTACTTCTTTCGCACATCATCATAATTTCAAACTTTTTCAAATGAACGTAAAAAGTGCTTTTTAAATGGTTATATAAAAGAACAAGTATATGTTGAGCAACCCCCATTGTTCATATATGAAAATTTCTCTGAACATATATATAAACTAAAAATTGCTCCGTATGGGTTAAAACAAGCACCTCATGCTAGGTATGATAGACTAAAAACTCATTTACTAAATTCTGGTTTTCAATTTGGAAAAATAGATACAAACTTATTTATAAAAAGAAATCAAAATGATATTTTAGTTGTTTAAATATACATTGATGACACAATATTTGGATCAACAAATGAAAATCTATGTAATGAGTCTGCAGATATTATGAAAAATGAATTTGAAATGTCATGTATGGGAGAAATAATTTTTTCTTAGGACTACAGATCAAACAATTAGAAAATGGTATTTTTATAAACAAGAAAAATACCGTAATAATTTGTTAAAATGATTTGGAATGGAAAAAACAACTAGTAAACCAACCCCATGAGCACAACTACACATTTAGATAAAGATGAAAAAGGAAAGGATTTTGATCAAAATTTGTATCAAAGTATAATAGGATCACTATTATTATTAAGGGCTAGTAGACCCGAGATCATGATGAGTGTGTGTCTGTGTGCAAGATTTCAAGCACAAGCACAACCTAAGGATTCACACTATCGAGTAGTTAAACGTATTTTGCGTTACTAGACTGGAACTATAAGTTATGGTCTTTTCTATCCTAAAGATAGCTCCTTTGAACTTGTGTCCTATAGCGATGTGGATTTTGGTGGTTGTAAAACTGATAAGAAAAGTATGAGTGGCACATGTCACATTATCGATCAGTCTCTAGTTTCATGGTTTAGTAAAAAAATAGAATTGTGTAGAACTTTCAACTTGTGAAGTAGAATATATTGCTGCCACTTTAGCTTGCGCTCAAGTAATAAATATGCAACAAACCTTAAAGATTTTGAAAATATTATAAACAAATCCTCAGTTTTTTTATGACAACGCTAGTGCAATAAACCTATCAAAAACCCAATAAATCGTTATCGAACGAAGCATATAGATATTCATCATCACTTTTTGAGAGATAATGTTGAAAAGGAAACAATAACTCTAGAATTTGTAAACACCGAAAATCAAATTGCTGATATTTTTACAAAACCTCTAAGCAAACAACTTTTCACAAAGTTACGACGTGACCTAGGTATCGTATCGTTACACGATCTATAGTAAGACATATTATTTCCACTAAAAGTTATATTTTAATGGCTAAAATTTCAACAAATTTTTTGACCACTTATTTCTGTACCAACCAACTTTCTCTCGCTGGCATTATTTTCCAACAAGTAAATAAAACTTAAACTTGAAATAGTACATATACTTTCTTATACATATATCAAAACTTTATCAGAATTTTATCTAAATTTTTTTTGACCAACCAAACACTGTTTAATACTAGTATATCTACAATATCTTTGGATCATGATTCTACATACTCTGCTATTGCTATGCCTCACCCTCCTCGGGAAGTACTTATACTTCTCCGACTAAAGTCACACCTAAGTCATATCCATCCCTTAACATCACTCCACCGCCAACATACCATACTGGCTACTCTCCAAAAGGAAAGAAAGCCAAACATGGAATTGATCTTCAATCAGCCTCACTATCTGACAAAGTTCACGATATACATCATTAACAGCAGGAAATGATCGGACTTCAAAGAAAGATGTTGTGATAATTCGGTTTTTGAATAACAGTTAATAGAACAATTAAATGGTTTTTAACTATTAAGATACCAATTTTATTTGAATTAAACAAATAAAATTTGATAATTTAAAATATCTGGATGTATATAAGTAAATTTGAAGCTATAATAATAACTGAAATAAAATGGTAATAAATCATTAAATACATATATAAATATGTGTAAACTCTATTATTTTTGAAAACTTTAAAGTATGTCCATATACATGTTTATTTATTTATGTATAGTTAATTTTAAAATCATATTCTTCAAGTTGTGTGTATATATATATATATATAACATTTAAAATACATAATATTAATTTATTTCAATTATAATAGTTGAAATGAATTAAGGTATTAAATATTTTCTTTAAGACTTTATGTACATAATAAAAGATAACATGTGCAAACATTTTAAATACCATCAAACAAGTGTAAATATTTTAGCATACACATTAACATTGTAAGCTCTCTAGCATAGGAGCAACACTTGTAACCTAAGTGTCATTTTAAATAACAAGTGTCTTTTCTTTTTATTCTTTTCCTTTTTCTAAATGAATTATAGGTAAAAATTGAAACCATATTATAATCAGTGAAAAAAAAGAGAAATACTCAAATCCAAGGGAAAACTAAATCAAAACTCTTCCAAATAATTGAAATTGGAGAAAAACTATGAACCAATTTCAAGTTTAAACAAGAAGATCAATTAGGCAAATTCAGGTGCAAATTCCAGTTTTTCAAACCTGAAGCATCTTCAAGTTATCAAGCTTAGTAAATCAAAATCAAGAAGCAGATGGAATTCAAGATCAGTATTAAATCAAAAAAAAATGCAGATCATCTCAAAAACAACATGTAATTAGATCAAGAACACTATCAAGAACAGTTTCCAGTTTTTTCAAACTTCAAAATCTGCTTCTCTGTTCTTCAGCAAGCAAGTGAGTAAAACTTTTAAACTAAAATTTAGTAACTAATAAATGTTGCTTATGAAATTTACTGTGTTGATATTTGATCTGCATAAAAATTACTGGGTGCTTGTCTGTTAATTCTTAGGAACCTCTGTTCCTATATTTTAAACCCCTGTTTGAATCTGTAATCATGAACCCTTTAAGGTGTGATGCATTGACATATAGTTTAAATGAATCTGTGAAGTAAGTTTGGAAATATGCTTGCATGGTGATTTGGAAAAGTTAGAACATATTTACATATAGAAAGATGTTGAGTATTGGTTGAGCATGCCTGAATATATCAGACAAATGAAATTCTTCCCATGCTTACAGACATCAAATATATTCATAAACCAATTCCTATTTCTATGATTTATTTTGGAAACTAGTTTCTAAATAAAAGTGGTGAAATTTAACAAGATCCAAATTTTAAAAATAGTTTAAAGTTCATTAGAGCAAAGTTTCACTGGGAAACTTGATTTATAGATAAAATTTCAAACATGTTGAAAATTTTAATCATCCTGGTTTGTTGTTTCAGGATCTTAATTCGAATGCATTTTGGAAATAAAGATTTTTAAGACAAAAATCCAAATTTATAATATTGTATTGGATATGTATTTGGGGTTTTTACTGGAATCTTATCTTGGACGAATTCTGATAATCTATGTGTTTGGGGAGTTCGTGGTTCTTGCTGGAGCTAGAAGGAGGATCAGGGGAACAGATAAAAATGGTAGAAGTGGGGGTAGTTCGTCGTGGCGGCGGCGATAGGAAGAAGTAAGTTTTTAACCTAGTTTTGATCGAGCTTGAATTTTTGTCTCCTGCAACTTTTCTGATGCACCGAGTTTGAAGAAATTTTGGAGATGGGTTTGTGAAGGTATGGAGATGGAGTGGCTAGAACCCCAAAGTGTCAGATGACCGGAGTTGTGACGTCGAGGTGGTTTTGGACATGGCTGTGGATTCAGTTTTTAACTGGGAAGCTCAATTCTGATTTGGGGCGAGCGAGGGTGTTTTGGTGATCAGAGAGGGTTACCGAGGTGACGTTTGATATGCTAGTAGGTTCGTCGGTGACGGAAGACGACTCCGGCACTGGTACACGTGCACAGGGAGGAGGAGTGTGCCTGTTTGTTTGGGTTGTGAGTTGAGTGGGTTTACTCGAAGATGATCTCGGGTTTTTGGAAGAAAGACTCGAGTATGGACTCGAGTTATCTGTGGGTTTTTTTTCTGTACTAATTTTGTTGCTTCAGGTTTCAAAATTTAATTTTAAACTAACTTTTTGAAGAAAAAAGTGGAACCTGAAGTGGAATTTGAGTGTTACTTGAGTTCAACTAAAACTGTTTGATTGAAAGAAAGTTTTCAAAGTTTAAAAAGACCCGTTTTAATTTAAGTAAAGAGTTTTTTACTTTTGTAATGAATCTTGTTGTTTTGAATACTTTTGGTTTTATAAGAATAAGTGTTTCTTAAACATTTTATTAAGAAGTTTAAAAACTTAAATAGAAAGGTGTTTGGAATGAAGTAATTTCAAACCTTGATTTCAAATGAGTACATTGTTGAAACTAAGTAATTAATATAAAATGAGGTTTTCTTAATTATTTAAGGTTTTTCAAATGTGAATATACTTTAGGAATATAAATATTGGATAGTTAATTACTTAGCGTTAGTAATTAAAGAAATAGCTGGATGTAAATAAGCAGAGGATAATTAATTACTTAATATGATTAATTAAAGATTAATAAATCAATGTAATTAGTTAAAATAATTAACCAATAAAAGTGATTTATGGTTAATTTATTTAATCGAATTAATTAGGGGAAGGAAATTTATTAGAGAGAAATTATTTAATGGAAGTAATTAAGGATGAATTACGTAGTATAATTAATTGAAGGATTAATTAATTAAGATGATTAGATAAAGGTTAGTTAATGAGGTTAATTGAAGGTTAATTAATCGGGGAAGTGATTATGGAATAATTAATGTAATTTGTTTGGGGTTAAGGAAATTAACTTTAAATAATTAATTAAGATGGTCATTAACGGTTAATTAATGTGATTGGCTTGATGAATAATTAATTTGTGAAATTAATTAAAAGCTAATTACTTAATGTAATTAAAGGATAATTAATCAAGGATGATTAATTTAGATAGTAATTAATGGATAATTAATTAATTTGTTTATAATTAATTAATGGTTAAGTAAGCAGGATTTAAAAATGTGATTGAAGTAATTAATTTAATTTATTTAAATTAATTAGAAATGGTGTGACTAATTAATCTTGCTTATGAGTTATTGAATGATATTGAATGCCTTGTATTGTTTAATATTCTCGATTTGAAACATTTTTGTGATATGATATGGTTTAATAGTGAAAATACGGTTATCTATCAATGATGAATTGTTTGTGAATAAAGACACCTTGTATTTAAGGTTGAATTGTATTTCACTTGAATAACTCGGGTTAAGATGACTTGGATTCGAAGAGACCGGAGTCGGGTATTAGTTAATACCCGAAACCACTTCGATTCTTTATAGATTGATATGTGAAATCAATAGGCTGGTAGGGAAATGTTTTAACTGAATTGGACTATTTAATCTAAGTTGTGGTACTTAGAAATTGGCATGTGAAATAAGTGGTGTCTATAACAACTTGTGATGTTGTAAATTGACATAAGTTACCCCGGGTTCATATAAGTTGTATGCTTTTGTGTTCTTTGTTAGTTGGGTTTACTCACGCTGGTTTCCAGCCTGACCCGGGTGTTACTTTGATGTAATGCTCGGGTCAGACCGAGTATTACAGATTTTCAGGTAAGGACGTTCTGGAGCTCAGGATGCAAGCGGGAGAGCAGGAACGTTTGGAGAGCTTCTGATGTTAATATATATTATTGTATCTGATACAGATAGATATATCTGTTTTGCGATTTGTTAATCTATTGTAACTCTGATATAATAAAGTGTAATTTGACAAATACAGTTTCCTTTGTATAACTATTATTTATGTGATATTATATTTTATCCGTTGCATATGTGAGACTTTGGGTTTGGTTTTCTGTTCTTCTTCTTCTATCTCTTCTTCTTTTCCTAACTATCTGGAAATTTCTGGTGCAGATATTCCGGGTCGTTACATTTGGTATCGGAGCAGAAGGTTAAGAGAGAACCTTGGCTCTGGTGGAATTTCTCATTAAGGATAGGGTAAGTGGTACCCTAGGATGAGTTGAGTATATAAATATGAGAGAGCGTACTTGTTATTTTCTTATATAAAAGTTTTTAAATGATTTCAAAAGTAAATGAATTTTATATAAGAAATAGATTATCTATTATATTAAGGAAATTGTTTGTAGTATTAATTAAATTAAAAGTAATAGTAAGAATTAAGTGATAATAGAATTACAACCAAATTGAAATTAAATTAAAGACAAGTTTGAAATGGATTCAAACTGAAATTAAATCTTGAAATTGGGAAAGGTTTCAGGATAAGGATAATCAATTAATTTATATAATTAATTAAACTTATTTAATGAGATTAATTAATGGATAATAATAGGAATTGATAAGAGTTACTTAATGAAGTAACTAGAGGTAGGTAATTTAAAGGACAATTACTTAATGAAGGTAATTAAGAAATAAGTTAATTACCAAATGTGATTAGTTAACGATGGAATTAATTTAAGGAAATAACAAATAATATTATTTAATGTATTTAAATGAAATGGTCCTATTTCAAACAAGAGTTGTTTGAAAATTTAAAAAGAAATTTGTTTTGAATTAAAACCAAAGGTGGTTTAAAATTTTAAAGTATAACTTGGTATGTAAAAGAAATTAATATGTATATATGTGGATATACATAATATCAAAGGTGGTTTGAAATAAACTCTAAATATTGAGTTTTAAATTGGGAATGAGATGTGATACCCAAAAGTGATAAGTTTATGAACTTAATAAGTGGAAAGATTATTTATGAGAAGTATAAAATTTGAAATGGAAGATCAAATTGGGTAAGGTTAACTGGATTAAGTGAATTGACTTTAACTTGGGAAAAGTTAAATAAGTTGGAATAATCAACCCGATTTGAAAATTTTAAGATGAAATTAAAATTTAACTTGGGAAATTAAATGGTTGATTAGAAGTGAGAGTTTGAGTGATCTCAAATTGGTTTTGAGATCCGAAAATTGGAAATGGATGGATGTTTCGAAATAATTGGATGATATCATCATATTGTTGTTAAAAATCTTTAAGTTGAGAATTGGAATTGTTTAAATGAATGAGAGATGGAGTATGGTAATCCATTGTTGGGATAAAAAGGTAAATTGATTTAAAGGAATTAGATCAACATTTGAAGTATTAACTCGAATTTATATAATTCAAGATGGTTTAAATTTGAAATCTGAAATTAAGTTCAAATTGAATTTGATTTGAACTAATTGAAATTGTGAATGAAGGTGTATAAGTATAAAATTCAAATGGAAAATTTGAATTAGATTAATTTGAGACAATTTGGAATTGAAGTGGGTTCAATTTGAAATTAGTCCAAGTTGATTTGAATAACTTGGAATTATAATTAAAATTGAATAGTTTTAAATTCAAATGGAATTTGAATTAAATTTGGGAGGAAATCAAGAATAATTCAACTTGATTTGGAAATGGAGTTTGAAATTAGGATTAATTCAAACTGGAGATGAAGTAAATTGAAATTGGAACTAGTTCAATTAAAATGTATTTGAATTAATATAATTGGAGATCAAGGTTGAATAAAGTAAAATTTGGGAAGAACTGAGGAATTCAACTTGAATTGGATTAAATAGATTTCAATGGAAATTGAAGTTATTTAAATTAGAGTTAAGTCAATTTAAATGAAAATGGAATTTAAAGTGAATTGATTGGGAATAGAGATTGGGAATTGAACAGTTTTGACTCTGGACTATTTTAATATAAATTGATTTTAATGTAACCTATTTTTCCAAGCTATTTATTATATATACAACTTTCTTTTAAAAGCCAAATTATCTTATACTTGTTTTACAATTATTTTTGGAACTGTTTTCCAACTGTTTTATAAGTTAGTTACTATATTTCAACTATATTACAAAACTAATTACTATCTTACTATTATTTTGCAATTATTTAAAATTTCTATAATTATTTTAATTATTTTCCAATCATTTTACAATTACTGAACTATTTTACAACTCTTTTACAAACAAGTAATTATTTTCCAACTACTTAACTATTTTTAAAATTTTCAAGCTATTTTCTAAATAAACTGGTCGGAGTTCAAACTGTTATTGGTTAAATACTCAATCGAGATAAGAATAGAGGTGATAATCCAAATGGGTTGAAGAAATTATGAGTAAGCGAATGAAAATTTAAGTAAAGGTGAATAGAAAGAGAATTGGTTTGCCTAATAACTAATAAAGACAAATACGTAGGGTGTACCTATGTTGTTCTATTCGCATAGTAATTTGATCCAGATTCGAGCACAGAATTTCGAGATAGTTTTATCGATCCGAGTGGAATTTTCCACTCGATTTTTGAAGGCGAACCTGGATATGATTGTTGATTGGTTTTGGATATTCTCTATCATAGTTATGACTATGCAAGGAGAATGACGGTTTCTGATCAAGAAACCAGATCTGTGTCCGCACTAGGAAGTCGGGTGGACAATACTAGTACGGAAATGAAATTGTGTGATCGAGTGAGCGATCAGATTGGTATAGCGTACGGATGATATGTGTACATCGTACGGATTTGAATAAAATTGGTACTGGGAATTTGTGGATAAGAAATGTGAAATGGTTTTTAAAATGAAAAATATATTTTGTGAAATATATGATGAAGTAAAGTGGAAATTGGATATTTCTATGGTTGAAATTTTGTTTATGGAAGTAAGTAATATGGTAAGTGGTTTTGTAAGGAGTAATCAAATTTGAATATTTGATTTTGAATAAACAAAGTTAAATATCTTTTTTTTATAAAATGAAACTCCCCTATTGAATCCTTTGCCAGAAAAAAAAGGATTTTGAAGGTGTTTTGAAGTATAAAAGGAGTTTATACAAGTTTGAAATGATCCAAAGTTTTAAAGGATTTTATATATCTGAATATATATAAAAAGATCATATGAGGATTTTGGAAAAAGGGTTTGGGAACCTTTGGATTTGGAAAAGGCTTTTGATTTCTAGGTAAAATCAATATGAGAATTTGGAAAGCCTAGTTTGAGAATTATCGATTTTTGAATAATCGATTTTGTGTAAAGGAGCTTTGTATGAGATCATACTAGGTGTATGATTTAAAAGATACTATATATATAGTATAAAATATTTTGATGATGGCTCTGGAGAAAAAGGCGCTCCCTTGGAATGGACTTCTCAGGAGTACCACCGGGTGGTGCTGCCTTGAGCCCCAATGGGGGTTCTAAAGTTGATCCTGTGAGGAGTCCGGACAAACTAGTTCCTGAGAATTATTGGGTAGCGAAAGTCGATGGCGCTGATGCCTACAGGGGCATTTGGGTTATGCTGTGACGACAGCGTAACTCGATGTCACTGCGATCTACTGTGGGGACCATAGCGAAAATCGTGTGGAGGATGAGTGTCAACGGTCTACACTTGATTTTGCCGGGAAGGCAATGCAACATCGGTAGACTGCGATCTATGGTCAAGTGGAGTGGAGAAGTTTCATTCTTTTGGCAGCGAAATTCGAGGGCGCTGATGCCTACAGCTATATGGGTTTTTGCGATGATAGCTACGTAACCCCAGTTATAGCTGCGATCTGTAGCGGGTTCCATGGTGTAATCGAGGGGCGGGAGGCCTACAGTTATCTGTGGATTTTGTCGGGATGGCAACGTAACCATCGGGTTAACTGCGACCATGGATGGGGGTGATGATTTCCAGAGCATTCTCACCAAAAAATATATCCTCTATTTTCAAAAGCTGATTTCTATATTTTCAATATATATTATTTTCAAAGTATTTTTCAATGGATGTTGAAAACGAGTCTGCCAAGCACTTGTAGATTTTCAGTCATACGCCTGATCAACGTATGACCGAATTTATGTGAGAACAAGGATGGACTGGTTGAAACATCGGGTTATAAAAAGTATTTCTATAGAACTATTTTGGCAGTATTACAGATTTTAAAAGTATTTTATAAATGATCAAAGATTATTTTAACTGGTTTTAAAATATTTATTAATCCTGGCTTCGTTCCTTTTCGAGGACGAAAAGATTCTAAGGGGGGAGGAATGTGATAACCCGGTTTTTGAATAACAGTTAATAGAACAATTAAATGGTTTTTAACTATTAAGATACCAATTTTATTTGAACTAAACAAACAAAATTTGATAATTTAAAATATATGGATGTATATAAGTAAATTTGAAGCTATAATAATAACTGAAATAAAATGGTAGTAAATCATTAAATACATATATAAATATGTGTAAACTCTATTATTTTTGAAAACTTTAAAGTATGTCCATACACATGTTTATTTATTTATGTATAGTTAATTTTAAAATCATATTCTTCAAGTTGTATATATACATAACATTTAAAATACATAATATTAATTTATTTCAATTGTAATAGTTGAAATGAATTAAGGTATTAAATATTTTCTTTAAGACTTTATGTACATAATAAAAGATAACATGTGTAAACATTTTAAATACCATCAAACAAGTGTAAATATTTTAGCATACACATTAACATTTGTAAGCTCTCTAGCATAGGAGCAACACTTGTAACCTAAGTGTCATTTTAAATAACAAGTGTCTTTTCTTTTTTTTCTTTTCCTTTTTCTAAATGAATTATAGGTAAAAATTGAATCCATATTATAATCAGTGAAAAAAAAGAGAAATACTCAAAGCCAAGGGAAAACTGAATCAAAACTCTTCCAAATAATTGAAACTGAAGAAAAACTATGATCCAATTTCAAGTTTAAAACAAGAAGATCAATTAGGCAAATTCAGGTGCAAATTCCAGTTTTTCAAACCTGAAGCATCTTCAAGTTATCAAGCTTAGCAAATCAAAATCAAGAAGCAGATGGAATTCAAGATCAGTATTAAATCAGAAAAAAAAATGTAGATCATCTCAAAAACAACATGTAATTAGATCAAGAACACTATCAAGAACAGTTTCCAGTTTTTTCAAACTTCAAAATCTGCTTCTCTGTTCTTCAGCAAGCAGGTGAGTAAAACTTTTAAACTAAAATTTAGTAACTAATAAATGTTGCTTATGAAATTTACTGTGTTGATATTTGATCTGCATAAAAATTACTGGGTGCTTGTTTGTTAATTCTTAGGAACCTCTGTTCCTATATTTTAAACCCCTGTTTGAATCTGTAATCATGAACCCTTTAAGGTGTGATGCATTGATATATAGTTTAAATGAATCTGTGAAGTAAGTTTGGAAATATGATTGCATGGTGATTTGGAAAAGTTAGAACATATTTACATATAGAAAGATGTTGAGTATTGGTTGAGCATGCCTGAATATATCAGACAAATGAAATTCTTCCCATGCTTACAGACATCAAATATATTCATAAACCAATTCCTATTTCTATGATTTATTTTAGAAACTAGTTTCTAAATAAAAGTGGTGAAATTTAACAAGATCCAAATTTTAAAAATAGTTTAAAGTTCATTAAAGCAAAGTTTCACTGGGAAACTTGATTTATAGATAAAATTTCAAACATGTTGAAAAATTTAATCATCCTGGTTTGTTGTTTCAGGATCTTAATTCGAATGCATTTTGGAAATAAAGATTTTTAAGACAAAAATCCAAATTTATAATATTGTATTGGATATGTATTTGGGGTTTTTACCGGAATCTTATCTTGGACAAATTCTGATAATCTACGTGTTTGGGGAGTTCGTGGTTCTTGCTGGAGCTAGAAGGAGGATCAGGGGAATAGATAAAAATGGTAGAAGTGGGGGTAGTTCGCCGTGGCGGCGGCGATAGGAAGAAGTAAGTTTTTAACCTAGTTTTGATCGAGCTTGAATTTTTTTTCTCCTGCAACTTTTCTGATGCACCGAGTTTGAAGAAATTTTGGAGATGGGTTTGTGAAGGTATGGAGATGGAGTGGCCAGAACCCCAAAGTGTCAGATGACCGGAGTTGTGACGTCGAGGTGGTTTTGGACATGGCTGTGGATTCAGTTTTTAACTGGGAAGCTCAATTCTGATTTGGGGCGAGCGAGGGTGTTTTGGTGATCAGAGAGGGTTACTGAGGTGACGTTTGATATGCTATTAGGTTCGTCGGTGATGGAAGACGACTCCGGCACTGGTACACGTGCACAGGGAGGAGGAGTGTGCCTGTTTGTTTGGGTTGTGAGTTGAGTGGGTTTACTCGAAGATGATCTCGGGTTTTTGGAAGAAAGACTCGAGTATGGACTCGAGTTATCTGTGGTTTTTTTTTTCTGTACTAATTTTGTTGCTTCAGGTTTCAAAATTTAATTTTAAACTAACTTTTTGAAGAAAAAAGTGGAACCTGAAGTGGAATTTGAGTGTTACTTGAGTTCAACTAAAACTGTTTGATTGAAAGAAAGTTTTCAAAGTTTAAAAAGACCCGTTTTAATTTAAGTAAAGAGTTTTTTACTTTTGTAATGAATCTTGTTGTTTTGAATACTATTTGGTTTTATAAGAATAAATGTTTCTTAAACATTTTATTAAGAAGTTTAAAAACTTAAATAGAAAGGTGTTTGGAATGAAGTAATTTCAAACCTTGATTTCAAATGAGTACATTGTTGAAACTAAGTAATTAATATAAAATGATGTTTTCTTAATTATTTAAGGTTTTTCAAATGTGAATATACTTTAGGAATATAAATATTGGATAGTTAATTACTTAGCGTTAGTAATTAAAGATATAGCCGGATGTAAATAAGCAGAGGATAATTAATTACTTAATATGATTAATTAAAGATTAATAAATCAATGTAATTAGTTAAAATAATTAACTAATAAAAGTGATTTATGGTTAATTTATTTAATCGAATTAATTAGGGGAAGGAAATTTATTAGAGAGAAATTATTTAATGGAAGTAATTAAGGATGAATTACGTAGTATAATTAATTAAAGGATTAATTAATTAAGATGATAGATAAAGGTTAGTTAATGAGGTTAATTGAAGGTTAATTAATCGGGGAAGTGATTATGGAATAATTAATGTAATTTGTTTGGGGTTAAGGAAATTAACTTTAAATAATTAATTAAGATGGTAATTAACGGTTAATTAATGTGATTGGCTTGATTAATAATTAATTTGTGAAATTAATTAAAAGCTAATTACTTAATGTAATTAAAGGATAATTAATCAAGGATGATTAATTTAGATAGTAATTAATGGATAATTAATTAATTTGTTTATAATTAATTAATGGTTAAGTAAGCAGGATTTAAAAATGTGATTGAAGTAATTAATTTAATTTATTTAAATTAATTAGAATGGTGTGACTAATTAATCTTGCTTATGAGTTATTGAATGATATTGAATGCCTTGTATTGTTTAATATTCTCGATTTGAAACATTTTTGTGATATGATATGGTTTAATAGTGAAAATACGGTTATCTATCAATGATGAATTGTTTGTGAATAATGACACCTTGTATTTAAGGTTGAATTGTATTTCACTTGAATAACTCGGGTTAAGATGACTTGGATTCGAAGAGACCGGAGTCGGGTATTAGTTAATACCCGAAACCACTTCGATTCTTTATAGATTGATATGTGAAATCAATAGGCTGGTAGGGAAATGTTTTAAGTGAATTGGACTATTTAATCTAAGTTGTGGTACTTAGAAATTGGCATGTGAAATAAGTGGTGTCTATAACAACTTGTGATGTTGTAAATTGACATAAGTTACCCCGGGTTCAAATAATTTGTATGCTTTTGTGTTCTTTGTTAGTTGGGTTTACTCACGCTGGTTTCCAGCCTGACCCGGGTGTTACTTTGATGTAATGCTCGGGTCAGACCGAGTATTACAGATTTTGAGGTAAGGATGTTCTGGAGCTCAGGATGCGAGCTGGAGAGCAGGAACGTTTGGAGAGCTTCTGATGTTAATATATATTATAGTATCTGATACAGATAGATTTATCTGTTTTGCGATTTGTAAATCTGTTGTAACTCTGATATAATAAAGTGTAATTTGACAAATACAGTTTCCTTTGTATAACTATTATTTATGTGATATTATATTTTATCCGCTGCGTATGTGAGACTTTGGGTTTGGTTTTCTGTTCTTCTTCTTCGATCTCTTCTTCTTTTCCTAACTATCTGGAAATTTATGGTGCAGAAATTCCGGGTCGTTACAGATGTACTACGAACAACAACATTAAGGAGCTCACTTAAATTTTCTTGAGAAATGCATCCTCGCCATATGTGGCCATTCACCAACAAAGGATTACGTACATGCAAGGTCTCCAGGTTTAAAGGAAACTCCTCAAAGAGCGCATAGGATCACTTCACGATAATTATCGAGTGAAGAGACATTGCAAGAACAACGCGGTCTCATGCCATTTTATTGGTCGCCACTTCGACCGTGGAACGAGCGCACCAAGGATGAAACGAATTCTCAGGAGAAACAAAAATAATATTCTTCTGACTCCCCCGTTAATAACCAAGGAAGAAAATCTCGACGGTTTATATATATATATATATATATATATATATATATGTATATATATATATATATATATATTATAAATATGCTTTAGTTATTTGTATTTTCTTCATTTTTCAATAATTTTTTTATAAAAGTAAATAATACGATCTGTCATCAGAGGCCTAAAATAATTTTTTTCCAAAAATAGACGTCTGAATGGAAAAGGAAGACGTTTGGACGTACACAAGGGTATCTATCACCTTCTAAAGCTAGACGTCTAAAAAAAGAAAATAAGAAAGTCAACATTTTTCCTTACTTTCAGCACAAATGTCTCTCAATATGGTCAGACGTCTATCCGCACTCTCTGGAAATCAGACTATTTCAGAATAGACATCTGACCTTCATAACAGACGTCTGTTTCAACCCTCCACTAAACAAAAAAATTAATCGTTTAAGCACAGGCGTCTATGTAACTCATCAGACATTTGTCTCTACGCATTGGAAAACTTACATTCTCAAAGGCAGACGTCTGAATTATTACCCAGACGTCTGAACGAACACTCCAACTACAAACACTACCATTATCAGACGTTTGTCAAATTCACACCAGACGTCTGACTATGTATTCTGCCCTAACATTTCATCCTCATATAGATTATCTTTTCCCTCCTCCTTCATTTCCACCATTCATTTGTTTCCAAGCCTCCAAGAAAAGCTTAAAACCCAATTTTATTTTCCCTCAAAATTCCCAAAGCAATGGTCCCAAAACTAAGAAATCCAGTACCAAAGTGCCACAGACCTTCCACGGGACAAAGCTCTCAGCCTCCTTCTCAGCATTTTGTAACTGATCAACATATTGGCGATTGGATAGTGGAGAAGAAACAAAGAAAACAATGACATCAAGAACTAGAGAGAAAGCCCTTCCACACTGGGCCTTTCTACCCTGTTCGCCAATTCATCCATTATGATGCTATAGATCTGCTAGAGAATGCCGGGCTATACCACTTGGTCAACTATGAAGATAATACCAGAAAATTAACCAACTAGCGGTACTTCTTTTCTTAATTAATCTCTGCTCATTAACTCTTCGGAATCCTTTTTATGAGGATAATTGGATCTAGACTAGTGTTTATGGTCATTTGATTATACTTAATGGTGAAATAATTGGCCAAATGCTTAATTGCTCTTATGATGGAATTCCATTACAAAATGTTCCTAATAAATGCTATGCCCCTAGAGATGCTGCTACTCATCTTATTTGGGATGATGACTTTCGGAAATTAAAACTATCAAATTTTCATCCACGAGCACAACTTCTTAACAGAATGCTCATAAACACTGTCATTCCTTGATTAGGAAGTCACGAACAAGTCTACATCAACGATCATAGAGCTTTTATATGCTATCTTTGGTCAAATTAAAGTTAATTGGGCACAATACATTTCAAACTAAAAGTTTTTGGGCCCCGACCCGTCATAGTATTGTTTATGCAGCATACATATCTTAATTCTACGGTTAAGGAATTCCTTCATAACCCTCCCAATATGAAGAAATATATGTCAAGGATAGTGGCATTAGATTTCTACCTTTAATGCATCTCCCAGAGACACCACTGAACATCATTACGTTTTTCCAATATTAAGCTCCATCACAACATTAACAAGCACCTATAACTCGGCCTTCTCAACCACCCAGAGCTTCAGCATCTATAGAGTATTACTCTGATACCGAAATACAAGAAGCTAGAATAACAGCAGGTCTAGGAGAGTACTATCGAGATATTGCACTACAGAATCAACGCCTTCTCTCCTTTAACCAACAGGCCCTAGAGAAAAAGATGTCATATTTGGAGCGGTCTTTTTCTACTCATATGACCAAAGTAGAAAAGACATTAGATAAGGTTGTTTCAACCTTTGGAAAAGTTGTTCAAAAAGTTCACGGTCGTCTTCTTCTCCGTCCCTTGCATTGCCTTCACCCCCTTTTTTTCATTTAGGCCCATCCTCTGAGGCAGGGCCTTCATAGGAGCCTCCATAACACTCTCGTCCTAGCAAAGTACCTATGAAGAAAGTGTAGGTTTATCTTTTCCCTCAGAAGATCCTCCTGTTTCACACGACCCTTAGGACTACAACTACTACTCGTCATTTCAGGGTCTGTCTATTCAGGAATATGATGAACATGTCAACCAGTCTCAGTGGCAGTAAGGTACATATGATGAAGACTCGTCAGGCTTCTGAGGTTATTATAATTATCAGTAAGATTTTACTACGATTGATCATATTTGATTATGTATCTCTGTTTTTCTTTTTCTACTTTTTGATTCCTATATAACTGGTTAAAACCTCTTCTTTGAAGTTTCTGTGCACTTATATTAAATTGTTTTTCATCCTCTACCACATCTATTTTTTTTTATTATGCCAAAGGGGGAGAAATACCATATTACATGTATATAGGGTGAGGAATCATATTCAGGGGGAGTTATATGTTTATAAATCGATTGTATAGTTATCATCATCAAAAAGGGGGAGAATGTTAGAACTACTATTCCATGGATTCGATGACAACAACTATGCAATCAAACACATACAATATATAGTATCTCTTTCATAGTTTAAATTAAAGACAACTAACAAAGGAGAAGAATCACTAGTATTACAAAAGTTAATATAGTATTATTATTGTCATAGATATAAATTGTAAAATCTCTTTTAGTAGTTTCTTTTAAACTTAAACATTGTACGAATTTTTTTAAATGTATAACAAAAGGCTGAAGGAAAGAAAGCACCAAATTTCAGACGTCCGACATATACGGGAGATTTGCATGGAATTCCATACAAAGCTTCAAATGTTGCCATCCCAATACTAGTCTGGTAATCATTGTTATACGAAAACTCGACTAAATGCAGATGGTCTTCCCATGATCCCCCAAAATCTAGAACACAAACTTTTAACGGATCTTCCAAGACTTTGTTAATTCTCTCTGTTTGCCCATCCGTCTGTGGATGGTAAGCAGTACTCATCTTCAGTTTGGCTCCCAGAATTTCCTGTAGACTCTACCAGACTCACTGGTGAATAATGAATCTCTATCACTGACTATAGTACCAAGAATTCCATGTAGTCTAACCACATTCTTCATAAACAACTTCACTAATATAGATACTGTTATGGTTAACTTAACTGGAATAAAATGGGAACTCTTGGCTACTCTGTCCACTATGATCCATATGCTATCATTTCCCCGGTTCGACCTTGGAAAATCGTCAATAAAATCCATATAAATAGAATCCTATTTCCATACCAGAATATATAATGGCTGAAGCAACCCACTTGGCTTATGGTGTTCAACCTTTACCTGTTGGTAAGCACTGCTTTACCCATAAGCCAATATCCCGCTTCATATGTTCCCAGAAGAAACTCCTTTTCATATCATGATACATCTTAGTACCTCTGGGATGAATAGAGAGCTTCAAACGATGGAATTCCTCTAAGACTTCTTTCCTTATGTTTCCTACACTCAGAACACATAATCTTCCTTTCTTTTTCAACCACCCATTCTGGTCAAGACTGAAATCTTTTAAGTAATCGGTCTCGGTTCCATCTCTCAACTTCCTGATCCGTTCGGCTAACACTGGATCCTCCATCTGTTTAGAAGAAATCTTTTCGATCATCGTCAGTAGAACTTCCAAATAAGATAATACAACTATATCTCCACTAGAACCAGCCTCAGATCTTCATTGCACTCTGAAATCTTCCAATGCTTCCAAATCTTTCCACTCAGTAATCATACTGCATTCTGATGTTTCCTGCTCAGTGCGTATGCAACCTTGTTTCCTTTTCTCGGTGTGTACTCGATCCCAAAATCATAAGCAGCTATAAACTTTAACCATTTATGCTATCTCATGTTTAACTCCTTTTGAGAGAACAAATACTTCAGTGACTTATGATCTGTATATAACTCAAACCTCTCTCCTAAAAGGTAATGTCTCCACACCTTCAACGCAAAAATCATTGCTGCCAATTCCAAATCATGCATCTGGTATCTGACCTCATGCAGTCTAAGTTATCTAAAAGAATAGGCAATTACTTTACCCTTCCGCATCAGCACAGCTTCTAACCCGTTCCACGCACATCTGTATAAACCACCAAATCCTAATTCCCTTCTGGAACAACTAACACAAGTTCATGGGTCAAAAAGTGGTTCAAACTCTAGAATGCTTCTTCACACTTATTTGTCCACACAAACTTCACATCCTTTCTCATTAGCTTGGTCATCGGTGCCACTATTCATGAAAAATCCTTAATGAACCTTCGATAATAACCAGCCAACCCAAGAAAACTCTTTATCTCCGTCAATATCTCAGGTCTCTTCCAACTATTCCTCGCTTCAATCTTAGTTGGATCTACTGACAACCCTTTCTTTGAGACTACATGACCCAGAAACTTCACTTTCTTCTTTCAGAAATAGCACTTTGAAAACTTCGCCTTCAGCTGATGCTGCCTTAGCATCTCAAACACCACTCTAAAATGAACTTCATGCTCTCTTTCATACTTGGAGTATATCAAGATATCAGCTATAAAACTAGTATGAACCTATCCAAGTGCTCTCGGAAAGCCTGGTTCATCAAATCCACAAAGAATGTCGACGCATTAGTCAGTCCGAATGGCGTAACTAACCGTTCATACGACCCATATGTGGTCTTAAACGCCATCAAAGGTATACTATCCTCTGCTACTTTGAGCTAATGGGAACCTATCGCCAAATCCAAATGGAAGAATACCTTGGCTTCACTCAACTGGTCAAACAAATCTTTCATCCTTGGCAATGGATATCGATTCTTTATTGTCCCCTCATCCAACTTACGATAATCGATACATAATCTCAACGATCCATCCGGATTCTTACCAAATACTGCAGCTGCTCCCCAAGGCGAACTACTTGGCCTGATAAAGCTCTTGCCTTCCAATTCCACCAATTAGACCTTAAACTCCCTCATCTCTATAGGGGCTATCCTGTTTGGCGGACTACTCATTGGTTCTACTCCCAGAACCAAATTTATCCGAAACTCAATGGCTCGTTTCGGTGGCAATCCAACTATAGGCTTAAAAACATCCACGAATTATCTAACCACGATAACTCGATTCAACTCATCTTCCAACTCCATAACACCCAATAAAGTGTTCACCTCATTGTTATAACCTTCCACGGTATAAACTTTCTGATCGCTACAATCAGGGCATTTAAGTGATATTTTCCTATATTGGCAAAATATCCTAGCATCATACTTACTTAACTAGTCCATCTCAACAATAATTCTGAACCATACAAAATCAAACACATGCAAACTACGAACAAAATTAGGACCTAACAGGTCAAACTCTAACAGGTCATATCTCAGCCCTAGAGTTGAGTACCCTCCTATTGGATTCGCTACCCGTAAGGAAGTAACTAAATATGTGGGTTTTAGGTCAAGCTTATCTATCAAAAATCTAGATATGAAAGAATGTGATGCACTATTATCAAATAGAACGCTAATAGACATACCATGAATCTGAAGCGTACCTCCCAAATCCGCCGCTCCTTTCTCCTGGGTTGTTGGCTTAGAAGCAACAGACTCCAATGCATACACCTTGCCCTTTCCATCCTTAACAAGCCCATTGCACTAGTTCTTATAATGGAAAATCTGGCCATAATTGAAGCATCTAGCATTCTTTTTCTTGGCTACCTCCCTTGCCTTTCTAGCATGAAACTCATTAGCAAAATGCCCCTTCTTGTCGCACTTGAAGCAAACAATCTTAGACTTCCCTTTCTTAGCTGCTCCACCCTTAGGAAAGAACTTCCTCTTCTGATTCTACCCAACCTGGACTTCCTTAGCCTTATTCTTCTCTAGAGAATCAAGAATCTTCTCATGCCTTAAGGCCATCTCTACTACAAAATCAGAAGGATGTTTAATATGAGGTAATGTAGCCCTTGCTAACTCAGGCTTCAACCCCTTGATGAACTTCTCATTCCTCTTCATTGTTGTATCCACCGAAGCATACCCATATCTGGCTAACTCCTTAGACCTCCTAGCATATTCCAAAACATATATCTCTCCCTGCTCTAACTTGGCAAACTTTCTGATCAGAGCTGACTGTGCCATCGCAGACATGGACCTCTCTTGGAATCCTTCTTTGAAATCTTCCCATGTCAAGGTTTCCTCATCCACACTAGCCGTCACACTCTTCCACCAAAACAAAGCGGCTCCCTGAAGCTGTCTCGAAGCAAGCCTCCTTTTTTGCCCATCATTGAGCCCCAAGTGTACAAAGATTCTCACAGTGCAACAACCAATTCTATACATCTATAGCATCCTCTATCCCTACAATTGGATTCCCTCCAAGCTTAGCGTAATCACCGCTCATCTTAGCATAATGGTAAATTACTGTAACTTTCGAAACTCCTGCCCTTGCAGCATCTCCTCCTACCACTCAAAAACTGATACATAGCTCCCATGTCCACTTGTGAGAATCCAACACCTACATTCTCTATTTGTGCCTGACCTCGTGCCCTCCTTGTATTAGGTCCTGCATTCCCATTGGTGCCCTCCCCTCCTGGGTTAACTCTTCCTCTTCTACCTTCCATATCTGTATTCAAACCTTAAGAGATACAGAAAGATAACCTAACAAAGATAAGAGACTAAAGATAAAGCACATACTTATATATAACAAATACAAGTACGTTACTATAGTGTTATCCCATACCCTAATCTTACTCTAATTTCTTAGGATTATGTTTAAAAACCATTTTTAGTTTAATTTTTTTCATAAACCTATGTTTTGATACCAAGTTGTAACATCCGTATCTAGAGGCCAAAAGCTAAGCGCTATAGATGTTGTAGTCATTCATAGTATTAACTTCTGGTGACAAAATATGGTAATGCTAATGGTATTCATAATATTAGAAGCACTTGAATATGAATAAAATCACAGATTCCCAAAAACAACATTTTACTAATTACATTTTGAAACAAATTCATACCCAAGTTAAATAATCCCATAACGTTTCCCACGTAAAGATTAATTATAATTATTACAAAGTACGCTAAGAGCGACATATGAAGATGCCCTCTTGGTTGATCAAAGCAATATAGTCATATCTAACTTAATACACAGCGAAAATAAACAAAATAATATGTAACTCCTAATTAGCTATCCGTCATACACCTGCTCGTCTCCGAAAGCTTTATTTGCAAAAATTCTAAACCTAAAAACCTTAACCCTCAGCCTACTCAAATCAATTTTGAGCACCTCATAGTTTAAGGGGAAAACAAAAGCTTCGAGTTATACATAAATTCTGGTGTGAATAATACTATTACATCTTGGATTACTGATATTAAGTTAGACCACGCCGCTTAGCGGAACGAGTTTACCCTTACTAATATCCTCTTTAAAACATATATTTTGCAAATCCTTTCCTGCAACCAAACTGGTTAATCAAACTAATATAATAATGATAATAATAGTTAAGTCCGTTAAGCTATAATCAGGTAACTAATGGAATATCTGTCTGAAAACTGGGCTGACTGCCTACAAACTAGACTAACTGTCCGCAAACTGGACTAACTGTCCGAATCAAAATGGACTATCTGTCCAAATCATTTTCTTAGGGTTAACTACCCTTCATCTTTTTCCTTGAAAACCTTTTCAAAATGATTTAACCTTTTAAATCATACTTATACAAGGAAAATATATTCTTAGCTTTAATCTAAGCTATTTTACCATGTTATATATACTTTACTCAAAATAATGTTGACGAACTTTAATAAGGATTAGCTATCCTTTTAAAACAAGTTAAAACCCTTTTTAACATGAAAACACTTAGGCTATATTGTCTATTTAATACATTCGAAACCTTTTTTTAAAACCTTGAAATAACCCCGTTGAAACCCTTGAAAGTAACCCTTTCGAAACCAAGTAAAACTCTTTACTTAATCTAGGCCAAAAGGCCAAATCTTTCCTTTCGAAACCATTCAAATTCTTCCTATCAAAAGCATAAAAACCTTTCCTTCGAAAGCCTTTAAATCCTAGACATCCTTCTTTTAAAACCTTTAAATATTGCCTTTCGAAAATATAGGAAAAACCGCTCCTTTCATCCCTTTCGAAACCCTGGGTAACCACCCCTTCGAAACCATTCATTAAAACCTTTCGAAAGCATCAAACCTTGGTAAACATAAACCTTTTGAAAGCATCAAACCTTGATAAACACAAACCTTTTGAAAGCACTTGGGTTTAATTTAAAACATGTGGAAAGCTTTCTAAACCATTCAAAAATTTACCCTCTTAAAAATTTAAAAACTATTTCAGTCGAAACCCTTTAAAGTCAAAAACATTTGTTTCGAAACCATTTAAAACCGTCTCTTTCGAAACCATTTAGGTTTTACTTCAATCATAGAAAAATGTTCTTTAAAACATTTAATTCGAAAGCATCTGTTTCAAAACCATTTCCTAATTAAAGAAGTGATGATGTCAAAACCATCTCTTCCAAAGCTTTGGAGAAGTGGTCAAATTTTAGAAAATAAAGTACCCCTTCGAAACCATCTAGGTCGAAAAATAAAAAGGCGGCAGCAAAAGGTTTCGACTTAGTTGAAAGCAGTTGCTTAAAAACAAAGGCGCAATCCAATCGAAACCATTTCACTAAATCCATTTGACCTAGTCGAAAGCTAATCAAGTCGAAAGTTACTGGGTCGAAAGTCATTCAGTTGAAAGCAAGCATTCGCATTTTTTATTTAGAAGCAAAGTGGTGCTTCGATCCTTTTGAAACCCATGGTTTTGACCTCATGCCTTTCGCCTTCTATCCATTTCGCTATGTACTAAAGCACATTGTTTTCAATGGTGTTGAAGGCAGAGGGACTTAGTCGAAAACCAACAAAGGCGGAAGCAGGTGCCGAAAGCACAAAACAGTAAAAAGCATGTAGCAAACAGTTCTTTTCACCTAACCCGCTTTACATGTCAAATTTTGATTGGTTGCCTCTCTTCTTTACCACTAAAAAGTATGTAATTTTCAGAACTAACTATACGGATTATTTGGCAAAAGCCACTTCTCCTTTTATAAATATATATAATATTTAAGTCTCATACCTTAAATAATTTTATATATCCATTAAAACATTTAGGAAAAATCTACAAAAATTCCAAAAAATCTCTCTTAATATGTTTTCCAAAAAAAATAAAAATTTCAGACCCAAACCTTTTATTATTTAACCGTATATAATTTATAACCCAAAATAACATTTTTTTACTAGAAAATTCATACAAAATCCACATAAATTTAGAAAATTATGAAAATTGACACCTAAGATAATATTTCTAGTCTATATAAAAATTCATAAGGCATTTGGATGTCATTTAATAAGGTTTTCGTATCAAAACATGTCATAAATTCTATGTAAACAACCATAAATCATCAACAAGTATATATAATCATTCCATCATTCAAAAACATAGCAAATCAATGTAAAATATTTTGGATTTCATCTTAAAACTGAAAACAAAAGAAATATGAGATGTAAACGTTATTCACCTTAGCTTTAAAGATTAAAGAGATTGAGATGTGAATGGATTTGATTTGCTTAAGCTTCTTCCTAGCTATTCTCTATCTTTTTCCCCTTTCTCTTGTTAATAGTGGTCGGCCTTAAGGTTCTAAAAATTTGAGAAAATGAAATGAACTTGTAGTATAATACACAGCCAAAATTTTGAGGATATTGAAATGGCCTCTTTCCTATTCATTCCCTCCTCTATTTCAATTTAACTCTTATTTTAATTCATAGATAAATAGCACGACTACCCTTTAATTAAATCAAATCTCAATCCCCTAATCAACACATTATTTTATTTAATATAACTAGTTAAATATCCTAAATAATGTTACCAAAAATATGGGGTGTTACAGATAGGTAGGGGAAAATATACCAAGGGATATGCATTGCAGCTAGGTAGGGGAAAATATACCAAGGGTTTGTCTTGGCTTCATTTCCAATAAGAGGTATCAAGTAACTAAAAATGGCATTTTCCTTGACTTACATTAAGTTAGTTTAAATGGGATGTCAGCTGAGGAAGGTCGGCGGGCTATGTTAGTAATTTTGTTGAATCGGTATTTTTAAATAGGGCTGGCATATATGCTATGACCACCAGTGGTCCTGAGTGGTCAGTAGTAATCGCTCGATTTATGCGCCGATGGATTTCGCTTTCTACTAGTGTAGAATCCATATAGGATACGCATAGACCTCAAAGTTAGTTGTTTAGATGCTTGTTTGTCGAAGGTGGGCTAGTTAATCCGTAGATGAGTCTTTGGGATGAGTTAGTAGTATGTCAATTAAATTATAAATTATAAAGGCAGTCATTGTAGCTAGTACCATTGACTAGCATTTATGTTGCGAAAGACTCGCTTCGGGGATTAAGGTATTATATGGCCGTTGGGTCTGCCTACTCTCTGTTTAAGAAGTATTAAGTTGCTGGGGTTTTGGGTAGTACTGCGTTTAGACATACATGTGTATAAGTGTGTTTGTAGTTATACCTCATAGGAGGTTAGGCATATCATACACGCATATAGGACTTAATGGATTAGCAGTAAATAATAGACATAACACATAAATGGAAATCAATCTACATAAATTAGTGCTATATGTCAAGTATGTAATTTTTCAAGTCACATCTGACCCCCTTCTTATTACAACCCACATGATAGATTTACAGAGACCGACTACTAGTGCAAGACAAGAACGGTAGATGGTGAAGTCTTCTTATTCATGGTTGATGCTGACAAGGCAATTAGATATCCAAGGAATACTATTGATTCCAAGGTAGTAGCCTCACTTCGTATTTAGTTCTATTATATTTTTTTTACTCCGCTGTGAGTTCATATTGATCGCACTCTAATATACTTGTGTTTATTACAAGTTACCAAAACGAACGATCTATGCTCTAATGGACTTGGGTTTCGATTTATTTGAAATTCAGGCACACTAAGGAATGGGTTGTTACATTTGGTATCAGAGCCAATTTAGTTAATCATAGGAATTAGGATACACCGAGAGAATTTATTTTTACCTATAATTATATATATTTACGCCAAACTCTAGAAATTTCGGTCGTAGAAGTAGTTGCAACCATATTTCAAAAGGATAGGCGAGGCAACCATGAGATGGGCCAGTAAATAGAGTCAAATTTATACACCTACCCCGATTACTCCATGGATTGTTGGCTGTACCGTAAGGAGTTAACCAAGAAGAGCATGCGCACGACATATAGAAGTATCCCAAAGGTTTGATGGTACTTGACTTCTTTGTTGCTCCTAGGTGCCTAATGATTATGAATTTTAATGGATTTCTGATTGAAGATGTAAAATTCATCCAGAAGAATGGGAAATAAGAACCTATATGTTGTAAGCATCCAAAAGCAAGGTGTGAAGGAGTGGAGCAAGTTCCCACAATAAGGCATACAGTAATCACCGTAAGAAGATGAGTCAGACTTTTGATAAAGACAAGTTAATGTTGAGTGAAAAAGTAGGAGAGTCTGTAGAATTGATTTCACCCTAGAGGGGGGTAAATATGGTGATACTATTAATTATAAAAAGTTAATCCAAAAGTATATAAAATAGTTTCAACACAAATATAGCAGAATAGTAGTAGCACGGATAATAGTAGAATATTAAAAAGCAGAAAATAGAACACATAGATTTATCCAGCTTCAGCAAAACTCTGCCTACATGCTGCCCCCAAAATCTTTACTAGAAATTAAGTAGTCAGACGCTTACACACGTAAACTCGAGACGCCCGCTATTGACTACCCTAACTCTACGCTCAAAACCTTGCCACAACTCAGCCACTGAGTTGTGAATTCTCGAATTACACCACTGTAGTCCGTCCCCTAGTCACACGACAAGACTTTACAACTGTTTAAAAGAAAAATACAAATTTAAAAATAATTTAAAAAATAATGAAACCCTAATTTACAGACTAAAGCCTTATATAATTATAAACCCAAAACAAGGCCGGCCCAAATATATTGATGTAAAAAAAAAAATGTCTCCCTTTCCTATATTTCTTCGGCCTACTTTGCTCTGTAAAAATGACGACCTCGTTCCTTTACTCGCTCGTTCCTCTTTCAATAATTAGGGCTTCAGAATGAAGTGGTCGCTTTGTCGATTTGATTATTGATGCTTTGATTCCTTTCTTCGATCAATTGTTGATTCACAGCTGCTTCAATTTAGTCGAGTTTGATTGTTAAAAAAATGGTATGTGATTTTACTTTTCCAGTTTGCTTATACTCGACTTGATTCGAGTGTTAATTATTTATTGTTCGTCTATTTTTCTTGAACTCGAATGCTTTTATGTGCCGATGATGTTAACAGTTAAAAATCATTTAATTCCCTTGATTTTTGTTTGCCTGATAATTTGTTTTACCATTGATTTTGCTTGAATGCTTGAGATGTTTCTGACTTGTTCAAATGGTTTATCTTCGTTACTCGATTGCCACGGCTTGTTTGATTTCGAACTTGCTCGATCCCTTAGTCACAACCGCTTTAAATTTTCTGGTGCTTTGAATTTATGTTGACTTTGGCACTTTGATATTTATGAGATAAGAATTTTTTCGACTTGTTCAATTTTTGTTATCACTTTGATACTCAAGGCATCTTGCTGTGTTGATTGAACTACGGTTATATTTGTGATAATTTGAAATCTCCTACGACACTATTTGGTTCAAAATGCTACTTGTACTTGTGCATTGCATTTTCCACTGTCATGTGCTTCAATATGCATTGTGCTTGAAGTCTATAGTTTGGTTCTCTGGTCTCTATAGCATATATATGTTACTTGTTATTCATGTAGATATGTACTTGATTCATGTCCATATATATACATATGTATATAGTCTGAATCAAACAAGTTCGCCATTGTCCATGTTTTATAAGTGGTCTTCACTTCAGTTGATTGTGCTTTGTTGTTTTGATACATACCATCTGGAGCTTATTGTTTACTTGATGTTGGTCTTTATGGGTTTACTGGTCTGGTGCAATTGCTCATTCGAGCTGCTGTATGTTTCGATGCACTTGTATATGTCTTCATTTGTATTTGCTCATCGACTTGTATTTGCAACTGTACTGGTTTGCATTGAGCTCAGTCCACTGTTCTTCGAGTCTGCACTGGATTAAGTCACTTGAGTCATGTTGAACTGTTGTCATGTATACACATGTATATTTGTGTTCATTTGTCCACGTAAGTCTGGTGTTTCTTTGAACTTATGATCAATTCATTATTGTGGTCTTGTTGACATTGTCTACATATCATGATTTTAAACTGGTACTAGATGTTGCATTGCAACATGTGTATACATACATACATGTATGTATATATGTGTATGTTAGCTTGCATTTTGAACTTCTCTGATTTTCTGTACTATTGCATAGATGTTGTGAAGTTTTGTGTACTTGTAGTCTGTTGCTTAACTATATGCATTTTGCTGTTGAACTTCATGTTGAGGCCTGGTAAATTGTTTTTGCATATGAACTCAAAGTGCTTTCAATCCTGGGTTTAGTTGAACCTTCTTATCACTTCAAGTTTGAGTTGCATCGAGTCACACTACACCAAATATACCATTTTGTAACACTTTTTTCGTTTCAAGTTGTAACGGTTATTACCGTTTCAAATTTCTAACAGGTATTTCCGTTACAAAAGTTTGCAACGGTTATTATCCGTTATCAAATCTGGTAATTTCATAAATAAATAAAAGTAGCATGGACAGGAATGTCATTTTATCTTTTATTGCCACTTTCTTTCATTTGTCACGCTTTGTTTCATTTATTCCTCGGCCTCTATTTCATTCTAGGGTTATGGCCTCCTCCGCCTTGAGGGTTATCGCCCTCTCCGTCGTGTTATTCGTTATATGGTTATCGCCCTCTCTGCCTTGTTGTTCGTTCTAGGGTTATCGTCCCCTTTGTCTCGTTCTAACACCGCCTCCATCGGGTATTTTTCATTTTTTTAGATCTCAAATTGGGTTTTCGATTGTTGTTCGAATTTAATTTCAGGCCTTTTTTGTTCATGTAAACATAGGGCATGCACGGTTTGGATTTGGATTTGGATTTGGGTTTGAGAACAAGGAAGAAAGAAGAATGCAAAACTTTCTAACTGTTAGACCTACAATGAAGCAAGTTGTTCAAAGGTTGAAGCAACTAAAGGCACCAACATGCCAGCGTGAGCGGTATTTGACCAATAGATTCACTCAGGAATTTAGAACTGAGAAAGGGAAGTTGTCATAAACATGTGGTATATGAGTTGTAGATCCATGCTGGAGTTCAGAATTGAGAAAGGCAAATTGTCACAAGCACAATGTAATAGGTCCATTCCTCTCTTTTTTTTAAAAGCTGATTTGCAGTTATAGTCTTTGTGTTATATTTTACATTTTTCCTGTTTTCCTCGGTGGCGTACTGATGTACTTGAGAAAGAGATTTTAGGTAAATTATTTGGTTTAGTTACAGATTCTAGACCTATGGCCCTATGGGGATTTTAATTCTTCTTTCCCATTTATGTATCTCAGTTTGGTAATTGCTGTTATGATTAATGTTTCAAAGTTTTGCCCTCCAATTGCTATTATGATAGCATAAGGGCTATTCAGCATTCACCTTTATTTATCATTTATTCTCTTTATCCGAAAACAAGGCAGATTGAACGAAGTGCAGATTTCAGCGTAAAATTTAGACAAATTAGGTTTATCGGCTGCTGCTAAATCAACATTTGTGGGAGTTTCGTGCTGTGGAGGCAAGGTGGCTTTCTCTATGCTAGTATGAATTCTGTTCCACCTTTAATTTTGGGCATTTCACCTGGAAAATTCGTTACTTCTATGATTTACTGTATTAATTTGTCTAAAACAATGTACAACTTTTGAAGAGATCATAACTGGGACTTAAATTTCAATATCACAATGTGCAGTTGGACTTTTGTATCCACAAGGGTAGCTCCTTACTTCATCAAAGGAAACTCCATATTAGCTTCTAAGGTAACCTTTGTTGTTTCTTGGCTCATTTGCCTATGATGTGAAGTTTTTATTACATTTTTTAAAAAATATTTTGTTTCTCAAAGTAATATTTAAAACCTAGTCATGAAAACCAATATTTTAGTTTCCACACAAGCAACCACCATTATATGTATACTTTATATTGTGATATCTATATATTTATGTCTCATATAATCTCTTCCTTTTTGTTTGTACGTACTTTATGCCACTTCATAGCGCATGCTATAATATCGTAAATAAGTATGATTTAGATACTAGAGAACAACCGTTATATTTTGATGCACTTGACTATTCTTGAAATCGAGAATATAGTCTTTGAATTAGATGCAAGTATTAGTTGATGCATCAGATGATAGAGTTGTGTACCAATGATAAACAAAAAGCCTTACAATGTTGATTTTATTGATCAATCCTCAATGAACACCGATTTTATGATTCAAAAATGTGTATATTTTGCTGCTTTAGGCATTCATCACCTATAAAATTGTTACTTAGTGTATGTAGTATAATATCCAGTTATCATTGACGATAAAATTTAATATTGATGCCATCTTCACCTACTAAATTCTAATGTAACAAGTACTTTATTACCTTATACAATAAAAATAATTTATCAACTCCTGAACTTCATTGGTATAAAAGAAATTCAAGCTTATTTACTTTTTCCCTTCAATTGCCTATATTATTCATTGTTTACATCTGTATCTCACCTGCTATATTAGTTACAGTCAGCTTGGCACCGAAAAATAATAAGTCATACATTAAATGAGCTCGCATCCATTCATTTTCTCTTATTAGATGGACTGTAGTTGCTGGCGCCGATGACTACATATTGGGTTTACCATTCCTGATAAAAAAATGTAGGTTTGAGGTAGACGGTTATTTAAAATTGAAGGACATTTTAATTCTGGCTTCTAGGTTATTTCTTAAAAATTTCATCTCATCCGCAGTCTACAATTTTTCTTTTATTAGGAGAAAAACTGATATTTCTATTCACATTTTAATTTTTAAGTCATGTCCTTGAGAATTTGTGCCATTGATAATCTCCGCATGTGCGTGTTTAGCAAGGAAGTGCAGTGCAATATGAAGAGATGTGCAATGCAACATGAAACGAAGGCAGCAAACCATGTAGCATGCTTATTCATTATATTTTTCTTTATATGAACACCGTAAAATTATAGTTTTCCATTAGAAGGAAAATTAATTCTTTATTTCCTAAGCACATATTTAGAGAACGAATACGAAAAAATGTGTAACATACCAACAAATATTCAGGGTTCTCAATACAATTTGGGTAGGAATGGAGATAAGACACTAGTGTTGAATACATTGACTGACATCTTTTAGTAGAATTCATTTGAGAGCATTTAACGTAACAAAACTTCCTTTTCAACTTTTAAGTTCACTTTGTTCGGTCATATTTAGCGCATGCTTGCATTATAGTTTGCAAAATGTTATGCGGTCTGAAGTTATTGGAAAACCAAAATAATTTTTAAGTAAAAATGGAAAATAGTTCAAATTTTCACTCGAACAAAAAATAATTTAATACAGCAATGCATGTAGACAATGTGGAAAATGGTTATTACCATTACAATATCCATAAACTTTAATCAGATATTGTGCAACAAGTAAAAATCAAATCCACAAGAAAATTATTTTTAGTACTACTAATATATTTGTGTCTTTATATTGGTTGTGCACAGGTGTATAAATTTTTTGATATGTAAGATATTATAAGGAACATTAATGATACTGAAATAGTAAGTATGATATGTTTATTTGATTTTGTTTGATATACTTACTGAACAACGTTATTTTTCTTTGAATGAATATAATATGTTTGCTCTCTATTAAAGTTTTCTTCTTCGCACTTCAGTTTTCTTCTCTATATTTTAGCCTGACCCATCAAATATCACCTGCAAATATTAGCACTACATGGCACTCCCATCAAAAGATCAATAGTTAAAACTTAGGCATCCAACAAAAATAAATTTATCAAAATGCCCAATGCTTTAAACTGGAAGTGAAAGACGGGCCATATCAAATGGCAAACGATGTTGTTTATATTAAATTATATGTCAGCAACCATTTTTTTTTTATAAACTTCAGAATTCAAATGGTAACAGGTAAGTTATGATGGGGATAGGTTTTTGATTTTGAATGGGATGTATCATGACTAAATGAATTATTTTTTTTGTATGTAATAAACATGTACTATTTAAAGTATGTAACAACGTAAATAGAAGTGCTTTTTTGAAGTTACAAATAGTTACTCATGGCAAAGTTATCCACTTTCATTAAATTATTTATGTTATACCACTGGAAGCAAAAATATTTAGCATCAATAGCATCTGTTTCGGTTCTTATGTAGCAAATTAGCTCTACATCGACTATGAAGCAAGTGAAGCTTACACAAGCATCAAAAGCAATAGCTAATTTCAAGGAAGATGAAGATAGAAAATGGAAAGCAAAGATGGAGAACAATCAAAATAGACTAACGAAGAATTTAGATCGATGCATTCAACTATGATCAGTATGCAACAAAGTTTGTTACAATTTATGAATCAGTTTGGAGGGAATGCAACACCAAGAGGTTGCTAAGGGCCATCTTGGGACACATAAAATATGCCACCATAGAGAGGTGATGAATGGGGAAAGAGTTGTATGGGTGGAGAAAGTGTTTGATCCAGAAGCACCTGTTTATGAAGCACCACAAAATGGTAATTACAAGCTATTTGATATAATTGATGGAGGTTTTGTTATTTGGCCTGAGTGTCGTGTTCGTTGTTTGTAGGATCTAGATTTTATTTTGAAGTAATGTTAGAACTTGTTATATTTTGATTTCATACTCTTTAGTTATGTATGATGAACTTGTGAAATTTTGAATCTTCCTTTAATTTGTTGTCAAATATTTGTGCAATTGAAGTTGTATGTTTGGATGCGTAATTGCTTATTGTTATCGAAATTCTGTAATTTTTGATATATATGTACCTATTGTATTATAATAGACAATTCTGTAGTGTAAATGCTAGCAAAAATGCAGCTCTACATGGTTTGGTAGCTGTAAGGAACATATTTGTTACTAAATATGAAATTTATAGCGAGCATAGTCGTTACTATTGATGAAATTTGTAACGAACCAGTGCGTTACTAATGATGAAATTTGTAACGGACAAGGTCGTGATAATTTAGAATGACAACCCCTTCTTCTACCATGAAAGGGGAAACTAAGTAACGGAAAATGCCCGTTACAAACCGATGCAACTAATAACAAACTTTTTCGTTACAAAAATTTAGATTTCTAACGACAAAGTCCGTTGGTAAGTGATATATCTAATAACGGGTAGAGGCCGTTATAAATATTTGTAACGACATACCTCACGCCTGTACCGCTCACGACTATATCTGTTATAAATTTCATTTGTAACGACTATATTCGTTACAAACACACCTTTTTGGTGTAGCGTCATGTTGGTTTTGTTGCATTCATTCTTTGTTCATTTCCTTGAGTCTGGTTTGGAGCATTTGTGTTGACATTGACAACTTGTTATGGTCTTTTGTACATATGTGTGCTGGTGAGGTTCGCATTTTGTATATGGGTCTGTACTTGATTACTGGTTTCTCTGACCAGTCTGGGTTCAAGTGTACATTCAAATTTTTGATCGAGGCTTGTTCGAGTCATTAAAAACTTGACCCACTGATTTGTATTGCATGCATCTAAGTTGAATCCAGCTTAAAGCTCGGGTTTGACCTTGTGCTCATGTCGTGACTTCATTTTTATTACACTTGAGTTGCCCGGCTTTTGATTGGGTTTGACCTTGTGCTCACCTGTCCCAGTAATTTTATCAAGTGTATATCAGTGTGTACGGCCTTGTGGGATGTACAGTGATACACTGTGCATGTCACAAGTTGTTCGTATTTGATGAATTCAAAATTAAATGATGACGAACAACCCAAATAACTGAGGCAAATAACATTTTCAAATTAAGTGGATGATAGTTGGAGTAGAAGCCATTTAGGTAAGAGAAATATAACTAGTAGTAATATTTGAAAATTTAGATAGAAATAGCATTAGAAATTTATATATAGTAGGATTAGCAATTTAGTTAGAAATAATATAGGAGAGATGCAATACGAATATGATAGGAAGAATAGATAAATTCCATTGATATGAAGTATTTGCGTATATATTATAGATAGGTGCTTAGGTGGATACTGCAATTGCACATATATTTTCAAAGTCCCCCTTATATGCTATTAAAATCTCCACCAAAGGTGGAAGCAGAAATAACATAAGTTATAAGAAAATAATAGGATGGAAGTTATCCTTGTCTACTCTACTTTTTTATTTAAATTTATAAAAGATGTTTTCGAATAAAAAAATGATTTGGTATGACAATTGAGTTTAGACGTGATAGATGTTTTGAGTTTAAAAATCCTACTTTTAAAAGAAGTAAATTTTCGTTCTAGAAGATCTTTAAAAAGGGAAAATTAGCTAGAATGGGAAATTTTTCATGGCTCCTTTCAAAAACCAAGTAAATTTTTTTGACAAAGATTTCTAATTTTATATTTTTAATGATAAAGGTTTTGGATTAGGTACTTCGTGATTGTGAAGTTTTAGTTTTATAAAGAATGGTGAAATCCATACCAAATTTTGATATGGAGTAGATAGGGACGACTGCCTTGGTAGGATGGGGTAAGGTTCAAGCCTATGAATAAAATAGCTACGGATGATCGTACGATAGCAATAAGGAATCCCCATTGATTATAAGTAATATTGGAATGAACCTAGGAATATTTGATTTGACATGTGTGAAAGCCATAAGAAGAACTGTCAAAGAAATAGAGGCGTGGTATCAAAGTACACTTTTGCGAGTCCTAGGATATGCTCGCTTGAAAGATCATGGGTAAAGAAGGTAGATACCAAAGTTTGAGAATATTATCAAGAGATTTTGATTGAAAGGAGATATCAGTATGATTGAAGAAGGGAGTAATGAGATGGAAAACACACATACAAGATGTTGGTTGACTCAAGGTTAAAGAAGGAAAGATAGGAGGTAGAAAATTTATTTCTCCAAGCAAATTTTTCGATGAGTTATTCTAGTGCACATAGTTTATATTTCTTACCCAATGCGGTGTGGGAATGCATAATTATCCCATAATCAGGTGCTGTGATTGAAGTAATGGATGAAACTAATTGATAGAAGCCAAGGAAGTAGGCGAAGACATGTTGATTATAGTTGAATGACATACTAGAAGTATCCATCTTAATTAAGGAGTGATAGGGTCACAACATCATTAACACCAGTTGATGTTGTAGGGTAACTTCTAGCAATCATTTTCTTTTAGGTTATTTGGGTTGCAATCGCTTGTTATCTCCCTTCGTATATTAGAAAAGCGTACGATATGATATGAGATATGTTCCTATTTTATTACTGTATTGATGGTTTGGATAAGCTTTGACCGCCACACACACACACACACATACACGCACACACACACATATAGGGAGATCTCATAAGGACACTTAACTAGTGATAATTGTTATTAAAGCCGAAAGTTAACTAGGAAATTAGATTAGCAAAAGCTTTAGAATTCTAGAAAAAATAAATTTTAGCAAGCAAAAGTGTAACGACCGGCCTTTTCGACCCTCAAAAGTTAACACTATTACATCCACGCTATTCATGTGCCGAGCATCCAAGTCCATAAAGACAGATTGTAGGGGTGAAAGAAAATAAAAGATAAAATATAATCTCACAATGTGACGAGTAATATATAATATGCACATGATCTTTACAAAAGAAAACTATAGCATACATACATCAATTAGAGTAAACTAACATATTATCAGTCTGGATAGTTATAACATCGTGTCCTTACAAATGCTGATAAATACAAAACAAGAACTGCAACAGAAAATAAAATATGTGAATACGTCTTGGAGGCATCCAGCTCGTCTCTTGAAGTTCCAAAGCATTCATAACTATATCTAGAAATATGTTCGGGCTGACCCGAGCATTATAAGAAAACATCCAAATCAGTCAGGTAAACTAGTGTGAGAAACACAAATAATATGGATTTTTAATGTTATAAAACCTTTCAAAATAAAGGTATCTTGCAAGACCACGTCGCATGTAAACACGGATGGGTTTTTACCTTACAATAAACCGATCATTTTATTATAAAATCCATAGATATTATAATAACGTCTAGGGCTTAAAATAAATATTGAATCATGGTTGGAATGGTTACACTAATTACATTCAACAACATATTAGTATACAACTAAGTCCTTAAGGCATGCATTGGAAAATGGATTCCAACAATGACAAGGTAAGGGACTATCTTTTGTACAGTACACCTCTAGATAAAATGTACCAAGGCTGCAAACCTTGTACCTCTACCAACACAGAACCGACATACCCTTTCCTAGATAGTATTGAATTGAATAGTTACATTAATTACATTCAACAACATATTTAGTATATAACAAAGTCCGTAAGGCACGTATTGGAAAATGGATTCTAATGACAAGGTAAAGGACTACCTTCTGTATAGTGCACCTTTAGATAAAATGTACCGAGACTGCAAATCTTGCACCACTACCAACATAGAGCCGGGCTACCCCTTCCTAGATAGTACTAAATATGATCTACCCCTTCCTAGATAGTACTAAATGGAATGGTTACATTAATTACGTTCGACCACATATTTAATATAAAACTAAATCCGTAAGGCATGTATTGGAAAATGGATTCCAGCAATGAAAAGGTAAGGGACTACCTTCTTTATAGTACACCTCTACCGACAAAGAACTGACCTACCCCTTCTTGGAGAGTACTGAATATAATCATCACCCCGGCTGCCAACTTTACAAACTGTTTCCGTGGCCACAAGCATACATAATCCATAAATATTGATCTAGATATAAGTGATGACCATACCATAATGGTAGCGAACCACATAGCCCTGCCGCATCTACCATGTTTTAGTCATTTTTAGGTGTGAGGCTTGAGTTTACATTTTACCTTTTAGCAAATCCCACTTGGAATGCTAACATTGCCCTCCAAGCAACAATGCAATGTCCGCGTTTATTCATACAAGTTGTTCTAGGACTGAACAAACCGAAGGCACTACTTCTACTTCATCTATTTTTTAAATCATTCTCATGATTAGTATCAAGTAACCCTTGCACCTCAAAGAACTTCGTCCTCGGTTCCATCGTCTTCAGGATATCTTCAATTCTAATGCCAATGCCGGTTCGTATTTGTTTTTGGATAACTCATGCTTATCTGATCCGGGTTTCTCCGAACAAATAATCAATAGCTTCAAAACTGGCCAAGATTTGATAGTTGGTTATTTAACTATCAAATAAATAAACAATCAAACCGGAGATTTAATTTCATATGGAAACCAAGCATAGTTAAGTACATAAGCAACCACTAGGCCACTTTAATTAATTTTTTCATTAATTAAAAATCTCCTTTCAAATATTTGTAATAAAGTACCATTTTAAAAAGATATATTCACAACCCTCTCCACTCTTTTCAATACTTGAAAAGTATGCATATACTTATATCTATGGTATAAGTATATTCACAACCGATTTCATTTTCAATACTTAGAATTTTTTTATATTCTTATCTCAATAGTATAAGTATATTCACAAAACATTATACTTTCAAAACCATACTTATTTGGGATTAGAAACAATTGTCATTTGGAAATATTGATAACAATATCCCAAAACACTTTTGGTGAAAGTAACACATTCGTGTAGAAATTAGACCAAATATACTTACCACCATTTAATGATTTCAAACTTGTACTATCTATCAATTAATAATAAAGTTGGACAAGTTAAAAAACTATCCTTGTATTAACATACATTCTTAATTCTAACAGATAGAGATGAGTTTCCATACTTCGCAATTTGGTGTTATGAAAAAATACTTTCCATAACACCGTAAGTTATAAAGATCATTTACGGAAATCAAATCTCATTCCTTTTATTAGACTCCTTTTTATATTATTTTTACAAAACTCCTTTTATAAATCTCATTTATATTCATAAATATCCTTCTTTTACAAAACTCCTTTTATAAATCTCATTTATATTTATATAGCTCCTTTTATAAATCTCTTTTATTTTTATAAAATTTCTTTTACAAACCTAACTCCTTTTATAAATTTCCTTTATTTTTACAAACCTCCTTTTATAAATCTCCTTTATTTTTACAAAACACCTTCATAAATCTTCTTTATATTTATAAAGCTCCTTTATAAATCTCCTTTATCTTTACAAAACTTCTTTTATAAATCTCATTTACATTTATAGAAATCCTTTTATAAATCTCCTTTATAGTTATAAATTCCTTTTATAAATCTTCTTTGTTTTAAATCTCATATACTTATCGCAAATCTTCGATTTTAAGATCGGACTAAATACTTTCCATAAAATGATCATTCCATATATCATTATATATTCACAAATGTGATTTATTATTCTAATTTATCAAAATGATATCATTTTTCCTTCTAAAAAGATTATCTGTAAATCTATTCTTTTATTTTAAAAATAGCATTAATAAATCTATTCCATACATTATTTTATATGAAGTGTTTCACAAATATTTTTTCCAAAATATATCTTCTTTTAAAAACAGAATCACTAAATTATATAAGATAAATTCCCCTTTTCAAAATAAGCATTATATTAACCTTTTTGAATAATAAACACTTCCCAAAATACTTTTAAAACATTTCCATGTAAATTAGAAGAGACTATCAAAAAGGTTGAAGTAAAATCGAGAAGTTTGAAAAGCATTTCTAAACAAAATACTATCGAAAATTCCAAAAGTTATATTAAAAATCATTCTCCGTATCAAAACCAATTTCAAATCAAAACAACAATTAATAGTATTTCAAAATACAATAATGAGGCCTACAACTGCGATAGCACTTAAAGAGTGCTTCTATAGATCTATGACTAAAAGAATTCAACTTTAACACATATTAATGTCACATCCGATATGGCCAAACTACCAAGATTTGATATTCAAAAATTTATATATTAAGTATATAATTTAAATGAAATTAACATCAACAATAGCGAGGAATCTGGATTCCTGTACAAAATTCCATGTATTTCATTTTAAATGTAAATAATTTTCCAAGCGAGAATTCAACAAAAACAAATAAATAAACCATTCAAGCATAAAAACAATAATTTATATCTACTAAATAGCATAGTATTCATCCAAAGGTGAGTTAACTCACCAAAATTCCAATTTACGCTTACACGTTCCTATTTAATCTAAAATCGAACTACGTTCAATTTTAGCTCAAAATTCCACTTTCTCCAAACTTGAAGAAATCAACTACAATGCATAGATAATCTTCCAACGAGAGTAATGCAAAAGATCATGTCTCGATTTGACCTCATATGAAGAAGTTATTGATTTTATAAATTTCTAGATTAATTATAGTAATTAATTTTCTAATTAACTTGTAATTACCTCAATTAAACCCTCCCCTTTCTTCCCCGGTTCACTAATCACTTTTGATGTATATGTACAAACTCGTGCACGTACAAACCCAAAGAAGTCGATCCCTTCTCTTATTGATTTCTCCCTCCTCGCTTGACGATTCGTCCATCCGTCTACGCCAACACGTCTCCCATCGCAAGCTCACACCCCAATCACCATCACGTCAAGCTCAACCCAACCAAAAAAGGCGATCTGCTCATGCTTGAGCACGGTTCAAAAGTCGCGAACTTCTTTAGACGATCGCACCCCACCAAACAATCGCCATCTCCTCATCTTCGCTCGAGCAACTCAACACAACCCTTGCCTTAGCTTAATTGCACCTCTAGCGACCACCATCTGAAACCCTAGTCGATTGCAAGGATAAGGGCTCTTGACCAACCACCACCGCACACGTCAATGACCACATTGATTTGAAGCTTTCTACTCAACAAATTCAACAGATCTAACGACAAGCTCCAACGTTGCTTCAAGCTTTGGGAAGAATTCGATGAAGGTGGCAACTATAAAAGTATTTTACTGGTAATAAAAAGAGAAGGAAGAAAGTGAGAGCGAGGAGAGATTCAAAAGGTTATTTATATAATTTATATTATTATTTTAATTTCACTTTTTAATCGCTGCGCGCTTTGAGCTCACACGATCACACAACACATTTGATTGCCATGAAACTTGCCATTATACATCAACTTATTATTTCAGACCTAATGGAACTGGCTTTCAAAATAAGAGATAGTGCCCTTGAATGATAATTTCAACCTTTTCGAGACCGTTTATCGATAAAATGATTTTCAATCTCCTTATCGATATTAATCCGAACTATTTATTTTTGTAAATATTTTTCTATAACAAGTTCACCATTATTATTTGTTATTTAAAATAGTTATTGAACATTAAAAATAAGTATTTAAATATTTAAAATTAATTATATATTCACAATCAAAATGATAAAATTCCAAGTCATTACATTCTTCTCCTTTAAAAGAATTTCATCCCAGAAATTCCCAAAGGAAGAAAAATGTCTTTACACCCTTAGCCTTATAAAATTTCCTATGTTACAGAAAATTTTGACAACATCTCCTTTGCGCAGTCAGGTCTAAAAAAATCACAACATCAATATAATCCCATATGTTGGACCTTCGATATCCAAGGACAACACAACAACATTATATACTTATGATATAGCTTATAGATTGTGTATGACACATAGCAAACACACCCGTTACAATAAAAACGGACCAACTTGTCAAGCAATAAAACTTTACTCATGAAACCAAAAGCAGCAAGTTAGCTATTGCTTTTATGTACTTGAATCTCACTTACATAATCCAAAAGAAAGTTAAACACAACAAATAAACAATACAACAATTAACCCATCATATGATGAATCTAAGCCGGCTAAATCATAACTACTACAAAACAGGCCATTTGCATCGCCTCATTTGAATCGGTTGAAGTAAAAACTGATGCAAATAGAACTATTTGCATCAGTTCTGTCTTAATAACCGATGTAATTGGTATGTGGAAAGCATTAGATAATAAAAAATCAAATTTGCATCAGTTGTCACCAACAACCGATGCAAATAATTTTAGTCGCATCGGTTTTAAAGTCAACCGATGCAACTACGTCCAAAATAATAATTTTCGCATCGGTTCTCTAGCGGAGGCAATGCAATTTCAAATTATTTAGGTTATTCGATGCTCACCTGTGACATCCCGCCTTTCCAATTTTTTTTCGCCACTCCATTCTTTTCCCCAAATAATTCGGCTTCTTCAAAACAAAAAACAAAAAAAAACCCTAAAATTGGCCTTCCAAATTGCCAGAAATAGATTCCATGGTTCGTATACGAGAGCGATTCCATGATGGTAGTCGCTTTGGGTGATTTGGGTTTACGAGGTGGTTTTGCGGCAACTTGGCAAGGAAGACTTGGGTATTGGGTTCGAGATGTTGGCGATTGCAGTTTGGAGAAGATTGGATTGCCATTGTTTGTACGTGGGTTCGATCGGGGATTACGGTGATGCTGCGCTTGGGTTTCTTGAGTTCTTGCTCTGGTTGGAGAGGATTTGGTATGGTGCTGCAATGTTTTAGTTACTGAAAGCATCAGAGGTCTTAATTACGTTTTCATTGCTGATTTTAGTCGTTTGATGATCATGTTTTATGCAAGTTGTATATCGTTATTTCTGGATTTACTATTGTTACTTAGGTAGGTTAATATTTGGTACGTTATCCAGTTTGCACTTCAACTTTCAGCAATCAACAAAATTTTCTTCTGCTGTCATCCTGTAAAATATGTACATGATTAATATTATGTTTATTTTTGGTAACATTATGTTTGTAATGAAACTCATGGGTAAAAAGTTCTTCAGCACATGTCAGTTTAACATGTATCCTATACTTTTCTGTTGTGTGTTTGACGATATGAAGTATAAATGTGCTGAGTAAAGTTGGTTTGTTTAAGATTCATTAGTTTCAAACATTTAAAGTCTCAGTTTTAGTGCCGTGTGTTTTGTTATTCAGATTTTTTTGTTGGTTTGTGAAAAGTGTGTGTGTGTACATTCTAGCAATAATACTGGTTTCATGTTTATATGAAATATTTTTTAAATGCTTACAAACTATTTAGTTAGCTACTTTATCTTCATGTTTTCTTTGCAGGAATTTTGATTTGGTATTTTTCATTAGTAATCAATCATGACTATATGAAATAGAAGAAACGATAAAAAATTATATTTAGTTATGAAAATATTGTACTTTGCTTCTAAGCATGGACTAAATTGTTCCCTATTCATGGAGTCCTTTGCAAATCATGCATCGACAATAATTTTATTAGTTATTCTCTATACATAAACTATTCTCTAATTTCTCCAATTTACTTCATACGAAAAGTAGCTTTTGTTACTCTTCGAATTGGAAAATATATATAAATATATATATATGAATTTTTTTTGGATGTGTTGAAGTACATTTAGCTTGAACAAAACATGAGGCTCAATGTTGGTTAGATTACTCACTTAGTTTATAACTGTTGTGCTGTATTTTTTTTTTTGATAGGCAAAAAATGCTGAAACTATTTATACAAATAGTTGTACATATTAAATGTACAAAGTTCGGCATTGTACATATGTTCATGTATGTTAGTATTATTGTTTATCTGCATTAAATTCTAGTTTTATTTGCTGTATCTGAGCAAGTCAGTTTGCCTGATTCCAAGAAAATAATTAGAATCTGTTGATTTTCATAGATGGGTTAATGGTTATTTTTTAGAATATTTTTTGATTAAGTGTTGCATTATTTCATAATGAAATATGTAGCTTGGTATAAGTTAATTTCTAATGGAATATGTTTCTTTTTTTACTTAAATTTAGTATTTTATGAGGGGTACATAATAAATAAATAAAGTGACTGAACAAGCTATAGAGTTTTGTTAATAGTAGTAATGAGATGTACCTGCTTATCCATGATTATAATATATCCACTGAAAATGGGTAAACAAATCAACGACATATACATGCTTTCATGGATACACTAGTACAAAACAGATCAGTTGCTTCGCCTCATTTGTGTCGGTTTTCCATAAAACCGACACAAATAGTGTAATTTGTGTCGGTTGTTCATTTACAACCGAAACTATTGACTTATGGGGTAAGAAGAAAATGTTAAAAATGTAATTTGCATCTGTTGTTCTTAAGAAACCGACACAATTGAATGGAAGCAATAGATCTACTCGTGTCGGTTGTTTGAACAACCAACACAATTAAATACAATAGCATCGGTTGTCCAAAAACCGACACAATAGGCACACAACTTTTCCCCCCAAATCCATTTCAGCCGCCCCAACTTTTCCCGCGAACATAAATTTTAGAGGAAAAATTTAGCCATCACGTACCCGACCCGTCTCCGCTCTCCCCATTCCGCTCCAGATCTTTTCCTGCATTTTCACACCTCCTCACTCCTTCCTCAACGTTAAAACCCTGATTCCCTTTCCCATTCTCACTGTTTCTATATCTAAACTAACAACCAATGATTTGCAATCTCATGTCCGTCTCCGCCAATGCCCATTACCATTTAACTACAATCAGCAACTGTTGAAGATTTCTCACATACCCTAATTCCCTTTACCATCCTCCCCGATTCCAACCCCAAACTATCGATCGACGATTAACAATCTGCTCCCGCCTCCATCGACATCTATTCCTGCAATTGCAACCGAAGTTTGGGAATCTGATACCCTAGCTCGATAACTACGATCAGCAATTGACGAAGGTCTATCACCTACCAACGGTTAACCTCAGCCATCGCTGTGCCCATTCCCATCGGACTTCGACCACATGTGCTTGAAGGAATTTTAATTTCGATCTGTTGCATTTACATTCACTATTTTCTATAATTAAATGGTATGAACTGTTCAGTACTCATCTATCAACAGTCTACTAAATACAAATTATGTGATAATACATATTAGAAACGGTGGAGTTGTCGACTTTGGTTGATGTCTTGTTCAAATTCAGGTGATGGTTTTGGTTGCGGTTCGAGGTGGTTCGCGTGGGTTGTTGCTGGCCTTCCGGTTCGAATTAAGGATGTTCGACTTTTGAAATCAGGCGATTCGTAGAGCAATTTGTTTTGATTTGAGGATGGGCGTACTATGGGAATGTTGGTTAGTATGGTGACAGGTTGAATGATGTATGTCTGGTGATGGTTTTAGAAGCTCTAGTAGGTGTTGCATTGGTAAGTGTATTGCACTGGTAAGTGTTGTATTGCACTGGTGAGTGTTGCGGTATTTGTCTGGAAGTTTGAAGTTGACAGAAATTGAGTTACGAAGTGTGGTGATTTAAACACAAAAGAGTATGCAGAGTGGAGTGTTAATGAGTATATTTGATGGTTAAAAGTGTGTGAAGTTCAGATGTAAGAAGATGAGGCAGCAAGGTGATGGCTGTTTGACAGTTGTTCAGTGATGTAAGTGGAAGATGTTATGAGTTGTGTAGTTTTGGATGTGGTAGAAGTTGGTCGTGTATCTGAATGAAGGGGATGTGCATAACAAAAGTGAACAGTTGTATATGTAGTGGTGAATTGCAACAGGCATTGAATTGGTTTTGGTTAGTGAACTAGTTTGTGATGCAAGGCAGAGGTTGTGTAGAACAGAACTGCTGCTGAGTGATATAGGATTTGATGGTCTGGTTGCCATGTGGAAGTTGAGGGGTATGGTTTGTAGCAGTAGAGGATTGCAAGGAAGAGAGGATGACAATGCAACATGGAAGCGTATTATCGATATAAACCTGGTTGCTGTTATTGACTGCACTAGAGTTGCGGTAAGAAATTAAGATGATAAACTGGTAACTTTTATGACAATTTTGAAAACTTCATAATATTCAATTTGTACGGTTTCTTCTAGTTTACTTGGATACTATATAGCCTATGCATCTTAGTTTAGGATATGTTCATACTATTCTTGTTTTATTTTTCTTTTTTCTCCTTTTCCTTTTTAAAGTGGTCATAAGGAATAATCCTCCGATGTTGAGTATAATATCTTCCTTGACTAATATGATTATACAATTATAATAATTGGATTTAAATATCAATTCGATTAACTTCATGCACCAATTTTGACTATTAACTTAGTACTGTAGATTTTATTTACCTTCCTTGGAATGTCTTCCTAAAGTGCCTTATTACTTCACCACTCGTACATTCACGTCCATAAATTTATACGAATTTCCTAGATTCTAGTAGAGTAAATTAGGAGTACAAAGTGAAAAGTGTTGATGAACAGATCAAAGTTCATGTAATTTCAAGTAGTTATATGAATCTAAGAGTTGAAACACCGTATAATGTTGGAAGGCCTAATTTAAAGCGGGTTAAAAGTGTGAATTTTGAAAATTCTTTTATTTAGATTTTGATTGACCCTGCGAAGTCTAGGTTGATTTTAATTATAATCTAAAATTTTAAATAAAAATTTTATTTTATTTAAATTTGGTTAAAATTACTTTAAGTTGTATATACTAGTTAAATGAGCTCATCAAACGCATCCATATGTAATTGCAATTGCAATTGCAATATATGAAAAATATACATAGTTAATATAAACGTTGTTTAGATGTCGGGTTTATAAATACATTTTCTCTTTATGTTTTCTCTTTTCTTTTATTCGCCTTTGCCTATCTTCATGATTAATACATGCCTTAGATCGTTGTCAAGATTATTGACAAAAAAATAGAAAATTAATTTGTTTTTGATAATTGAACTCCATTATAAGTATATTTTAACAAGTATTTCTGTTTTCTTCATGTCTTTCCTTCCAATCCTTGTACAATTCATCGAATTGAAACAATAACATACTACTAATAATATTTTTGGTTACTCATTGCTCCTTACTGCAAGAAACTACCTTAATAAATAATTTATCATTTTTAATTTGAACTCATTGTTTCTTGATCAACATACGTGTTAACATATGCAATTGAAAACCTTTTTTATTTTTATTTTTATCAGTCTATTCTTTTCCTACTGTGTGTCGGTATATGTTTAAACTTGCTAATATGATTTGGCTTAGATAATAAATGGTTGGACAAGTAGAAGTTTAAAGAACCTATTAATGAAAAAGATACTAATACAATTTTGTATAAAACTTGGTATTCACCTAGTTTATAATTAACAAGCATTTTAGCAAATGTGAACCGAAAGTAAAATTAATGTACGAGTAAGATAATATTTTTAAACCAGAAGGATTAGCTCTAAATGAGGTGTGAAGTATTGCTAATGTGTAATTTTGTAAATTAATGATACATAAATACAGTTCAAAATCATGGGTTTTTGATTTCATGGTGTGAACAACTAACTCTTGTAAACGGACGATTAAGCCAAACCACTAGATCAACCAACAGTCAAGTAAAAAAAACAATGGATAAATATCTGCAATTTATTATAGTCAGATTTATACAATGAAAAAACAAATCAGAGATTTTGTTGCTCCCTTGTTGGGGTTGCTTTCAGTAAAGATACATCTATAAGGATAATATATTTTACAGTTTGTTGATACTGACCTCATTTGGGATGAGGTAAAAGAAGATGTTGCTGCAGTTGGTGGTTTCATACCTATGGATATAATCGTGAAAGGTATGTATATTTATAAAATAGCCGCATTCTAATATGAATCACTCTGTATATACCAGAGTTTTACGCCTTTTCTTCTGGAAAAAAAGGTTCATTTGATCCATTATTACAGAAGTAATCAGATATATTTCATTCCTTTATGATTGATTAATTTTAATCATTGTAATCATTAACCATAGTTATGTTATGTTAATATGTGAAATTATTCCCTTTTCTTAGGATTTTCCAGCTTTGTATATTTATTTGTTAACCAATCACAACATTAGAATATGAGTTCCAGATCTTAAATATTATCCAAATTTTAAAAAGCTGGATTAAACTAATGGATCATGTTTGTAATGGTCCAAGTGCAAGAACAAAAGTTTGATGCTTTGTAACTTCTGAAAAAAACAAGAACAAATGTATGCACATATGAGTTATCTTCTTTATTAAGTTTATTGATAAACAATAGGTGTTTTTGAGCTTATAACCAATAGCAACAAGGCTGGTATTTGAACAAGACATCAACCAAAGTAGCCATTAATATTATATGTTACACCCTGATATCTTCCTATAATATTCACATTCCAAACTATTAATGTCGTGTATTCATGGGCTATAGCACTCTAATTTTTTTTGCATAAACTACTTATTTTATAGGCTGATGCATATGATTGATGATGAGTTGTTATCAGTTGATCGGTTTCTTAATGATAAAGGTGAATCAAGGGAGCAAATAATTCAACTTATTATAATACAGCTTCATTTTCTTCAAAATTAAAGGCATACTACTTCGCATTTCTTATGCTACGCCATTGATCATATATGTAAATGTAATGTGGATAAAGTAGTTGTCCCTTCAAAAAATGCAAATATTGGTTTTTTATGTGGATGCAAAGTATATTTTATCCCTCTCCATTCCAATGGTAAGCTTAGTTTTTGTAATATTAATTTTTTTTGTTCTATTAAGCGTTAGTCAAGGGCTTAAGGATACCATCTGGGAAGACATTAAGGTATTATAAATTCATTTGTTTGCTTATTAAATTGTCAGTTGGATCCTTTGTGTTTGGAGTCATGAACCGCTTTCATTGTTTATCAAATTCATTTTTACTGCTTTGACGTTGTTTATTTTTTATTTTTTATTACCTCAGACCGAGTATCACATCGACGAAAAAATGAAAAATAATGTGTTAAAAAATGTTTGTGGAGCATGGAAGGGTTTCAAAACAAAATTGGTTAGTGGTTGATTACGAAGACTAGAGAGCTTCCAGAAAACCATAAAGAGCCATACGAATTTTATGATGGAGTTACAAAAACACAATGGGAAACATTTAAGAAGTATTGTGAAACCGAGGAGTTTAAGGTATGTTTTTTTTATGCCATATCCACAAGTCACACGCTATTTATTTATGAAATTTATAACCAAGTCATTTGTCACAATCACCCTGGTTTTTTCTTTCCTTCACACGTAGTATTGTCACTGTTATAGCTGCATATCCAATATTGCATTGCTTCTTCGTTTTGTTACCCCTATTTGTCCATAAAGAATTACACTAATACATAAAATAAATAGTTGTACTAACTCATGTCATACTTACTCATGGTGGTAGAATTTTTAAATTTGCAGTTAGTTGCTGAGTATACTTCAATTGGGGTACACAGTGCACACTAAGCATTCTGAAATAATTATTCCCATCCTTTCAGATTCAGTTCATTTCATATATATGGCATACAAACTTATAGTAACTGCTTTTATTTAGAAATAGAAAAAGGTATACAGGTTTGAGTCATGTCCATACTGTTATAGTGACTGCAACATATATATGGCATACATACTGTTATAGTGCACATATACATACTGTTATAGTGCACATATACAGGTTTGAGTCATGTCCATACTGTTATAGTGACTGCAACATATATACAGTGCACACTAAGCATTTAGAAATAATTATTTCCATCCTTTCAGATTCAGTTCATTTCATATATGTGGCATACAAACTTATAGTAACTGCTTTTATTTAGAAATAGAAAAAGGCATACAGGTTTGAGTCAGGTATACTTGAATTGATTGGTAGATACTGCAACATATATATGGCATACAAACTTATAGTAACTGCTTTTATTTAGAAAAAGGTATATAGTGCATTTCTTTCGTGCATTATATAGTGCATTTCTCTGGTGCATTACATCTCTCTGTTACAAAAACTTCTTTGTTACAATCATCATTTTTTGTGTTACAATCATCATCATTCATTTATTAAACCTCCACCATCAAGTACAACCTACCCCTGCCTCATCAAACCTTCACTTGCCTTCATCAACACAGCAGCAATCTACAACATACTCCCTCTTCTCCAACCATCAACCTGTCAGCAAGCCTACCACCACTTCAGCTCACTTGTTCCAAACCACCACTTCCTCTATCAAGTTTCCACACTACCTCCATCATCAGCCTAAAGATTACAAACCAAACACACTAACTACTTGCATACAAACTTCCCCACTGTCATAAATACAAACTTTCCCACTGCCATAAACTTGACTGCCCACTACATCACCTGCTTGCATCACAAACATCCCTCCTTTCATCAAACCTGAGCAGTTACTTCTCCATCACCACCTTCATAAACTTTCAACTGTCATTATTCTATCACCAACCATATATACACTTCCTCAATGCAAACTTCTACCATGACTCACCCTCACCGACATTCAACTGCACAGTCACGTCGGCAACCCGCACATCCATACACTCCAATCACCCAATCAACCCACTACCTAATCATTACACCATCATCATTAACCACAATCTTCAACTCCATCTCCTGCCTCACTACAATCTCCAACATCCAACCATACACTATCACCTATCACATCTCCTACCACATCTCCTGTCATCTGCTTCAACTCGAGCAACCAAAACACACCATCCTCCCTACTTTCTCATCACTACAATCTCCAACTATAGTTCAACCATCACCCATACACTCTACCACCCTAAAGTCTACATACTTCACTGCTCTTGCAAATAAAATAAACTCAATTGTTTTGAGTAACTATTTATATATATAGCATTGTATATATATGTAATAGTAATACACCATTTTAAAAAGGAATGAGAATTGTATGAACTCTTGTATATATATGCATAATTTTATTTAATACACCAGGACATCTCAATATGTTTCATTGTTTCTTTAAGAAATGAGAAAATGGTACGACTAATTTCCAAATTCACACAAAGGCAGGCGTAATTAGGTTACGTTGCGTTTTGGGAGATTGAAGGGGGAGATTTTGGTCGCTACAGGCAGTTGATTCAATGTTTGATGTTCGAAGAGGCGATTGCAGGGTGAGTCGATTGGGGTGTTCGATTTGGTTTTGGAGCTGTATCGGAGATGTCAGTAGGGTGCTGGTAGGGGATTGTGTGTTTATAGGTGTTGCAGGCAGTTGGATGATGAATATTGAAGTGTTATTGGTAGGAGAGGGGAATGACAGTAATTTTGGGAATGAGCAGCAGTTGTTGCAAGTGGCAGTACTGTAGGTTATTTGGTGAAGTCTGTTGGTTGATGGCTACAGTTGTTTGTTTGAAGGGAATGTGAATGTTAAAGTAGTATGGACAGAGGTGTTGTTAGATGGTAGTTGATTGAGTGATTGAAGGTGGTGTGGAGGATGGACGTATGTGGCTGTGGTGGTAGTTGATATTCAGTGTTTTTAACAGTGCATTGTGATGAAAGAAGTTACAAGGCAGTGTGGTAGATTGATGAAACGATATGCAGGCATAGGGAATTGAGATGAAGACAGTTTGTTTTAGGTGGTGATAGGTGATGATGGCACTGTGCAATTGTTGTTATAGGTGTAGTGATAGGTGCAGTGGTTATATGTTGTTGACAGAGGTGGGCAAGGCAATGGGATATGCATAAGGAAGGGTGGTGATACAGTGCACTGTTGCACTATTGAATGTTGATGAGTTAAGTTGCTGAATGTAGATTATGGTTGTTGGTAGTTGACTGGTTGAGTATTGTGGTGGTATGGCTGCAGTTACTGGAAATAGTAGTTGTGTATAATGTTGTGTTGATAGAAGGTGGTTCGAAGTGTTGTCGAAGCAGTGTTGAAGTTTGATGGGCTAGTGGTGATTGAGGCTGACAGTGGTGATTTTTTTTTTCACGTTTTTTTTCTTTTTGGCCTCGTTCGTCGTGCTTTAGTTTGAAGAAGTTTGTTGAATAATGTCAACAAACTTGTTTGCAGTAGCAGTGTTGATAATTGAAGTCTGTATAGAGTTGTTTGTTTGGTGTTGCAAGTTTGTTTGGCAGAGAAGTGTGGTCGGTTTTGAGATAAGAAGGCAGCTTTGGTTTGTATGTGAGTTACAATGGTAGGCAGTTGGAATGGTAGGAGAACACCAGTTGCTTCAGGTTTGATGATGAAGTTTGTTTTGCAGAAGTAAGAAGTTTGGTTTGAAGTCATGATGTTTGATGATGATGACAGCAGAGGCTCCGGTAGGTGAATGTATTGTCAAAGAGTGTCAAAGGGTTGTAAGACGAATGTATGGTCTGGTGGGTGAATGTAAGTGTATATGAATGGGCAGTTTGTTTGGGAGTATGGCAATGTAGTATGCAATGTCTGGTGGTGGAAATGCTAGTTAGAAGAAACCATTGAGACTGTTAACTACACAGCATTTAATTGTGAAAACAACAAACATTATTACATATTGCACATGCAAGTAACAAATCACCTCTAATACAGATAATATGATCATGGTACACGGTGAATAACACAGGTCCCAAATTACTGTTTCCTATATTCAGCTTATGGTTCGACCTGTGTTTGAATTACATTCCTTTCAGATTCTTTTATGTAGAGTATTCCTGACTTAATTATTGTCTTTTGTATAACAATTCTCTTAATTGCAGGACTTTGTACGAGATGGTTCTTATAACCAACAAGAGATAGACGAGGTTCGAGAGAATTTAGCTAGTTATATCATGTATAATTGAATGTAGTTGTTTTTTGTTGTGTACGCTGATCTTTTGTAACGTACGTTGGTATTTTGTTATGTACGTTATGTTTGTGATAGATTATATTCTATTTTGGTCTGTAAACATGAATTATGTTGATGGATAATATAATTATATTTTTTGTTCAATCAGTTCATAGTAACGTTCGTTTATAAAAAATTAAAATTCAATTTCATACTGTTTCAATAATCTTGAATGGTAATAATATTTTTTTTGCTTCAGATATAACTTGTGTCAGTTGTTACTTCAAAGGGAACCGATACAACTGCATATCAATTGTGTCGGTTGAAAAAACAAACATAACCGACACAAATATCAATCATTTGTGTCGGTCGTCAATAAAGAACCGACACAAAACAAGCAACAGTTGTGTCGGTTTTTCTTAAAGCACCGACACAATAAACGGCGGTTTGCTTCACTATATAAGCTGATTTGTGTCGGTCCTATTAGAAAGACCGACACAACTGTTCATAGTTTTGTGTCGGTTCTCTATTAACAACCGACACAAATAATTGATATCTGTGTCGGTTGTACAACCGACACAACAGAAAAATGTCTTTTGTGTTGTCTTCATTTGAGTCGGTTGTAAAACCGACACAACAGGGGTTAGACAACCGACAAATATGACCAGTTTTGTACTAGTGATATGATTGTTTATAATTTATAATTCATGTTTATTTGTTTATTTTTGAAGTCATTTATCATTGTTACATGTAATCAGCATGGAGGAACAAGTGATTAGTCGTGCTCACCGCATGGGTGCTACTCGACCAATATACGTGGAGACCTTAGCAATGCGTGGAACCATCGAACAATAAATGCTAGAATTCTTACAGGTGCTCATGTCTTCTGATTACACATAATTTGACAGTACACATAATGAGACAGATGCGTACACATAGACACTTGTAATTGGCAAATACTGATTGACCTACTTCTGTCTTCAGAAAATTTAAATAAGATCGGATTAAAAACTTATTTTATAATTTAGAATGACATAAAGCATACTTAATTATTGTTTTTAATGAAACTAATTTAAATGCTGAAATCATAAATGGTTTATAACCTAAATGATAATAAATGACAACTGCAATAATAATAAGCCGAATTAAATTAGGAAGTAGGATACATCATTGACATCATCACTGTTTACGTGAGTAATGGAAAAAATATTCGTGTATTTGGAGAATTTTATAACATAAAAGTACTTGACAGGTAAAACAAGTGCTGGAAACAACAGGAGTTAATCAGCTTTAGCAAAGTATGATGCATGTTTAATGTAACAATATCACGTTAATATATTTGTATACATCACCTTAATATATTTGTATACTGCACCTTATTAATTAACTATGCTGCATTTGCAAAGTTTGTCAGAGTTGTAGAGACTTGAAACTAGATAATACATACTTTTGATACATTAAAAATTTTTATACTTGAGATTTATGCATTTTTAAGGCTTGTGCATCATGTATTTAAAATTCAACTATGTACAAAACTTGATATCTTTGAAGCTCATCAACAGGTTTAAAACAGAGAAAGCACTTAATGTATTTTCTTTCGAAATCCAGATATTTCCCAAAATATATGTGTCTAAAGTATCAAAGCATTAACTGTTTTCAAAATTATTTATGTAGAGTACATGCACTTGAAATTAGATGCATATATCATGATCATGTTACGCTTTTGAAAACTGAATTTGTCTAAAGAAAGTTCAAATTTCCATTATCCAAAACCGAAATCCACGGTGGAGTTACGTGATACCTTTTTGAAATCTTTCATTTTTTGAAATTAATAAACCAACAAGCTTGAAATTGAATAATAATATATTTTTTGTGAAACCTAAAGCATCATTTTAGAAATTTGAAGTGTTTGGGAAATTTCCTTTTTGAAATCTTTGATTTGCAGAACAATCGGCTTTTGAAGTTTATAGAAAAAGATTAATAAACCTGAAATCCTTTGTTTCTAACTAAGATACACTTTGGCATTGCCTATCTCAATGCGGCATCTGTTATTGATCTTCGGCGTGGATCTTAGTGAATCACGATATGAATTGAATTCCAGATCTAGAGATGTTATCATCCTTTAATGCAAGTTCCATAGTTTGTTCCAGATCCATTAATTTTCTTCCTCATTTCCTAGATTTAGATCTGGAGATGATCTTCGATGTCAACAATGAATCTCGACGTCAACCATGAGCGTCGGAGTCCATTATTAAGTTTGACGCCAATCAATCCCTCCTATGAATACTCATTACCATACTTCGACATTCACCATGAACCTCTTCATCAATCATGCTATTCGGTTCCAGTACTTCGACGTTAAGATGAGGGGCGGCTTCGATCATCTTCGACACTGGCAGCATCTATTACTTTCAACACCAGCGGCATTGTCTACCTTCAATATTGTTTCTTCTTTGACTTTGCCTACTTCAATTATCTTCGACACTGTTTGACTTCAACCTCATCCTAACCCACGACGTCATACTCTTAGTGGTATGAATCACGACGTCACTGTTTCCATCTATAAATGCAAGTTTCCCAAAATCATTGAATTTAGGAATCAAACACCCAATATCACTATACAACTCTGGCATCTCAACATTATTATTCTCTTTTAAATTATCACTTAATGATGAAGAAGCATAATCCCCAAAATCATCTTTTGGATCTCCAAACTTTTTAGTATAATTCCTACCAATATTGGTTGTTTGGGCAGTTGAATTAAGGAGGAGATGCTGTGGTGGACAGTGGGTTATTGGTTGCATCAACAGTTAGAGGAAGTATGAATGTTGATGGCAGTGGTATTGTCAGCAGTTGAAAGTTGTTTGGCAGTTGGTTGTTTTGCTAATGGGCAGGTGGTGGAGGAATTATGTAGGGGGAGAAGATGGTGGATGGTGTTGGAGGAATTATGAATGTTGAAGTATGTAGGCAGAAGTACTGCAAGTGTGCTTGGTTGGTGAAGTTTGAAGTGTGGTTGGTGAAGTATGTAAGGTTGGGGCGATGAGGGTATTTGCAGGCAGAAGTATGGACGATGAAAGAGCAGAGGAGGGTGCTGGAGTTGTTAGTTGAGATGATCTATTTGTTGAGGATAAAGGTGAAGATGCAGTGAGGAGTGGTAGTTTTTAGTTTGTTTGGTTGGAAGAGGCAGTTAGAATGTTTGGTAGGGATATTTGAGTGTAGCAAGGAGGAGGAGCCGTAGAAGATTGGTGAGGCAGAATGGATGAAGTAGGTGCACTTGCTGTGTTGTTGGATAGAGGATGTATTACAGTGATGATGGTGGTGAATTGTAGGTATTGGCAGGGGAGGTTAGTGTGTGAATGCAGTGAGTTGTAGAAGTGGTGTTTGAATGGGACGAATTGCAGTAGTGTGTAGTAAGGCTGTGAATTTTGATAGTTGTTTTTGTAAAGAAGAAGTTGCATACCCGTAGCTCTGCAAAATATTGTAACAGAGAAGGATATGCAATGTAATATAGAAGACCATTTTCTGCTTAATTTATCCACTGTCAACGATACTTTCCCTTCTCTGTATATATGTATTTTTGTCTGTCTACATATAACACGCTGTATTTATTTTCTACTACTGACTGTCTGATTATGTACTGTGGAATTTATTTATGTTTTTCATTCTTTTGTAGAATTATTAAATTTGATTATGCATTTGCCATCAAATCTAATTTTGAATGATTGTAATATTGCATGCAATAATTGTTTTTTATAATCAATAATATATATATATAGTCTATTTGAGTACTGTAATAATGGTTTCTGAGAACGGCTTTTTTGCATCAGGTATAAATAGCTGATGCAATAGAGGGATTAGTTTGCATCGGTTATTATAAAAAACCGATGCAATATGGGGGCCGTGTCCAAGCAACCAACCATGATATTTTGCATCAGTTGTTAATAACAACCGATGCAAAAATGACTTTTTTGCATCGGTTTCAGAACTGATGCAAAAGTGTTAAGCATGTTGCATCGGTTGCATATGCATCGGTTGTTGAACTGATGCAAAAGGGGGGTAAACAACCGATGCAAATGGCCTGTTTTGTAGTAGTATATGTAGCAATCATCTCACATAAGCATATCATCTCAAACCATGTAACTTGCATTTCTAATAGAAGAAGTACAATGTTACCTTCACTACAACAAACTGAACCTTTCATAGCATTTAAAAAGTGCTATAAAATCATTTAACAACATTTTTTAAAACGCAGTAACAACATGCCATTATATGCCTAAACATACATTAGCATTTTTGAAACGCTGTAAGGTTAAGTTTTAAAACATTTTATACATGCTATTAAAACATTTTATGGCGTTTGTGTTGACGAGCAAATCACTTTTCTAGCATTTGATGTTTGCTATTAATTATGTTTAATAACGGTTTTAACCTGCTAAAATAACTTTTTAATAGCGTTTTTGTAGTTGCTATTAGTTCTTTTAGCAGCATATTTGTAATTGCCATTATAATAATTTATAGCGTTTCTTGTGTTGCCATGAATGTTATTCATAGTGGTATTTTGTGGTGTTATGAACGCTTTTTCACAATAAGGAACTTTTTTATAGTGTCATAAAAATGTTACTAAAATTTTCCATATCATTTTTACAATGCTATTGTTTTTTCCTAGCGTTTTAAAAACGCTGTTGTATAGGTCTACACTTCCCCTAATGGGTTTTCTGTAAGCAGTCTAAATTTGTAGACGACACGGTAATATAAACACATACATTTCATAATCAACATATTATATTAATCACACATTCCATAATCAACACCATGTATCACATATTTCATAATCAACAACATATATCACACATTTGACAATCAACAACATATTATGTTGACCAATCATCTCACAATCAACATGTACGGTTACATCAAAACATATGCAATATCTTTACATCAAAATATACATAGTACGTTCATAATGTAGAGCACCATAATGTAGAATAAGTAGCAGTTAGTGACCAAAAATAGCAATACATATAAGAGTACAAACCAAAATGTAGAACACCAAAGCAACTTCACATCCATAACTTGTTGTGGCATGTTACTACTTTTTGCACCAAGGATATCTATTCACCTGTAAATTAGAAGTTCTTTAGTTATACAACTCATTGTAAATAAAATTGTGAATGACGAGTTATGTTTCATCTAAGGCTAGAGGAATATATCTTCATGATAAAGGGATTCAGATCAAACTACCGATTTAGCTAATTATGAAGTTAGAAAACAATCGCCCAATGGGGGTTCAATTTACTGAACCCTGAGCTGAATATTAAGCTTCAAGTAAGTGAACTTTTGGAGACCTCATTTAGACAATTTTAAAATATTTAGTGCCGAATTTAGTTCCCTTGGAGATTTTTCTTGCATGTAACGCTTGCTTGACTAGGAATATATGTAACTACGTTTACAGATTATAAAACTACGTACTAAACATAGCATGTTACATTATTTGAGCTACTGTGGACAATATCCTTGTGCAATGCATTGGAAATTGATATGGCGGAAACACGGGTAGAATGCGCACATGAAATTCTCTCCATGCAGCCTTTAAGTGTCAAATGAAATCTAAGTATCCACCTTTTACACCCACATATATAATAAAGAAACGGGCTCAATGGTCCATCTTAAAAGACAAGAAATCAAAGTATGGAGGATTTATTCTAATGTAGAAATGCTCTAGTATATCATCAGTCTAATAATTAAAGTATAAGTATTAGACGTTTTTTCCTCCATTCAGTAAGCACTACAGAAAATATGTAAAAGGTAAACAGTTAGCTCAAAATCAAACCAAAATCACAAGTATTATCTGAGGTAGATTAAATGGCATGCGTGCATGACTGTAATCCAAATTGCAACTATAATATGAGTAAATGTGCAATCTTCTACTAGCTCTCTATTCTTGGATTTAGCTATACACTTATCACAACTTTACCCCATCAAACTCAAAATGTCGATCAGGTAATATCCCATGCTGATTTCAAATTTAAAGGAGAAACATAAGTACATAATTTAAAAAATATACTTCGTACTATCGCATGAATTTTGACCAGAAAAAATAGCAGATTATCATAAGATGAAGAGGGATGAAGATACAACTGAACAAAGAACCTCCTATATTTTATATTACAAATTATAAAGATGTTATTACTTTTGTATATATTACTAATTCTGCTGTAAAGACAGATGTGTATATATATACAAGTTACATAAAGCTCGGATCACACAGAATTTGAACTAGTCCTAATATTATGGTTGGACACTTTCAGCATGGACAGATTCAGCATGCTATGATATTTTAGATATGTTGACACCCTCCTGCAAACCCAACGGCAGCTGAAGGACGTTGAGTTTGGATCGTAATCTTGCAAATTTGGCTCCAGCAAGTGGTTTAGTGAATATATCTGCTGTCTGATCAATAGTGGAGATATAACGCACATCCAGATCTCGTCGAGCAACCTTATCACGTACAAAATGGAAATCTACTTCAACATGTTTAGTTCTGGTATGAAAAATTGGATTCGCACTCAAGTATGTCGCTCCAATATTATCACACCATAATGTAGGTGGTTTAGTTAGTCGAAGACCAAGTTCATGTAGAAGAGATTGCAGCCAAGTAAGTTCAGCTGTGGCATTTGCAAGAGCCTTATATTCAGCTTCCGTGGACGATCTGGCTACAGTTGATTGTTTGCGAGAACTCCATGAAATAAGAGCAGATCCAAAATACACTGCATATCCACTTGTAGACTTACGATCATTGATATCTCCTGCCCAATCCGCATCACTATAAGCCTGAAGTAAAGTATGAGACGATGGCTGAATCAGTAAACCATATCCAAGAGTATGTTTGAGATAACGCAGAATGCGTTTAACTGCCGTCCAATGCTCTATAGATGGTTTATGCATGAACTGACATACCCGTCCAACCGCAAAAAAAATATCAGGCCGTGTTAAAGTTACATACTGTAGCGCGCCGACGATACTCCTGTACATTGTTGGATCTTCCATTGGTTTTCCGTCATTGATGCCTAATTTCGATGTGTAGGCCATTGGAGAGGAAACAGGTTTAGCACTATCTAGTTGTGTTTTCGTCAAAAGATCATAAATATATTTCCTCTAGCTTAAAAACAGCCCATCAGGTATTTTAGTGGCTTCAACACCCAAAAAATAGTGCACGTCACCTAGGTCTTTTACAGCAAACTCACAACCAAGATTTGTAACCAAAGAATCTATCCTAGATGCATCATTTCCTGTCACAATCATATCATCCACATAAACTAAGATATATATTATGACTCCATGTCTGCGAAAGATAAAAAGAGATGTATCGGTTTTTGAAGCTTGAAAACCAAAGTCTAAAAGCTTATCACTTAGACATAGAAACCATGAACGCGGAGCCTGTTTAAGGCCATATAAAGATTTTCGGAGATGACACACATGGTTAGGATACGATGGATCCGAAAAACCCGGTGGTTGAGTCATGAACACCGTCTCATCGAGTACACCATGTAGAAATGCATTAGAAACATCCAATTGTTTAATTTTCCAATTATGCGAGACTGCAAGTGCAAAAACAAGTCGGATAGTAGTTGGCTTGACGACAGGACTGAAAGTTTCATGATAGTCGATTCCACGTTGTTGTTTGAAGCCTTTGGCTACTAGTCTTGCTTTATGCCGTTTAATCGAGCCATCAGCTTTTCATTTTGTTTTGAAGACCCGTTTGCAATCAATAACATGCATATTAGGACGGCGTGGAACCAAAGTCCATGTTCCGTTTCGAATAAGAGCATTGAACTCCTCATTCATTGCATTTCGCCAGACGTGTAATTTGGATGCTTGAGTGTAACATGTAGGCTCAGCATTATCAATTTCATGAAGTAAAGCAAGTGGAAGTGGATATTTAGTAGAGTGATAGACTTTTGGTTTAAATATTCCAACTTTTGACCTGGTTGTCATAGAATGAGTGTTCAAATTTAGGTCAGATGCATTTGGTAGAGCAGAAGCAAGAGCAGGTGCATGTATGGTGGTAGGAGACTGTACTTCTTGTGGAGATATGTTACAAACATCGATGTTTGCAGTGGAATTCGATGTGTTTGATGGTGGAGTATCTGGTAATTGTTGTCTATCATTGGAGATATTTGGAGTGGATTCAGTATCAGCATTGAAACGTAAAGGCATAGGCTGTGTATGCTTTTGTGGAGACACTGTAGCTGCTGAAGTTAAATGAGATGGAAAATAAAGATGTGTGCCTACTGATTGTGCAACTGAAGATTTACTCTCAGCAAAAGGAAATCGAGACTCATCAAACACAACATGACGATTAATATAAACTCGATTTGTGTCCAAATTAAGACAGCGATAACCACGATGGTTCGGACTATAACCGATAAACACACAGAGAGAAGAACGAGGCTCTAATTTATGTTTGTTGTACGGGCGGAGAAAAGGGAAACATGCACATCCAAAAACACGAAGATTTTCATACTCGGGTATATCACCAAACAAAACTTCATATGGAGATTTATAATGAAGAGCACTCATTGGCATGCGATTTATGAGATAAACCACAGTAGAAACAACATCATCCCAATAATTCTTTGGAACAGAAGAATTAGATAATAGAGCTAATGCAGTTTCAATAATATGACGGTGCTTACGCTCAGCTGAACCGTTTTGTTCATGAGTGTGTGGGCATGAGAGCCGATGATTTATACCCGCTAAATCCAAAGAATGAGAAACACTGCGATACTCACCACCCCAATCAGACTGGAAGGCCTTAATTTTTCGTCCAAAATAATTTTCAACATGTCGACGAAAACGATTAAAAACATCATGCACATCAGATTTATTTCGCAAAGGAAAAACCCAAGTATACTTGCTGTAATCATCAAGAAAATGAACATAATATTTAAAACCATTAACAGAATTTACTGGTGCAGGTCCCCAAACATCACTATATATCAAATCTAAAGGAGCAACTAAAGCTCTAGAGGAAAGCTTAAATGGTAGTTTGTGACTCTTAGAAACAGCAAATGAACTACAAACATCTGAATTAAATTTATTACTTGAAGATGGTAAGCCATAAGATGATAAAACCTTTTGAACAATTTGCATTGAGGGATGACCAAGACGTGCATTCCACCGATCAAATGAAGCACGTTCACCCACCAAAGCTTGCTTTCGCTCTTTATTATTCAGAAAAAGCTGATACTATCCTTCTTTATTCCGGCCGTGAAGTAGATGCTTCCCCGTTTTGCGATCCTTAACAACCAAAAAATTAGGATGAAATTCCATTATAGCATCATTTTCACGTGTAAACTGATGAACAAAGAGCAAATTTTTTGATATGGTGGGTACATGTAAAATATTATTTAAATAAACAGGACAGTCATTTGTTTGAAATACTGAAGAACCAATGTTATGAATGGCCAAACCTGAACCGTTACCCATTAGTACTCGATCTGATCCTGCATATGGACTATGAATATTCAGATTTCGAAGATCTGCAGTGATGTGATGCGTTGCACCAGAGTCGGGATACCATGAATGATCTATTGTGGATTGTGCAGGTGGAAAATTGAGTGATGAGGGATGATGACTTGAAGAAGCATAGTTAGCCAGTGGTGGATTATAAGATTGATTTTCATGACTAGGTGATCGGGTTTGAAATGGATTATATGATTGAGTGGGGTGAAAAGAGTGATCAAAACGGCGAAAGCAAGATCCTGCAGTATGACCTGGTCGACTACAAAGTTGGCAGCTTACACCTCCTCGACCACGACCACGTCCACGTCCACCTCGACTACCCCTTCGTGGTGTGTTTCGTGTATCAGAAAAATTAAATTGTGATAGATTTGAGACATTCACTTGACTTTTAGTAGCCACATGAACAAAGGGGAATGGAGATGGCGAACCAACCTGCTTCACTTGTCGAGCTAACCATGCTTCATAAGCAAGAAGATGACCATGTAATTCTTCTAATTTCATAGGGGTTTGACGTGTTGTCGTTGCAGGTACAAAAGCTTGAAACTCAGCACCAAGCCCTCCAAGTACATTGTTAAGCAGCTCATGATCTGAAACATGTTGACCAATTGCTGCTAAACTATTAGCAATTTGTTTAATGCGCTGAAAGTAGTCCGTAATAGATTCAGATCCCTTCGAAATGTTACGAAGCTCGGTGTGCAATTCAAGTGCTCGTGCCTGTGCTTGAGAAGCAAATGAAGCAGCAAGAGCATCCCATGCATCTTTTGATGTTTGAAGACCTACAATTAGTGGAAACAACTCTTCAGACAGCGAAGACAAAATCCAACTCAGTATGAGTTGATCATGTCGGAGCCATTGCACGTATTCTGGATTTATGCTCAACGACGGAGTAGCTGAAATTTCTGATGATGAATCAGCAGTAGTAACATTAGCATGGCTGGTTAATGTTTCTTTTGTTTTTGGTGTACATTGTTCTGTCCCATCAACAATACCCAACATGTCATGGCAAATGAGCAAAGGTAGAAATTGTGCCTTCCACATTAAGTAATTATCTCTCTTAAGTTTGAGAGGAAGAAAATGAGATACATTAGGATTTGTTATGGTGGAGGAATCAGTAGATGTCATTGGATCAAAAGCTTTTAAGCAAACAATGCTCTGATACCATATAAAGATGTTATTACTTTTGTATATATTATTAATTCTGCCGTAAAGACAGATGTGTATGTATATACAAGTTACATAAAGCTCGGATCACACAGAATTTGAACTAGTCCTAGTATTATGGTTGGACACTTTCAGCATGGACAGATTCAGCATGCTCTGATATTTTAGATATGCTGACACAAATGTTAAAAATATACAAAACACACCTATTTATAAGTCTAGCATTTAGATTATACTGCAGTTTTGTCATGGAATATGATATTCATACTTTGTAGGTTATTAGGTAAAAATGAATGAAAGTTAACTTTTTGATTTGAAATTAAATTAAATATATCGAGTTCTTTCTCTGAAATCAGTAATTGAGAATTCAGATTTAAATCAAATTGAATAACTAAATTTTTTATACTATGTATTTATACAGTGATAAGCATGTACAAAATTCAATTTGTTGAAAGTTGCTTTTTAGAATGAAACATCTTTTAAGTGCAAAAGACAGCTTTACCTTAGAAATTCATCCATACAATGCAAAAACAGAAAGCAGTTTCTTAAAACGCTTTTTATGTTTCATAAGATTTTAGCTCCACATCTATAGGATTTTATTTAGAGATTAACTATCATGAAATTCAATAATTCTGAAAAAGTAATCGAGATAACAATCTTTGACGATTCCACAATGGGAAGAAGCTGCGAACCACATCCTGATGATAGCAACGTAACATATAATTTTTTTAACGTATAAATTTCTAAAAATCAATGCTTAAGTTTAAGATCTTTAGATTGAGATGCAAATTCAAATATTTTCATTAAAGTCTAAAAAATTATAGTTTTGTATTTCCTTAAATTGTCAAAAGTGGAAGGATGCAGGATGGACACAAAATGCTTCTTCCTAATGAACTTATTAATGCAAAGTCTAAAAAATGATAGTTTTGTAATGCTCCTATATTTAGGCAATTAGGTAATGATAAAACGCAAGGAATCATTACTGCTCTTATATTTAGGTAATTAGCCGAACTAGAAAGAGCTAGCGAGAGGGAATCGGTAGCAGTTTTATTTCATTATGTATCCTTCCAATAAATTTCAGATCAAACTACTGACAAGCCAAATTTCTGAATAGCTTAAAATCAATTTAGTGCCATACCCATATAACTATCAACACGAAATCTTAGTTGTAAACATATAGTCATCGATAAATGTTTGAGGCTTATACTCTCTGCAACTAATCAAACTAATTCAATAGTTGTTTCATAACTCTTGTGCTCATAGTTCCTGATACAATCTTAATAAATATGGACATGGGAACTTCATTCACTCTTTTAAACAAAATATCAAGAATAAATCCTAACAAATTAATTTCCGAATGTTGCTAAACCTGCTATATTACTTTTGAATGAATATTAGCAATGGTGAGTTCTAAGTCTGCCACTGGTGTTGGTGGCAATATGAGTTCTAAGTAGAATAAATCCTACTTTAGTGATGTACTATCATATATAGTGTACAGGAAACCAAAGTGCATTGCAAAGATGATAATATTAAGTTAAATTACACATACTGAAACTTGCTTCTATTATAACTTTCTTAGCAGGCCAGGCAATAGTGCCAACAGCATCTTCAATGTTTTGTAAGTCGGATGTTGGTCTCCATAGTCATGCATCGGGAGAATTTGCAACGTCAACCCAAACTTTAACACATTTATTATTAAAGGAACAAAATGAACCAATACGGTTGGATCAATTGAAGACACACGTCCTTCAGCTACAATTCCTCCCTTTCCAAATCGATCAACTTACACTTATTACTTATTACTTATCGTTGAATTTGAACTCTATCAATTAAAAAAAACTATTTTATTATATGTTTACACAATTGGTAAGATGAATGGATTAGTTAGTTATAAATAACTAAAGCTTTCCGACGACATCAACATTAACTGTATAAGTAGAAGATGGTACAATGTTGATCTGCTCCACAACTACTTTCGATTCAGGCCATGCCACTTTCATACCAACAGCTTAGCCAATTCGTGTCAAACTAATGGTTGGCCTCCATAAATAAACATCTTAATTTTTGCATTATCTATCCAAACTGTCACCGCAGATGGTCCAAGAGGAAGATCATTCACAAGTTATTTTGGATTATTCGAATGTAGCCGTCCTTCAGCAACTATTTCTCCATTCTCACTCTAATCATACAACTTGCATTTATAATCTATGCTGCTAGTTTTTACCCTATAAAAGAAAAATATATTAATGAAGTAAGTTTTTTATGTGCTCAAATCAAATATTAGTTACTAAATAATTTAAATTTTACCTCATTGTCTTCTTTCTCAAATTAATATATGTTGCGCAAAACAACTTTGCTAACTGGCCATGCTACTATCTTACCTTCAACATCTCTAATCCATGTCAATCTAAATGTAGGCCTCCATAAACAAGCATCTGCTTTCCTCAAATTGTCTATGATAATTTTCATAGCATCTGACCTTAAAGGGATTTGTTGGACAAGCTCCTTTGGATTATTTGATAGAACCCTTTCTTCTGCAACCATTTCATCTGTCCTATACAAATCCAATAAATCGTATTTATCATGCTTCTTGTCATGCTTGCCCTACAATTGATCAAAAGCATATTATAGTGGCTATGGAATTAATTGTAGAAATTTAAATGATATCACGATAGTATTATAATTGAATTTTACCTTTTGATGTCCGCTTGCTTCTCCCCAATCTTCTTTATCCTGTCAAACAAATTTTTCAGTAATGTTAAAATAATAGGCTGTTTTAAGCCTTGATATTGGTCAAATCAAATGCGCTAATCAGAAATCAGATATGATTTGTATTTGAAGAAAATAGTTTGTATCACACAAACTGTTAATACAAAAATGCACAACCCGAAATAGAAAGATTACATGTATTTATATACAAAAATGGGCTAGGCCCAGACACACTGGCAATCTGCATCATAATATTTTAGTGCTTTTGTGCCTTTGGATCTTGTGTGATCTGATGGTTCATATATGAAGAAATCTAGTGGTTAGATAAAGGCTCGTTTGCTTTGTTGTGTTTCTTCAGATAGTCGCCCTCAATTTTATCTAGGGTTTTCTTATTTTCCCTTTTCTCATCTTCGTCTTGTAAAACTTTCAATTCCTCTTTCAATCTGACGAAAATTTTGGCCGAGAGAGCCTTGGTTAAGATGTCGGCACGTTGATAGTATGTGGGAACGTGCCTTATGTCCAATCTTCTAGCTTCTGTTTGCTCACGTACAAAATGCAAATCAATCTCGATGTGTTTTGTACGTGAGTGTTGAATGGGGTTTGTAGAGAGAGAAATAGTGCTCAGATTGTCACACCACACGATTGGCTTCCTTCGAATGCTGAACCCTAATTCTGACATTAAGGTTTCTATCCAAGCTATTTCGGCAGCGACGCTTGCGAGTGACCTATACTCTGCCTCCGTGCTAGAGCGAGATGTGGTGGCTTGCTTTTTCGTGCACCATGAAATCGGATTTGGTCCGAGAAATACACAGTATCCAGAGGTAGATCTGCGGTCATCCACATCACTTGCCCAATCTGCATCGCTGTAAGCATTTATATTTATGTCATTGCAAGCCTTTAGAGATAAGTCATGATTTTGAGTCCCTTTTAAGTATCTAAGGATACGTTTGACTGCCTTCCAGTGTTCGTCGAGAGGATTTTGCATGTGTTGACAAACTTTATTTACACTATAGCAGATATCAGGTCTAGTTATAGTGACGTATTGTAGAGCACCAACGATACTTCTGTATTGTTTAGTGTTTTCGATAGCTTCACCTCTGTACTTTGATAAATGCAAGTTAGTGATCATAGGAGTAGGTAAAGATTTGGCTTCATTCATGTTGGCTCTTTTGAGAATTTCACCAATGTATTTCTTTTGGGATAGAAATAGTTCTGACTTGGATTTTTTTTGTAACTTGTATACCCAGAAAATAGTTTATGTCCCCTAGATCCTTGATGGCAAATGTTTTATCAAGTAACTGTATTGTGTTTATGATTTCATTATCATTATCACCAGTAATAATGATGTCATCTACGTAGACTAGTAGATAAATGATGTTGCCATTGTTCTTCATATATAATGAATTGTCTGATTTGGTGGGAGTGAATCCAAATTTCAAAAGAGTTGCTTTTAGTTTTTCATGACATGACCTTGATGCCTGTTTTAAGCCATAAATGGCTTTGTGTAGTCTGCATACTTTATTATCTTCTATGATGTACCCTTCTGGTTGCTGCATAAAAACTTCTTCATGAAGGTCTCCATTTAAAAAGGCATTGCATACATCTAGCTGTCTAATTTTCCAATTATTGCATATTGCTAGGGTTAGCAGAAGTCGAATGGTGGTAGGTTTGACAACAGGAAAGAAAGTTTCGTTGAACTCAAAACCAAACTGCTGTGAATAGCCTTTTGCAACCAATCTGGCTTTGTGCTTGGCTATGCTGCCATCAGCATTTTTCTTAATCTTGTAGGTCCACTCGCATCCCATAATGTTTTTGTGTTTTGGTTGATCAACTAAGCTCCATGTTTGGTTCTCTATGAATGCATGATATTCCTCATCCATGGCCTTTTTCCATTCATCATGTTTGATGGCTTGTTCATAACTTTGTGGTTCTGCATTGCTGATAGAAACTGAGTATATTTTTGGTTTAAAAATTCCACTCTTTGACCTTGTTGTCATATGGTGACCAGTAGCTGTAACATTTTGTTGTTGTTCTTGATCACTTTCACTTGATGTGTTTTCTGTTATTTTATTCTCATTGGTTGTGTTGTTCCCATTACTATCAGTTTGTTGTGTGCCTTCATATGGTTGTGGTAGCATGTCTGAATATGAGTTCTCTGAACTGTATTCTGACCTTGTATTAGATGCGTGTTTTTCTGTGGGGGTTTGATCCTTGTCATTCTTGTTTGTGGTAAAATGTTTAGGCAAGACTGGAATGGATTGAACTGTAATATTTGTTGTATCTGATTTTTTTCTTGTAGTAACACCTTTTTCTGCAAAAGGAAATATGTGTTCACTAAACTCAACATGTCTTGAGATATAAATTCTTCCCTTGTTATCTAAACATTTATAGCCTTTTTGATTATTAGTATAACCCAAGAAAGTACAAGGATTTGACCTCAAACTTAACTTATGTCTGTTATAAGGCCTAAGATATGGGAAACAAAGACACCCAAAAGTTTTCAAAAAATCATAGTTGGGTTTTATACCATAAAGCTTCTCATAGGGGCACATGTCCTTTAAAACTTTAGTGGGCCTTCTGTTTATAAGATAAACTGATGTGTAAAATGCATCATTCCAGTATTTCATGGGCATAGAAGCTTGTGACATTAGTGTTAGACCTGTATCTACTATATGTCTGTGCTTTCTTTCGACTAACCCATTTTGTTCTGATGTATGAGGACATCTAACTCTATGAAAAATGCCTTTTTCTTGGAAAAAATCTTTAAGAGGTAAAAACTCCTTTCCTCCATCACTTTGGAAAATTTTTACACTATGATTAATTGTTTTTCTACAAGTGTAATAAATTGTTTTACTATGCTAGAAGTTTCAGATTTTGATTTAAGGAATAATATCCATGCATACCTAGAATAAGCATCAACTAAAGAAAGATAATACTTATGGCCAGAAGATGAGTCATGTGGTGCTGGACCCCATAGGTCTGCTGCAATCAGATTCAGTGGCTGTCTGTGCACTGTTTCAGATCTAGCAAATGGTAATTTGTGTATTTTGCCAGTCTGGCAGTGTGTGCAAATTTCAGAAACAGGTATGTCATCAAATTTTACTTTATTATCTATCAGAATCCTTTTTACAATGTCATTACTGGGATGTCCCAGTCTCTTGTGCCAACATTCAAGAGTATTTCCTCTACTTAACATGCTAGTATTGACATGATTACACCAGTTTCTCCCTATATGCTCTTTATTCGACTTGATGGAAGTGAATTTGTATAAGCCTTTGTCCAAACTACCCTGTAACAATATGTTTTTGTTTAGCAAATCCCTAACTAAGCAAAAATTAGGGTGAAACTCGAAATATATATTATTGTCGTTGGCAAATTGAGAAACACTTATCAAGTTTTTCTTGATTTTAGGTACTCTTAATAGGTTGTTTAAAAATAATTCTCTCTTACCTATAATACTGCCAATTCCAACATGTGATATACTTATAGCTTCACCATTGCCCATATGTATAGCTTCCATACCTGAGTAGCTTTTGTTGCCAAGATTCAAGTTTTGAAGGTTGTTGGTGATGTGATTTGTCGCTCCTGAATCTGGGTACCAGTCTTCGATGTTTAGATCCTTTGATTTGACCAAGTCATCATCATTGCTGCCTTGTGTCTTGAAACCATCACTGTTGGTCTTTAGCTATTGATTTATTTAAGCCATGTTGGCATTAAGACCTTTTTGACTTGACTGTCCTATGTTAAATTCTGAGTTGAATCTGAAATAACACTTGTCGGCTGTATGGCCAAACTTCTCACATATTTGACACTTCACTCTGTTATTATAGTTGTTTCTGCCTCTGCCTCTTCCTCTTTGTGGTTGATTACTTCTTTGTTGTTGACTGTCTGATCTTGGGTTTTGGCTTTGTGTGAGTTTTTGATGATTCTTGCTTCTTGAATTGAACCCAGATGCATAGTTGACTGACATTTCTGATTGTATTGCCTTTCTTTGCTCTATTCTACCTTCATGAGCGACAAGGGCAGACTGCACATATTGTAAGTATGGAAGTGTCTTTTGTGGTGCGATGAAGGTAACCACTGACTCGTATTCTTCATCTAGACCATTAGTTATAGTAAGAATTTGTTCGCTGCCTGATATCTTGTGACCTACAGCACTTAGTTTATCACACAAGTTCTTGATTTTAGCAAGATAGTCCCTCATGCTCATATCTTCTTTTCTTGCACTTTGTAACTGCCTCTTGTAATGCATTATCCTTGCTGCCGATTGTGAATTGAAAATTTGTTCAATACGTGACCATATTTCATGAGAGGAATTACATCCAACGACTTGTGACAGTAGACTAGCACTTATAGAAGATAGTAGCCATGAAGATAATAGACTGTCTTGTTTTTGATAATTCGCATATTCTGGGTTGCTAACAAGATTTCCTTCTCTATATTCCTTCATGACAGGTGGAATGGAGATTGTGACTTTGATATAATCTTGAAGGCCATGTCCCTTTAAGGCTGTGTCAATTTGGTACTTCCATAAGATGTAGTTATCTTCGTCGAGAGGGATGGTTATAACATTGCTTTTGAGTTTGACTAGAGATGGTGCAGTTTCCTTTACTTCATTTCTTGATGTTGCTGATGTTATGTCATCTTCATCGTGAGCCATTGCAGAAATTTGATAAGAACTGATTATTGCCTTGTTTCTTGAATAGGAGAGAGAGGATTCTGGCGAAGCAAGATGCAGTCAGAAAGTTGACTGGAGCTTTCTTGGCATGGCATAAGTGGATCTAAAAACACTTAACCGTTGCAGCCAGAAGTGGAGATGAAGACACTGTTCTGATCCTTTCTTGACGTGGCACAGTTAGGATGATGGGGTACAAGAACTATGCTTGATTAGAGAGGTTAACTCCCCGGTGATGAGGATATATTCTGAGGGGAACGAAGCAATGCTTCGTCTCAGTGATGATCAGCAAAAGAAAAATGCCTTTAGTCGAATATGCTCTGATACCAAATCAGAAATCAGATATGATTTGTATTTGAAGAAAATAGTTTGTATCACACAAACTGTTAATACAAAAATGTACAACCCGAAATAGAAAGATTACATGTATTTATATACAAAAATGGGCTAGGCCCAGACACACTGGTAATCCGCGTCATAATATTTCAGTGCTTGTGTGCCTTTGGATCTTGTGTGATCTGATGGTTCATATATGAAGAAATCTAGTGGTTAGATAAAGGCTCGTTTGCTCTGTTGTGTTTCTTCAGATAGCGCTGCAGAACATATACCACTTATATATGGAACCATACTACATGCACTAGTTGTTTCATGAATGTGTGTATTCTAGAAATAATATACGTACATTTTTTGTCTATGCATGTGAACTGGATATACAAATTAAATAAGACTAAACATATAAAAATCATTGTTCATGTTCTTGCTTTACTTAGGTGTCCAAGACTTGTCTTTATCAAACACTTTAAAAGTATTAATGATGAGTGCTTTGAAGGTTTTTCTCTGTGTAGACATAAGCAATTACTTTTTGTAAAATTATAAGCTTATAAATGTAACGTGTTTCAAACTGCCGTAAACTCAACTTCAGAAAATGCAACAAATGATAAACCGATGCTATGAACTTATATTAATTATCATTTAGCATCTTACCTAATCAAATGTGGAAATAAAATGTGTATAGTTCTATAAATAATATACATGATCGAAGTAAAGGGAAAATATATCAAATATCGAATAAGACATATTGGGTTACAAGTAAACATAAGAGATCCTTGGTATTAATGCAAGTAATTTGATGGAATCAAGAACAATTTTGTTCACCAATCAAAGATGCAGAGGTAATTCTAAATGGCTAATTTATAAAACAAAATATGCAAATCATTTGCACTGACTAAATTAAGTCCTTTCGGGAAAAGTAAATTTCAAAAGCAAGCTTTAGCTTCCCATGAAAATCCTTATTCCTAGCCAAATTAAATGCATCATACAGCATACTCATGGACCCTAAACCAAAATTTCATCTCATTAATTATAGAGCTAAAGATGACATAAAAGAAAGAAAGGGAAAAAATCTACGTTTTATGTGTTCTAAAAATAGAACTGAAATTTTGCCCCACCACTTGTAAGAATTTTGCAACATTTGGGTTAGCATGAAAATGACTCTTGTTTCTTAAATCAAACAGGCTGTATAGTTGAACCAAAAGTGGAATCAAACAAAAACAGTTTGTTTATCACTAGCATTTGAATATTACCTTATTTTTCACTAGCATTTGAACCATTGCCTGTAACTCTGAAATTTTGCTTTCCATGCCCTTTTCCATTTTTCACTAGCATTTGAACAATTGTTTGATAATGTGATAGTTTGAACCATTTGAACCATTATTTATTCATCCCTAACATGTGATCAAATTGCCTTGGTGAAGGTCATGTCCTTTCCCATTTGTCTCAATCGTCCTGGTCTATCTGGTCCCAATACATGCGACAATGCATCATCTTTGTAACTAATGAAAGAGTCAGAATGTGTTCCACTATTGGCATTTTAAATATTTTCCTATATAGGTTAACATTGATATTATACGCTAGTGTTAAACTATCACATTATCAAACAATTTCCACTCAAATAAAAATTTAAAAGCACTTACAATGGCATTCGCAACAGACATGTTCACTGGTTTGTCAACTTTTTTAGTGCGAGACTTGACCCAAACATCAACTTTAGGGATGAAAGAGAAATGAAATAAGGTATGTGACTCAAAGGATACGTGAATCAAATATATAACCAGATTACACAAACAAATCAAAGCGGGTTAAAAGACATTCTCCAGCCCATCTAGGCCCAAAGATCAATTTCTCATTATTTTGTACAACTGTGCAGTTTTGCACTATACAAATACGAAGCAGTGTAACATTGTAAAATATTGATTCATTCTTCATTAATAAAAGTGTCAAAATTCCTTTATGGTATCATAGCATATCACTGCCTAATGGAAATTCTTAAAAAAAAACTCATCGGAATTATAGTCATCGTCTAAGTTTCATATCATTAGAGATTCAATCTCCTCATTTGAGTTTCAGATCCAAATCCAAAGTGTTGCGTCTCGCCAGTTTTAAAAACTCTGGCTACATCAACACTCCAAATATGATCTTCAGGAAAAACAATAAGAAATCAATCATTCTCAAATTAAGAAAATCAACAACAGATCACATAACATCAAAAGAAAGTGCCATCCAACAAAGTTCGTCAGAATATCACTCATCACATGAAACTTTGTGGTTGCATCTTATCTAGTTTCTTTATTTTTATATTCTTGGTGTTTTTTTCCATCATGAGTAACGAATCCAACACTGCATCATTAGAGGATGCAAATAACTCTCAGCAAACATCAACAACCGCTGAGAATCTTGTCAAGACCATCATCAACCCACAAAGCCAACTCATGACTGTCCATCTAGATGAAGACAATTATTTAATGTGGAGGCTTCAGCTTGAAACTGCCATTAAGGGATATGGACTTGAATGATACATTCTCGGAACCACCTCAATTCCACCATAATTCATCACTGTTTAGGAAAAAAAGTTGTCAGTAATGAGGATTACACAAAGTATCACAAACAAGACAGACTGGTATGTTCTTGGCTACTGTCATTCCTAAACACAAAAAAACTATCACATGTAATAGGATGCAAGACTGCTAATGAAATATGGACAACAATGAAGAACGTTTTTAACACTCATTCTGCAGCAAAGGTTATGTACCACAAAAGACAATTTCAAAATATCAAGAAAGACAATCATACTATGAGGGAATATTTGTCTAAGATTGAAAAAACACGTGATCTTCTTGAAGCAGCAGATCATAAAGTTTCAAAGTCAGAACAAATCTTGACCATACTCAATGGCTTAAGTGATGAATATGAAGCAGTGGTTGCAATGATTGCTTCTCAAAAGGTCTTTCCATCCATAGGTGATGTACATTCAATCTTACTGGCACATGAAGCAAGAATAGATAATAAAAGACCATAATAATCAGATTTTTCTATCAACTACACAGCTAATCAAAGAAACAAAAGTCAAAACTACAGCAAAACTGAACAAGCAGCTCAAAGGGGTAGCTACATTAATAGATCAAGAGGAAGAGGAAGATGGGGCAACAACAATAACAAGCCAAATTGTCAAATCTGTGAAAAAGTGGGTCATACAGCAATAAAATGTTATTTCAGATACTTCAATCAGAATAACAACAAAAGAGAAGCAGCAATTACAATGTTAATATGGCACAAAATAGTGACAGTCAAAATGATAACAGCAACAAAGATCAGAATTTAAATGATACTGTAGAGCTGAGCACATTCAGGATGAATCTTGGTATCCAGACTCAGGGGCCAAAAATCATATTACTAACAACCTTGACAATTTAAACTTGGATGCACGGAGTGCAGTGGTAATCAAACAATTTGCATAAGGAATGGTAAGTGTGTCAAAATTTCTCATACTGGTAATGCCTATATCAGAGGTAAAAGGTAGCTATTCTTACATAATTTATTAAGAGTGCCAAAAGTAAAAAAGAATCTTATAAGTGTATCTCAGTTTGCTCTTGATAACAATGTATATTTTGATTTTTATCCTAAAATTGTTTAATTAGAGACATACTGACTAGAGATATTCTGTTACATGGTGACATAGAGAAAAGGCTTTACAAATTTAAATCTGCCAACTACAGCAGTGTCACAAAGGAACAAAATCACTATAACTTGAGTATAAAAAGGAATAGTAGAGATGTATTTGATCTTTGGCACTACAAGCTTGGTCATCCAAGTAGTAAAGTTGTAAGACAAATTCTTGTTGAAAATAAGATAAAGTTTAATGACATTTCTTTACCCTATATATGTACTTATTGTCAAATGGGCAAGAGTCGCAGGTTAACATTTAATGACTCATCAACACAATACACTAAACCATTAGAATTGGTTGCCACTGATTTATGGGGTCATGCATCCATATGCTTAGATTTTGGATTTAAGTACTATATTTCATTTGTAGATGCATATTCAAGATATACTTGGATATACTTTTTAAAAACAAAATCTGAGGCATATAATGCAGTCTTATGTTTTATATCAATAGCTGAAAAACAAATTAATTATCAAATTAAAATCATTCAGTCTGATAGTGGGACTGAATACAAAACTCTCAGTAGCTATTTTCAAAAAAAAAAGTGAATCGTACATAGAACTACATGTCCCTATACATCTGAGCAAAATGGTCTACTAGAAAGAAAACATAGACACATTGTTAAATCTGGTCTTACTTTATTAGCTCATGCCTCAGTGCCATTAAAATTTTGGCCAGAAGCATTTAAAACAGCTATTTATCTGATAAACAGGCTGCCAACAAAGATTCTTAACGGAACTAGTCTATAGAGAAGTTGTATGAGGTTAAACCAGATTATTTTAGCTTAAGAACCTTTGGATATCTTTGTTTTCCTTATACTAGATCATACAACACAAACAAGTTGAATTTTAGATCTAAACCATGTACTTTTTTGGACTATAATACAAACCAGAAAGGATATAAATGTCTTGATGAAAGTGGGAAAATCTTTGTGACTAGACATGTTATTTTTAATGAATGTGTGTTTCCTTTTAGCAAATTTGAGATGAAAACAACAAGCACAGTCTACAATCTAAAAACATCCATACCAGACTTACCTGTTTACACGGAGATTGAACATCATATAAGGGCAAAGGAGGCTACTGAGAATCAGAATATACAACCTAGAGAATCTTTTCAGCAATATCCAGATTAGACAGACAACCTCGGTCATGCCACTCCTTCACCTATAGAGTCAACAAAAAATAGAGAACAAAATCAGGTTAATAGTTATGAAGATGATTCTGTTAAATTTTGGTGATACAAAATCACAAATATAGGAAAATAAATATACAAAAGAAAGAAAGAGAAGATTTTGTTTCCCCTAATTAATAGGCATATTGAGTATGTTTTTTTCTCTAATTGGCTAATCAAATTATTTTTTGTCATCTAATGTTAACTTGGGCATTAAGTAATTGATTATATAAATAGAGACTAGAAGAGAGGGTAAATGTATGGTGGAAAATCTATTTGCTAATTCCCTATTCTCCATCTTTGTTCTTCTTCTCCAACAATTTTAGCCATATAGATATTTGCTCCCTTTCTCAATTTGGTTATTGATTCGATGGTATTTTGTTTATTTTAGCTTTGTTATATTAATTGTAAACAAAAATTTTGGTGAATTAATAAAGTGGGTGGTTGGGTGGAATATCTTGTCTTATTGCTTTTAATTTCAATTCCGTCTTTTTTTAATCCAAGTTATCTCTTTGTGATTTGGGTGACAAAGATCCGTTGATACAAGCTTCCGCAAAGCGCTGCCATTTTTTTCACAACAGATTGGTATCGGAGCACAGATCATCGCAAAGCTTAAAGTAATTTTGGATTAAAAAATTATTGATGTCGGATATGATTTCATTTTCGAAGATGGCTATTTTGAATGGGAAGAATTGGGGTATTTGGAAGCCTAAGATGGAGGATGTTCTGTACCTCAATGATCTTCATGATTCGATTGATGGAGATGGAAAGAAGCCCTCTGATGTAGATGAGGAAAAATGGAAGAAGATGGATAAGAAGGCGATTGCTTTGATTCGTCAATATCTTGATGATTCAGTTTTCCATCATGTGGCTAGTTGTGAATCCGCAAAGGCTTTGTGGGATAAGTTGGTATCTTTATATGAGTCAAAGAGTGCTACTAGTAAGACTTTTCTGGTTCGAAAGTTGGTACAACTGAGATTAGATGAAGAGAAGTCTGTTGCAGAGCATTTGAATGAATTTCAGGATGTAATAAATCAATTGGCAAATATGAAAGTCAATTTTGATGATGAGTTACAGGCTCTTTTATTGATGAGTTCGCTTCCAGAAAGTTGGAAAACTTTGGTTGTTTCATTGAGTAATTCCAATGCTAATGGAACTATCTCTTTGGAAAATGTTCGAAGCAGTCTTTTGAATGAGGAGCTTAGAAGAAAAGGGTCAGGTATGAAATCAATTCAAAGAGAGGCTATGGTGGCAAGGGACTCGAAGAAAGATACAATTTGGAAGAAGAAGGATGCTAATGGTAAAGGTGTTATCACTTGTCATTATTGTAATAAGAAAGGTCACATACGCAGCAAGTGTTATGCTTATAAAAGAGATCAGAAAAAGGCTGCGCACGGTGATACTAGTAGTGATGCACATGCAGGTTTTGCTGAAGGTACCGATAGTGATGCTTCTTATGATGTCCTCTTTAGTGAAAATAAGCCTTGGAAGATGGACTCGGGAGCCAGTTTTCACATTTGTAGAGATGTGAATTGTTTTTCTTCTTATGAGAAGAGTGTCGACATGATTAGGACAGCCAATGAAGAAGATCTACCGATTTATGGTATTGGATCTATCCGGTTTCGTATGCATGATGATGTGGTTAGAGAAGTCTCTGGAGTGAGACTTGTACTCACTTGTTTGCATAATCTTATTTCTCTCGGTCAGTTGGATCGCCGTGGTTGCACTTATGAGACTCAAGGTGGAGTTTTGAGGGTGAAGAAAGGTGGTCGTGTAAGGATGAGAGGAGTATTGAAAGAAGGAAACCTTTATAGCTTGGTTGGTTCTGTAGTCGACTATGGAAAGCGGGTAACAGTTGAAGAACCTAGTCCACAACAAGGTGGAGAGGTTAATGTGGTCACTGCTTATGATTCTAGCATTGAGGATCATATTTTAGACATGGGTCTTCATGTTGATGATGCTCGAGGGATCGATAGTGATCAGGTAATGAGCTCAGATCAAGTGATAGACGGGAGTCGAGTTGCAAAATCCACAAAGACAAGACGGAGATCTTTGTGGTATTACTAACGTTTTTGAGACCGGATTTGTGTGGTGCACCTCATGTGGGAGATGCATCATTTGCAGTCGGTGGTAGAGGTTTGTAATTTGGTATGATTGAGATATAGGGAGTTGTGATGATCTAGATATGACATGTTTGATATGTTGGAGATATGTGATTTTGCATCAAGGTGGAGTGTTAAATTTTGGTGATACAAAATCACAAATAGAGGGAAAGAAATACACAAAAGAAAGAAAGACAAGATTTTGTTTCCCCTAATTAATAGGCATATTGAGTATGTTTTTTCTCTAATTGGCTAATCAAATTATTTTTTGCCATCTAATGTTAATTTGGGCATTAAGTAATTGATTATATAAATAGAGACTAGAAGAGAGGGTAAATGTATGGTGGAAAATCTATTTGCTATTTCCATGTTCTCCATCTTTGTTCTTCTTCTCCAACAATTTTAGCCATATAGATATTTGCTCCCTTTCTCAATTTGGTTATTGATTCAATGGTATTTTGTTTATTTTAGCTTTGTTCTATTAATTGTAAACAAAAATTTTGATGAATCAATAAAGTGGGTGGTTGGGTGGAATATCTTGTCTTATTGCTTTTAATTTCAATTCCGTCTTATTTTTAATCCAAGTTATCTCTTTGTGATTTGGGTGACAAAGATCCGTTGATATAAGCTTCCGCAAAGCGTTGCCATTTTTTCACAACAGATTCTCAAAGATGTACAGATGACAGTGACACAGAGGACTTACCTCATAATGATGCTCAAATAAGACCTTGCCATCCTATGGTTACAAGAGCCAAAAGTGGCATCTTTAAACCAAAAACCTACACATCAAGCTTAAGTGCTCATGAACCAGTTACATACAATCAAGCTGTCAAAAACAAAAACTGGATAAATTCCATGAGTGAAGAATACAATGCTTTTATTAAGAACAGAACATGGGATATTATATATCCACCAAACAATAAAAACATTGTGGGATGCAAGTGGACATACAAGATCAAGAAAACCCCGATGAGACCATGAACGGGTATAAAGCAAGAATAGTTGCAAAGGGTTACACACAGCAATATGTGTTTGAATTCAATGAAACCTTTTCCCCAGTGGTTAAACCATCCACAATCAGACTTATTCTCACTATTGCACCATACAAGAATTGGGACATAAGGCAATTGGATGTCAACAATGTATTCCTCAATGGTGTTTTACAAGAGAAAATTTATATGAAACAACTACGGAGTTTCAACAAAAATGATAATTATGTGTGCAAATTGAATAAAGCTATTTATGGCCTTAAGTAAGCTCCAAGAGTCTGCTTTGATAGACTGAAATCAACATTAATAGATCAAGGATATCAGTCTATCAAATCAGACAACTCACTTTTCATCAAAATCAATGATGTATCAACTGTCTTTGTACTAATATATGTTGATGATTTAATTATTACAGGTAACAACAATGAAGAAATCAGTCACATCATCTCCTATTTAAACAAGCAATTCCCTGTAAAAGATCTTGGAAACATCAGCTACTTCTTAGGCATTGAGGTCAAAAGGAAAGCAAACTTTGAAATAATCTTATGCCAAAGAAAATATATTCAAGAGCTACTTGACAAAACAAAAATGAGTGATGCAAAGCCACAACAAACACCAATGATAAGTAGTCAACATTACTCTAAAAATAGGGAAGAAACCATACTTAATATTAAACAATATAGAAGTGTTGTAGGGGCATTACAGTATGAAACTATAACACGACCTAACATTGCTTATAGTGTCAACAAAGTCTCTCAATTTTTACAGAATTCACTTGACGAGCATTGGAGATCTGTAAAGAGGATTCTCAGATATTTGAAGGGAATACTGGATTATGGTTTATCATTCAAAGCATGCATCAATTTAAACATAGTAGGATATGCATATATAGACTGGGCTTCGGACCCTAGTGATAGAAAATCAGTCATGAGCTACTATATGTTTATTGAAAATAATCTTCTCATGGTGTTCAAAGAAACAAGCAACTATATCAAGATCAAGTATAAAAGCCGAATATAGAAGTATAACAAGTGCTACTGCAGAAATCATTTGGCTACAATCTATACTGGGTGAACTAAAGCAAAAATTAGATACTATGTCAGTTCTATGGTGTGACAACCAAATCATAGTCTACATGTCCGCTAACCCTATACTTCATTCTCGAACCAAACACATAGGATAGATTTATACTTCGTTCGAGAAATGTTCAGAAAGAAAAGCTACAGATAAAGCACATACCTACTACTTACCAACGTGCAGACATTCTCACTAAGGCTTTGTCAGCAAGGAATTTTGACAAGTTTGGATCTGACATGAAAGTCGAAGACATTGACAAGCAAGCTTCTGTTACTACTTCAGATCTAAGCTGCGGCTTAAAGCACCATGAAAGCACAAGCTTCACTCGAGAACTCTCTTTGGTTTCTACTTGCCGAAGCAAGAAATCATTAAAAGACGCCAGTTCTCAACCTTTGAAATCATCAAAGAGAAGTAATTAAAGCCTTAAGGAGAATGTCTCATGTCAAGATCTGGAATGATTGAGACCATTTTTTGAAAGCGATTTTGAAAATTTTCGTCATCTGATCTTAAACCCTAACCCTAGGGTTATGTTTGAGGGAGACAAATGCGATAAGGTATGCGGCTCAAATACGAGAATCAAATAAGTAACCAGATTTCACAGGCAAAGCAAAGCAGGTTAAAAGACATTCTCCAGCCCATCTATGTCCAAAGATCAATTTCTCTTTATTTTGTACAGTTGTGCATTTTTGCACTGTATAAATACGAAGCAGTGTAACATTGTAAAATATTGATTCATTCTTCATTAATAAAAGTATCAAAATTCCTTTAGAGAGGGATCTTTACTCCTCTTTCTACGTTCAAAAAATCAATTAAACAACAAATCTTATTAGCTAATTAGTTAATAAGCATTACGATAAATAAGTTAACTTTTCTTACCATATCTTCAGCCAATCTAGCTATTCCTCTATGGCTGCATGTCTGTGACATCTAATTCTGTCTAATAGCTTTGAATTTATCACTTATCATCTGCAATATTCAAAAACACACAAAAGATTCTTTAGAAAAATTAAAATCACAATTCACAATAAATAAGCACAAACCATTATGACTGATTTACCTTAAATTCCAGGTTTTTTTCAACTTAATAAACTTCTTCCACTATGTCATGGTTTTGGTGTTATCGGGTTTCAGCTGATGTCTTTCCTCTTCGTTCTTTGCGTGCACTATTTTGCGAACTAGTATGCTTTTTGAAGATCTAAAAATACATCCCCTTTGCTAAAATATGGACACCTTCTGTCATTCCTCATCCAATTAAAATCTTGTCTAGAACATTTATTAAATTAAATAATTGAGTGTTTACTATCAAGTGTGCGTCTGTGTATTATCATGTGTTTGTGAACATTAAATGCAGAAACATTTGTTTAATGGACTAATAGCATTTCCGTTGGACATACATTGCTATATAGGTAATTTACATATCATTTATGACGTGCATCCATTTATTAGTCATCTTATTTATGCTGATGATTTATCATCTTCTCTAAAGCCACTAAATGCATCATAAATAGTATCAAAGACAGTATGGAACAAATGAAAAAATATGCAGGTTTGGCGATGAGTGAATGAAAAACAAAACTGATCTGCAACAAGGTATGTCTAACACACAATATATTTGTGATAATCTAAGGGTGCAATTGGCAGAGTTTCCTCTTAATATTTATGATAATCGTTGTTCAGAATAGAATACCTTGATTTTGCATTTATTTAACTTCATCAGTTCAGATACAAAGAAGAATTGATGATCACAACCATAAATAGGTTAGATATGCATGATAATATTTTCTTCACCGGTTGCTGGATATATGCAGCTATATAAAGTTATAAACCAAAAGAGCTTGATTTTCCAGGTTTTGCTCATCAAATATTAAGATTGTGAACTGTGTACAATATCATAATTCAAGTTTTCATTCAATTCATTGGATGAAAATATGGAAGTTGGACTATGATTTATGATTGAGAGGCTCAATATAAATTTTAATACAGCATTTTAATAACTCTCATATAACTACAATCTTTTTCTAAGAACTGATGTTTAAAAGTTTGTATAGAAAAGAAAATTGTAGTACCGTTTAGGTAATATTCACATGAGAATTCTCTGCAGCAGTGGCTGTAAAAGAAATGTGTGCCGCAGTACCGTTTATTACCGTTTAGGCAATAACTACAATCAAGATCGATGCGTCTCTGCAGCAGTGGTTGTAAAAGAAATGTCTGAAACTCACATGAGAATTGAACAATTTTTTGCTGGAATTTATCGCGCACCGTTTAGGTGAAGCGATAAGATATTGATGCTGAAGGCAAGGCTACAGACATTTCAAAGTTAATGCTCTGACTCTGCGAAAAAGATTGGGTCTTTGCTTCATGCTTACTTTTCGAGGGTGAATTTTGAAATTAAATATTTGTTCAACTAAATTTTAAGTTACAACATGGTTTTATTGCTTTCCAACAAGTTGACTGTTTGGCCTGTTGCATATCCAAATTTAATTACAATTGGTCAAGGATTTTAAGAAGGAATTATTAACGTATCACAGCATTTGCTTTCATATTCTTTATTTATTTCTTTCTTACTAAATATAGTAGTGTTGTTTTCTGTTCTGTTATTATGTTTCGAAGAAATACATGACATTTTTGTTAAATAAAACATTGTTATATTTGTCGAATAAATGAGAAGGACGATTGGATAAAAGTTTGATAACTGATTCATGCAGTCTACAAGGGAATTGCTGTATTTTATGAATTAATCTGTTTCAACTGAAGACTTTGCATCTGCTACTTGATGTGTCTTGCGTAAGTCTCATATTTCATGCAATTTCTGTTACCCAAGATTTTCATGTTTGTATGTTGTAGGTATGGATATAGTCTACTTATGTTTTTCACTTAGAAAGGCGCTTTATTACGCATAGTAGAACATTAAAGTACTTGTTACAACAAGTAGTTTAAGGGGATACATTATAACTGACAAGTAGTTTAAGGGGATACATTATAACTGACAAGTAGTTTAAGGGGATACATTATAACTGACAAGTATTAAAGTTGTTTTTATGCTTTATCGAGGTTCTTAATGCTTATTACTTTATAGAGCCACTAACACAAATTTTGAATGTAATCAACCTCTATAAAAAGTGATCAGTTATCAGCGTTTATTTCCAACAAACCGATTCATCATATTCAACAGAAATGACAACAAGCAAGAAGAAGAGCAGCAAAATAAGCATATATATATATATATATATATATATATATATATATATATATATATATATATATATATATTATGCTGCAATAATTCAGTGGTGATGGAACAAAGGCTTTTCATGTGGACTGACAAAAAAAATCAGTTACCGTATAATATTAATAACTAGAATAACATGAAGAGAGTTACCGTATAATATTAATAACTAGAATAACATGAAGAGGTTCCAAATGAAAATTTTGGAGAATAGTATCAATATCGTGAAAAAGAATAAATATATTTAACCGATCGTTTCTTACTTGAATGGAATCCCCAAGAACAACCTTTAATTCTTTGTTCAGATGCTTCCAGTTATCAAGAGTAACTGAAACACACTCTTGTACAAGCGGACCTAAAAAAGAAGAAACCTTGACGGACCCATCTTCTATTGATGCAGCTTGTCCATTAAATTCAACTTCAATTCGACTAGAAGTATTTGAAAGAAGCATTTTTACTCTAGTTGGTGCTCTGAATTTTTTTCTTCACAATTGGGTTTGCATCAACTTTGCTATTTCGCTTTCTCCAACAATTTCAACATTTCCTTCTTGTAGCATTGTGTTGCCGTTGACTCCTTGTGGGTTGTCTTGAATTTAAGCATCATTATTTTTAGAAGAATTGTCTTCATTTTAAATATCTTTGTTTACGACAAACTTCTTCCTCTTTGCATTTCTACTCATTTCCTATAAAATGAAATATAACATTAGTTAAGCATATATTAGAATTTAGAACACATACGTCCTTGAATAACATATATAAGCAGAACATCATGTTAGCTTGCAGATATTTTATGGTCAACTTGAGCTGTATTAATTGTTTGGTAATGCTAATTTTCCACAATTTTATTCTACTAAAGCTCAGGAATATAATTGACTTTGTGAAAAAAGTGAATAAGACATATAAAAGTCAGACTAGGCTATTGGCTATTCGAAACCTATTTTTATGTAGCACTATATTTATATCTATCATCATTTGCATGGATTTTAGATTCTAAACGTAGAAACTGCAGATATGTTCTTAGTGCTATCTGGTATTCTATGCTTGGATAAAATCTGAAGTCGGAATATTATATATTTATACAGTTGATTCATTATGCTACCACTTTGGCATTGCAGCGGTAGTGCAGGTTAATAGTTTCTTTGTCATTTAAGCTTGTTTTGTCACATTTAAGCTTTGTTTCTGGGAAAATCAATTCAAACTCCTAAAAGTTGAATTGGGAGATCTATGAAAAACATACGTAGCTGTGTCTTTTTGCTGAGCCTACTCTTCCAAATTTTCATCACTTGTGCTTATCACACAGACGCAGATTCAAATGATGGTATTGTCTATGTTAATTGCTTCTTTGTATTTTATTGCCGTGCTAATGAAACTTTAGGATAATCCAATATTTTATCTGAAAAAAAATTAAAAGTCTTAACATTCACTGGTCTAAACTTGTTTTACGTGAAAGCTTTTGGTTTTGATCTGATGTTATTCTCGTTGCTTATTGAACATATTCGGTCGCTAAATTATATGGGTTATGTATATTGTGTCAGAAATGGTAAAGATGAAGTAATATATATTTATGAAATTTTTAATGCTCTTTGATAACCTACAGGAAGTGAATCTCCAGCACATGGTTTTCATAAGCCTACCCTACCGCGGTTGAACCGCGAATAACCCCAAGCCGTGGGTCAAAGGCCGGGAACTTGATCAAACCTCCTTCATGTAAGAACTTTGGTTCGACCTTTGAATTGGCGGTTTAACCTTCATTTGAACCCGGTTAAACCCTCTCATATGCGCAATTTCTTCGTTTCAAAATATGTTTTCAAATCTCCGTCCGTTTTATGTTCGTAATTAGTGCATCTACTTTAATAAATTTTGTTTAATTTTTCATATTTGAATTAATGTGTGGATTATGAATTAATATCGTATATATTTATTGAAGATGTTGATTTATTGTGTACTTATGGTTGATACGTTGCATCTAAATGTGTTAATTTTCAAAAAAAGAGTATGTGCGGTTCTTGACGGTTCGACCGTTCGAACCCTCGAAACTTCGAACCTTGAGTACTCACGGTTTGATTCACGGTTCGATTACGAAAACATTGCTCTAGCACTGTGTAGTTAATGCCCCGATATTACCCCGCTATAATCCCGCTATATCTCATAGCGGATTTCTACCGCTACGATTTTTCCATGTAGCCCCAGAATATAGCCTTTCCGCTTTAATCCCCGCTATTTCCACTATATGCTGTTATTCCCGCTATATTTTGCTATTTCCGCTATATCTTCTTTAATAAAATGAATTAAAAAATTGCATTTATCCATTATAAAAATTATGAAACTAATTTATTTGAATTAATTTCTAATATATTTTCAGAAATGAAAATACTCTAGTATTCTACTAAATTCAATTATGTTATATAACAGTTTTACGTTTATTTAAAGTATATTCGCACATATTTTTTGTTTAACATTATTTATGTATTAATTATAATTCAATTGAATGATAATTTTTCATTTAATTACCATTTATATATTTGTAAAAATATTAAGTACGAGTTTTATATGCTATTTTAGAGTCATCCGCTATATCTCGCTATATCATCGCTGTATCCCCGCTATGACTTTTTGCACCTCCACCGCTTCGAATCTGCCGAACGCTTTAACTGCACAGCTCCAGCATTTGACATATATAATCATTATAGTATGAATACTTCAAATCTACCTTTCATGACTTAAATTTGATTTCATTTTAAAGTCTAAACTCTACCAACCAAACAATAAATTTAGAATTACATAACAGATCACCGGTTATTAATGAAGTACAAAGCCACCAATCACTGAATTCAGAATGATATAACAGATTAGCGACTACCGAATTGTTGTTAACATAATTCACGATCCTCAATCAAGCGCATAGTATATATAATTTTTATAAAGTCTTACGCTGCTAGAACTACAGTATATAGCCACGACAGGTTTCCAACGGCCGATAACAGGATTTTTCAACGGCTACCAACGGCTCGTTATTTTTTAATTTGCCGTTGGTAGCCGTTGGAAAAATAGCCGTTTGCAACCGTTGAAAATATTCGCGTATACCTGCAGCGAGGCCGAGACTGAAACATTATTATCTTCTTCCCCAATTACACCAAAACCCTCCTCCCTCCTCCTCCTTTCTTGCTCTCAGCTTCCCCACGCAACCGGCAGCCGCTCCGATGCCATCACTCAGCGCCAGCAGCCTCTCTCCATCCCCAGACATCTCCAAAATCAGGTTTGCCTAAAACCCTAAAATTTTGAATTTTTCTAATTTTGTGTTAATTTGTTGTTATAATTGTATCTAATGGCCTATTGATTGTTTATTATACCAACGTAAGTGCTAATTACAGTTATTACCATCCAAGTGTCCAAATTGTTTGTGTATATATATTATGCACATATATACATATGTTTATAATTTAGTGTAAATGCGCATTTGAGTTTGCATTAGATTAGTTAGGAATGATTTAAATTATTCTGTGTATATTTTGTAAAATATTAGGCAAACATGAATTAGTCGACTATTTTACGAACATGAATTATATCTTTTACAAAATATATTAGCATTAGATAAATAAGTATATAATTTAGTGTATATATATATACACACACACACATGAATTATATATTTTGTGAAATAGTAAAAATCATATAATTTACTATATATGTAGTAAAATATTAGAATATAAATAAAATAATGCATAATATGCTTTATTTTATATATTTAATAAAACGGTAACATATAAACAAAACTTAAATCTCTTAGTGAATTTTTGGCACCGTCTGACAAGTGTTGTATATGATCGTTGTATGAATATTCGTTTTTATTGCAAAACGGATATTCATATTCATCTGATACAATATCTGTTGGATTTGTCTCTGTATTGGACAAGTTACAAACACTATAAAGTAATTACGTTTCATAAATCATATCGTTATAAACGGTTCACCAAATTTCGACGGCATTTTCTTTTCGTTCCTTACATGCATATGTGTACGATACAAGGAACACGGGGGAAGTGCTTCCGAAATTTTGAAAATTCGTTTATAATGATATGATTTAAGAAATTTAATTACTATTGTGTTTGTAATGGGAAGTAGGATCACCGACCATCACAAAAGGTACAAAAATGTGAACAAAATATCAAGAAATATAACTTTGTATATAAACAAAAATGGATTATAAAAAACAGTAAAATCTAAATGTGTTTATCGAATTTGATTAATAATTTATTTACTATTGATCATAGGTTTTACAGTAGGAAAAATGGTCAATTATTTTATTGATTGGAACTGGATGTATCAAAGAAGAGAAATGTGAGGCTCAATAAGTAAACATTTTCTTAACGGGGTAAATGTGTTTGTCGAATTTGCTTTAAGTAATATTGGAAACGACGTAGAAATTCGTTGTCCATGTAGTAGGTGCAAATTGTTGAAGCATTTAGTACCGAATATGGTTAGGATTCATTTGCGCCAATATGGTTTCGTAACCAATTATTTGGTGTGGGATCGTCATGGAGAAATTATAGCACGTAACGAAGAACAGTCAATAGAGGTCATTAGTGATGAAGTTAGTACGACGAATCTCATATAACATATGGTTGAAGATGTAGCACGATCAATGTTTCTCACTATTGAAATTAATAACGACGATGTTAACGTCGAAGAGGAACCAAATGTTGGAGCGAAAAAAATATATGATTTATTGGATGCTACTAAGAAACCTCTTTGGAATGGATGTACTAGCGACACTCAATTATCGGCAACTGTAGAGTACATTGCAATGATATCAAAGACAACCTCACAGAAGCCGGATTTACGGCTGTTGTACAAGCTGCTAAACGTCATATGCCATCAGATAATTTAATGTGCGAAAATTATTATGAAGTGAAAAAACTTATGTCGTCTTTCGGTTTGCCGTATCAAAAAATTGATACATGTCTAAATGATTGCATGTTGTTTTGGAAAGATGATGTCAGTCTTCGGAATTGTAAAATATGTAATCAAGAAAGATACAAACCAAGGAAAAAAGGGAAAAGAAGTTCCATACAAGCGTATGCATTATTTACCTATCACTCCTAGACTTCAAAGGTTATATGCATCATCTGTAACAGCGCATCATATGAGATGGCACAGTGTGAGAACACCTGAAGAAGGTATGTTAACACACCCATCTGATTGAGAAGAATGAAAGTATTTTGATAAGAAATATCCCGATTTCGCAGCGGAGAGCCGTAACGTAAGACTAGGTTTGTGTACTGATGGATTTTCACCGTTTTCTCAGTTTGGTTCTAAATATTCATCTTAGCCTATAATCATTACACCTTACAATCTACCCCCGTGGATGTGTATGAAAACTCCATATATGTTTCTCACAATTTGTCGTCCCTGGCCCTGATGATCCAACACAGGGTATCGATGTTTACTTACAACCACTAATCGAAGAGTTGAAAACACTGTGGTATGAAGGAGTTGAAACATTCGACGTATTGAAAAAAATTTCGGATGTTCGCTTTTTTGTTATGGACTGTTAGCGATTTTCCTGCATATGTAATGCTTTCGGGTTGGAGTACGGCCGGTCGTTTTGCTTTTCCTTACTGTGTGGAAGAAACACGAGCATTTTCTTTACGGCATGGGAAGAAAATTTCATGGTTTGATTGTCATCGACGTTTGCTCCATATTAATCATACTTTTCGAAGGGACAAAAAAAACTTCATAGCTAATAGACATGAGACTTTACAACCACCAATGATTTGGTCAAGTGAAGATATATATGAACTTGTAATAGATTATCCAAAGATACATGAAACCGGGCAGCAAAATGAAATCCAAGGTAAATCGACGTTTCATAATTGGTGCAAACAGAGTATATTCTGGGAGTTGCCTTATTGGAAAAATCTCTTAACCCATCATAACATTGACATGATGCATAACGAGAAAAACGTATTCGATAATGTGTTTAATACACTTTTGAATGTTAAGGGCAAGACTAAGGACAATCTGAAATCAAGACGTGATATAGAAGAAATATGTAATCGTCCTGAGCTTCATATGAAGCCAAATGACACTAAAAACCCAAAGCATGTTATGAACTAGATAACAGCCAAGTTAAAGTATTGTTAAAATAGATGGAAGGATTACGATTTCCTGATGGAATTTCATCTAATCTTCGTAGATGTGTCGACTATAAGAACGGAAGACTGAGTGGGATGAAAAGCCATGATTGTCATGTAATGATGCAAAATTTGTTAACCGTCGCTTTCAAAGAATTGTTGCCCGTAAAAGTTTGGAAGGTTATAACAGAACTTAGTTTATTTTATAAGGAGCTTTGTTCAACTACGTTAAAATTTGTCCGTCTTCGTAAACTTGAGGTAGAAATCCCTATACTGCTCTGCAAACTGGAGAAAATATTTCCTCTAGCTTTTTTCAATGTAATGGAGCACCTGTTCATCTTCCATTTAAAGCATGTCTTGGAGGTCCTGTGCAATATGGATGGATGTATCCATTCGAGAGGTATGTTATTAATACTGAGTATGTAAATGTTAATTTAACTATAAAATAAAATCAATATTGATATGAAATATTTTTTATTAGGTACTTAAATCATTTAAAGAAAAAAGTGAGACAAAAAGCTCGAGTTGAAGGTTCGATTTGCAAATCATATATCGAAGAAGAAGCATCGTTCTTTTTCTTTCATTATTTCAATGATCATATGAATATATCATTTCAAAGTGTTGCGCGTAATGATGAGGCCGTTGAACAAGATTCTTCTTCTAAAGCAATGTCATCTATTTTTAAACAACATGGTCGACATGCTGGAAAATGTCTAGAAGTATGGTTAGATGATAGAGATTACCATGTAGCACACGCATATATTCTTCTTAATTGTCCAGAAGTTGCACCATTTATTAGGTAATTATCAGATTACATGTTTTGATAAATTTAATTTAATACTGCATGTGTAAATTGATAATAAATCAATATATTATGTTTTTGATTGCAGTGTTTATGAATCACAAAATCCAAATGGTGATTTAAGCAAAAATTTCGCTACTTGGTTTACGACCTACGTTTGTGATCCTATAAATAATGCGGTCGATGAAGGGTTAAAACATTTGGCGTTGGGACCGAATAGGAAAGTTAAAATGTATCTAATATTTATCGTTAATGGATATAAATTCAACACCAAAGAATACGGTGCTGAAAAATTAACAAACAATACTGGTGTATTTGTTAAAGGCAGTGATGATCCCATATACAAGATTTTTATGGCGTGTTAAACCAGATTTTGCAATTGACATATTTTATAAGACCCGCAGAGGAAGTTTTTTTGTTTAGATGCAACTGGTTCAGCAATGTTCCAGGTTCTGATATTAACGTGCATCCAAATTATAATCTTATAGAAATAAAACATACCTCCTGTTATCAGCAGTACGATCCTTTTGTACTAGCTAAACAAGCCATACAAGTTTATTACGCCCCTTATCCGTCTCTAAAAAGAGATAAAGAGGATTGGTCTGTGGTTTTTAAAACCAATGCGAGATTTACATACGATGGAAAGAATATTCAAGAAGAACAAGCCTATCAAGCAGATATCGAGGATAATGTTGAAATCATAATTACAGATGATCAAACTGATTTTGGACAATTAAATGATGAGACAAATGTATTAGTCGAAGCATTTGAGAGTGTAGAGGAAAACGATATAGAACACGAGACTGAGTCTGAATCATAAAACGACAAGGACTGAGTAATATCCGATAATTTTTACAATTATTCATGCACACACATCACATATCATCATCATAATTACATGCGCACTACCAATTAAAAATGACTTTATTACATGCACTACATATCATCATCATTTTATCTATGTCTATGATTAAAATTAGATATTTTCAACAGGTATTATGTCCAGACGTCGTAGCTCTTCTCGCTCGGCCGACGAGAGTAGTGGTGAGCCTCCGGCCCGACCACTTGTATATTTGCAGCCGAAGGCAGATGGAGCATAAGTATCAAAATTAAAATGATAACAATATAAATTTGTTCATACATATATATACTTGTCTAAAGCTTTGTTTTACATTTAACACAGAGGATTTGATTTGGAGCCTTCAGGAGTTGTGCTTGGCATTTCCAAGCAATCATATATGAGCAGGATGACAGATTGCTGGCCTAAGTGGAGTAAGATCCCTGACCACGTCAGGGAGGCCATCTGGTAGGATTTTCTGGTGAGTTTATACCACTTTACTATATGAATAAGTATAAATGAACAATTAGTAATATTTTCTCTTTGTACAGAGGCAAGTGGACTTGGTGGAGCCCGATGTCGCCATGGTTCAGCGCCACTGGAATTCGAAGGCCGAAAAAAATTAAAGGGAGGTAATGTCAGCTCTTAAAAAATCGAGGAAGAAACCGAACTGATGGGCGCTTCCGTATGAGATTCTTGGATTAGTTGGTAGGAGACCGACGAGTTCAAGGTAAATCTACCAAATATATAGTTAATTATTTCGCAATTAGTAAATATAAAATTCAATTTAAATTGCAGGTGGAGTCGAAGAGGAACTCCGCCAATAGAAGTAGGAACCCTATAACGCATCGTGGCGAATCCAAGTCTTTTCAGCATCACCGTGAGGACTTGGTAAATTTATCAATTACGAATCTAAACCGTTATTACATTTTCTATATTAATCATTTCAGTAATTAGCTATGAAAAAATATAATATATAAATTATTTATTGCAGGAAAGATCGCTTGGACGTTCAGTGTCTATGATGGAGGTATTTACCCGCACCCACGCATCAAGACAAGCAGACAATGCTGACAATATTACATATCAGTGGGATGATGATGATAAGGCGATGGCTGCATGCATATGCATATTTTAAATCTTATTTTATTAATATCGATAAGTTTAAATCCTATTCTACTACTTTTAACCTGTAATTGTTTTTTATTTTAGGCAAAGTTTCAGGAGGCATGGCATAGCTGCTTTCAGAATCGGATCGCGATGAGTTGACGATAGAGGAGCAAGATAATATTTTTGACGTTATCATGGATCCGACGCAGCGCAATAGGCGCTATGGCTATGGAAACCAAGCGGTAATCTTATAAACATTGCAATATTATATTTAATAAATTAACCTATAGATACAATAAGCATATGATGATTTCTACCTGAGTTAAATCTAACATATACGTGATTTACCATCCTGCACCATTATCATTTAAAAAAATATGCATTTCCTTGTGGTATATGCACTGCTTAAGATCACGTCATTTACATTTCTATATTTTAAAATATGCATTGCTTAAGAAAATGATTATAATACAAATGTGAACATCTCACATTCTATTTGCAGGTTCGGGCAGCTCAGAAGGCATGTGACAAAGCAGAAATAAAAGAGCTTAGAGCCATGGTTGAGCAGCTGCAAGTGCAGGATCGTCTTCGCGCTATACAAATGGAGCAGCTAAATCAACGTTTAGCAGAGTACGCGCATAGGCATAGTTCCTTCCCTTCGTCGTCTGGTGCTTTCGGAGGTGAGAATGATGCTTGACAGGTATGATGATTATTGTCTTTGTGTTTGGTTATTGTTGACTTTGAGGTGGTGAGGATTGTGTTTGATGGTTGTTGTGTATATATTGACTTCGAGGTAGTGAGGTTTAAGTGTTTGCATTGTATATTTTGACTTGAATATGGATTGGAGTTGGTGTTGGTGAGGGTTTTGTTGTTTATGTACATATTGACTTGTAGTTTGGTTTGAAAATGTAATGTTGATGTTAATTTTTGGTTGTTTATATTGTTTGTGGTATAATGTGTTGGATATGTGATATATATATGTGAAATGTAGTGGAAATGGATATATATATTGACTAAGTGTGGCTGGAAGGCGAATGACTTGCTGTTATAAAAAAAATTCACCCAGATTAGCAACGGCTACCAACGGCTACAAACGGCTGTTTGGTCATTTTATTGCAACGGCTTCTAACGGCTATTTGCCGTTAGTAACCGTTAGAAATGCCGTTGGAAATGCCCCGTAGTTTCCGTTGGAAGCCGTCGGAAAACGGGAACGCTATTCCAACGGCTTTTCCAACGGCTACCAACGGCTTGGAGCCGTTGGAATAGCCATTCTCTCTTGTGGTGTTATTAATGGGTAAGAAAGACCTAATTAAATGGATTCAAGGAGGAACTAAAACTCTTGCTCTTTTTGAATATGGCAGTAGAACAGTTCAAATCTTTATTGACGAAAAATTAGTATCAGTTTAAACCGATTCCAACAAGAAACTCATTTTTATTCATTCCACACCTTGGTAAAATATAGAAATATAAACCCGACAACATTCATCATTCAGAAGAAAAAAGGAAAAATAATTGTTAGAAACATATTATAATTGTTAGAAACATATTATACTGCGCAAAGAGAATGTGAACTCTACACAAATTAAAACAGTCATTGGTTGGCCACAAATAGACGTAGATTAAGCTCTTAAGAAAATGTGGCATTTGCAATAATGCATCTGAGTTTGCAGTTAGCATAGCTAAGTTAGCTGTCAAGTATAAAGTGGACACTAACACAGGAGGTAGATTAGCAAGGGTAAAAAAGGCCAAAGAGGTATTAAGACTAAAAGAACATGAAGATATTTTTTTGGAACTTAATTTATAGTTGCAATGAAGGTACATCAACCCAAGACAATAAAATCAACGCTAGGCCGAATTAAATTGTTTCCACTGCAACTTTATACTGGCCAAAGAATTATTCTATTGGCATGATGCCTCCAACTTGTGCATTGTTACAATTATGATAAGTGTTTGTGACTACTCCAATATGCCTTCGCAATCCTATCTAACATAGCTAGCATCCTCGACACAAACAACATCCATATCATTTTCTTCACGTTCTTCTCTAACAGAACTTACATCGTCGATAGACTCATATGTCTCTAATTCTTGAAAGCCTAGTGGTGATGCTTTTAAAACAACATACCAATTAGAAGAATCATTTTCTCTTGAATAATTGATTTGTTTCGCTTAAGATGCAAGGATATATGGATTTCTTGAAAATGAAGCTTAATTTTGATGTAAGTTAACAAGAGTAAACCCATCTTCAACTTTTACTTCATTTTCTCTGTTTGTCCAGTCACACTTAAAAATGGGAATATAAAAGATACAATAATCTAACAAAATTATGTCAGTTAAAATTCCATAGTATGTGACAACATCAACCACTTGAGACATATCTTTTGCACTTTCTCTATACATGATAGTGGTATCATAAGTCATCCTGCAATTTTGAGTTTCTCTCTCAACATCTTATGTATGAAAAAGTTGTCCATTTATAACATATTCTTTACAGGACAACACATTACTACTCGAACGATAGGCAAACCATTTTTTCAATTTATCGTGATCCTTTGATTCAATAGGTATCTAAAAAAATTTAATGTATTTAACATAGTTTTCAAAAATAATATTATGAAGCCAACGAAAGAATCTTTATAGTAACCTTCTTTTTAATCCAATCAACGAAGTTTTTTGTATGATTGTTCCAAAGCAATGTCGCGTTTTTGTCATATGTTGGTTTGAATTTTCCAACTCCTCCAGATGCTAACTAGCACAAAACAAATGATCCTAAGTTATACATGTAGTTACACAAATCAAAGCAATAAAAATAAAATGTAATATCTACTTACTCTAAAAATGGTTTCACTATGGCCATATTCATCAAGACATCTAAATTAGCACTTTATTTCTCATTAGTGACAATGTAATTGACTCATGCTTTGAAATTGGATGTTCTTCGAGTATTGAATAGTTTTCGTAAACTTCATTTCGACCCCGTTTCTCCGCTATTTGGGATGATTTTTAAAAAATTCGCCAAAAAATATCATTGATTCTTCTACAAGATAGGACTGCGCAATACACCCTTCAATCCGTGCATAGTTCCTTATATAATCTTTGAGCGTCTTCATATACCTTTCAAAGGGATACATCCAACGAAAATGGATCGGTCCACCTAATCATGCTTCTCTTCTAAGATTAATTATTAAAGGCATCATTACGTCAATAAGAGAATGCGGAAAATATCTTTCAATATCGCATAAAATCATAACGATCTCATCATCGCGCTGATGCAGATTAAGAATACATTGACATAGTTTATTTAAAAAAGAACATAAATGGATTAATGTTTTCCTTAGCTTCTTTGGCAACAGTCCTCTTATTGCAACAGATATCATTTGCTGCATTAAAATATGATAATCATGAGACTTAAAGTCGTTAACTTTGCAATCCTCCAATGATATACATCTTTTGATATTTAAGCAATAGCTATCAGACCCCTTGAAATCATATAATCTTTTGCAAAATGTTTTTATTTTCACAACTTGACAATGTATACGGAGCTGGTGGAAGACACGTTTTCTTTCCATGAGGGTGTGCAGAAAGACTGTCGAATTCCCCAATCCTCTAAATCCTTTCTAGAATTAGTTCCATCTTTTGATTTACTGCCGTGCAATATTGTGCCTAATAAGCTTTCTCCAATATTTTTCTCGACAAACATTACGTCTAAATTGTGTCGTAATGGAAGTTCCTATAAACATCATAGTAACATTTTAGCATTATAATTTTTTACACTTAAAACAATGTAGAAAAATAATTTGAACACTGACCTCCCAAGGAAAAATCAAAGAAAATTCATCTTCTTTATTGTTGACATGCTTTCTTTTTGTACTCACTCTCTGTTTCTACTACTTTTATTCTTATTATTCTTTGCCTTCTTTTATTCTTCTACTTCTTCTTCCTCCTCCTCCTCATCTTTCCCAAAATCATTTGGAAAATATTTCAAAATAACAGAAATATTTCTACTGTTAGAATTCTAGGCCTATTGTCATTCTCCACATTATAATCAAACTTTGATTTTTGTTTCCTCAATGAATCTGAAGAAGGTAAAAATCTTCTATCACATATGCACATTCTTCCAACTATGATTCAGCCATCGATGATGAGTATTAACATCGCATAATGGACAAACGTCCTTACCTTTTACACAACATCCAGTAAGATTTTCATAAGCGGGAAAGTCATTTATTGTCCATAGTAAAATTGTTTTTAAATTAAAAAATTTCTTTACTAAATGCTTTATAAATATCAACACCATTACTCCACAAGTGATGTAAATCTTCTACTAACGGCGTCATATATATATATATATATATATATATATATATATATATATATATATATATCAATATCGTTTTTCAGTTGCTTTGGGCCAGGAATCACCAATGTTAACATGATATTTTCTTTTTTCATGCACAACATAGGCGGAAGATTATATGTTATCCGCATTACTGGCCGGCAATTATATTTAGAACTCTTAATGGAAAATGGATTGAAATCATCTGTAGCAAGATCAAGCTTCAGATTATGTGGATTGGCTGAAAACAATTTCTATTTCTCAGCCACCACATTTCAAGTTACAGAATCCATATGATGATGCATTTTCCCATCATTGCTTTTATTGTCATAATGCCATCTTAGATCTTCTGTCATCTTTTGGAAACAAACATTCTCCTAAATCTTGAAATGATTGAAAAATATCTCAACACTTTAATAGGGACGCCTTGCATAATCTCTTTTGTACTCTTATTTATCTTCCATTTTAAGGAACCATATTTTGGACATCTATTCAAATCTTTAGACTCTTTTCTAAAAGGGCAACCATCATTTTTACAAGCATGAATCTTCTTGAAACCCATATCAAATATTTTAAGAAATTTTTACTTCATATAATGTCTTAAGAAGTACATTATTCTTTGGCAATAACATCTGTAGCATATTTAATAAATTATCAAAACCAATATCAGATAATCCAATTTCACATTTAAGGTTGTATAAAGTAGTAATGACAGATAATTTTATCTGGCCTGCACAATCGGGGTACAATAGAGTTTCTGCATCTTCAAATTCTTATGTAAATCACATTCTTATCTTTGCATAGAATCATCTTTATCGTTAGCAATAGAAATATGATTGACAAATCTCCATCTTCATAGTGAACGGCTTGGAATAAGTCATATGTGTCACTCAGATTTATTTCTTCGACCACGTTTATTTGTTCATCGTGATTATACCATTTGCTGCACTTGTACTAAATAGATTGAGATTATATGGGTTATGTATATTATGTCAAAAAGGGTAATGATGAAGTAATATATATTTTTGAATTTTTTAATGCTATTTGACCACTTACATGAAGAGGAATCTCCAGCATAAAACATACATAATCATTACAGTATGAACACTTCAATATATCATTCATGATTTAAATGTGATTTCATTTTGAAGTCTAAACTCTACCATTTTACGTTTGATTTCCATTTGATAATAATACATAGCTTCCTAAAGAATCAAGCACAAAGCAACCAAACAATAAATTTAGAATGACATAACAGATCAGCAGTTATTAATGAAGTACAAAGCCACCAATCGGTGAATTCAGATGATATAGCAGATTAACAACTACAACATTGTTGTTAACATGATTCACGAGCCTCAATCAAGTGCATAGTATATATATTTTTTATAAAGTCTTATCAATGTGTAAGAAAGACATAAATGGATCCAAGGAGGAACTAAAACTCTTGCTCTTTTTGAATATGGTAATATAATAGTTTGAATCTTTATTAACAATAAATTAGTATCAGTTTAAACTGTTTCCAACAAGAAACTCATTATTATTCATTCTACACCTCGGAAAAAAATAGAAATATAAACTGGACAACTTTCGTCATTCAGAAGAAAACGAGGAAAAAATTGTTAGAAACTTATTATCGTGAAGACTGGCGCAAAGAGAATGAGGACTCTAGCCGTAATTTTTAGCTATTCTTATAACGTAATTAACCTAATTTTCCGTGAAAAATAAGCAATAAATTTTTGAAATGAAAAATTGATATTTGAAATGCATCTATTTAAATGTAGCAAACATAATATTTTCATTAGAAAATATGAAAGTTGGTTATATTGTATAATTTTCAATTTCAATTTAAAATCAGTTAATCTGGTAAAAATAAAATATTTTCGAAATCTGAATATTTTAGATAATAAAAATATAAATCACTTTCTGAGTGAGACGTCATATTTCGTTTTGCCGAATTTGGACTGTTCTAGCTCCGTTTATCTTATTTTCAACGGTTTAGTAGCATTTTGGCAACGAATATCGAATTTTGATAGGGAGATCGTATCACTGATATTTGTATACCGTTCCATTCGTATCATCATACTGATCTCCGTAGTATATTTATTTGTGCGTTTTGGTGTCTGGTATGCAGCAAAATCTGCGTACCGGTTTGTCGTGTCAGTATCCGTTTTGAACCATTTTGGTTCCTTTGACCGTTCTTTTTCCATCCTATAAAACCAATAGCCATTCAACCCTAACCTTTGCTTTTTCCTATTTTAATTTATCATCTGTTGGTTCTGTTCCCTCTTTCTTTGATCCATTCATTCAGTTGGAAAAAAAGGCAGACTATTTGAACACAAAATTAAACACAAAATGGTGACGCAAAAGATCCGAATCATTGAATTTTTTTGTCTTTATGGAAAATGTGGAATTCAGGTGGTAATCCAATTGTCAAGATTCTTTGTGTCACCAATTGTATCACTATTTTGTGTATAAATAGACTTTTTTAGAAAAAAAATATTGAAAAGTTTATATTTGCAACTGTTCATTTTCTTCAATCTATCCTCCTTCCTTCTTCATTTTTGGCATGCGAGAAGAAAAGTCTTTTTTTAATATGAATGGAAATAGTAAAGTTTCATATATTAGTGAGATTAGCCTGCTCATATTGCTCGACCAAGACTGCCGTCCAACCTGCTCATTAATACAATGAAACTAGAGAAACTTATGTCAAGAACACAACTAGCTGATGTATAATATGTTGCGGTCTGTATTATAATGTATTTAGGCCGAACTACTTAGCCCATCAGTATATCACAATTGTATATAAATACATCACTATCTACACAAAGCAAATATGAATAAAAATACAACATTTCAAGTTTTCTTTTACATGGTATCAGAGCCTTGTTAAAATTGCTTAACAGCAAATCAATCAAAATCCTCAAAACAAAGGAAGAAAAGAAATTTGTTGAATCTCATCAGAATTGATCTCATCATTTGAGATTTCTATTATACAGTCTAACAACTGTATAACAATCTTGAAAGTTTTTTCATCATTTGAAGTGGCTACCGTGCCAAGAAGGAAGATATCAAAGGTAACTCATCATATATCTCTCCTCTGGCTGCCACCACTTCATCAGATTCTTCAAGATACTGATAAACTCACCTGAAGTGCCTTGCCTAGAATCACCAGTCAGTTTTGTATCATCATTCTGGTCAACTCTGGCTGCACTTCACCTCAGTTCTTTGTTTGCAACTCTGTAATTCAATCTCGCTGATCATCTTGTTGATAAGTTCTTCTTCATCATGTCAGAAGGAGGCAGTGACAACACCAACACACCTCACGAATAATCAAGAACCACTCAGCATCAAGCCAACACCACCCAAGAACTCATCAAATCCATAATTAAGCCATAAAGTCAGATCATCACCATACAACTTGATGAATCAAACTATTTGCTCTGGAAATTCCAAATTGAAACTGCCATCAGAGATATGGACTGCAAGAGTATGTTCTTGGCACTCTAATTACTCCTCCAAGATTTACTACAGACCAAGGAGGAAAATTTGTAAGCAATTCTGAATATACAATTCATGAAAGACAAGATAGTCTAATAAGTTCTTGGTTGTTATCATCTATTAGTACAAGTTTACTGCCACAGTTAGTTGGATGTAAAACCACACATGAAATATGGCACACTATTGAAAAAATATTTAGCTCTCAATCAGCTGCCAGAATAATGCAATATAAGAGGCAACTTCAAAACTTGAAAAAAGATAATGTCAGCATGAGAGAATATCTCTCTAAAGCCAAGACAATATGTGATCAGTTAGCCTCTGCTGGACACAAGGTAACTGACACAGAACAAATACTGTGCATCTTAAGTGGATTAGATGAAGATTATGAAGCAGTAGTTTCCATAATATCATCAAATGAAAATCTTCCATCTCTGCAAAGTGTTCAGTCCATTCTCATTGCACATGAGGGAGGACTTGAACAAAAGAAACCAGCAAATTGGGATTATAATGCCAATTATGTCTCGGTAAGTAAAAGCAAGAATCAAGAAAAAAATCAAGGCAACAGAAATCAGCCAAATAACTCTAGAGGTGGTCAATTAGGCAGGTTCAGAGGAAGAGGTGGCAGATGGAACTCTAACAACAACAACAAACCAAGATGTCAAATATGTAAGAAATATGGCCATACTTCCAATAAGTGTTATTTCAGATTTTATATCAACTTTATACCAGCACAGCAAGCCAACAGTAATTCAAGATCTCAAAATCCCAATGTTAACATGATCAATGCACAACAGGAGTCAGCATCAGATAATACAAACAAAAACATAGCAAAAGCTGAAGACATACATGATGACAGTTGGTATCCAGATTCTGGTGCAACCAATCATGTAACCAATAATATGAGCAACTTGAATCTTGGCAACAGAGAATACAAAGGTGCACAGTCTTACATATGGGAAATTGCAAATCTATTAAGATCTCTCATATAGGGAATGCAAGTATTAATGGAACCAGACAGTTATATCTAAATAATCTGTTGATGGTTCCCTTCATCAGAAAATTTTTAATGAGTGTGTCACAATTTGCCAAAGACAATAATGTGTACTTTGAGTTTCATTCTACATATTGTCTGGTTAAAGATAGTGTAACTGATGAAGTTATCTTGTAGGGTAAATAACATAAAGGACTTTACAAATTTGATGCACCAAATTCAAGAAGCGTTGAAAGTAATAAAAATTGGTATCATGTTTCTGAAATTAAAAATGCCGAAAACTTTGATGTATGGCATTATAAGTTAGGACATCCTAGCTTAAATGTAATAAAACATGTCTTGAGAAGTTGTGACAATACTCATATTAGTAAAATTCATGATTCTTATATTTGTACATTCTGTCAAATGGGAAAAAGTCATAAACTTGTATTTCCATATTCAAAAACTATTTACAACAAACCCTTTGAACTTGTTGCAACAGATTTATGGGAGCCAGCCCCTATATACACTGACTATGGTTATAAGTACTATATCTCGTTTATTGGTGCTTATTCCAGATATGTGTGGATTTATTTTTTAAAATCCAAATCTGAAACTAAAGATGTTGTGTTACAGATTATCTCTAATGCAGAAAGGCAGACAAACTGTCAATTAAAAATCATACAAACAGATGGTGGTAAAGAATTTTTACCTCTGAAAAGTTACTTTAGTATGAAGGGTAATACACAAAGAGTAACATGTCCATATACATCAGAACAAAATGGCCTTATTGAGAGAAAACACAGGCATATAGTTGAAACTGGTCTAACACTGCTAGCACAGGCATCTCTACCATTGAAATTTTGGCCAGATGCCTTCTCCACTGCAGTCTATCTGATTAATAGACTACCCACAAAAATCATAAAGTTTAAAAGCCCAATGGAAGTGCTATTCAGCGTTAAACCAGATTATCAGAATCTAAAGACTTTTGGATGCCTTTGCTTTCCCTACCTAAGACCATACAACATACACAAACTTGACTACAGATCAAAACCATGTACCTTCCTTGGATATGCCACAAATCAGAAAGGATATAAATGCCTTGATGACAAAGGAAAAAAATATATATATCTAAGCATGTTGTATTTAATGAGCATGAGTTTCCTTTTAGCAATGCAGCAATCAAAACAACTCAGCAAGTATGCAATTCAAAGCTTTCAATACCTCAAGTGCTACCTTCACCAAAAGTTATCATACCAGTGAATGACATTAGTCATCATGAAGGAGGTGACACCAGCTCTCAACACATAGTGCCCACAATTGAACCAGTTCAAGAATGTGCTGATGCATCAATAGGGTCTGATAGTGTAACACAAGGTACCAGTCATCATCCAGACTCCTGTCAAGTACTGCATGACACTCAGTCACACAGTACACAACCAGAAATTGCTGATGAAGATAGGCATCCACCTGCAAACACTGGGCACCATATGATGACAAGAGCAAAGTGTGGAATATTCAAACCAAAAACATATTGCATAGAGTCTGAAATCATTGAACCAAGCACATATGAACATGCAATCCTGGATGACAAGTGGAGCAATGCTATGCAAGAGGAATACAATGCTCTAATAAAAAATAAAACATGGGATCTTATACCACTACCAGTGGATAAAAATATAATCGGATGCAAATGGACTTATAGATTAAAAAGAAATCCTAATGGCTCAATTCTTAAATACAAGGCAAGATTAGTAGCAAAGGGGTATTCACAACAGAATGGATTTGACTTTAATGAAACTTTTTCTTCTGTTGTGAAACCCACTACCATTAGAGTCATATTAACAATTGACTTGCATAAGAATTGGCCAATCAGACAATTTGACGTTAATAATGCTTTTCTTAATGGTGAATTGCAGGAGGAAGTGCATATGGAGCAGCCACATGGATTCATACAAGGGAACAGAAATCAGCTAGTATGCAAACTCAACAAAGCACTCTATGGACTCAAACAAGCACCAAGAGTGTGGTTTGACAAGCTGAAGACAACATTAGCAAGACATGGCTACAACTCCACTAAATCTGACAACTCCCTATTCGTTAAATCCTTAAACAGCATAATAGTATATGTACTGATTTATGTTGATGATTTTGTTATTACAGGAAATAGCAGCTCAGAAATCATGAACATTACACAATGTCTCAAGGAAGAATTTTCAATTAAAGACTTGGAAGAGCTAAACTACTTTCATGGCATAGAAGTCAAAAGATCATCAACATCAGAAATTGAAAGTACATCAATGAAATACTGGTTAAAGCCAAAATGGGCAAAGCAAATTCCTTGCCCACTCCAATGATAAGCAATAGTCATCTATAAAAAAATAGAGGTGAACCAATTCTGAATGATAAAGAATACAGAAGCATTGTGGGAGCACTTCAGTATGTTACAATCACAAGACCATATATTTCTTTCAGTGTAACAAAGTAAGTCAGTTTATGCAAGAACCACATGATGAACATTGGAAAGTAGTAAAAAGAATTCTCAGATATTTAAAAGGCACAATCAACCAAGGACTAATCATGCAAGCAAGCTCTACTTTATGTATAAATGGTTTTAGTGACTCAGATTGGGCTACTGATCAGGATGACAGAAAGTCAACTACGGGGTACTACATTTTTCTAGCCAAAAACCCAGTATCTTGGTGTATAAAGAAACAATCTACCGTTTCTAGATCTAGCACAGAGGCTGAGTATAGAAGTATTGCTAGTGCTACTGCAGAAATCATATGTCTAACTTCACTACTGAGTGAATTACAGATTAAACTACACAGCAAGCCAACAATTTGGTGTGATAATCAAAGCTCAATCGCAATTTCAGCAAGCTCAGTACTTCACTCTCGCACAAAGCACATCGAGCTCGATTTATACTTTGTGAGAGAGCAAGTAATTACAAAAATATTGAGGTAAGATACATACCTTCAACTTACCAGAAGGCTGAAATCCTAGCAAAGCCACTGTCTCGACTAAACTTCATTAGGTTTAGGCGAGAGCTCAACGTGGATGAAGCAAACATCAACCTCAGATCTAAAGCACAGATCTATATTCCAGAGGCAACTAAGGACAAAATCAAGGATCATTAAAGCCTCATCTTACGGCTAACCAAAAGTGAAATTACTTGCAAACTTCAAGCCATTCTGTACATTGACGAGTTCGCCAACCCATAATAAAGGAAGTATTTTACATCAGAGATGTTAAAGGAGCAAATTTTTCTCTAGCGGCTCAAAATTGCAGAAACTCGCAAACCCTAACCCTAACATTGGGTTTGAGGGGGCATAATAGAATGAGACCAGAGAAACTTATGTCAAGAATACAACTAACTGATGTATAATATGTTGCGGTCTGTATTATAATGTATTTGGCCGAACTACTTAGCCCATCAGTATATCACAATTGTATATAAATACATCACTATCTGTACAAAGCAAATATGTATAAAAATATAACATTTCAAGTTTTCTTTTACACTCATCGTTGTTCACCCTCGGCTCCCCGTCTACCACTTCGCCTCATCCACTTGAACCGGTCACCACCGCCTTCCTTTTCTTGCTTGTCCCCATCTCCACGTCTGCCAACTAGCATCGAAGCTCGGCATCGCCACACCAGAACCCCTCCAGATCCAACCTCCATGATTTCCCAAACTCCACCTCCCACTCATGCAACATCCCTTCCCATCACCACACCTCGTTCCACCCACATCCAACCGCAGTTTCCCCACCATCTCTCTTGGCCATCCACCAGCCCTAGCTTCCTCCACCTTCGAGCTACAGGCCGACCCATACCCATGCCATTCCTCCACGTGCTGCTTGCTTTCGTATTATGTATAATAATATAATATAGGTACATATATGAAGTATAAGCTTTGTAAACTTTGTATCTTTTGTAAACTTTGTATATTTATTTACCTGCTTTCGTATTATATATAATATAATATAGGTATATATATAGTATAAGCTTTGTAAACTTTGTATCTTTTGTAAACTTTGTACGTTATTTACTTGCTTTATAATATGTGTGTTTCAAGGCTATCGTACAAAATTTTATATAATATAGCGTTTCAAGCCTTGTTAATATTTTAAAGGTGTATAGTTATACAAATATGTTCAGTTGAATATATATAAGTTACATAACCTGTTATCTGTATATAATATATATATGCTTACATTTACTTGAAGCCAATATTCATGTTTGCATCTATGAAGTATATATTCATAAGGTTTGCTTATTTTCATTGATGGTAATGTATATGATTATGTATGTGTGTGTCTATTTATTTCAAGCATGCTTTCATTTTTCGATTTATTTTATTTTATATAGAGTTTGTATACATTAAATTAATAATGAGGTTAGTTTCATATAAGTTTTCATTTTCCAGTGATATGAGTTTTAAGATAGTAGATATCTCACTAAAACGAAGTTGATCATCTTTGTAAGCCGTGCCTATTTATATATATTATATGTTATAAGTTTAAACATTTATATTGTATATTACATATTATATGTTTTAAACGTTTATTCAATGTATAACGTTATATAAAACATGTTTAAATATTTATTTGAAAATTTTGGAAAGAAATAATGATTTGAAAATAATATATAAAAGATTTTATTTTGATATATATTTTAAATTGAACATTTATTTTAAGAAAAAGAATTAATAATATATATTTTGTTTCAGTTATATCAAGATGGTTTTGATTCGTTCTCATCAATTCCGAACTGTCAGCTTTGTTCGTCGAATCCGTGTTCACCTCGCTTTGCTTTGAGATTTGTCATTTGGATTGGTCGATTGTATAGTTCATGATTCAATTCGTAGCTTGTCGTATTTATTTCTAGTGTTTCTTTGGCCTCAAAAGGTGAGCAATCACTCACGATTAATATTCTTATATTTATTAAATTACACATGAAATGACGATTGAGATATATTGTTAAATGTGGATTGTTAGTTGTTTAATTGTTAAATATGATATGCCATTATCTACAATTATTTACCTATGACATATGACACCATAACCTGTTGTATATATTATATTTGCATTGATAGTGACGATATATGCCTGCTACTGATATGTATGTCATTTTATAATATTATTTTATTGTTCTCACTGTCAAATTCCTTGTTAGTTTAGAAATTCCTTATGGGTTGATATGGTACATACCCGCACGATTTTATATATTAGGGAAAAACCGTTATGCGTTGAAATGATAAAACCAAGTGATTTTATTAATTTTTAAATTTGGGATTGCGGGTTAAAATGATATATACCCATAAAATATAAAATTAAAATTATGGATTAAAATGATAAATATCCATATTACTTGACCATAGAATAGAAAATTATACGCGGACACCGCTGGTCAATTTTTGAAAAATGATTTCTAAAGTTTTGAAAGGAAATATATGGGTTTTGATAAATATTGGTTTTTAAAATATAATAAATAGATTTTAATATGTGTAAAAATTTAGATTTTAAAAATATATGTTTTGGAAATTTTAAAATTATAAGATAAGTTTGAAATTGTAAATTATAAAATTTTACTTATAACTTTATAATTTTAAAACATATAAAATAAGATTTAAAATAGATTAAATTATAACAAGATTTAATTTAATAATATTTAGTATACTAAAATTTAATTTAATTAATATAATATGTTTCAAAATAATTATTTAAGATCTATATTAATATTTAAAAAGATTTTGTAATAACCTTTATAAATAAAGGTTGGAAAGATAAATTAGAGCTGACTTGACATTTAAATTGATTAATAATCGAATTTAAATTAGAATTGATTTGTAATTTAATTTAAATAAGAGTTAATTTGAAACTTATTGATTTTAAGAATATGATGTTTATAACTTTTGGACTCGATTTTATAAAGGTGATTAAGTGAATAATTGCAAATTAGATATAATTGAAGTTGGATATTTAATATTGATTTGAATTTGTAATTTGATATTTTATTTAAACATTATTAAAATGATTAAGCGAATGTTTTCAAATTTAAATAAAATTAAAGTTGAATTTTGAAATATAAATAAAATTATCAAATTGCATTATTGTAATGTTTGAATATTTAACTTTGAAATATATTGAATTGGAAGTGGTTTAAATTGATAGTTCAACCTAGATTGGAAATCTATGTAAATTAAATAGTTTTAATAAGAATTTGAATTGAACTCTTAATTGTAATTATTAGACTAAGGTTGATTTAAATTGCATTTTGGAATAAAAGTTGATTTGTGAAATTGGAAGGAACAAATTTAATTTGAAACTATTTTCGATATAAACTATTTTATTCTATAACCTATTTTTTTAAGTATAAAGTATTTATATTTATAACTAATTTAAATATAAACTATTTTAAATTATAACTATTTTAATGTAAGAACTATTTAAACTGTTTAAGTCAAAACTGTTATGATTTAGATTAAATGGATTTAAATGCGAATACTTTGGTATAATGATTTTGAAAAGTGAATATGATTTCGAATGTGATATCACTACAACAAAAAAGACCTTTAACAGTGTTTTAAAAACGCTGTTAAATCTTTTAACATCGTTTTTTTGTATGTTGTATATTGACATGCAGTTATATGTCAGGGATATACAATGACAAGAAATAAACGCTGTTAAATGCTCTTTTTAAAAGCGTTTCTCTGGTGTTATGAAATCTTTTAACAGCGTTTGGTTGGGTGCAGTTAAAGATCTTTCTTAGCGTTTATTTCGTGCTAAGATAACATTTTATAGCGTTTTTTCAATGTTGTGATATTTGTTTACAGTGTTTCTTTGTTGTAATAGATCGTGCTTTATGTTTTTAGATACAATTTAACAGAATTTTTAAAACGCTGTTAAAACTTTCGAAGGCGTTTTAAAAACACTGTTAAAACTTTCGACGACGTTTTAAAAACGCCGTGGAATGTTTTAATTGCGTTAAAAAAACGTGTGGAATGTTTTAACAGCGTTTTAAAAACGTTGTGGAATGTTTTAATTCCATTTCAGTAAACATCCACGATAATGTGCATATATACCACATTTCAAAATTAGCGTATTATATCAGTATCACATTTCAAAATCAACATATTATATCAATACCACATTTTGGACGCATATTTGATAACCAACATATGAAATTTCATAATCGAAATACACAATATTCTTACACCAAACATAAATAGTTTGTCATCAATAGTTCAAAAACAAAATATAGAACAAGTAGCAATAGCAAAACAAAAGCAAATAATACATACATTAAAACTAAAAGTAGTTCTAGCAGCAAAAATAACTTCGATCCATAACTCGATGCAACCTTTTTTGGCATCACAGTCATCTATGTACCTATAAAACAAAAGTAATGCTTGAGAATCAATTCATCAAAAAAATGTACACAAAGTTAAATAGGATTCATAATACAAACACTAAGTATTCATCATATTATTTCGGTAGGCGATTGACTAATACAAAATATACATCATGCTATAAAATTTAAAACAAAAAAAACTTAAATGAAGGTCAATAATAGAAAATTAAACGTCACTATAACGTGAAAGGACCATTGCCCAATTGGACAAATGCAAATACGATTCTACGTTGCTTTGGAGCATGTTATAAGCCGTCGGTTTACTCTGAACTTATACATATGACTATATAAAATTATTTGATAAAAGTATACCTAAGTAGCAAGTATACATGACGATATCAAAGTATATATGAAATTAAAATCATCTATTTTGTTTGTCTATTCCTTGTAAATTTCATATAAGTTATAAGCTTAGGTTCATTTTGACACCAACCTATACTTAGATTGGGTATGGAACTCTATTAACACTCTGCAACATCAGCTGCAGTCATTCTTTCTAGCGGAGTATGAGTGTTAAGAAATAGTTTTACAAAGCTATACAAAATAGATAGAGGGCATAATATATTTTATTATAACCCATTATTTTTCTGAGAAAGGACAACCGTAGATCCTAATGGGTGACAGAAATGCATAATCGCAAATTAAGAACATTGTTAACCTGTATATTATGATACGAATATTGTAATATTGATCAGGTGAAATAATATACTATGGAACTATAAGTATAAATTATAAAATGCTTCGACAAACTTGTGAGTTCTTATCTCTAGCTGCATCTTGGCTACGCATCGTGATTATTTCAGCATCACGCTTGTCTTTGGCTGCAACAAGCCTCACTTTTGCTGCATATCGTCTGCACTTTCAATATTTAGTATTAGTTCAGCCGATTTTCTACTTTTCCAGCTTTCATAAGTAAAGAGTTGATGGCTTACTTATGATTTCCTCCATTGTCACTTAGATGCAACTGTAAATTAGAGATGGCATGTAACTCATTATCTGCAAAATTCCACAACCAAAAATTTAACCAAAAAAAACAAAATAAATTCATAAAAATAAATTCATAACTAAATTCACTAAAGAACAAATGAAATTTCCAAAAATTTATCAGTAAACTATGGGTATCACATTGGGCCACGTACCTAACTTCATTTCTTCCGTTAATTCCATGCCATCTACTTCTACTCTCTATATAGTTTAGTCTTTTATGCATTCAATTTAACAACACAGTCTAAATTAGTTCCATACAACATTAATGATTCGAAGTCTCAGTTAACTTAGTAAAACTTACCTTCAGTGCATAATACAAAGCAATTAAATTAATGGCAGCATCAACAGCCATCAATCTTGCATAGCCATTCCAACTGCACATTCCGGTTTGAGGAGGAACCGCAACAAGTCTAACGCGTCGGTTTCTTCTCCACGCAAGCATGCTTTGACCGTTCAACGCTAGGCTGAGGTATATATATAGATATATGTTGAATTTTTAAATGGAAATATTATAGTAGGAGCTAATCATATATAGCGTTTAGCTGAAATTTACATGAAAAATGAACCCCAGAATAGCAAACTTCAACATCAAGCACACCACCCACACACAAACAACATTGTTTGTCCCTGACGAAATATAACAATAAAAAGATATCTAATCAAAGCTTAGTAAAAGGAGTTATTTTAACCAATCAACTATCAAATTGATAAGTGTTGGCACCACTGTGCAAACGCTTGCATGAGTGTAAAGCTTGCATAACCAGTGGACAAATATATTGATGGTATCATCAAAATTACGTATTATAGAGTACTAGTTGAACTTGATAGCTCTTTCAACTACTCAAAGTATGTTCCTTTCTTAACTGAAACTGATCAACTTGTAATGCAAGAGGTAGAATACGAATGGAATCCCCATAAATGGTCTAATTATCAAAACTATGGACATGGTGAAAGTTATTGTCAGTTCACCAAAAGTTTTGATCCCTAAACATAATAGCCAAAGTACAAAAACTACCATCAATGAGATGGAAGTGGATACAGATCTAAATGGAGCTGAACAAACAGTAAATAAGGCTACAACTACAAGGTTTAAAATGCCGGTTTTCGGTTCCGTTCCGTTTATTTGAAAATTTTAAAATTTCGGTTCCGTTTCGAAAATTTCGGCGATTCCGTTTTATTTCCGGTTCCGGGTTTCGTTACTTTTTAAATGATTTTATATAAATAAATAGATTAATAAACATTACAAATTTATATTTAAAATGGATTTGTCCTTCAAATTATTTTAACTTCAACCTTTAAATTAATTAAACAAAGCCCAATCCGTTTTGTTTTAAAAAACAATCCCAGTTGGCTGTCAAGTAAAGTTAAGTCCAATTCTTTATCATTAAAACCCAAGCCCATATATTACTAGGCCTATCAGTGAATCTCTTCCCCTAAACCCTAGCATTTATCTTCCTGAATTGCTAGCCGCCCAAACTTCTAACATGAAGGCCAAAAAAGAAACGCTCATCTTAAATTGTTTGATTTTCATGCTGAAACTTCTTCCAACATGAACTCGAAGACTGCTCGATTTTCATGCTCAGGTGATTATAGTTAGAACTTTTTTTTAATATTTTTACTGAACTTTATTACTCTTGATCAAATTTTTTTTCTTTACTCAAAAGACTTTGTAAATCCATAATCCTTCATCCATATTTTCTTTGTTTTTTATTTCATTCAATAATGAAATCGGATTTTTGGGTGAATTACGGTCAGGTCGCTGTCGGAACCGGACCGGAGTGGGCGGAGTTCCGGCACGCCGGCCGGAACTTTGAACCATGGCTACAAGTGAAAAAATCAATCAAATGAAGTAAATGCTTTAAACAATATGGCCCAACGTACGTCTAATAATGCCAAACAAAAGAGCTTAGAGACTCGATGTGCTTCAAGCAAACTGTTTATAGTTTCAGATACATAGAATATGAGTTCAAAGTCTATATCATAGCTAAATGAGGAAAATTTCGAGTTACAAACAGGACACTTATGAGACAGTATTTCTAACAATTTTGTTGCCAAATATGATGCAGCTTCGAATGTCTCTTAGATCGATGCTAATATCTACACCATAGAAGCAAACAGCGAGTCAACCCCTGATCAATCATCTACTTTCCAATATACAACCAGATAGAGGTCCACGAGAAAAAACTGGATCATATGAAATGCCCTTCGAGTTTAAAGTTTTAATGCCTTCGGATGTTATTGAAAACCTGGCTTGCAATAACATGGTTAATCAATTAAAAGCCAAAAACAAAACAAAAATCAAAAAAAGAAAAGACAAGTAGCCATGCAAATGTTGGTAGGAACATGAGTACTAGTTTTTCAAACAGAAGGAAAACTAAATTTGCAGAGGATTCAAGATGTACTTTCATTCATAGACGTTAAAGTATATCTTATGTTGTATGAAAAATATATGTTTAAAAACCATTTTATATTACTAATGCAAATTTCTTACATAAAACTAATTAATGGACACATGTACTAGGAAGAGATAACGAGTGGAACAATTAATTATTTCCCACAACTAGTGCATTACCTGCCCATATGCTAAGCCAGCTTCCAACCTAATGTGTTAGGAACACTACATGTCCTGAATAGCATCAACAAAATATATTCCAGATACTAAGCATGGTATTTTAGGACCTTTTAAAAATAGTCTCCAAATCATGTTATATGTTGTCTTTATCAGAAAATAGAAAAGGAAATGTTAAATCGCTTCTGTCATAAACTAAGATTTATGTGCATACCAACTTGTATTATTTAATTAGACTTCAACAAAATATAAAAATTACGAGATAGAAGCACAAAGTAAACTATATTGCAAATATCACAGTAGGGGATATTCATCTTGGCTCTCCAAAGCACTTGACAAGTGTGGCAGAATTTACACTTTAATGCGGAAATGGAGGTAAGTGACTAGTCGAAGACCGGTCGAGCATAGAACACAACATCATATGACCTGTAGCACTATCAAGCATTAGTGTTATGGAATATCACAAGAGATTAGCATTATCAAACTACTAATAAAAGAAATGACTGAAAATGCACAAAATGATATTATTTTTGATATGTTTATAGTTTGTATAGTTCATTGTCCATCATTGTCTATAAAAGAAATTTAGTCATGGGCCTTCCGCTTATGCTGTCTCAAACAACATGATTTAACAAAATCAGAGTCTGTTAATTTTGCATTTTTGATCTTTAAAGTACCATACCGTTACAAAATAACCATCCACTTTTTCTAACTCAAAAAAAATTCATGCATAATATTCTGAATTGAATTATTACATTGAACTTACGAGATACTGGAGATGAGACTAGAATGCACCTGATTAATAATCAAAAGGGAAAAATAAATAAAAAATAACTAAACCATAAAATTGTTATATGTCAGTGAAATATAGTGTCATTATTTGACTCAAATCTGGTGAATACAGAAGAATAAGTTGATGGCAACATAAAACACTTTATAAGGTTAGAACATTGAGAACCATTGTCGCGAAAAGCAAATTTTGTTGTAGTCTAACTACATTCCTAACAAACCATTCAAAAAATAACTGTATATAAAAAAAAGGTTACGTACAATCTTTAATGTCTTTCAATTGGCAGTAGTGAGAGCAATTTCAACAAGCCACTCGGGTTTTAGTTTAGTAACCTACATGGCGACAAATAAACATTAACTATATATGATATGTCATATATGTTTATTTTCTATTTAGTATATACAACACTGTTTGAGGTCCAAAGGTTACACACACGCACAAGCTAAGTTAAAAAGAATACAGGAGCATTTTATTGATATGACTTATTAAGTAAACAATTGCACAACGGTAAACCAACAATACAAATACAGAAAATGAAAAATGTTTTTCTTATGACACAGAACACGGACAAAAACTAAACTGCAAATGCCTGATAGGTATGATGACCATGAAAATTGAGCATGTTCTCACTGGTATTCAGGACCAACAGTGATTCAGCTAGCATGAATGACCACAATAGGTCAACTTACATGGGGACTTTAACTAAGCACGGTAATATTTAATATATATCCATTAACCTAATATTAAACATTGTCCACTTCAAACTTTCTTTTATTATTGTTGAATTAGAAATTAGAGGAAGGTTAGAACAACAAAAGAGTTCTAGAGTTACCTGTTGCATGCACTCTTTTGTTGTTAAAACAAGATCATGATAGATGGACCACCTCAGAAGCTTCTATGAGAGAACAAAATGTATCCACTAGCTTACTTCGAATTAATTGAACTTCATTTGAGCATAAAAAATCCTACTCGCTTACAGTTATTTAAAAATATAGTAAGCTTCTACCAAATAATTGTAAACAATGGGGAGGTAATATGATACCTTCGCTGGACCAAAACTTGATGTATGTGAACTGTTTGAGGATTCTTTACAGTTCCATATGCACCACCCTTCTGTGATCTTGCTGTATTGCGGAAAAACCCAACAGTAATTGCCTTTTTTACTACATCCACATCACTTGCATTTAATGTCATTTCAATTTCAACTCTTTCTAAAAGCCCATCCAATTGGTCCCTGATATCTTTAGCACGTTTCATGCTCCTTACCTGACATATAAGTGGGAAAAGGGTCAAATTAGATCATCAATTAATTCTTTATATCAGATATTGGGCAACAAATTATCAACATTATTTCTCTACTACCAAATATTTCTCTACCGAATTGGCCTGTAAAAAAACATCAAATCCTTTTCTCCATCCAGAAAGAATGCTGCGCGGATCGTGCTATATGGAATTATATTAAACTAGTGCGGAAAGAAACAAAGTTACTATAGTAGAGTAAATAAGTAAAATAAAACAAGCACACCAGAAATTTTTATACTGGTTCGAACTTCCCGTTCTTCGTTCAGTCTCAGACTCCTTCTGGAATTTCAACTAACAACAATCCTCACTTAAAACGAAGGAACATGTTTACAACACCTAAACAATAGAACAGGATTTCGATGCCTCAACAACCGAAGAGGACTTCACTTGCCTGAACAGCACAACATGACATCAACTTATACAGAAGGTATTTGAAACAGTGTGTTCTCAATAACATGAATTTGTCTTTTGATAGTACAATCTTCCTATAATCTTCTCCTTATGATATATATATATATATATATATATATCTGTGTGTGTGTATGTGAAGAATATGGAAGTAAATGAATGATTTTGTATAGATTTGAATGCTCAAAAAGTGTTAGAATCAGAGTAGCATATGAATAGAAAGAGTTAGATCAATTTGGTAAATAAAACTGATGATTCTAACTTGTTTATATAGAGTATAAAGAGGTACAATCATTCGTGAATACTTATCATGAAGGAGTATGGACATATCCATTAATAAAAGGTTGTATCTCTTCATGGAAGAGAAGTGTCTATTCAAAAATATAGCCGTTGTAGGAATTCAGACGTCTGAAATAATAATTCAGACTTCTGAAATTGGTAACGTGCAAACCGGAAAGGAAATAGGTCATATTTGACCAGATTCAGACGTCTGAAATTTCCGATTCAGACGTCTGATGTTTTCAATTCAGACGTCTGAATATTGTAGAAATTTTAAATTTAGTTTACATATTCAGACGTCTGAATTGGTCATTTCAGACGTCCGAATTTGACCTGAAAATTCATTTTCAATTTGTGAATGTGTGTATGTGCATGTGTCGATATATATACACACACACACACACACACACATATATACACACACACACACACATATATATATATTTATCCATAGGAGAGATTTTAACATCATTTCATGTGACAGCCCGCAAATCCGTACCCCTTGAGTCAACACTATTCTACAACAATTAACTCAAGTGGAACAGAAATACGAACCATTAGGGTTAAAGAAGAAGAGATAGAAGAAGAAGAAACTAAACAATATCAGAATCTCACAGTCGCAGCGGAATAAAATATAATAGTAAATATAGAACTTTACACAAAATGAAATCTATAACTGTTTATACATCATATCATCAGAGTATCTCATACACACAATACTTACCAGTCAAACAAATCCATACAATCACAGCAGCGGAATATATATAGGTACTGATAATACGTCTCGGACTCCAGCTCCTCTCCTGCTCCCTAGCATCCTGTCCTGAACATATAATACTCGGTCTGACCCGAGCATTATAATGAAATAACATCCGAGTCAGTCTGGAATACCAGCTGATAATAGTGCAATCCAATTTGATTATTGAAGTTTCAAAAATCCTTTTAAAAACAAAAGCATCTCGTAAGACCACGCCACAAATAAACATGTCGGGTTTTTACCTTACGATAGCTAAAACACTTTTTATAGAAATCCTCTGATATTATAATAGGGTCTATATACAAATACTTATAAAATAGCCGAAATTGTTACATGATTAAATTCCAGCTACTAGCCACAAAGTGGGTAATACAAACAAAACTCGTACAAGGCTCGTAGGGAGAATGGATTTCCATCAATGACTAGGCACTGGGGTACCACCTGTCATAGTATGGGGCCTAAATAACCGTACCGAGGACCACGCCCGATCCCCTGCAACACAAGACCGAACCCATCCCTTACTGGACAGTTCCGAATAAGATCACCCCGCGGTTGTGACGCAGCGGATTAATCAAACAAAACTTCAATCGATGAAATGTAGCAATCGGTGAGTTGAAGATACCAAAATGCCCAAGTTCGTTGATCCAAAGATACCGAACTCTAGCTATCTCAAACACGTTGATAGCGCACTATACCGTGTTCAAAGATCTACGATTCTTCGCACGTTGATCTAGCGCACTAGATTCCGTGAATCGGCTTCTACGATCGTTGAATCGAGCGCACTCGATTAACCGAAAGAGGAGATAGGAGATTACACTCAACTACCAATTGGTATGAAAGCACAAAGCTAACAAAAGAGAAATTTTATTCAAAATCAACCACCAAAAACATTACAACTCACTCCCTATTTATAGTGTTTTGCACCCGCCTCCATAAGTCGTATACGACTCAAAACTCTCGACTCATCATAAGTCGTTAACGACTTATCATACACCACGACTCATTAGACGCAACGATATACGACTCATCAGATAAAAGAAACAACACATATACACGACTTAGCATCAACGACTCATCCCCAACGACTCATCATTTACGACTCATCACCAACACATCACAACACTACCCCTTTACAACAGAACACAAAGCAAACGACCTACGACTCAACTTATAAACGACTTAAGTCTCAACCGACTCATGGTTACAGCACATCAGTCATAGTACACGACTCATCATTTCACATGAACGACTCACGACTCATACTAGGTCGGCAACGACCTACGACTCACGACTCATAACTTCAGCGACTCAAGCTCCCAAGTTCACTTCTGCATATCTCCTTCTTGATGCTATCTCTCCACCACGACATATCCCTTCAAGCGACTCAATTCTGGACGACTCATCTAAGTCGTAATCCCTCCACCGACTCAAGCCTCCATCAGCTGAACCCTTCTCCTTCTTGATGCTATCTCGGGCACGACTCATGGATACGTTGTTAAGTCGTGTACGACTCATCAAGTACGAACACTCCAAGTTTCCCTTGAGTCGTAACCCTGTTCCATTATCCCGTATACGACTCAAGCTCGAACGACTCAAACCCACTGTCTTGTTATCTCCCCCTTGTAACTCCCTAAGTCGGGAACGACTCATGGTTAGACCGTTGAGTCGGGGACGACTCAACTCCGATGCTTGGTTATCTCGGCTTGTCTTCTCCCTTGGTTTGTTAGGTCGTGGACTTCTTTCCCTAGCTCGGAAACGACTCAAACCTTCCTTGAGTCGTGGACGACTCATCACACTACACCACAAATTCATATTTTCAGGAATCAAAGTTTGCACAACTTCTTCTTGGGCCTTGGCTGCATCATCCTCCCCTGGTTGAGAAAAATTCGACCTCGAATTTGTAAATTCTTCCTCAACAATTCCACCTCCATGATATGGAATTAAATGTTTGACGTTAAAAACATCAGAAGTATAAACATCATCTGGTAACTTTAATCGATAAGCATTCTCATTAATTTTCTTCAAAACTTCAACTGGACCAATTTTTCGCGCCTTCAACTTGTTATAAGCACCCACCGGAAAACGATCCTTTGTTAATACAGCATAGACCAAATCACCTTCTTTAAATTCAACATTTCGTCGTTTCGAATCTGCAAACTTCTTATATTTCTCATTCGATTTCTCCAATCGTTCCTGAACGATTTTATGACATTCATTCAGCTCATCAACAAAATCAGCAGCTCGTTTAACTGTTCCTTTCGACGGTGGTACTACTGCCAAATCTAGCGGTCCCCTGGGTAAAATTGAATAAACGATCTGAAATGGACTGAATCCTGTGCTACGATTCACTGCATGATTATGAGCAAACTCAGCTTGGCATAATTTCATGTCCCAACTTCTCAAATTATCCTGTACAAGACAACGCAACAAATTTCCCAATGACCTGTTAACAACTTCTGTCTGCCCATCAGTTTGTGGATGGTAAGCGCTACTAAAATTCAGCTTTGTTCCGACCATCTTCCACAAACTCAGCCAAAAGTGACTCAGGAAACGAGTATCTCGATCAGAAACAATAGATTCTGGTAAACCATGAAGTCGATAAATCTCCTTGAAAAATAACTGTGCTACTCGAACTGCATCTGCTGTCTTCTTGCAAGCAACAAAATGTGCCATCTTCGAAAACCTGTCCACCACAACAAATATCGAATCATTTCCCCTTTGAGTTCTAGGCAAACCCAAAACGAAATCCATGCTAATATCAACCCATGGCTTAGATGGTACTGGTAACGGCATATACAACCCTGCATTCGTTGCTGTCCCTTTTGAAACTTGGCAAATATGACATCGCTCCACGAATCTTTCAACCTCTTTCCTCATCGACGGCCAAAAGTAAGACTGCGAAATCAACTGTAAAGTACGATCACGGCCAACATGTCCTTCCTCGTGCAATTCCTTGACAATTTTCAATCTCAAGCTACAGTCTGGAATACATAAACGATTTCCTTTAAACAGAAATCCATCAACCAACATAAATTCATCGGTACTCCCATCCTTCACTTTCTCAACATATTTCACAAAGTAAGGATCTTTTTCAATCATCTCTGGCAACATTTCAAATCCCGTTACTTCAACCTTCATTGTCGTTAGTAAATGATTCCTTCTACTCAAAGCATCAGCTACTCGATTCGTCACCCCTGATTTGTGTTTAACGACAAGGGTAAACTGCTGCAGATAAGCAATCCATGATGCATGTCTCGCTGAAATCTTATCCTGCCCCTGTAAATGTTTCAAAGCTTCGTGATCAGTGTACAGAACAAATTCCTTCTGAAATAAGTAATGTCTCCAATGCTTAACAGCCTGAACAACATCATAAAATTCAACGTCATATGTACTGTATCTCATCTTTGCCCCTGACAACTTTTCACTGAAATAAGCAACTGGCTTCCCATTCTGACTCAGAACTCCTCCAATACCAACCTTCGAAGCATCAGTATGCAATTCAAATAATAACTGAAAATTAGGTAGAACAAGAATTGGTGCAGACGTCATCAATTCCTTGATTTTCTCAAAGGCAAACCCCGCTTCCTCTGACCATATAAACTGTCTCCCTTTCATGCAATCAGTTACTGGAGCCATCACGCTACTGAAGTGTGGAATGAATCTTCGGTAGAATGACGCTAGCCCATGAAAACTTCTTACTTCTGTAATCGTCTTTGGTTGTGGCCAATTCCTGACTGCCTCAACTTTACTCTGGTCAACTTGAATACCTTCCCCTGAAACAACATACCCCAGAAATAAAACAGTATGCGTCATAAACACACACTTCTTTGTAGCAGCATAAAATTGTTCTTCACGAAGAATAAGCAACACTTCCCTCAGATGTAGAACATGCTCCTCCGTACTCCTGCTATAAATCAAAATATCATCGAAATACACCACGACGAACTTTCCAATGAATGGTCTAAAAATTTGATTCATCACCCGCATGAATGTACTAGGTGCATTAGACAAACCAAATGGCATAACCAACCATTCGTACAACCCCTCTCTAGTTTTGAAAGCTGTCTTCCATTCGTCTCCAGGTCTGATACGAATTTGATGATAACCACTCTTCAAATCAATTTTCGAGAATATAGTTGCCCCACTCAACTGATCCAACAAATCATCCAACCTCGGCATAGGAAATCTGTAACGAACAGTGATCTTATTCAAAGCTCTACTATCAGTGCACATTCTCCAAGTTCCGTCCTTCTTTGGTACTAACAATGCAGGTACAGCACACGGACTCAAACTTTCCTGAATACGACCCTGTTCAAGTAATTCTTCCACCTGCCTTCGTAACTCCTCATGTTCCTTCGGACTCATTCTGTAATGTGGTCGGTGTGGTAACACTGCTCCGGGAACAAGATCAATCTGATGCTGAATGTCTCTAAGTGGTGGTAACTCCTTTGGCAACTCCTCTGGAAAGACATCTTCAAACTCTTCCAAAACTGGCTTTGCTTCTTCGGGAATCTCAACTTCTTCACTACTCTCTCTCCCAATCAACAAAAACACTTCCGGTTCTTCCTCCACTTCTTTAACAAACTCCTTCAAAGTCAACAGAGTTTTCAATTCTTCAATCTCCTCCAGTTTGTTCTCCTTCTGCTGTTGCTTCTTAGGAACTAAAGTGATTTTAGTACCCTCGAACATGAAACTGTAACTGTTGGCACGACCGTCATGCTGAACTGCTCTATCAAACTGCCATGGTCTGCCCAACAATAAGTGACAAACATCCATATCTACGACATCACACCAGATTTCATCTTTGTACTTCTTTCCGATTGAAAAATTCACACAAGCTCTTCGACACACTTTCACTTCACCTCCTTTCCTTAACCATGCTAACTTGTACGGTTTAGGATGCTTCTCAGTTTTCAAGTTCAACTTCCTTACTGCTTCTGTAGAAATAATATTATCACAGCTCCCAGCATCAATAACGAACTTGCAAACTTTTCCCAGAATAGTACATGTCGACTGAAAAATATTGCTTCTCAACCAACTACAATCCTCCTCTTGCTTAGGTGTCAAACAACTTCTCCTCATCATAAGATTACAACCTTCATCACCCGACACTTCTTCTTCCTCCTCAACATAAGATACATTTGAATACTCTGCCTCCTCACCATCATCTGCCTCAACCTCTGCAACCATGGTTCTCTTCTTCGGCTTCGGACATTCGTTGCTTTTGTGACCCAACTCCTGACAATTATAACATTTGAAAACACTACTAGCCTTCGCTTTCTCTGCCTCCTTCACCACTGGCTTTGTAACAGGTTTAGGAACACTAGAACTTCCGCCAACACCCCTTGCTTGATTATTGGAATTAGTAAACACACCACCTCCACGCCTTCCTTGTTTCTCCCAAGCTAACGCTTTCTGATGTGCCTCTGCTACTGATCTAGGATCAAACATATTAACCATATCTTGGATCTGCATTCTCAAGCCCCCAATGAATCTAGCAGTTAGCTGTTCTTCTGTTTCCATGATATCATTCCTGGCAATGAGTTGGTAAAATTCATCAGCATAATCACTAACAGACTTTGTCCCCTGCCTCAGATTCTGCAACCTTTGGTACATAAGTGACTGGTAGTTGTAAGGTAAGAAAGTAGATCTCATCAACTTTTTCATCTTCTCCCAAGATTCTATCTTTGACTTCCCCATTCGTTCTCGAGTAAGTTTAGTTTGCTGCCACCATGCCAATGCTCTTCCCCTCAGCCTTGTAGCAACTAACTTCACCCTTCTATTCTCCGGCACCTCCTTGAAATCAAAGATTTCCTCCACATTAGACAACCAATCTAAAAACTCCTCAGCAACCATTCCGCCTTTAAATTCTGGAATTTCCATTTTCATACCCGACTCCCAACGACGATCATCCTCCACATCACGGTAAGAATTTCGAATTTGGTCTCGATCTCTATAAGGAATACTTGCTCTATCACCCTCTTCAACAAAATCAAAGGTACGCCTACATCGATCTCGACTAACATCATCCCTTCTCTCATGCATGCTTCTTTGACTATGTCTCTCTTCATCTCTATATACTTCATGGTCAAATTCTCGATGACTTCTTCTTTCTTCATGTGCATAGTCATGATGATCTCTTCGTGATGAAATTGATGTTTCTCTTCTATCTCTACAAGAATGTGGTGATACCCTCCTCGCTTCCGTAACCAATGGCGAAACTCGGATTCCTCCATGGTTCGAGTTTGGTGATCTCCTCCTTTGATTCAAATCAGTCATCAATCTCTCCAATTTACCAATGCCGTCATCAAACTTTTCATTAATACGTTGTTCCATAAGCTCGGCTTCTTCTCTACGATACAAAGCTTCAACGTTTTGATGTCGGTTAGCTCTCCTTGGTGGCATGGTTGTAAACTTCACAAGACTTCAAAAATTCAACACAAGACTTCAATCAACAAGTCACGGTTCAACAATGTCTCGGCTCCAACTGGTCTCGGCCTTGACACTTCACGGTTCAACTTAGGTCGATTTCAACAATGCACAACTCAATCACTTGGCACGGCTCAAACTAGCTCGCACCAATCTATCTCGGTTCACTTGCTTAGCTCGGCCTACAACTCCAAAACCCTTCAAAATTTGGCGCGCAAAACTCCAATTCAAAATCCAAACAAAGTCCAACTCCTCGATCCAAAATGAAATGGATCAAACACCCCAAACTTGTTGCAACTTCAATATGAACACAATGAACAACTCCAAACTTCAAAAACTTCAAAAACTTGGCTCCAAGAATCAAACTTAGCTATGATTGGCTAAGTATGGCTCCGATACCAATAATGACGCAGCGGATTAATCAAACAAAACTTCAATCGATGAAATGTAGCAATCGGTGAGTTGAAGATACCAAAATGCCCAAGTTCGTTGATCCAAAGATACCGAACTCTAGCTATCTCAAACACGTTGATAGCGCACTATACCGTGTTCAAAGATCTACGATTCTTCGCACGTTGATCTAGCGCACTAGATTCCGTGAATCGGCTTCTACGATCGTTGAATCGAGCGCACTCGATTAACCGAAAGAGGAGATAGGAGATTACACTCAACTACCAATTGGTATGAAAGCACAAAGCTAACAAAAGAGAAATTTTATTCAAAATCAACCACCAAAAACATTACAACTCACTCCCTATTTATAGTGTTTTGCACCCGCCTCCATAAGTCGTATACGACTCAAAACTCTCGACTCATCATAAGTCGTTAACGACTTATCATACACCACGACTCATTAGACGCAACGATATACGACTCATCAGATAAAAGAAACAACACATATACACGACTTAGCATCAACGACTCATCCCCAACGACTCATCATTTACGACTCATCACCAACACATCACAACACTACCCCTTTACAACAGAACACAAAGCAAACGACCTACGACTCAACTTATAAACGACTTAAGTCTCAACCGACTCATGGTTACAGCACATCAGTCATAGTACACGACTCATCATTTCACATGAACGACTCACGACTCATACTAGGTCGGCAACGACCTACGACTCACGACTCATAACTTCAGCGACTCAAGCTCCCAAGTTCACTTCTGCATATCTCCTTCTTGATGCTATCTCTCCACCACGACATATCCCTTCAAGCGACTCAATTCTGGACGACTCATCTAAGTCGTAATCCCTCCACCGACTCAAGCCTCCATCAGCTGAACCCTTCTCCTTCTTGATGCTATCTCGGGCACGACTCATGGATACGTTGTTAAGTCGTGTACGACTCATCAAGTACGAACACTCCAAGTTTCCCTTGAGTCGTAACCCTGTTCCATTATCCCGTATACGACTCAAGCTCGAACGACTCAAACCCACTGTCTTGTTATCTCCCCCTTGTAACTCCCTAAGTCGGGAACGACTCATGGTTAGACCGTTGAGTCGGGGACGACTCAACTCCGATGCTTGGTTATCTCGGCTTGTCTTCTCCCTTGGTTTGTTAGGTCGTGGACTTCTTTCCCTAGCTCGGAAACGACTCAAACCTTCCTTGAGTCGTGGACGACTCATCACACTACACCACAAATTCATATTTTCAGGAATCAAAGTTTGCACAACTTCTTCTTGGGCCTTGGCTGCATCAGGTTGGGATCAACACCACCCACTAAGCCGAAATAAAAAGGGACATCTAAACAGGGATGACCTTACTCTCAAGTGGGGGCTACCCACGAAGCCTTGCTGCATATCCCTTGATTTTCAGTCATTCCCATTTGATGAGGCTTGAGGCTAAGCGTTACCTTTTAGAACGTTTCACTTAGAATGCCCATCGCCCACCTGACGATGTTCCGAAAGCATTGTCCATACAAGTCCGTCCCGGGTTCGAACGGAACCGAAGGCACTACTCCTACTACATCCATTTTGGAAATATCCTCAGGATTGGTAGCGACTAGCCCTTGCACTTCACCGCTCCATCTTCGAATCCAAACACGTTTTTCCACGAAGCGTACAAACCGAATCGAAGTGGTTTTCGAGAAATAAATCTCGATCCCGGTCTCTTCGAAACGATCAACGCATTTGTCCAATATTGAGAGTCGGTGATTTAACTATCAATTTATATTCACAAACATCCATCACACAATAAATAATTTCCACATTATTTATTTTTCTCTAATATCTTTAAAAGATATATTTTCGAATTTCCAAAACTCATTTGAAAACAATTTCCCAAAGATTCTCCTTTACAAGGTATATTCTTTACCCTTTATTCCCATTGGAAATAACCAAGTTCAAAACATTTAGATTTAAAACAGTAAAAAAAAACATTTTATACTGAAATATACTTTAAAATATGTAAATTTACTTCTATTTATTTACTCAAAATATAAATTTAAAATATGTGAAGTAAAACTATTTATTAAGACATAAACTTGATTTTAAATAAAGGTTTAGTTAAACTAAATTTAAAAGTAGAGTTTTAAAAAGATTAATAATAATTCAAATAACTTTATTCAAAACTAGCCTTAAAATAAATCCAGTTGTAAAAATAATTTCTAATGTATCCGTAAATAATTACTATTGCAAATTTACTAATCAGTTGCTTGAAAATAATAAATTTCAAAAACACTCTTTTAATCCAGTTTAAACTTTAACTTATTCTTAAATAAAAACTGTTAAAACACTTACTTTGTTTCCCAGGGAAAAACACTTCCATTTCACCATCCCAAAGAACTTTTTCTTATAAATCGAGCCAATTTGTTACCATTCAAATTCATGTTTAAATAAAATAAATTTCTCTTCCATGTTTTAAAAATAACTTCTTTCGAAGCCAAACATAGTTTTCCATTCCTGGAAATTCACTTTCAAAGTTCGGGTTTAAAAATCTTTTAAAATAAACTTTTGAGAATTTATTAAAGGAAAACAATACTTATGAATTACTAAAATAAAATCCCATTGGTGAAAAATGCATTACAAATATTTTATTTACATTTTAAATTGCTAATTTATATTTGGAAAGCCTCATTGAACATATACTTTAATTTCCTGGAAAACATCACCAAATAATCCCATCGTTATTTTGTAACCATTAATGATTTCTATTAAATTTATCTCCAAATAGTTTTACCTTCACAATTATCAACTGATAACTTTTCTCTTCGTTTATCATTCCAAATTTTACCAATTTCCAATTTTCATCCCAAATAGATGTCAATTTTAATTCTTTTAAATTCTTTATTTAACAATACCCTTTATTTCCTAAAACCCAATTAATCCATTTATAATTAAATTACGGATTTATAATTTATCCAACAATATTCCAATACAATTTAATTTCAGATTTATCAATCACAACATATAAACAATTTGCATTATCAATTCTAAAATTAATCACTATATTGTGAGGAATCCCGTTGGATCCCTCCAACCTTTTTTCCCTGCATCCAAAAATATTAGCACATCACATATATAAATATCAATCCAGACTGATAACAACCATTATATTCAACCAATCACACAGATATTTATTTTAATCAGCTAACATTCCGAATGTGAGTGAGTTAACTCACCTTGGGTTTCGGCGAGCGTTCGAATTTAAATTAAACCGAACGACGTTCGATTTAACTCAAATTTCTACTTGCCCGGAATGATTCCCGAACTGCACCATTGCATAGTACACATCTCTGCGATTCCGGCGCCGCAAATTTCGTCAAATTCTGATTACATATGAAATAGATATGAATTTTATAAGTTTCAATTTCAATTTTAGACAAATTTCTTTTTTAATTTTAATTTACTATTACCAACAACATCAGGCCGTTCGTTTTAGAAAAAGAAATCAAGGCCGCATATGCTTTCTTCCTCATGCGAAAAGCTCAGCTCGAGTAACCCATAGCTTGCCGCCTCTAGGGTTTTGGAACGCAACCTCTAATGACGACCGAACTCCGATCAAAACCCATCACACCATAGCTCGTAACGGCCCCCACCGCCGACCCAACTACGATGAAGCTCGGTCACAACCTCACATCAGAAATCGTGCGTGAATAGTACACGAACGCGGCTGCCAATCTCCCCATCTAGTCGACGAAACCCCATCTCTACCACTCGAAACGTAGAGCTCGAGCCACTCTCCGACTTTCTAGTTGGAGATCTGGCCTAAAATCGCTTGGATCGTGAGAGAGACGTGGAAGAGTTAGGGTTGATTTCGTCCATTCATTATAATGGAACGGCGGCTGGAGATAATGGATCTAGGGTTCGCTAAGATAGATGTATATATATATATTATTTAATATTATTTTAATTCATAAATTCTCAATTTACCAATTTATGCAAACGACCTCCAAATCACACGCACCAATAGGAGTTCCTAGGGTTTTTCCGCGTTCCGGACACAATGGAACAAGTTCCGGAAGCTAATTCAGTCATACGTGCGAGTTACAGAATTAAACGATCAATTTAAAATTAAATCGGTTAAATCGATTTCTAAGCGTTTCGTGCTGCCACGGTCAAACGACAACTCTGATTGCTACGAAAATTGAAATTCGATAATAACGAACTATTACGGATCCAACGGAACTGGTTTCGTCGAATTCCGAGATTGTGCCCCGGAAGGCTATTTTAACTCGTTTATTAAATCGAGCGATTTTCATAACTGTCGAAACCGCTTAAAATTTTACTTTTAAAATTTTATTAACTTAACAATAAATCATATAAAATTTATAATCACATTAAAAATCATTCTGGCTCATTCCAGACCAAAATCTGATTAATTGCATTTAATAATATTAAATTCTCTTATTAAATTAATATAAAATCCCAAATAATAACTTATTAACTTTAAAATTCATCTAAAACTTCAACCACACTATTTAAATCGAAATGGACCAAAAATAAATTTTAGAACTCATTTCCATATCTATCTACCCCAGATTCACAATTTATCCCGAATCAATATTTAATTATTACTATTTAAATTCCAATTGGATTACCATATTTGGAACTATACGTAAATTACTAATTCCACCCAATTCTTTTTATTGTAAAACTAATTCAAAATCTACATTGAACATTTAATATGAATTAAATGTTCGTAATTCAATGCCCAAAATTCTGGGATGTTACATTCCTCCCCCCTTATAAAAATTTCGTCCCCGAAATTTGCTAAGGTAGAAAAGAATGTTCCAAACCCAATAGCAAAACTTACCTAGTGAAAATCTCAAATTCACTTTCCCAAATCCTTTAGTTTCAAATCGAAACTACTAATTCAATCCTATTCCAAAATCCTTTATTTTAAGTTGTTATTTGAAATCAACTTGTCGCTACTGAAACAAATGCTCCTACACTCATTAACTTAACCCAGACTTCTTTAGTTAAATCTTATATACACTTCCCAAAACCCTTTAGCTCAAATCCAAACTCATTTGCTTTACTTATACTCAAAAGTTTTTGTTTCAACATTATCTCAAAAACAACTTTTCAAGTTAATTTTAAATTTTCAAATTCCAAAAATTTTCTAACTCCCAAAATTTCCGAAAATTTTTGGCAGAGTCTCCCTTGTACGGAGGAGCTTTCGCGATATCGCGATACAAATAAATATATATACATCGACCCACACGGTCGGAAACCAAAATATGTCACAATATATATACCATTTCCCAATTATATTTGCGTAGGCGTACCTTTTTAGCAAATTTTAATAGCAAGCGGCTAATATAACGCATATACGCGCTCCAACTCTATCGAACGCCTCCCATACCTGTACTTACTCAACAAACTCATTAGTTTCAAAGATATGAACATTTTAACAACATTTCCAATATAATGTAAGCCAACATATCCATTTCATAATCCAATCACAATTTGCATGATTTCATAAGTAAATCATATTTCATAGCATGTATAAAGTTTCTTTTCTAATTCCAAGCTCCATTTTATTTCACACAAATGATTTACATACAGGTTTACCATTCTCAATTTATAATTACTACCACCAATCCATATTCACTTCAATATTATGAATATATGTTTTTAATTCATTTACCTACTTCTTTTTTTTTTTAACTAACCTGCATTTACATACAAACCCACTAAATAGATTCCAATCCATTCCCATTATTCAAATATCATTTTCATTTACTTCCTTTAATTCATTCACTTAAGTTTAATGACTAATTTCTATCCAGGTTGTGGTTATTCAAACAAATAACCAATTCTTAAGCTTATAACCATTAACATTAATTCCAACTTATATTCATATTAATTTTATTCAATTATGCATGGTTCACAATCCAAGCATTCTTATCACATTGCAATTATTAAATTAAATTCTTCCCTTACATTTTTATTTCATTAACCAATTCAAGTTTATATTAATATCATTCCATCCTGGGTCATTTACATCCCTTACATTTTTGTTTCATCACAACAATTAATTAAAATTCTTCCAGTTGCATTTAAAATTTATTATCTAAACAAATTTCATTCAAATCTACTAAATAAAGCTCTTCCACAATCATATTTTTTTTTCTTTCAATTTTCTTAAGTTCTTTCAAATATTCACAATATTTCCATTCCTTCTTAAATATTTCATTTTCATTTTATTCTCTCTCAATCAAATTCCAATTCATTTACAAATTTTAATTCAATTTGTTTATTTATTCAGTCCATTTTAAATTTTAATCCATCCTCTCAATTCATTTCTGAATTTATTTTATTGATAATGGAGCCACTTCAAATCATTTCACTCATTCGAATTTATTCACAATCTAACCCATCACAATTATAATTCAATTCCATTATTCATTCACTCTGTCAGCTTTTTATTGCCAAAATTAAATTCCATACCGGAACTGGGTTTTTATTTTCTTTTCAAAAATTTCCTTAACAAACCACCAAAACTTCATCCATGCCAATACAAATTCCCTTTAATTTAGTTTACACTAAATTCATCTTCAAGCTTCTCTTTATTTAATTCAGCTTATGCTAAATTCATTCTCAAACAATTCCTTTGAATTTAGTTGAGTTAAAACTTTATTCACACAATATCATTCTTACTTCTCTAAATTAAATTTCCTTTCAATTTAATTCTTTTCCAATTATAATTCAAGTTCGACCAAATTTAGTTAGCCATCTTGAATTTATACCATTCCCTTTACTATCTTAAATAAGAATTAAATTCCATTCATTTCTACTTATAACACAATTGAATCTTGTTTTAATTAAATCCAAATCCATCTCAATTCCATCGATTGAAGTTAAATCCAATTCAGTTTAATTTTAATTCTCCATATACAAGTTCAAACCTTATTTACTGACTTAAGTTCATTCACATCTTTTATCTCTCACTTTACCTTATCTCAATTCACATTTCATTTGAGATTAAGTTTGAATCCACCATACCATTTCAACTCTTTCTAATATGAATTTCAATTCCATTTCTATTCATAAGTTTCCCGACTTATTTATTTTACAACTCCATATCACCCATCTTAGTCGCTTCCATTTCATACTTGCAACTTCAAATTATAGAATAGCTTAAGGATATAAGTTTTCATTATATAATTATAACTCACAGCTATAACCATTTTACATTCAACTTACATTCAATTTAATTCAATTCAATCATTAAATTTTAATTCAATTTCCATTCCCACTTTTATTTAACTTATCTTAAGTTAAATTCAAATTTTTATTCACCTCCATATATTTTATTCATTTCCATATACTCAAGTTAAATATTCAATTTCAGGATTAAAATATTCATTTCTTCCTTTTTATTAATATCAACTTCACTTAATAAGTCCAATAGTAGATTCATTTTACTTTACACATTATTTAAACAAAATTTCCTAGAATTCAATTACCCGGTTTTATTCCAAAACCATTTTGAAATAGTAATCAACTCATGCTCTCCCGATACATCAAATCAAACTTCCAGATTTCTAAAATAATCTGTTTTCACCAAAGCAATTTTCCTTTTTTTTTGAAATTTTCAAAACAACTGTTATACCCAACAAGTCCAAACAATATTATAACCAACCATTTTAGTAGCAAACCATCACTTTAGAAACTCGAAAATGAATTCTAATGATGTGGCCAGCATCATCAGGATTATTTTCCAGCGACTGAAGTGAGTTCAATGCTTTCTTACTTCCCAAATTCATTTCAAAACAGTTCCCATTCAAAAATACTTCCCAAATCAATATTCCAATATACCCTTCAAATACTTTAGCAAACATTTCAAACTTTCCCAGGAATTTAAATTTCCAAACCTTTATTTTCATTACATTTAAAATCCTTTCCAAAACTTCCGGGATTTAAATTCTGGTTTAATTCAAATTTAGTCATTCTTCCTTTTATATAATTTATAATTGTAGAATTTTATTTTCATTATAACTATTTCAAATTTCAGATTAAATTTTAGATTCTTATTTGATTTAGACATTAACAACCAATCATCCAAATATATATATATATATAATAATTTCAGCAAATTATTTCTTTTATATCAAAATATAATTTGGGTAAAATTATTTCATTTACCCCCTTTTAAAAACAATACTATGTCGGTTTATCTTGTTTAAGAGTTTAGAAACCCCTATCGATATGGTTGTACTTCCCGCACCGACAAGAATTCATAAACACTCATCCAAAAAGTCAACACAGTATAAAAACAATTTTATATCCACTAATAAGTACGCTCTCATATCTATTAATACGCTCAACTCATTATAGAGTACTATTAACTCTGCTTAATGAGTAATTTCCTCACCAAAGCCTAGGTTGTCGCCAACCTAAGCTCTGATGCCAAGTGTGACAGCCCGCAAATTCATACCCCTTGATTCAACACTATTCTACATCAATTAACTCAAGTGGAACAGAAATACGAACCATTAGGGTTAAAGAAGAAGAGATAGAAGAAGAAGAAACTAAACAATATCAGAATCTTACAGTCGCAGCGGAATAAAATATAATAGTAAATATAGAACTTTACACAAAATGAAATCTATAACTGTTTATACATCATATCATCAGAGTATCTCATATACACAATATTTACCACTCAGACAAATCCATACAATCACAGCAGCGGAATATATATAGGTACTGATAATACGTCTCGGACTCCAGCTCCTCTCCTGCTTCATAGCATCCTATCCTGAACATATAATACTCGGTCTGACCCGAGCATTATAATGAAATAACACCCGAGTCAGTCTGTAATACAAGCGGATAATAATGCAATCCAATTTGATTATTAAAGTTTCAAAAATCCTTTTAAAACAAAAGCATCTCGTAAGGCCACGCCACAAATAAACATGTCGGGTTTTTACCTTACGATAGCTAAAACACTTTTTATAGAAATCCTCTGATATTATAATAGGGTCTATATACAAATACTTATAAAATAGCCGAAATTGTTACATGATTAAATTCCAGCTACTAGCCACAAAGTGGGTAATACAAACAGAACTCGTACAAGGCTCGTAGGGAGAATGAATTTCCAACAATGACTAGGCACTGGGGTAGCACCTGTCACAGTACGGGGCCTAGATCACCGTACCGAGGACCACGCTCGACCCCCTGCAACACAAGGCCGAACCCATCCCTTACTGGACAGTTTCGAATAAGATCACCCCGCGGTTGGGATCAGCAACCGCCCACTAAGCCGAAATAAAAAGGGACATCTAGACAGGGATGACCTTACTCTCAAGTGGGGGCTACCCATGAAGCCTTGCTACATATCCCTTGATTTTCAGTCATTCCCATTTGACGAGGCTTGAGGCTAAGCGTTACCTTTTAGAACGTTTCACTTAGAATGCCCATCGCCCACCTAACGATGTTCCGAAAGCATTCGTCCATACAAGTCCGTCCCGGGTTCGAACGGAACTGAAGGCACTACTCCTACTACATCCATTTTGGAAATATCCTCAGGATTAGTAGCGACTAGCCCTTGCACTTCACTGCTCCATCTTCGAATCCAAACACGTTTTTCCACGAAACGTACAAACCAAATCGAAGTGGTTTTCGAGAAATAAATCTTGATCCCGGTCTCTTCGAAACGATCAACGCATTTGGTGATTTAACTATCAATTTATATTCACAAACATCCATCACACAATAAATAATTTCCACATTATTTATTTTTCTCTAATATCTTTAAAAGATATATTTCCAAATTTCCAAAACTCATTTGAAAACAATTTCCCAAAGATTCTCCTTTACAAGGTATATTCTTTACCCTTTATTCCCATTGGAAATAACCAAGTTCAAAACATTTAGATTTAAAACAGTAAAAAAAAACATTTTATACTGAAATATACTTTAAAATATGTAAATTTACTTCTAGTTATTTACTCAAAATATAAATTTAAAATATGTGAAGTAAAACTATTTACTAAGACATAAACTTGATTTTAAATAAAGGTTTAGTTAAACTAAATTTAAAAGTAGAGTTTTAAAAAGATTAATAATAATTCAAATAACTTTATTCAAAACTAGCCTTAAAATAAATCCATTTGTAAAAATAATTTCTAATGTATTCGTAAATAATTACTATTGCAAATTTACTAATCAGTTGCTTGAAAATAATAATTTTCAAAAACACTCTTTTAATCCAGTTTAAACTTTAACTTATTCTTACATAAAAGCTGTCAAAACACTAACTTGGTTTCCCAGGGAAAACACACTTCCATTTCACCATCCTAAAGAACTTTTTCTTATAAATCGAGCCGATTTGTTACCATTCAAATTCATGTTTAAATAACATAAATTTCTCTTCCATGTTTTAAAAATAACTTCTTTCGAAGCCAAACATAGTTTTCCATTCCTGGAAATTCACTTTCAAAGTTCGGGTTTAAAAATATTTTAAAATAAACTTTTGAGAATTTATTAAAGGAAAATAATACTTATGAATTACTAAAATAAAATCCCATTGGTGAAAAATGCATTACAAATATTTTATTTACATTTTAAACTGCTAATTTATATTTGGAAAGCCTCATTGAACATATACTTTAATTTCCTGGAAAACATCACCAAATAATCCCATCGTTATTTTGTAACCATTTATGATTTCTATTAAATTTATCTCCAAATAGTTTTACCTTCACAATTATCAACTGATAACTTTTCTCTTCGTTTATCATTCCAAATTTTACCAATTTCCAATTTTTATCCCAAACAGATGTCAATTTTAATTCTTTTAAATTCTTTATTTAACAATACCCTCTATTTCCTAAAAACCCAATTAATCCATTTATAATTAAATTCCATATTTATAATTTATCCAACAATATTCCAATACAATTTAATTTCAGATTTATCAATCACAACATATAAACAATTTGCATTATCAATTCTAAAAATAATCACTATATTGTGAGGAATCCCGTTGGATCCCTCCAACCTGTTTTTCCCTGCATCCACAAATATTAGCACATCACATATATAAATATCAATCCAGACTGATAACAACCATTATATTCAACCAATCACACAGATATTTATTTTAATCAGCTAACATTCCGGATGTGAGTGAGATTAACTCACCTTGGATTTCGGCGAGCGTTCGAATTTAAATTAAACCGAACGACGTTCGATTTAACTCAAATTTCTACTTGCTCGGAATGATTCTCGAACTGCACCATTGCGTAGTACACATCTCTGTGATTCCGGCGCCGCAAATTTCGTCAAATTCTGATTACATATGAAATAGATATGAATTTTATAAGTTCCAATTTCAATTTTAGACAAATTTCTTTTTAATTTTAATTTACTATTACCAACAACATCAGGCCGTTCGTTTAGCAAAAGAAATCAAGGCCGCATATGCTTTCTTCCTCACGCGAAAACTCAGCTCGAGTAACCCATAGCTTGCCGCCTCTAGGGTTTTGGAACGCAACCTCTAATCACGACAGGACTCCGATCAAAACCCATCACACCATAGTTCGTAACGGCCCCCATCGCCGACCCAACTACGACGAAGCTCGGTCACAACCTCGCAGCATAAATCATGTGCGAACAGTACACGAACGCGGCTGCCAATCTCCCCATCTAGTCGACGAAACCCCATCTCTACCACTCGAAACGTAGAGCTCAAGCTACTCTCCGACTTTCCAGTTGGAGATCTGGCCTAAAATCGCTTGGATCGTGAGAGAGACGTGGAAGAGTTAGGGTTGATTTCGGCCATTCATTATAATGGAACGGCGGCTGGAGATAATGGATCTAGGGTTTGCTAAGATAGATGTATATATATTATTTAATATTATTTTAATTCATAAATTCTCAATTTACCAATTTATGCAAACGACCTCCAAATCACACGCACCAATAGGCATTCCTAGGGTTTTTCCGCGTTCCGGACACAATGGAACAAGTTTCGGAAGCTAATTTAGTCATACGTGCGAGTTACAGAATTAAACGATCAATATAAAATTAAATCGGTTAAATCGATTTCTAAGCGTTTCGTGCTGCCACGGTCGAACGACAACTCTGATTGCTATGAAAATTGAAATCCGATAATAACGAACTATTACGGATCCAATGGAACTGGTTTCGTCAAATTCCGAGATTGTGCCCCGGAAGGCTATTTTAACTCGTCTATTAAATCGAGCGATTTTCATAATTGTCGAAACCGCTTGAAATTTTACTTTTAAATTTTTATTAACTTAACAATAAATCATATAAAATTTATAATCACATTAAAAATCATTCTGGCTCATTCCAGGTCAAAATCTGATTAATTGCATTTAATAATATTAAATTCTCTTATTAAATTAATATAAAATCCCAAATAATAACTTATTAACTTTAAAATTCATCTAAAACTTCAACCACACTATTCAAATCCAAGTGGACTAAAAATAAATTTTAGAACTCGTTTCCATATCTATCTACCCCAGATTCACAATTTATCCCGAATCAATATTTAATTATTACTATTTAAATTCCAATTGGATTACCATATTTGGAACTATATGTAAATTTATTAATTCCACCCAATTCTTTTTATTGTAAAACCAATTCAAAATCTACATTGAACATTTAATATGAATTAAATGTTCAAAATTCAATGTCCAAAATTTTGGGATGTTACATTTCAATTCTAAATAACGACTCAATACAACATATATGCAGCATGAAGTTCAATTGAATCTGGTCTTGTAGATATTCCTGCAAAAACAAGTTAGTATCAACGTGTATATAGTTATCGTAGTCAAAATAAGTATGAAACATCGTAAACGAGGTTTCAACATTCTCTCCCTTTTTGACGATGACAACTATATAATTTTGAGAAGTATACACATATACTTCCCCTATTTAAAAGCTCCCCCAACCAAAAAGAAAGATAGAATAGATAGACAATTATTAACACCTTCTCCCCCTTTGACATCGCAAAAAGGTAATCAAAACATCAACAGATAAAGAAAATTAGACTTGAATTAAAACAAACTACAAAACAGTAACAAATTAAGGAGTTCGTGATAGAAATTAACAAACAAAATAGTTTAAAAATAAACTGAATAATATCAAAGAAATTTAAAATCTAGGACTTGAGTCACTTCCAACATCATCATCATCATCGTCATCTTCACCATTGTTATTCCCCAAGCTTGACGACTATTGAAATGGAGCGGGGTTGAAAACTTCGGTTGATGATGAGGTGGAGCAACCCATACGTTCCCAAATTTTGTTTTGAAACCCGCGAATGGAGTTAAAACGTTTTTCAGTTTTCTTTCCAAATTTTACCATTCGGGTTTGAAGCTTTGCTTGGTTTTGGGAAAGAGTGACTAAATCATTCCTTAAGCTCGAGTCGGGAGAAAGAATTACTATATCATCATTGTCTTCCTCTTCCGAGGGAGGAGCAATTCGTTGAGCATGTGGAACATGATGACGAGGTTGGGGCCGGTTTTGGTCTCGGTTGGCAACCCATTCTTGAAGAGAAATATATGCCAAACTCCCCGGTCTTTTTGGCCAACCCATAAGACCCAATGTCTTTGACCCTAGTTCTTTGATTGATGTAAATTCGGAATTAGGAAAAGGAATGTTAAAATTTTGAAGAATTTTCATTATATAAGCACCATCATGAAAAGTCTTATATCGTCTTCGACGATTACATCCATAAATTCTTTCAAAATTACTTGATCCCAATTGATTGGTTGACCGGAGTAGATAGCATATAGGGCTTGGAAGTTTCTTTTATTGACTACTTCGTAACTTCCTGTCCGTGGAATGACGGATCGAATCAAAGCTCTATGGAGTATACGAGCTTGTGGGCAGAGTTGTATTGAAGTAAGTCTAGTAATATCGTCATTCAAGAATTGATGTGAGACCTCATCTCTATCATCTAAGTTTAAAGAAACATCAATCTCATCCAAATCAGTCCCCGTTGATGGACATTGAAGGATTTCACCAAGTCTAGCAATTGGTAGATAGATTTTTACTCCACATACTAATGTCCAAATACAATTGTTGTGATTGTGAGGAGTATGATGATCCAAATTCATGTTAGCATAGAACAATTTAACCAAAAGATGATCAATTTTGATATTATTTGCAGCAAAAGAAACAAGTGATTCTAACCCATTTGCTCTTACAACTTGTTGAATCCGATAAGCTTCGAATTCTTCAAATTTGATGAAAGCTCCTGGAAAGAAATTAGATCTACTCATTTGAGCAAAACGTTGTCTTACTTGCTCATTCCAAAGCTACTGATCGATGTTTGGGGTAGATGATGAAGTGGATGGCCTTGATCTTTTTTATTTTGGAGCCATTTGTGAGTATGAGGATGAAAGATTTGATTTTTAATGGAGCATTGACTGAAAAAAGAAGATGAAGATAAAAGAAGGGTTTAGGTGAAATAAAGGGGTAGGTACATTGAAAAACGTGCAAAGGCATTTCAAATTTGAATAGGCAACAGGTTTCAGACGTCTGGAATAAGCAATTCAGACGTTTGAATTGAAGTAATTTGAGTCAGAAAGAAAATAGTGTGTTTTAGGCTATATTCAGACTCTGAAATTGTTGTTTCAGACGTCTGAATCTGTAGAAAAAATTCTTTTTCAACTATATTCAGACGTCTGAACCAACTACTTCAGACGTCTGAGAAATTGCATTTCAGATAGTTCTTTAAAAAATATTGATAAAAGAAAAGGATTATATTAATAGTTGAATGAATTACAGTAAAAAAATATGATCATTCAACAACAGATATAGATAATGAAATCAATTGTCCGAATCACTTGGAGTCTTGCACTCTTTCGGTTCGATCTTGGTTATCTCCGTGTATAGTCGCAATGGAGACCAATATGGTTGACGTTCTCAAGTGTTTGGAGATACCGGAGGACGTTGTGGACTCGGCTCCCATGGATTCGAAGTTGAAGGTTGAACTACATCTTTCTTTGGAGACGTACCGCAGAATTTTAATGCCACTTGTTCAATGAAACTAAGTCGTTTGGCATTAACTTTCTGTTCGTAATACATCTCTCGTTGCAAATCCAACTGTTCTTTCTGGTAATGATGAATCTCAGATATTTTTTCTTTGGTTGATGGAGAACCGAAGAAAAGAAACCATTGAGATTTCTTCTTTTCTGGAGTATAACCAGAATGTTCGTGTGAAGGATGATGTCTATCTTGTTCATGTGGTGTTGGAGTAGCCAAAATTTCTATAGATGATGTAGAATAAGATGAAGGTGAGTTGTCAGAATTAGAATTGTTGTTTGATGCCATAGAGAGAAGAAGAAAGATCATGTTGAATTCCATTGCAATAGTTCTTTTGGTAATAAGAAAAACAGAATTTATGTGTATAAATGGAAGAGAAAAGTTTAAAAATAGAACTTATAGTTAAAGCAATATGTCGCTGAAATGCTTAGCCAGTAATATTCACACGTTGAAATGCAAAGAAAATAAGAGGTGAAAAATGAAAGTTAGAATTCGTTAACTAAGAGAGAAGAGTTTTGAAGTGAACGGATAAGTAAAAAAAATATTAATATCTCATAAAAAATATCATAGATTTTTAAGAGAGACAATACCAAGATCTCGTCTGAGTTTGATAAAAACATTTTCTAAAAGAGGTTTTGTAAATATCAGCCAACTAATTTTTAGAAGAAACAAAATCCAGATTTATTGTTCCTTTTTCAACATTGTCGTGAAGAAAATGATGACGGATGTTAATATGTTTTGTTCGTGAATGATTAACAGGATTTTTAGACAAGTTAATAGCACTAGAGTTGTTACAATATATAGTTGAACTTGTTAAGTTTATATTGAAATCTTTAAGTGTTTGTTGCATATAGATTACTTGAGAACAAGCCAAAGAAGCCGAAATATATTCTGCTTCACATGTAGAAAGAGAAACACAGTTTTGTTTCTTACTAAACCAAGATACAAGTGATTTTCCAATAAAATGGCACGTACCGCTTGTACTTTTTCGATCTATTCGAGAACCACCGAAGTCAGCATCACTATATGAAACTAACTCGAATGTACATTCTTTGGGATAGAACAGACCAAAATCCTTGGTGTTAGTGAGATAACGCAATATACATTTTACTGCTCTTAAATGTGATTCCTTTGGATTGGCTTGAAATCTAGCACACAAACAGACACTCATCATTATGTCAGGTCGACTTGCCGTTAAATATAGTAATGATCCAATCATGCTTAATTTCTGGTCAACACTTTTGCCACTGTCATCTTTTTCAAGATGTGTTGTTGTACTCATTGGAGTTGGTTTAGCAGAAGTATTTTCCATTCCGAATCGTTTGATGAAATTATCACAATATTTTTCTTGATTAATGAAGATGCCATTTTGAAGTTGTTTAATTTGTAAACCAAGAAAATATGTTAGTTCTCCCATGTGGGACATTTCAAATTCGTTGGTCATTATATCGGAGAAGTCCTGACACATCTTGTCATTAGTAGAACCAAAAATGATATCATCAACATAAATTTGAACTATTAAAATATCCTTTTTCGAATGTTTAATAAAAAGTGTTTGATCAACTTTCCCAATTTGAAAACCCGAAGAAATTAGATACGTCTTTAGTCGATCATACCACGCACGTGGTGCTTGTTTTAAACCGTAAAGAGCTTTCTTAAGTTTATAAACATGATTAGGGAATTTCTTATGAATAAATAAGGGAGGTTGTTCAACATACACTTTTTATTTTATATAACCATTCAGAAAAGCACTTTTAACGTCCATTTGATAAAGTTTGAAATTGTGAAAACATGCATAGGCCATTAAGATTCGTATTGCTTCTAGTCTTGCAACTGGAGCAAACGTTTCTTCGTAGTCAATTCCTTCTTCTTGATTGTATCCTTGTGAAACTAACCTTGCTTTGTTTCTAGTGACGTTACCTTGTTCATCTGCTTTGTTCTTGTAGACCCATTTTGTTCCAATAACAATTTGATCACTTGGTCTAGGAACTAATTCCCAAACTTCATTGCGTTCAAACTGGTTTAGCTCTTCTTGCATTGTAATTATCCAGTAGTCTTCTGTGGAAGCTTCTTTGGGATTCTTTGGTTCGATATTTGAGAGGAATGCTACGTGGCCCATTTGATTTAGTTGACTTCTAGTTCGTACAATTGAATTAATTTCTCCAATAATATTTTGAACAGAATGATCCCGTAATATTTTTGGTGGATATCTTAATTCATCATTATTATTATAAACAATGTTTTCATCATTTTCAAAATTTGTATTTGTAATGTTATCCGGAAAATCTTCATCATCTTCTAAACTTGGTTTTTGTTGAAAATGTTCATCAAAAGACACGTGTAATGTTTCTTCAATAGTACTTGATCGTTTATTAAATGCACGATAAGCTTTGGTACGATCTGAATATCCTACAAAGATTCCTTCATTGGATTTCGCATCGAATTTTCCAAGCTGATCTTTTGTATTTAATATAAAACATTTTAAACCAAAAACTTTGAAATAAGAAATCTTTGGTTTTCTTCCAGTAAAAAGTTCATAAGAAGTGTTTTTCGTTAGAGATCAAATAGAAACACGATTCAAAACATAACAAGTAGTTGCAATAGCTTCTGCCCAAAAGTGTTTTAAAAGAGTGCTTCAATTTAACAAGGTTCGTGCACATTCTTGTAAAGTTCTGTTTTTACGCTCTACAAATCCATTTTGTTTTGGAGTTCTAGGAAACGAAAAATTATGAAAAATTCCTTTCTTTTTACAAAAATGGTCAGAAACTTCATTTTCGAATTCTCCTCCGTGATCACTTCTTATGTTCTTTATCTTTAAACCTTTTAAATTTTGAATTCGTTTGACAAAAATTTTAAAATGCTCAAACGTATCACTTTTATTTTTCATAAAAATGGTCCAAGTATATCTGAAAAAATCATCTACTATTACAAATACATATCTATAGTGGTTTAAGGATTGGACTTGGGTTGGCCCAAATAGATCCATGTGTAATAATTCAAGTGGTCGTAAAGTAGAAATAGATTTCTTAGATTTAAAAGATGATTTGGTTAATTTTCCTAATTGACATGCATCACAAATATGATTGATTTTGAAGTTCATTTTTGGTAATCCTCTGACTAAATCACTTTTAGAAAGTTTGTTTATAGTTTTGAAGTTGATATTGCAGAATATTTTGTGCCACATCCAAGGATCATTTTCATTAGCTATTAAACACATATCTGAATTGTGATTGATCTTCATATTCAGAACATAGATATTTCTATCTCTATTTCCTTCAAATATAAGATTTTGACTTTTATCAAAAATGCTACACTTATCTTCAGAAAAAGAGATTTTAAATCCTTTGTCACATAATTGGCTGATACTTAAAAGATTGTGTTTTAAATTTTTGACTAATAAAACATTAGAAATAAGAGGTAAATTAGATGTACCGATATTGCTGACGTCGCCTTTTCCAATGATATATCCTTTGGAATTGTCTCCAAAAGTGACAGATCCTCCATCTGAGTAAGTAATGTTTGATAGCATATTTTTGTCTCTAGTCATACGTTTTGAGCAACTGCTATCGAGTATCCATTTTCCTCTCTTTTTAAGTGGGTCCTGCAAAAAATAATAATAACATTGGTACCCACTTTGTTATAGGGCCTAAGAGTTATGTCTTAGGAAACTAAACCCAAGTAGGTTTAGTATCCCCCTTAAAAATATAATTTTTATTTTTATGAACAGTTTCCAAAAAGGTATTTATATATTTATTCCTAATCAAACTATTGTTTGTTTTAGGAACCCATATTTTTATGGTTTTTGAATTATTATTTCTTTTTGGACGAGGAGTAGGATTAAAAATATTTCTCCTAATCTCATTTTTAGATGAAGTCTTTGATTTCTTAGGGTATCCTAGCCCCTTTTTATTAGAAGTAGATTGAGAATTCTCAAGAATATTGGATAGAGTTTCTCGTCCTTTATTAAAGTTAGAAACATTTCTAGTAATATTATCTAACTTGGTTTTGAGGCAAGTATTATCTAATTCTATCATTTTGATCTTAGTTTTCAGCTCATGATTTTCAGAGACAAGAGAATCATTCTTTTCTTCTTGAGTTTCAATTTCTTGACTCAATAAAGTAAGTTGAGAATTATCATTAGAGAAGGTATCTTGAAGTTTTCCAAGTTCTTCTTCTAATATTTTCTTTTCATCATTTAGCATATCTCTCTCAAATTATGCTTTTCTCTGATTTTCTAGAGTCTCTTTATATTTTCTTTTGATATTTTTTAAGGTATCAAGAAGTTCTGAATTAATTTCAATCATATCATCAAAAGTAAGATCGTTTACCTCATTCTCTGTAGCCTTGAAACAAACATTTGCTTGTTCTTTTTCACTACCACTGTTGCTTTCCGAAGAAGAAGAATTCGAGTCATCCCATGTTACTGAAAATGCTTTTCTTTTAAACTTGTCCTTACGATTCTTATTGTGATATGTCTTCTTTTATTCTGGACAATCTTTTTGCATGTGCCCTTTCTTGTGACAATTAAAGCATTCTAGTATAGATGAAGATGGCTTATTTGCATTGTTGTTGAAGTTCCTTTTCCTGTTATTTCGATTTCCTTTTCTGTACTTCAAAAACTTTTTAAAGTTTTTAGCAATGAATGCTACGTCTTCTTCATCCGAGTCTGATTCTTCTTTTTCTACATGGAATGCCATATTCTTTTTGTCTTGTGCTTGTACTCTTTTAGCCTACAAATTCACTTCATAGGACATTAGATTTCCTATCAATTCTTCTAGTTTCATGGTAGAATGATCATTAGCTTCTTCAATGACTAAGACTTTTCTTTCCTATTCATCCGTTAAAGAGTTAAGGATTTTTGAAACAATATCAAAATCAGAGTATATTTCTCCTAGTCTTAGTAAAGAATGATGAATACCTTGAAATCTGGAGTACATATCATTTATAGATTCATCTTGCTTCATCCTAAAATTTTGAAATTGATTCTTAAGCATAGATATTTTACTCTGTTTAACTTTGTTAGTACCTTCATGAGTCACTTTAAGTGTTCTCCATATTTCATATGCAGTGTTACATATACTAACTTGGTTAAATTCATTTTATCTAATGCACAAAACAACATATCCATAGCTTTAGCATTAGCAGAAGCATCTTGTTTTTGTGCAATTGTCCATGCAGTATATTCAATAGTAGGTGCAATATATTCTGCTTGTGTGACATTCCATGCATCAAAACTACTGGCTTGCATATAAATACACATTCGTGTTGCCTATTAATTGTAATCATGCCATTGAATAGTGGAGGTTGTGCAGTAGATTGACCTTCAATAAAACTAGTGTTAGTGGTAGCGCTGGTGTTGTTTTCCATATTAACAAGATATCAGATAACTGTGTAACGGTTATGAGAAGCCTTGCTCTGAAACCAAATGAAAGAATGCTATGCGGATCATGCCATATGGAATTATATTAAACTAGTGCGGAAATAAACAAAGTTACTATAGTAGAGTAAATAAGTAAAATAAAACAAGCACACCAGGAATTTTTATACTGGTTCGAACTTCCCGTTCTACGTCTAGTCACAGACTCCTTCTGGAATTTCAACTAACAACAATCCTCACTTAACCCGGAGGAACAGGTTTACAACACGTGAACAACAGAACAGGATTTCGATGCCTCAACAGCCGAAGAGGACTTCACTTGTCTGAACAGCAGAATAGGACTTCAATTTATACAGAAGGTATTTGACATAGTGTGTTCTCAATAACACGAATTTGTCTTTTGATAGTACAATCTTCCTATAATATTTTCCTTATGATATATATATGCATGTGTGTGTGTGTGAAGAATATGGAAGTAAATGAATAATTTTGTACAGATTTGAATGCTCAAAAAGTGTTAGAATCAGAGTAGTATATGAATAGAAAGAGTTAGATCAATTTGGTAAATAAAACAGATGATTCTAACTTGTTTATATAGAGTATAAAAAGGTACAATCATTCGTGAATAGTTATCATGAAAGAGTATGGACATATCCATTAATAAAAGGTTGTATCTCTTCATGGAAGAGAAGTGTATTCAAAAATATAGCCGTTGTAGGAATTCAGACGTATGCAAATAATAATTCAGACTTCTGAAATTGGTAACGTGCAAACCAGAAAGGAAATAGGTTATTTTTGACCAGATTCAGACGTCTGAAATTTCCAATTCAGACGTCTGAATATTGCAGAAACTTTAAATTTAGTTTCCATATTCAGACGTCTGAATTGGTCATTTCGGACGTCTGAATTTGACCTGAAAATTCATTTTCCTTTTGTGAATGTGTATGTGTATGTGTCAATATATATATATATATCCATAGGAGAGATTTTAACATCATTTCAATTCAAAATAATGACTCAATACAACATATATGCAGCATGAAGTTCAATTGAATCCGGTCTTGTAGATATTCCTGCAAAAAGAAGTTAGTATCAATGTGTATATAGTTGTCGTAGTCAAAATAAGTATGAAACGTCGTAAACGAGGTTTCAAACCATCCCACACATCCGCTTCATTTGATATATCAATTTCAAATTTTTCCAAAACCCATAAATGCCACCACTTACAGTGTATTAACCAAAATAGTTTGCCACCTCCTATTAACAGTAGTCCTTAATTTCTACAACACAAGCTTTTTCTCCCTAACTTTTCATCTTACCTGATAAGCTAATATACCTCTAAAATTCCATATTATAGTTGAGCATGCGCTGAAACCATTTCAGAAAGTCAGCATGCACAAAGATAAACAGAGGTGCATTTAATATTATGCTACCCGATAATTTACAAGACCTTACAAACATGTTGTCCGTTGATTCTTAACATATCTTTGGATCTCTTGAATCCAACTTTTCATCGTCGTCGACTACAACCTACATGTACACGTTACCATGCCATGACAATAAGTGTGAAGATTTTTTAAACTTATGAACATCACATACAAATTATATGTTTCTTTCATTAGAACATTATTCAAATAGTGGACACAATTATGTACCAGGTAGAAGAACAAATTATACCAACTACTGATAAAATTAAGGAAAGGAGTGCACACGGAAATATTATATGTGACTATTCAGCTAAGCGGTTGCAATATCAACTGAATGATTCACTCTTTAGCGTTACATCAAACCAATGCATAATGCCAACATATTTGTTTGAACACTAGCCAACTTCGACCAATGATGTGTACTGTTGCTTTTTATTACTCTCAAAGTTACCAAACTACTACCAATAATTTTCACTCATTGCTTTAATATTGCTAGGACCTCAATGACTAATCCAGTCAACATGCCATCAAATCGTTCTATGGTGTAGTGCAACCGTATTCATTCAATATTTTACAACATGTATGATAAATTAAACTAAGATAAGGATTTGTGATTGTATGGATTCATTGAATATTTTACAACGTATTCATTAAGCTTTGGGTAGCTATCAATAAAATTTATATAATTGTGATATCAAGTGTTATGAGAGAATACATTTTGTCAAAACTTTTATGGCTTTTATTTTTATTTTGCTATATTCATACTTAAACCGATGCAACATATCATAATAAAGATGGGATAACAAGATTAATGCATACGTCAATGCAACTAATTTTTTTTTAATGGAATATACCTTGTCATGTAATTAAAAATTGGATTAAGATAGTTCATTAGTTTATTTGTGTAGGAAAAATATGGTTTAATTTAAGAGGATTTGCATTTTAGTAGCTAGGGACAATTACGAAAGATATAAATAAAAGCACTTTGGCTGGTACTTACAATTGTGTCATTCGCTTTTTCTTCTTCTGGATATGCAAACCTTGTGCTAGCATATTCTATGTGGAACACCACTGATTTGAAGATTTCCTATATGTTGAAAGAAATCTATCTGACTAGGAAAAAATGATTAAATTCAGTAACTTAAAAACAAAAGATAATTATACTCTACTAAAGAAAAATACTAAGCAACAAATTTGTTATATCTTGATCATAGTATCTATATTGTAGGGCCTACCAATGGCTTTAATGTACAAACTACAAATTGTCAAGTGGGAACTGTAAATGTTTTTGACATGAACTTAATGAGGAGAAAATTGATCTACAAACCAATTTACTTGATTTAACACAAATTGTACATATCAATAATTCAATATAATCCTTATTAAGATATAAACAGGCTATCACTGACAAGCTGCATTATACTGCGACAGTTACATTACGTATGTAATAATGTTTGTGATATGGATGGCATTTATACAAAATGAAACCAAGTCTAAGCTTTACATAGACATATCTTGATTGCCTTGTTTGTTTAGCCAAGTTTCTAATCAATTCATCACAATCATTTCCTCAAAGAAATTACAAAGCAAAAGGCATTTAATTGATGACTTGCATTCAAATGTAGAAGACTTAATATATCAATACCCTCATTTTAAATAGTTTATTGAAGTTGCTTCAGTATAAAAAGCACTGGAAACTTGCTTGCACGTGTTTCAAATGATGTTGCTGCCTTGCCAAATATGGCTGCTCCCGTTGCCCAGTCCTACTATTTTCTAATTGCAGTTGAAACACATGCTCCCTCTTTAAATCACCCAACCCTCCCCCACCCTCCCCCTTCCCTCCCCTCCCCCCCTCCACCCCCCGCGCAACCTCAAACCAAAATAGCTCCTCTGAGTACCTAACCTATCAGGCCAATGTTGAAAATTTCAATAACTCGACAAGATTTCAAATTTTTTAGATCAATTTACAAAGTTGCATAGTAAATATATGTAGGAACTGAATTTAAAGATCATAAATTCGAAAAGAAGGAAAAGCTTTTAACAAAAATCAAGAGTTAACCGCATACACAAGTAAGAATTTGTAGATAAAATCGAGCAATTTAGGGTTTTCAGAGAGAAGCTGAACAAAATGGAGCAAAATTGAGAAACAAAAGAAACTTACTTGTAACCCTACCGGTCATAAAAACTTCGAGCGAGATGGTAGATCCGAAGGTTGCATCGATGAAGAAAATAACAAGTTAGGGTTCCGAAAGAGAGGAGGAGGACGAAAGAGGGGTTTCGAATGTTCAAGGCGGTAGGCACTGGGATAAGAAAGTAGGAGGGAATGAAAAATTTTAACCCGCTTTAACTTTTCAATTTTAGGTTTATTTAGATGCGGAGCATATCTTACTACCAAACGATGTGTTTTTGAACATAAATAACTAAAGACAACAAGTACCATTCAAACGTTGTTTAATCTGCTTTTGTAGTGCAATTAATACCAATTTTTGTTGTAGTGTATGATTTTGAAAAGTCTATGATATTTTGAAATGAAGTTTGAACTAATTTGAAAACAATCACGTTGTAAAATAAGCATTTGGTTGTTAAAGAGACTGAGATCGGATATTGTCATACTCGCTGCCAATACCGAAAACCACTTTAACAACTGTGTACGTGGTGGAGATTCCAGAATGAAGTAAGATGGTTTGGAGACGATTCTGTATGAGGTATTAATGTAGCTATGACTCCCACGAGTCGGCTTGATGTGGTTAAAACAGGAGCTATATCGGGCCAAGTGGGGTCGCTCCCCCTATCAGGCGGTAACGACCCACCCTTTTGGACGGTTTAAATCGACGATAAACTCATACACGTTAGACTCAAACCATTTAAAAGGAAGGATTGTTATGGGGTAAATAAGAAAAAGCAGAGAAAGATTGAAATAAATACAGAATCTCACAGCGGAATGACAAAATATAATAATCAAATAAACAGTCCATGAAGCTGTTTTACAAATGCATTTGATAACACCTTTACAATACAGATCAGAGTACATGCAAAAGTAATAAAAAAATAATGCAGCGGAACAACATGATGCAGTGGAATAAATAAAATAAATAATAATAGTACAAAAATCTTCATCCTCATCCTCCAAAAATTAGGTCTTCAATACACTGAATAGCTCAGACTGACCTGAGCGTGTTGAAAAGACAAAATACTCGAGTCAGAACTAAAAAATCTTATGTAAGTTAAAACTACAGTAAATAAATACGAGTGTAACGGTGTCAGAGATATTTATGGGGTTTAACATCTCCTATACGGTGTCTAAATAAGTGCAATAACTTAAGAGATGTTCGGGATTACATCTCCTAAGTATCCGTTAAACTATCTACATACATAGTACAATACGCTATTATAACAGTGTCTACAATAAATTAAAGTATTAAAATAGCATTAAGGCGTTGCTCATATCCCCCTTATGTCAGGACCCGATTCTTCGTCTTCCGAAAATTCAACATCGATACTCACTTTATCGACTGCCGAGTAATCGAACGACGGAAAACCGAACACTGAGGGTTAAGAAAAAGAATTTAAGAAAAGAAAAAGAGAGAAGAAGAGATAAGAAGGTAGAAAATAGAACGGAACAGAAAACAACAGAACAATATCAGAATCTCACAATTCGCAGCGGAACAACATATAATAATAAATGAATAATCTTTAAACAAAGAACTATAACAATTATTACATTTTATACATTTCACTACATCCTCATATCATATCATCAGAGTGTACAACAACAACAACAAATAGTGCAGCGGAAAAAGAAATACTATATAAACTAGTGAATACGCCATGCCATCCATCTTGCCTCCAGCAATTCCAGAATATCCAGAATATCCTGATAAACCTAACTTTTGACTGCCCGTGTGGAAATTAGTGGGCACCCAGAGTTTAGGAAGGAAAACAATAAACTCCAAGTCAGTCATGTGACTGGTGTGAGAACTCAAAACAGTTTATTTATCTTCAAAATCAAAATAGAGGAATATTTTTAAACTCAATTCGCAATGCTTTTAAAAATGAGACTACCATAAGGCCTCCCGCACACACACACACATGCAAACGCAGAATCGGAGGAGATTTCTCCTTATGATAGTCAAAGATGCTTGATACGCATTTAAAATAACATTTGATATTATTACTAGTGCATAGTGTAGAGAAAATCATTTCAAAAGTAAAGATATAAATCTTAGCCAACATACGACCATTATCGTATGCCTACTATAGCTACCATCCAAACAGTGGGGCGCCACCATAAGTGAATGATAGGTTCTACAACTAATACCGTACAAGTCTCGTATTGTTTCTTTGGATTTCCAACGAATGATCAGGCCAAGGAACTTCCCATTGCCACATGAGAATGCCTCTGGATGGACATCCCCGAGAACCAAACCGGATCTCTACCAACACAAGGCCGGGTTACCCCTAACTGAGTAACAACTGACCGAATATGCCATCCCCCGGTCCTTTGGGACCTTTTCACCCGAGCGCTCGTAATCAATTCACACAATCATAACAAAGTGTTTTCAACATGAGTAAGTATCTGGGCTCCATACCATGATACCACCCTTTTCCAGAAGGAAATGCACACATCCTAAAGGGCGCTACCCCTCATAACCTTGCTGCTTCTTTCCTGTTTTGACCATTCACGGGGTGTGAGGCTCGACGAAGTCACGTCCACGAAAACATACTTTATACAAAAGCCATGCTTTGGGTCAACAAATGATCATAGAAATGATCACCAAGATAGACGATCAAATAAACGATCCTATCACAAATAATCAACACAATGATCATTTACAGCAACACTCAGCATGTCACATTACCAAATTGGGAATATATCGCTGATAACTTCAACTATATAACCTCTGAGCTCGTATGTCCCAGAGAAGGGTGTTAAGCTAAAAGAATAAATTCTCCCCCACCAACAGAAATATATTTGAAAGAAATCTGCTTTATATCTCAATTTGTAATGTCAGACATACAATCCATACAAGTCTATTCCGGGATCGAACAAAACCGAAGGCACTTACAAAGAAGTCCTTACAATCCGGATATTCACAATCCCGATCGGATTTCCCATCACTTAGGGAGTTTCTATACCGGCGCGACTCGGTGCAGAAACAATCGATAGGTCATCCTATCGCTTTCGCAAATACCGGGTCTTCAACACCGATCTTCAAATGCAATTCATAACGACGTATCACATATTCGGAATGGGTTATGCGACCCCATGGTCCTTTCCCGGTTAACCCGAATAGTGAGCGCTTATTCAAAAATAAGTGTAGCATTCACATTCAAACAAATCACATCAATTACCCATTCAAAGGGAAATATTGATAGTCGGTTATTGAACTATCAATGGATATGCACACATCACCAGTTTCCAAATAATTTTCCAAATTATTTATTTTCCAAAATATCTTTACAAGATATATTATTTCAACACTTCAAAAATAAATCAATATTTATTTTTAACAAATTCCACTTTTCATTTATAAATTTCATAACGAATTTATATTTCAAAATATCCATGCATATGATTTCAATTATTCATTTCAATTTACCTTCAAAAAGATAAATTCTCAAAACGTTTCATTTTACATTGGAAAAACATTCCCATACTTATTTATAAATAAGTAATTCATAAATCTTTTTATTTTCAACCTTGGAAAATATTCAATATACTTAAATCGAATTAAGTATATATATTTCATTCTATTAAGGAAATCATTCTCCTTAACATATTTATTTGGGCCAAAACGAATGTTACGTAAAACATCGTTACGACAACCCAAAATCACTAGTATAGGGATTCTAAATTAAAATAGATATATAAATCCCAATACTATTCAAAAACATTTCCTTTCGGAAATCATTTACTATAACAACGGTGTTATAGTCCATCATCTCCTTTTATTTCTCGAAAACGTCTATTTCAACAATGAATGTTGAAATCTATGGTTTCGAATCTCAACACCTTTTAAAACATCGTTAGGTCGTTTTAATTCTATTTAAAACATCACATTCAAACATTTTCTTTAACACCTTATTCACTATTCAAAAATGTGAATATACTACGTCAACAAGTTTCATCATTTCTATGCATTTTATTTCAAAGGATTATTCACAGTCTAAACGTGAATATAACTCTATTTCTAAGTTATAACAATTAACTTATCAAAATAAGTCGTTCGCGAATTTATAAAACAACGTTTATAAATTCCATTTCTATTTATTTATAAAAATTTCCTTTTTATAAATTCCTTTATTAACCTATTCTAGTTTATAACTAAATTATAAACTAAACGTTCATATTATAAGTTAAATACTTATAAAACGATTATTTTACAAAATCGTTCTTTTAAAGACTTTCCAAATCATAAATCTTATAACTTATAAGATTCATTTATTTAACCAAATCTATTCTTCAATTAACTTCACAAATTTATAAATCTTACTATTTAAAATTTTTATTTATAACTTCACAGTTTATAATTCTATAAATTTCATTCATTTATGAAATTCATTTTCACTTCATTCAAACACTTATAAAAACTCGTTTTATAATGTCAATATTTCAATTTATAAATATCTATTTATAAATCTCTTAATATAAATCAATTTATATTATTCTTTTAAAACGTCTTTAAATTCCTTTATAATTTCATCATTCTCTTGATTTATAAAATAATCAAATTTTATAAATCCTATATTTAAACTCTTTATAATAAATTCCAAAATCTCAATTTAAACTATTTTATAAAATCATTAAATCCATATTTCTCAAAAATCAACTTTAACCGTATTTCTCAAAAATTATAATTTTTATAACTTTAAAAATTATAACGTTTATTTATTTAAAATAGATCAAATTCCAAACATATAGTATATTTTCAAAAATCACTTTAAAAATCATTTTAAAATCCCAAAATTTGGGTCCAATGATGCTACACACCAAATAGTCAAACACGACTACAACGACATCATATATCGTATATGATAATCCATCAAATATCAAAATATATGAAATCAAATAAAACTGTTGAGGAATCCAGTTGGATCCCTCCAACCTGTTTTCCTGCATCCAAAAACATTAGCACAATACCAATTTCGCTCCAGTACGAAATTATCGTGGTATATGGGATTTAAAATATTATCCGCTTAATAGACGGCGCAATAGGGTCTCATCCGCTAAACCAAAAATTGCGAGAAATCAATAACTCCAATATATACATATGCCAATATATATATATATTGCTATTATATATAATACCAATTTCACTGTTTATGAAATATTTGCGGTATATGTTTTTAATAAATAACATCCGCTTACTAACGGCGTATAATGTCTATTTTAACAATCAATAGATAACAATCATCATTCAAACATGCATTCAAATATTTTAAATCTAACTATTTAAAATAAAATCGAAACTGATTCGATTGAGTGAGTAATTCTCACCTTGATTTAAATTCCGTTTTAGCGATTTATTTCGAATAAAATTAAACGGACGTTTAATTTTACCCAAAATTCTCACTAACTCCAAACGACTCCAATCCAATTTCATCGCGTAGTGCTCGCCCATATGATTCCAACGCAACTGGTTTCGCGCGTTTTCGACCTCGTATGAAAAAGTTACGATTTTTACAAGTTTATACTATTTTATAAACATAATTACAATATTAATTAACAAATTTAAACCTCTCTTTAATCACGGCCAATGGATCTCTCTTGCTAGCATCAGGACCGTCCACTGTTGCTTCTTCCCCAACCTCCTTTTGCACGCAACATCTACAGGAAGGCCGAAACCCATTCTTGCAATTAGGGTTAAATTTTTCGCCATTTATACTCGACGATACTTCGATCAAATAGCGCCAAGACAAAGCCTTTCACCCCCCCTATGCACGGCCTCAAGCACGTGGAGCTCGGCCTCCATACGTGCACAAACTACGAGGCCAAACGGCCACACATGCGACCCCACGGCGACCGCTACGACGATCTTTACGTCGACCCACCGTACGGATGTGAAGATCTCTCAGCGCTCTATACTTTTGTAGTTGGAGATTTCTGGAATCGATGAACGGATTTGGAGATTTCGAAGGGGAAAGGTTGCGAATTTCTGGCCGTTCATGGGGAGGGTGGCGGCTGCAGTTATGAAACTAGGGTTTTCTTTCTTTTTTTTTTTTTTGAGATTTATGGTGTATTTATAGGAAAAATTCGAACACTATTCATCCGGAAATTCCAAACTCCGATTTACGCGCCGTAACCAGCGTTTCTAAGGTTTACCCCGCGTTCCGGACACAATGGAACAGGTTTCGAAAGCTAATTCGGACATCTGTGCGAGTTATGGCAATAAACGCTCAATTTGAATTAAACCGATTTAAACGATTTTCTAGGCGTTTTAATTTGTACCGGACAAACGGTAAATCCAATCGACTTGAAATTTGAAACCCTACAATAATATCACATTACGGATCCGATGAAACTGGTTTCGTCGAAATCCGAGACTTTTTGAAAAATGGCTATTTTAACTCGCCAAATTAAAATTAAAAACAATTCGATGCGTTTCGAGCTGCCACGATCAAACGATAACTCCGATTGACACGAAAATTGAAATCCGGTAATAACTAACTATTACGGATCCAATGGAACTGGTTTCGTTCAATTCTGAGACTGTTCAAAAATTGACTATTTTCACTAGTCGATTTAAATATTAAAATATTCAATTTTCACAAATTAACTTTTAATTCGATTTTAAAAGTTCTAAAATATCGTTCTAACTTCAATATGATAAAATAAAATTTTACAAATCATTTTCAATCATATTTAACCCAATTTTCAATTATTTCCATAATTTAACATATTAAATCATTGATTTAATTATTCAATTAAATCCAATAATTCAAATTAAAATTTATTCGACTTATAAATTCACTTATTAATACTTAAAATTAATTAAATACTCAAATTTTAATTTCTAAAAATCCTGGGTCGTTACAATCTTCCCCCCTTAAAAGAATTTCGTCCTCGAAATTATTAAGTAAGAAAAGTTACAGAATCTATTAATTTTCCCTAAAATTCCATAGTTAAACTTCTTACAATACTTTACTAAGTTTTCAAAATCATACTTAGTTATCCTTTCAAAAACAACTACTATTGTTTAACTTTCAATTTCAAAATCAAAGTTAAAGTTTTCAAAATTTTCCAATTTTCTCAAATTTTTCTAACGCCTTAAATTTTCGGAAAAATTCGCCATAGTCTCCTTTGTGCGGCTCGATCCGAAAAAAAAATGACAATATATATATCACAAATATACATCTCATCAAGTAATGAGGCATCCCGAAGGGAAAATTTTGTAAAAGTACGATATGTAATCCGAGATATGTACCTTATATTTTATTAGCGAGCATATACGGCTAATATAGCGCGAAAGCGAGCTCCAAATGCGAAGCAAACGCGATCCGCACCTACTAATTACTCAACAAACAACATGAGAATCATGCATATAGATAATAGTATCGATATACAACATATAGCAACATAATAACTATATATGCCAACATAGCTATGCAGTAAAAGCAATATATTCAACCATCAACCAACTAACATCCATAACCAATAAATATTCATTCATATTCTCATTAATATTCAATGAAATGGTTTTCAATTTAATCACATTTGATTCATTAACAGTGGATGTTTTTACTAGCATTCATTTTCAATTAGTTTATATTCACTAATTCATATTCAAGTTGGTTAACTTCCAAATCAAATTCAATTCCATTTAAGATTCATTTAACTTCCAATTGAATTTCAATTACTTTAGCTTTCAATTTCATTAATTCAATTTCATTAACACTTAATGAATTATATACAATCACTCAACTAACAATCATATAACAACCAATGTATATTAATTACAACCAAATTCCTTTGCTTATATTCATTCAATTTGGCTTAACACCATCACTTTCAATTGGTTTAATCAAATTGATTTTCATTCAATTATTCAACTTCTAATATCATTAGATTTTAATGAATTAACACTTATATTCATTATTTCATATCAACTTAATTCACATTCAATTGATTAACATTTAATCCATTAATTCAATTCAATTTCAAAGTTGAATTTCATTTATATAACTCAAGTTCACATCCACCACTTAACTTTATTAATTTACTTTGATACCTATATCAACTTCATTAAACATATCTTAAGTTATATTTCCATTTAACTTTAAATTCATTTTTTATTTACAACTCATATTCATAAATATATTCATATAGTTTCACTTCTCATATGTATAAGTTTATTTCACAATTGTAAATTACTTTAATTATAATTCAATTCTTATACTTCTTTATACTTATACAATTATTCTTCAATTTAGATTATTCAAACATCTAAACAATCAACTTACATACACTTTAATAATTTTGAAAAATTATTTCTTCATATATAAAATATACTCAAGGTAAAATTATTTCATTTACCCAATTTTAAAACAATATTATGTCGAATTGTTCTATTCAAGTGTTTAGAGATTCCTATCAACAACGTTAATTACTCGTATTAACCAGAATCTATATGCCACTCAACAAACCAATCATCACAATATAAAATAATTTTATATTCACTAACAAATACGCTCTCATAGCTATTATTACACTCAAACTCATTCTAGAGTACTGCTGACTCTATCTCTAACGAGTAATACCCAACAGAACCATGGTTGTCGCTTAACCATATGCTCTGATACCACATTGTCAGATCTAGGCTTTTCAACCATCGACAGCAGTCACAACCGGTAGGCTTTTCAACCATCCCAGCCCCACCGTGGCAACAACTGGTATCCCAAACTTGGTTTTACGGCCAGCCTGTCGACTGTCTCAGGTTACACCTAACCAACCCCCTAAAAGAGGATGTGTGGGAGTAAGAGTCTCCCGTTCGCCACCTAACCGCGAAGCGAGAACCCCCCATCACATAGCCCAAAGCTTAGCAAGACTGGTGTGAGAACTCAAAACAGTTTATTTATCTTCAAAATCAAAATAGAGGAATATTTTTAAACTCAATTCGCAATGCTTTTAAAAATGAGACTACCATAAGGCCTCCCGCACACACACACATGCAAACGCAGAATCGGAGGAGATTTCTCCTTATGATAGTCAAAGATGCTTGACACGCATTTAAAATAACATTTGATATTATTACTAGTGCATAGTGTAGAGAAAATCATTTCAAAAGTAAAGATATAAATCTTAGCCAACATACGACCATTATCGTATGCCTACTATAGCTACCATCCAAACAGTGGGGCGCCACCATAAGTGAATGATAGGTTCTACAACTAATACCGTACAAGTCTCGTATTGTTTCTTTGGATTTCCAACGAATGATCAGGCCAAGGAACTTCCCATTGCCACATGAGAATGCCTCTGGATGGACATCCCCGAGAACCAAACCGGATCTCTACCAACACAAGGCCGGGTTACCCCTAACTGAGTAACAACTGACCGAATATGCCATCCCCCGGTCCTTTGGGACCTTTTCACCCGAGCGCTCATAATCAGTTCACACAATCATAACAAAGTGTTTTCAACATGAGTAAGTATCTGGGCTCCATACCATGATACCACCCTTTTCCAGAAGGAAATGCACACATCCTAAAGGGCGCTACCCCTCATAACCTTGCTGCTTCTTTCCTGTTTTGACCATTCACGGGGTGTGAGGCTCGACGAAGTCACGTCCACAAAAACATACTTTATACAAAAGCCATGCTTTGGGTCAACAAATGATCATAGAAATGATCACCAAGATAGACGATCAAATAAACGATCCTATCACAAATAATCAACACAATGATCATTTACAGCAACACTCAGCATGTCACATTACCAAATTGGGAATATATCGCTGATAACTTCAACTATATAACCTCTGAGCTCGTATGTCTCAGAGAAGGGTGTTAAGCTAAAAGAATAAATTCTCCGCTACCAACAGAAATATATTTAAAAGAAATCTGCTTTATATCTCAATTTGTAATGTCAGACATACAATCCATACAAGTCTGTTCCGGGATCGAACAAAACCGAAGGCACTTACAAAGAAGTCCTTGCAATCCGGATATTCACAATCCCGATCGGATTTCCCATCACTTAGGGAGTTTCTATACCGGCGCGACTCGGTGCAGAAACAATCGATAGGTCATCCTATCGCTTTCGCAAATACCGGGTCTTCAACACAGATCTTCAAATGCAATTCATAACGACGTATCACATATTCGGAATGGGTTATGCGACCCCATGGTCCTTTCCCGGTTAACCCGAATAGTGAGCGCTTATTCAAAAATAAGTGTAGCATTCACATTCAAACAAATCACATCAATTACCCATTCAAAGGGAAATATTGATAGTCGGTTATTGAACTATCAATGGATATGCACACATCACCAGTTTCCAAATAATTTTCTAAATTATTTATTTTCCAAAATATCTTTACAAGATATATTATTTCAACACTTCAAAAATAAATCAATATTTATTTTTAACAAATTCCACTTTTCATTTATAAATTTCATAATGAATTTATATTTCAAAATATCCATGCATATGATTTCAATTATTCATTTCAATTTACCTTCAAAAAGATAAATTCTCAAAACGTTTCATTTCACATTGGAAAAACATTCCCATACTTATTTATAAATAAGTAATTCATAAATCTTTTTATTTTCAACCTTGGAAAATATTCAATATACTTAAATCGAATTAAGTATATATATTTCATTCTATTAAGGAAATCATTCTCCTTAACATATTTATTTAGGCCAAAACGAATGTTACGTAAAACATCGTTACGACAACCCAAAATCACTAGTATAGGGATTCTAAATTAAAATAGATATATAAATCCCAATACTATTCAAAAACATTTCCTTTCGGAAATCATTTACTATAACAACGGTGTTATAGTCCATCATCTTCTTTTATTTCTCGAAAACGTCTATTTCAACAATGAATGTTGAAATCTATGGTTTCGAATCTCAACACCTTTTAAAACATCGTTAGGTCGTTTTAATTCTATTTAAAACATCACATTCAAACATTTTCTTTAACACCTTATTCACTATTCAAAAACGTGAATATACTACGTCAACAAGTTTCATCATTTCTATGCATTTTATTTCAAAGGATTATTCACAGTCTAAACGTGAATATAACTCTATTTCTAAGTTATAACAATTAACTTATCAAAATAAGTCGTTCGCGAATTTATAAAACAACGTTTATAAATTCCATTTCTATTTATTTATAAAAATTTCCTTTTTATAAATTCCTTTATTAACCTATTCTAGTTTATAACTAAATTATAAACTAAACGTTCATATTATAAGTTAAATACTTATAAAACGATTATTTTACAAAATCGTTCTTTTAAAGACTTTCCAAATCATAAATCTTATAACTTATAAGATTCATTTATTTAACCAAATCTATTCTTCAATTAACTTCACAAATTTATAAATCTTACTATTTAAAAATTTTATTTATAACTTCACAGTTTATAATTCTATAAATTTCATTCATTTATGAAATTCATTTTCACTTCATTCAAACACTTATAAAAACTCGTTTTATAATGTCAATATTTCAATTTATAAATATCTGTTTATAAATCTCTTAATATAAATCAATTTATATTATTCTTTTAAAACGTCTTTAAATTCCTTTATAATTTCATCATTCTCTTGATTTATAAAATAATCATATTTTATAAATCCTATATTTAAACTCTTTATAATAAATTCCAAAATCTCAATTTAAACTATTTTATAAAATCATTAAATCCATATTTCTCAAAAATCAACTTTAACCGTATTTCTCAAAAATTATAATTTTTATAACTTTAAAAATTATAACGTTTATTTATTTAAAATAGATCAAATTCTAAACATATAGTATATTTTCAAAAATCACTTTAAAAATCATTTTAAAATCCCAAAATTTGGGTCCAATGATGCTACACACCAAATAGTCAAACACGACTACAACGACATCATATATCGTATATGATAATCCATCAAATATCAAAATATCTGAAATCAAATAAAACTGTTGAGGAATCCAGTTGGATCCCTCCAACCTGTTTTCCTGCATCCAAAAACATTAGCACAATACCAATTTCGCTCCAGTACGAAATTATCGCGATATATGGGATTTAAAATATTATCCGCTTAATAGACGGCGCAATAGGGTCTCATCCGCTAAACCAAAAATTGCGGGAAATCAATAACTCCAATATATACATATGCCAATATATATATATTGCTATTATATATAATACCAATTTCACTGTTTATGAAATATTCGCGGTATATGTTTTTAATAAATAACATCCGCTTACTAACGGCGTATAATGTCTATTTTAACAATCAATAGATAACAATCATCATTCAAACATGCATTCAAATATTTTAAATCTAACTATTTAAAATAAAATCGAAACTGATTCGATTGAGTGAGTAATTCTCACCTTGATTTAAATTCCGTTTTAGCGATTTATTTCGAATAAAATTAAACGGACGTTTAATTTTACCCAAAATTCTCACTAACTACAAACGACTCCAATCCAATTTCATCGCGTAGTGCTCGCCCATACGATTCCAACGCAACTAGTTTCGCGCGTTTTCGACCTCGTATGAAAAAGTTACGATTTTTACAAGTTTATACTATTTTATAAACATAATTACAACATTAATTAACAAATTTAAACCTCTCTTTAATCACGGCCACTGGATCTCTCTTGCTAGCATCAGGACCGTCCACTGTTGCTTCTTCCCCAACCTCCTTTTGCACGCAACATCTACAGGAAGGCTGAAACCCATTCTCGCAATTAGGGTTAAATTTTTCGCTATTTATACTCGACGATACTTCGATCAAATAGCGCCAAGACAAAGCCTTTCACCCCCCCTATGCACGGCCTCAAGCACGTGGAGCTCGGCCTCCATACGTGCACAAACTACGAGGCCGAACGGCCACACATGCGACCCCACGGCGACCGCTACGACGATCTTTACGTCGACCCACCGTACGGATGTGAAGATCTCTCAGCGCTCTATACTTTTGTAGTTGGAGATTTCTGGAATCGATGAACGGATTTGGAGATTTCGAAGGGGAAAGGTTGCGAATTTCTGGCCCTTCATGGGGAGGGTGGCGGCTGCAGTTATGAAACTAGGGTTTTTTTTTTTTTTTTTGAGATTTATGGTGTATTTATAGGAAAAATTCGAACACTATTCATCCGGAAATTCCAAACTCCGATTTACGCGCCGTAACCAGCGTTTCTAAGGTTTACCCCGCGTTCCAGACACAATGGAATAGGTTTCGAAAGCTAATTCGGACGTCTGTGCGAGTTATGGCAATAAACGCTCAATTTGAATTAAACCGATTTAAACGATTTTCTAGGCGTTTTAATTTGTACCGGACAAACGGTAAATCCAATCGACTTGAAATTTGAAACCCTACAATAATATCACATTATGGATCCGATGAAACTGGTTTCGTCGAAATCCGAGACTTTTTGAAAAATGGCTATTTTAACTCGCCAAATTAAAATTAAAAACAATTCGATGCGTTTCGAGCTGCCACGATCAAACGATAACTCCGATTGACACGAAAATTGAAATCCGGTAATAACTAACTATTACGGATCCAATGGAACTGGTTTCGTTCAATTCTGAGACTGTTCAAAAATTGACTATTTTCACTAGTCGATTTAAATATTAAAATATTCAATTTTCACAAATTAACTTTTAATTCGATTTTAAAAGTTCTAAAATATCGTTCTAACTTCAATATGATAAAATAAAATTTTACAAATCATTTTCAATCATATTTAACCCAATTTTCAATTATTTCCATAATTTAACATATTAAATCATTGATTTAATTATTCAATTAAATCCAATAATTCAAATTAAAATTTATTCGACTTATAAATTCACTTATTAATACTTAAAATTAATTAAATACTCAAATTTTAATTTCTAAAAATCCTGGGTCGTTACACCTTAACACATTTTTATATATTCCCGTAGTCTATACAGATGCTGTAAGCCCCACCAAACAGATGGGATAATCAAGGAGCACTCCATATGTACGGTACAAACCAAACTCGTAATGGCCGCGATAAGGCATGTGGCAAGGCACGCGAGGCAATGCCAGGGTAGGATTCTACCATTTGCACTCCCGGACTGGTGATAATGCATAGCAGCTACTACCTCCCACCTCGGAACACACTTCAATAATCAAAATCGAGGGGTGGCCACCAATCAATCACAAAGTCATAATATGGTATCGAAGAAATGTGCCCGATAGGAGGAGCGACCTCACTTGGCCCGGTATAGCTCCAGTTTTAGCCACATTAAGCTGACTCATGGGAGTCAGGGCCACCTTAATACCTCATACAGAATTGTTGCCAAACTATCCAACTTCATTGTGCAATCTCCACCACATACACAGTTGTTAAAGTGGTTTTCGGTTTTGGCAGAGAGTATGACAATATCCGATCCTGGTCTTATTAACAAACAAACGCTTATTTCACAATGGATGGTTCTTTTACTTTTCTAAAAAAGATTCATAATTGATATCAAAATATTATCTTTAATTCAAATCATATCACTTCCGAAATAGCATTCACTTTGGAAGTTATCGATAGATAGGTAAATTAAATCCTCATTTCAAAATCAATATATTTACTCAAATATGCCACTTCATTAGCAACTATCATTTTCAAATCTCAACTTAAGTTATAACATCATTTAATTATATTCGCTTTTAAATCAAGGATTTAAATATGGACACGTCCACTTTACACCATCTGAAATTTAGAAAATAATTTAGATAGTTATAAATAGTTTAAATTAGGTTAAATAGATTTTAAAATAGATTAAATAGATTCAAAATAGATTAAATAGATTTAAAATAGATTAATTAGATTTAAAATAAACTAATTAGATTTAAAATAGATTAAATAGATTTAAAATAAATTAAATAGATTGAAATAATATATTTTAAAATAGTTTATATTAAATGTAATAAATTTGAAATTAATATCAAATTGAAATATTTCTTTCATTTCAACACATCTGGACCATGTCTAGCTTTCAAATCAACAAACTAATTTTTATCTTTCAATTCAAATTCTCATTTAAAACCATTTAACCAATATCGATCTCAAATCCATGTTCGACAATAAATCCAAACTATTTCAAATTTCGTAGATTTCAAAGATACATTTTCAAGCGTTTCAATAACTCAATTCCGATAAATTTCAGTTATACTTAGAATTTCAATTTAAACCAATTTCAAGTTTCAACATTTAAAACTTGGATTTTCACAAAATAATTTAGTTTATATAAATTAGTTTCTTCGAAATATCATTTAACCAAATTCAAGATTTAAGGGTTTAAAATCGTTTAATTTAACCAATCCGACGTCCGTATATAATTTTCTACCCTATGGTCAAGTGATATGGATGTATATCATTTCAATCCGTAATACATTTAAATTTAAGGGTATACATCATTTCAACCCGCAATTTCAAATTAAACTTCAAGTCCATGAAATCGCTTGGGTCTATCATTTCAACTCATAACAATTTCTCCCTAATCTATTAGATCGTTCGGGTACGTATCATTTCAACACATAACGAACTTGCAGTGTTATAACAATATAAAAATACAACATCCAGTCGTCCAATATCGAAAATCAACATCCATCACAATCACCATTCAAAGTAATCACTAACAACAATAAGTGACCTATTATCTATAGCAAGTATCAACTGGCAATTTAGAATTTAATAATAAATTAATGGCGATAATATCTAATAAAAGCCAGATTTAACTGGAATGATAGTTAAAAACATCAACCAATCAATTTCTAATCGCATCATAAATTCAATTTAACCAACTTAAGATAATCTAGCAGTTGTGAGTGGGTCATAACACTCACCTTTGATTTCAAATCGATTTGAATCCAAAATAAGGCACAAATTCAACAGTCTCAGAATTCGTCCAAACCAGTTCCAAAATGTCCGGAATTTCGATAAAATCGCAGTGGAACAAACCGTGCGTAAACCCGATCTCGTACGTAAATGATATCGTAGTTAGAACATTATACGATTTAAGTTAAAATAAATAAAATATTAATTTAATAATACACGTCACATACCACGTCAACTACTCCTATCTTCACACGCACGACCTCAGAACCCTAGCACCCATCAGAAACGCATGTGACACGATGAACACCATGGACCGCCGTTCAACTCCACTCGTACGCCGCGTAACGGCGCCTCACGGCACCTCCACGTGGACCGCCGCCTCCCCACACCACCCCTTGGCCACGATGCGGATGCAGGCGAACTCCGTGGCCTAATAAAACGCAGCCGCCGCCTAATTTCCATGTCCTAATCGAATTTCTGTCGATGTTCTAGTCGTTGATACGTCGAACGAGCCACATGGATGAACTCCCCTAGTCACTCTCCACTACCCTGTACCTTCGAATCGACGATCCGCCGACGTTGATCAAAACCAGATGAACGATGGAGAACTGTTCCCTAAATTTCGGACATACAAATACCCAAATCGAAAAAAACTACAGATCTAGGTTGCGCTCGTCGAGACCTTCAAACCGGTATATAATAGATTGCATTTTGAGAAGTTTGATTTTGAAATTGATTTTTAATTTGTTTTTGCCATTGGAAGAAGGGGGTAGCCAAATATAATTGTATGTACTGTAATTAGAAATAGAAAGGCTTCTAGGGTTTAGAAGGATATATTTATATAAACAAAGCTCGATAAGAGAGAAAAATATATCGAATTGGTCTGAATGACAATAATGACCCGTAAAGCCCGTTCTGTCTCCGGAACGAAAGCAAGTCATCCCATATATCAAAATAGATGTTTTCGATATTTTTACACTCGTTGGAATAGGTTTCAAGTCCTAATTCCATTGTATGAAGAAGCGAGCTTTTAAAATCAGCTTATTTCAATTGAATTCACTTAAGTTGATTTCAACGCGTTTCGAGCCTACACGATCAAATGACAAGTCCGATCGCTATGAAACTTGAAATCTTACGGTGATTCATCATTACGGATCCAATGAAACTAGTTTCGTTGAAATCCGAGACAGTGACCAAAAAGGTTATATCAGGTTAATTAAATAAATTACTATTAAATTGATTAAATCACTTTCCAATTCAATTTTTTTGTAAATAACAAATCTTATCATTTCTAATTACACAAAAATTAACAATCTTTTCAAAACTAGTTTCCCATGTCAAATTCAATGTTAATTATTTCAGTAATAACAGTGTTAAATTTTAATTGCAATGAATCCATTAATAAAATTTAAATTCCAATTTGATTAAACTTGATTTCAATCTTTTTATTCAGTCAATCACTACTTAATGGATATAATTAACATTGGTTTACCCTTTATTACATCAATATTCTTCCATTATCATTTTAATTCACATTAACTGCAATAATTGGTTACATTAATTTCAATTGATTTCCAGCTGATTTTCAACGAATAAAATAGTGAAATTTATAATTAACAGTTTGTTACAACTTACAATTTCAAGCATTTCTATGTTTATTGTTTACAAATAAAAGCTAATAAATTCACATACTGATTAATTATTCTTCATTAACCAATTTCAATTAATTACATACAAGTTCATCGTTTATTACAACATTTGGTTTATTTCTTTATTTCAATTTGTAACCAAATTTTATATTTATAATCATTTCAATTAATTGGAATTTAATTAATTAGTTACCAATTGCCTTAAATTACTTTAGTACATTTCATTATAGTTATTTTCTCATTAATAAATCTCATATTTTAATTTCTTTCAATATTAAGTTACAAAATCTTATAAAATTCAAAGATTAATTATCGAAAAAATGCGGGTCGTTACACTTTCCCCCACTCAAAACTTTTCGCCATCGAAAAGGAAAAAGAAGGGAAAAGAAGGAATCAAGGAATTAATATATCTTATTCAAAGTATTCAATTTATAAACTTAATTTACATAATTAAAATAATTTAAATAAAATATATCAATTTATAAAACAGTTAAGTCGTTTTATATTCACAGAAAATTTCTACGTTCAAAATTCACGGAAAATTTCTACAGAGTCTCCTTTGTACAGAGAGGTCCGAAAGAAATAATAATATAAATAATAACAATATATATCATATTTCAAAATAAAATATCCCAAACCACAAGAAAATAATATAATATCGCTATAAAACCGTAATCTGAGAACGTACCTATTTATCGGGCAAACAACGCTTATTTATGAAACCAAAAGCAATAGCTATTGCTTTCATAAATCTGCATTTCACTTATATAACCCAAAGAAGTTAATAATTATGTAAAAGATAAATATTTAAGTTGTTTTAATTTATAACAAACAAATCATCACAACATACAATAGTCACTTGCAATCAAAATCATACAATCGTCACATGCAATCAAAGTAATCAACCATTCATCCATAGCAAACAAATAAATGGTTTGTTCAAGTTCGGAACTTTTAATTGTATAAAATGATAAAAAACTACTACTACACTCAATAGTCCTAGATAGAAATTAATAGATTATTTATACATCTTTATACAGTTAGAAGTATCCTTTCCCAACCATCCCGTAAGTTAAACAACAAAGAACTCAACACATATTTTAAGTTTATTCTTATCGATCTACTTTCATATTATTTACTATTCTTCGGTTTAACCCACTCATACGATGCTTATTTTTATAAATTTACATTCATTACTTACAAAAATTCATTTCTTATACATTCATACAATGCCACTTTTCTTTTTATTACATTACATTCATTGCTTACATAAGCTATTTCCATTTCAATCACTTAGATTGTCCAAAATCAATACTTAAAATAATATGTAAGTTTCTTTTGCAACATTAATTCACCATTATTACTTATTTCTTTTTGACATCAATATTCATTTGTGAAGCAACTCATACTTATAAAATTTTCTTTCCACTTTTATTTCTTTCACATATAGTATTCACCTTTTCTCTTTACTTTAATTATAGTTGGCTTCAAACATCACTTAAGTTTATAATCGTTTACTTACAATATTCACCGTTTTATTAGATTTAATTGGTAGGACTGCAAATTATTAACTTAAGTTTATAATCCATTGAACACTTTCATTTCCTAAGTTTTACTTGTATAAAATTCTATTACATATTCTTATTAATATTTCAACTTTTAATATTTTGGTAAGTTATATTATGTCTTTTAGAATGTAATTGAATGTTATCTAAGTTTATCTTATTTATTTTAGTTAAAGAAATGTTCAATAGTTACACTTTCTTATTTTTCATATCTTTTGATTTACACGTCACAAGTTTCCAATTTCCATACAATTTCATAAATCACTTAGCATTTTGTTTCTAATTACACATTTTAGAAGTTTTCAATTATTTAAAATAGTTAATATTTCGTTCGCTATAAAAAATTGAAAACAAAAATTATCAGAAAATTTTTAAGAACTAAATCCCAAATTCATTTCAGTTATTTTGAAAATAATATATACGTATTTATATTCTTTATAGATCAGATCATATTTAGAAATACAAAATTAAGATTTATTCATCAAAATAGATGTGTAGTAAACTACTACAATAGTCTTCCCACTTTGAAACTCAAAAATGAATGCCGATGATGCGTGCACTCATCACCAAAATTATTTTTCAGCGATAGAGAGGGGAGCACAAAAATTTTTCCTTCCAAATTCCTTTAAACATTTCTTTCAAATCAATTTGAAAAATAATTCTATCCGAAAATACTTCCAAATAATACTAATATTATATTCCAAATCCTTGAAAACAATTTCAAAGTCGCGGAATTTAAGTTCTCAAATTTCAATTTATATTTATTTTATTTATAATCTCATTTTGCAACCAATATTTATAAATTTCACTTCCTAACAAACAATATATCACAATCAACTATATCATTTATAAAATTATTCTTTTATATACAAAATATAATACTAGGTAAAATTATTTCATTTTCCCATATTTCAGAATAATATTATGTTTGTCAACTCTATTAAGTGTTTAGAAATCCCAATCGATGTCATAGCATCCTATATACCAACCGGAATTTATAAATACAAAATAGAATAGATTAACACAATATAAAAATCTTTTATAACACTAACGAATATGCTCTCTCATATATATACACTCAATGACTCATTCTAGGATATTACTATCCTACTTCTTATGAGTTAGACCCCACAAAGATAAGGTTATTGCTAAACCTGGCTTTGAGAACAAATGTAACAACCCACCCTTTTGAACAGTTTAAATCGATGATAAACGACACACGTCAGACTCAAATCATTCAAAAGGGAGGATTACTAAGGGTAAATAAGAAAAAGAAGAGAAAGAAAGAAACAAATACAGAATCACATAGCGGAATGATAAAATATAATGATCAAATAAACAGTTCATGAAGCTGTTTTACAAATGCATTTGATAACACCTTTACAATACAGATCAGAGTACGTACAACAGTAATAAATAAATAATGCAGCGGAACAACGTGATGCAGTGGAATAAATAAAATAAATAATAATAATACAAAATCTTCGTCTTCATCCTCCAGAAATAAGGTCTTCAATACATTGAAAAGCTCAGACTGACCCGAGTGTAATGAACAAAATACTCGAGTCGGAACTAAAAGATCTTATGTAAGTTAAATCCACAGTAAATAAATATGAGTGTAACGGCGTCGGAGATGTTTACGGGGTTTGATATCTCCTATCCAGTGTCTAACTTGAGTGCAATAACTTAAGAGATGTTTGAGATTACATCTCTTAAGGATCTATTAAATTATCTACATATATAATACAATACGCTATTATAATGGTGTCTACAGTAAAGTAAAGTATTAAAATAGCGTTAAGGCGTTACTCATATCCCCCTTAACACATTTTTATATATTACCTTAGTCTATACAGATGCTGTAAGCCCCACCAAATAGATGGGATAATTAGGGAGCACTCTATAGATACAGTACAAAACAAACTCCTAATGGGCGCGATAAGGCATGTGACAAGGCATGTGAGGCAATGCCAGGGTAGGATTCTACCATTTGCATTCCTGGACAGGTGGTAAAGCATAGCAGCTACTACCGCCCACCTCGTAACGCACTCCTATAATCAAAATCGAGGGGTGGCCACCAAATCAATCACATAGTCATAATATGGTATCGAAGAAATGTGCCTGATAGGAGAGGTGACCTCACTTGGCCCGGTATAGCTCTTATTTTAGCCACATTAAGCTGACTCATAGGAGTTAAGGCTACGTAAATAACTCATGCAGAATCGTTCACCAAACCATCCTACTTCATTCTAGAATCTCCACTATGTACACAGTTGTTAAAGTGGTTTTCAGTATTGACAGAGAGTATGATAATATCTGATCCCGGTCTCTTTAACAACCAAACGCTTATTTCACACCGAATGATTCTTTTACATTTCCAAAACAGATTCATAATTAATATCAAGATATCATATTCAATTCAACTCATATCACTTTCCAAATCATATTCACTTTCAAAATCACATTTACTTTGGTAATTACCGATAAGATAGGTAAATTAAATCCTCATTTCAAAATCATCATATTTACTCAAATATGCCACTTCATTGGCAACTATCATTTTCAAATTCCAACTTAAGTTATAACATCATTTAACCATATTCTCATTTAAATCAAGGATTTAAACATGGACACGTCCACTTTACACCATCTGAAATTTAGAAAATAGTTTAGATAGTTATAAATAGTTTAAATTAGGTTAAATAGATTTTAAAACACAGTAAATAGATTAAAAATAGATTAATAGATTTAAAATAGATTAAATATATTTAAAATAGATTAATTAGATTTAAAATAGATTAATTATATTTAAAATTGATTAAATAGATGTAAAATAGATTTAAAATAGATTAAAATAAATTAAAATACTTTAGATTGATTAAAATAGTTTTAAAACAGTTTATATTAGTTTAATAGTTCGAAAATTTTAAAAATCAAGATTTGAAAATAATATATTTTAAAACAGTTTATATTAAATATAATAAATTTGAAATTAGTATCAAATTGAACTATTTCTTTCATTTTAACACATCTGTACCATGTGCAACTATCAAATCAACAAACTAATTTTGTCTTTCGATTCAAATCCACATTTGAAATATTTATTTAATATCGATTTCAAATCCATGTTTGAACAATAAATCCAAACTATTTCAAATTTCGTAGATTTCAAAGTTACATTTTCAAACGTTTTAATAACTCAATTCCGATAAATTTCAGTTATATTCAAAAAAATTCAATATAAACGAATTTCTAGTTTCAACATTTAAAACATGGATTTTCACAGAATAATTTAGTTTATATAAATCAATTCCTTCGAAATGTCATTTAGCCAAATTCAAATTTTAAATCAATTCCTTTGGTCAATGACACGATGTATATCATTTCAGTCCGCAATACATTCAAGTTTACGGGTATATATCATTTCAACCCGCAATCCTAAATTCAAGTCCATGAAATCGCTTGAGTCTATCATTTCAACTCATATCGATTTCTCCCTAATCTATTAGATCGTTTGGGTATGTATCATTTCAACCCATAAGGAACTTGCAGTGTCATAACAATATAAAAATATAACATCCAGTCATCTAATATCGAAAATCAACATCCATCACAATCACCATTCAAGCCAATCAATAACAATAATAAGTGACTGATTATCAATAACGGGTATTAACTGGCAATTTAGAATTTAATATTAAATTAATGACTATAATATTCAATAAAAGTCAGATTTAACTAGAATGACAATTTAAATATACCAAACAATAACCAATCAATTTCTAATCGCATCATAAATTCATTTTAACCAACATAAGATAATCTAGTAGTTGTGAGTGAGTCAAAACACTCACCTTTGATTTCAAATCAATTTGAAATCCAAAATAAGGTCCAAAATTCAAACAGAATTCATCCAAACCAGTTCTATAATATCTAGAATTTAGATACGATCGCAGGGGAACAAACTGCGTGTAAATCCGACCTCGTATGTAAAAGATATTGTAGTTAGAACATTATACAATTTAAGTTGAAATAAATAAAATAATAATTTAATAATACACGTCACATACCACGTCAACTACTCCTATCGTCACACGCACGACTTCAGAACCCTAGCACCCATAAAAAACGCACGTGACTTGATGAACACCACAGGCCACCGTTTAACTCCACTCGTACGTCGCACAACGCCGCCTCGTGCCACCTCCCCACACCACCCCTTGACCATGTCATGGCTACAGGCGAATGCCAGCGCCCAATAATACACAGCCACCGCCTAATTTCCAAGCCCTAATCGAATTTTAGCCGATGATCTAGCCATTGATACGATGAACGAGCCACATGGATGAACTCCTCTGGTCACTCTCCATAACCCTGTACCTTCCAATCAACGATCCGCCGACGTTGATCAAAACCCGACAAACGGTCGAGAATTGTTCTCCAAATTCTGGACACACAAAGACCCAATCGAAAAACAAACTGTAGATCTAGCTTGTGCTCGTCGAGAGCTTCGAATCAATATATAATATGATAGGGTTTTGAGAAGTTTGATTTTGAAATTGATTTGGAAATTGAATTTAGGGTTTGTATTTCGAATTTGTTCCTACCATTAAAGAAGGTGGTGGCCTGATAGAATTGTACGTACTGTAATCAGAAATAGAAATGCTGCTAGGGTTTAAAAGGATATATTTATATAAACAAAGCCTGATAAGAAAGAACAATATATCGAATTGGTCCGAACGACAATAAGAAACCAAAAATCCCGTTCTGCCTCCGGAACCAAAGTAGGTCATCCCATATATCAAAACAGATGTTTTCGATATTTTTAAACTCAATGGAACAAGTTTCAAGTCCTAATTCCATTGTATGAAGAAGTTAGCTTTTAAAATCGGTTTATTTTAATTGAATTCAATTAAATTGATTTCTACGCATCTCGAGATCGCATGATCAAACGAAAAGTCCATCGCTACGAAACTTGAATCCTACAATAATTCACCGTTATAGTTCCGATGAAACTGATTTCGTCAAAATCTAAGACGGTAGCCAATATGGCTATTTTCACATTAATTAAATAAATTATTATTAAATTAATTAAATCACTTTCAATTCAATTTTTTTTATAAATAACAAATTTTATCATTTCTAATTACACAAAAATTAACAATCTTTTCAAAACCAATTTCCCATATCAAATTCAATGTTAATTATTTCACTAATTACAGTGTTAAATTTCAATTGCAATAAATCCAACAATTATAATTTAAATTCCAATAAATTGATTAAACTTGATTTCAATCTTTTTATTCAATCAATGATTACCTAATAGATATAATTAAGATTGGTTTACCCTTTATTATATCAATATTCTTCCATTATCATCTTAATTCACATTAATTGCAATAATTGATTGCATTAATTGCAATTGATTTTCAACGAATTAAATAGTGAAATTTAAAATTAACAATTTGTTACAACTTACAATTTCAAATATTTCTATGTTTATTGTTTACAAACAAAAGCTTATAAATTCACATACTGATTAATTATTCTTCAGTAACCAATTTCAATTAATTACATACAAGTTCATCATTTATTACGACATTTGGTTTATTTCTTTATTTCAATTTATAACCAAGCTTTATATTTATAATCATTTCAATTAATTGGAATTGCATTAATTAGTTACCAATTGCCTTAAATTACTTTATTACATTTCATTCTAGTTATTTTCTCATTAATAAATCTCACATTTTAATTTCTTCCAATATTAAATTATAAAATTATATTAAATTCAGAGATTTAGTTATCGAAAAAATGCTGGTAGTTATATGGGCACATTTCTTCGATATCATTCTATTACTTTGCGATTTGATCGGGTGCACCTTTGATTTGGGAGTGTGTCTCGAGGTGGGCGGTAGTAGCTACTATGCGTTACCACCAGTTCGGGAGTGCAAACGGTAGAATCCCACCCTGCCATTGCCTCACGTGCCTTATCACATGCCTTATTATAACCTCTACGAGTTGGTTTGTTTTGTACCTATGGAGGTCTCTCTGATAGCCTACCAGTTTAGTGGAGTTTACAATACTGTATAGACTACGACATTATATAAAATGTGTTAAGGTGGATATGGGTAATGCTTTAACGCTATTTTAATAGTTTATTTTACCGTAGACATTATCTATGTAGCGTATTGTAATATTTATGTAGATAGTTTAATGGATCCTTAGAGGATGGGTACCCCAAACATCTTGTAAGTTATTTGTATTTCACTTGAGTTTAATTTATATTTCACTTGAGTTAAATTTATTGGTATAAGAATTGTGACGACCCGCCCTTCTACTCCCAAAAAGATGTATCATCATTAAGAAAGAAAGGGATAGAAATAGAAAAGAATACAAAGAAAGAAACAACAACATCAGAGTCTCACAGCGGAATGGAACAAAATATAATACCTCACATAACTATTACATAGTTTTACATATATCAGAGTTATACAATATCAATACATATGACAGTCATATACATCTGTCAATATATACATGAGAGATACATCATACATCAACTAACACAACAGAACTCGATAGATATCTATATACGTCTGGAAACTCCTGCTCCAAGCTTCTCTAGAAATCAAAGTCCAAAACCTATCACTTGGCTACTCATAAAAATTTGAGTACCCAAGAGTTTATGTAAAACAAAATATAAACTTCTGGTTAGACATGGGTCTGGTATGAGTAAATGGTTGAAATTGTGTAACTTTGAAAAACATTTGAAAATAAAGGTGTCACGTGAGACTCCCCACAAATAAATACGGGTAAGTTTTTACCTTACGCTAACCAAAACATTTCATAGGAAATCCAGTGATATTATAATAGTGTCTAAGGTTTTCAAGTAAATAGAAAATAGTCGAAATTGTTACATCTATTAAATTCCAGCTACTAGCCACAAAAGTGGGTAATACAAATCAAAACCGTAGGGTCTCGTAGGGAAAATGGATTTCCATCAATGGCAGGGCTACTGGGGTACCGCCCGTCACAGTACGGGGCCTAGATCACCGTACCGAGGATCACTCCCGACCCCCTATAACACAAGGCCGGAACCATTCATTACTGAACAGTCCCGAACAAGATAACCCCGCAGTTGTAGCTAGCAACCGCCCACACAGCCGAAATAAAGGGATATCAAGACAGGGGTATATCTCGTCCTGCTTGGGCATGACCCACCTAACCTTGCTGCACCTCCCCTGCTTTAGACATTCCAGGTTGATGAGGCTTGAGGCTGCGATTACCTTTACAGGACATATCTCTTAGAATGCTCATCGTCCGCCTGACGATGTGCTGAAAGCATTCAATCCATACAAGTTCGTTCCGGGTTCGAATGAAACCGAAGGCATTATCTCGTCACACTCATTTTGGAATCACCCTCAGAGTTAACGACGATAACCCTTGCATTCTGAAAACACCATCTCGATCTCCACTTAAGATGCCATGACCTAACATTTAATTTGGATCGATGTGGTTTTCGGATAATCATAAATGACACCCGATCCCGGTCTCATCGAAATCCAAATGCCATTTTAAAGGCCAAGTTGTCTAATTAGTTTAAACAGTTTAAATTCAACACATGAATTCACATAACAGTTATCACAGATAAATCATACACAATCATTATAGATATATCACAGCATATTACAGAACATCACAGAATATCGTCAAACGAATATCACAAATCAGATATTCTACACAACAATCCATAAGCAGTCTTCTTGAATTCTCATTGTTAATTAATTTAATTTAAAATCAATTACTTGAGAATTAACTACTTAACCCTGTTTAATTAATCATTAGCTAGCAATTAGTTACTTATTACCTTTCAAATTATTTAATTTAATTAATCATTTCTTAATCAATTATTAAGTCTTAATTATTTAATTAATTACTTATTTTATTTCACACTATTTAATTAATTATTTCTTAATCAAGTTATTTAACTTTAATTAACCATTTCTTAATCATTAATTAATAATCTTAATTATTAATTAATCAAACTTAATTACCCATTTATTAACTGCTAATTACTTAATTTACCATTTATCCATTCTTAATTAAATTACTTGATTACTCTAAATTATTAATTATTTATTAATTTACTTAAGTAGTTAATTACCATTCATTCATCACTTAAACATTAAGTAATCCAAGTTCTAATTAAAATTAAAAGTTAATCATTCTTAATTATATTCTAAAAACAATTAATTAATATTAATCATTCAACTTAATTAACATTTTAAAAGAAATCTTCTTTAACTTTTTGCAATCAATTTATTACTACTTACAAACTTATATGTTAATAAGTTTTATACTCATCTTATATTAATTACTTAATAATAATAATAATAATAATAATAATAATAATAATAATTAAGAGTTTAACACATTTTAAAGTATTGATTAAAATAATTAAACTTGTATCTAAGTTTTTAGCCTAACTGTTAGACACTACAAAATTTTACAGGGTTCAAAGCTTGATAAAAAAATGTTTACTTAACATTACTTTAAAACACAAAATTGCTGTAGGAAACAATACCCGAGTACTACCCTGCTAAAACCCGAGAATCTCCTGGTTCCACTCGAGTAATGCTTCGGGTCCTTCATTAATATTTCCCGCGACACTCCCCTGTACACCCTTCTTCCCTTTTTTTTCCAGTAGTTAATTTAAGTTTAAAATTAAGTTAAGAATTAAAGAATCAGGTTCATTACTCACGCGATCAAAACTCAAAGCGAACACCCCATCCACTCGAGCACGACATGAGACAACAAACCACGTCGTCACAGACACGAAAACCCACCGCCGTACACGTGCACGGCGGCACCATTGGCCTCCGGTGAACACCCACAACGTCGGCGAGTCCCAAATCACGCGATAACTCGAAAAACAAACTCGAATCGCCTCAAAGAATTTCGCATCGAAATTTAGCAGTTCCATAGAAAAACTGCAAAACACGACCTTCGAAAAAATGCCTCGCGATCATCAATCAAGCCACCGGAGTCACCGAAACTTCGCCCACACGACAACAACTCGACAAGCCACCTTCCACCGAACCCTCGAGCAACTCGATCACGTGAAGAGGCCGAACACATTATGTTACAGACATAGAAAAAAACTTGAACACAAGCCCTAATTTGCATTCGTTCGATTAATTCTTGAATTAGAAAAATTATTCAACATTTTTCCCAACATCACAGATATACAAACTTGCTTCAAAAGAAATTTCAATGTTGATTATTGATTTGATTATCAGGAATTGAGAAAAATGCAAACTTTATTCACTTTCAAACTGCTCTGGAATTTCTTAATTAACAATCTTCGTTCTTGTTTTAAAAATCATGAAATTCAGTAATATTTCAAATTATGAACATGAATTAACTTTTTTCATCAATTGGATTTATCAAGTTTTTGTTCAATTTCTTGTAAACATAAGTTTCCAGGGTTACTATCTCTCCCACAAGTTTAAAAAAGTGTTAAAAATCTTAGTTTAAGGTTTAATCATCTTGTATATTTTGAAATTCTAAAATTACCATGATTTGATGAAAAATACTTGAGTTTCGAGAAAAAAAATTTTGCAACCTGTAACAACAACAGAGAACACAGAATTATGCAAGATCAAGTATATACCATGTCATATGATCTTGGAATCATGAACTGTTTTAAGTTGAACTTTAAAGCTTTTAAATTTCTTGTTTACTCACCTATATCATTCCTGAACAAAGAACACTCTGATGTATTTTTTTGAATCTGCAGTTGAAACTATCTTGAGCTCTTCCCTGTTTTTGATTGAATTTAAATTTTGATTTTACTTCTTTCTCTTGTTTTTGTTTTCTCAGGTTTTGTTATATGATTGTTGAACGAACTAGAATTAAATAGAAGGTGGTCTCATATATATATATATATATATATATATATATATATATTTAAGACATCAGTTGTATGAAGGAAGGTACTTTCTAGTGTAGTTGTTTGTTTTGATATGGGAAGATTTTATTTACTGCAAATGAAAAAGATTTGCTAAATATTTTGAATAGACAAAATATTAGGCTGAACAAATTGGCATTAAATGTTTTGTTGCTTAATTAGTTTACATAATTATCTTTATATTTAGTTGTATATGTATTTGTACGAAGACATGTACTTTATCAGGTAGGCTTAGGGCTTGTGAAAGAAGATAGTTTATATACAAATATGTGTCAGGTTTACTTTCATACCATTGGCTTGTTTCATTTTATACTTTGCTTATTTTTAGCTTTATACATTTTGCAGATCGACATTGGTTTTGTATATAAAAATATTTGTTCTGTTATTATGTTATACTTGTTTTTATCTCATTCTATACTTTGTATTTGGTTTTACCTTACATTTTGTCCAGTTTTATTTTATACTTTGTTCTTACAAACTTATTCATTTGGCTTTTATTTTTATTTCTATTTTGCATTTTAGCCATCAATATTTAAGTTATATTTCATAAATTTACTCACTTATATTTATTTGTATTTGTATTTTAGCTAACAATATTTAAATTATGTATAATATGATTTACTTACATTTATACTTATTTTTATATTTATTTCCATTTGTATTTTATTTAAATTATATACATAAGTTTGACTTATATTTCACATTTATATTTTATATTGCTAAACTTTGATTTTATTTAAACATTATATTCACACCTATATGTTTATCAAATGTTAACAAAGTAAAGTATTTTAATTTAATTATATAAGGTAAATTTTATTATAAATATTATCAAGAGATTTTTATTTCAAATTTTCAAATCAATTCTTTCCTTTTCAAAACACAAATTTATATAAACAAATGGCAATATTTCCAAAATCATATTCATTTTAGTATGATCAGTTTACATTTTATTTAATCAGATTAAATATTTATTAAAATAAACAGGGCTAAAATCCAGGGTCGTTACATTCCTCCCCCCTTAAAAGAATTTCGTCATCGAAATTTAAAACAAAGATAATTTAAAAGCCTTTATACCAACCATTCAAACATACATATCATTCATATATTAACAAACAACCAACAGTCTATCCTAACAAACATCACTAGCTATTCGGACACAAATCCGGGTAAGCTTTCCTAAAATTATTCAGAGTTGTCTCTCGATGATCAACAATCCGAACTGGATTCCTGACCACAGTCAAATTCGGTTCAACTTCCAAATCTTCCTGGGCTACTGATTCTACAACTAATGATGGATCCTGAACAATTCCTTAGACGGAATACATGGAATACATTATGAATTCTAGACATCCATTCTGGCGATTCAATTCAGCAACCTACAGACCAACTCTTTCCAATATCCGAAATGTACCAATATATCTTAGGGCAAGTTTTCCCGTCTTTCCAAATCTTATAGCTCCTTTAATAGGGGAAACTTGACAAAAACTAAATCACAATCTCAAATTCCAATTGTCTCCTTCTCTTATCTGCGTACTCCTTCTGACGGCCCTGAACTGCTTTCATCCTTCCTTGATAAGCTCAACTTTAGCAGAAACTTCTCGAATCAAACAAAAACACCCTACTGAACTTAGCCACAACACCGAAGCAGTCACACTTCCTTAACTTGTTTACAAATAAACATCTTTGGAGACATCCACAGTCATTGTGTCCCATCACACAGCTACTACATCCTGAGATATCAAGATATCATGACTTGCTTCTGTCCAACCAACAGATCCAAACTCTAGCTCATCCAAACTTACACTTCAAAGATGGACTTCGAACCTTAACAGGTTTCCTTCAAAAATCCCTGAAATATTTACGCCACCCAAAGTTCACTCGAGACGGTAATAGGTCTACAGTCTCGACAGATACACTTCCAACCTCAAACATTCCAACTCGAACCGTTGGTAGTCGTGTTACACACACCACTACCCTATCTACCTTTATAACTTATATTGGAAAACCTGAACAGGTAACCCAACAAAGAGGTAGAAATTAAATATATATATATATATATATATATATATATATATATATATATCAAAATTACAAATACGCTCTCTCAAGGAAGAAATCACTCAAGAGCCTAGGTATTCGCTCAACCTAGCGCTCTGATACCAACTGTGACGACCTAGGCTTTTCAACCATCGACGGCGGCTCACTCGACCGGTAGGCTTTGCAACCATCCTAGCCCCGCCGTGGCTCACAGTGATACCTCGAGTTTGCTTTTACGGCCAGCCTCTCGACTTTCAACCAACCCCGCAAGGCCTTATACTACCCCCGGGGACATGTAAGGGTAAGAGTCTCCCGTTCACCACCTAACGCAAAGCGAGAACCCCCTATCATGTTGTACTGTAGCAAACCCGATCATTAAATAAATGTCCCAGAAAAGGATTCCAGCAGTAGCAACAGCAACCGCATTATAGCGGTTCCGGATTAGCTATGGTTCAGAGATCGTTGTGTTTTAATTGTCATCAACCTGGTCACATGATCAAGAATTGTCCACTTTTGCAGAGGGCGCCTCAGAATAAGGTCTTTGCTTTGGAAGCCGACCCATCTTCTTCTTCGAAGGGAAAAGGAGTTTTGGAAGGTAATTTACTTTTAGATGGCAAATATATTAAAGTTTTGTTTGATTCGGGTGCTTCCTTGAGTTTTATTTCTCTGGACTCTGTAGAAAAGTTCTTTCTTACCCCTAGTTTTGTAGATTGTCCTATCTTGGTATCTAATCCTATAGGAGGGGTGACCAAATTAGATATGATCTGTAAGAACTTGAAGATTTCATATCTATCCCATAGTTTTTCTTGTGACTCATATGTGTTGAATTTTAAGGGATTTGATCTTATTTTGGGAATGGATTTGCTTGATAAGTATAGAGCAGTTTTGAATTGTGATGAGAGAACAGTTTCGCTGGAAACTGATCTGGGTAGAATTGCTAGAGTGTCGTGTGATAATTCTGGAATTCACTTGAGCAGTCTTTTGCATGGAATTGAGACTTCTGAAGAGAAGATTGAAGATATCGATGTGGTATAAGATTTTGCTGATGTATTTGAGGAAGTTAAGTGTCTGCCACCACATCGAGAGATAGAGTTTCGTATTGATTTGATTCCAGGAGCAGTGCCGGTGATTCAGCCTAGTAAGAGAATGGCTCCTAGGGAAAGAGAGAAGTTAATTAAGCAGACTCGGGATCTTTTGGAGAAGGGGTTGATTAGGCCCAGCTTTTCTTGTTGGGGCTCTGCTGCGGTGTTTGTCACTAAATCAGATGGATCGCTAAGGTTCTGTGTGGATTATAGAGAATTGAACAAAGTGACTATCCGAAATAAATATCCTCTTCCTCGCATCGATGATCTCTTTGACCAGTTGCATGGTGCTTCTATCTTTTCTCAACTGGATCTTGCTTCAGGTTTTCATCAGTTGAGGGTTGCTGAAGACAGTATTTCCTTGACTGCATTTAGGGGACCAGATTGTTTCTATGAGTGGTTGGTTATGCCTTTTGGGTTAACCAACGCTCCTGCCTACTTTGTTGACCTGATGAACCGAGTCTTTAGAGATGTGTTGAATAAGTTCGTGATGGTATTCATTGATGATATCTTGGTCTACTCCAAATCTGAAGAAGATCACAGGGAGCATTTGAGAATTGTATTGGAGACTCTGAGGAAGCATGTGTTGAAGGCGAAATTCTCGAAGTGCCATTTCTGGAAATCAGAAGTTAAATTTTTAGGGCACATTGTTTCTGGTGAAGGTATTTCTGTAGACCCAGCGAAGGTTGAAACTATTCTGGAATGGAAATAGCCGGAGACACCGACGGAAGTTCGTAGTTTTCTAGGATTGGCTGGCTACTATAGGAAATTTATCAAGGATTATTCCAAGATTTCTTCACATCTGACTAAGCTGACTAGGAAAGGAGCAAAATTCAAGTGGACCCCCCAGTGTGAAGAAGATTTTCAGGAATTGAAGACAAGGCTAACTAGTGCACCAGTGCTTGCTATTCCGGATGGGAAGAGAAAATTCGAGGTTTATACTGACGCTTGTATGGTTGGTCTGGGAGCAGTTCTGATGCAGAATGGAAGGGTGATTGCGTATGCGAGTCGGCAGTTGAAGCCACATGAGAAGAACTACGCTACGTACGATCTTGAACTGCTAGCCATTGTTTTTTCTTTGAAGATCTGGAGACATTATCTTTTTGGAGAGAAATTGGAATTGTTCACGGATCACAAACCGTTGAAATATCTTTTCTCTCAAAAAGATCTTAATCTGAGACAACAGCGGTGGGTCGAATTTTTGGCATCCTATGATTTGGATATTCTGTACACCCCGGGAAAGGCGAACATTGTAGCTGATGCTCTTAGTCAGGAACGCAGTCCTATCTCTTCTAGAAGTGGTTCCATCTCTTATTGAAAGAATTTCAAGCAAGCAAACATCCGATGAAATGTTGAGAAGGATCATTAAAAGAGTTAAGAAGGGTCAGTGTCCCAGTTTTGAAATTGATGGTCAAGGAACATTAAGGATTAACGGGAGAATTTGTGTTCCGAATGATAGGGATCTGAAGCGGGAAGTGTTGTCTAAGAGTCATCGCTCCAAATTGAATATTCACCCAGGAATCTCGAAGATGTATAAGGATATGAGGAGAGTTTTTTGGTGGCCGGGCATGAAGAAAGATATTGCTAGGTTCGTAATTGTTGTTCCATCTGCCAACAAGTTAAAGGAGATCAGCAGAAATCAGCCGGATTATTGCAGCCTTTGGAAATCCCAGATTGGAAATGGGAGATGATTTCGATGGATTTTATCGACGGATTGCCTAGAACCAGGAAATGAAACGATGGTATATGGGTTATTGTGGATCATTTAACTAAGAGCGCCCATTTTATACTGGTTAAGGCAACTCGTACTGCAGCTTCTCTGGCAGAAATTTTCTTGAGGGAGATAGTCAGATTGCATGGTGTTCCTGTCAGTATAGTAAGTGACCATGATCCTATTTTCATTAGCAAATTTTGGGAGGCTCTGCAATCAGCAATGGGAACAAGTTTGAGATTGAGTACAGCCTATCATCCTCAGACAGACGGACAGACGGAGAGGCTTAATCGTATCCTTGAGGATATGCTGCGAGCTTGTGTTTTAGATTTTGGATGATCATGGGAAGACCATCTTCATCTAGTGGAATTCTCTTATAATAACAGTTACCAGGCAAGTATTAAGATGGCTCCTTATGAGGCTTTGTATGGAAGACCGTGTAGATCCCCATCTTGTTGGATAGAATCGAAAGATCGTCTTGTGCACGGACCCGATCTTATTCGAAAAGCTTCTGCGAAGGTTGAGCTTATCAAGAAAAGGATGAAAGCTGCTCAGGATCGACAGAAGAAATATCTGATAGAAGACGAAGACCATTGGAATTTGAGATTGGAGATCTAGTTTTTGTCAAAGTTTCCCCATTCAAAGGTGCTATAAGATTCGAAAAGACAGGAAAACTTGCTCCGAGATTCATTGGACCATTCCGAGTGTCTGAAAGAATTAGAGCTGTACCATACAGAATTGAATTGCCAGAACGGATGTCTGGGATTCACAATGTATTTCATGTATCCCATTTGAGGAAATTTGTTCATGATCCATCACTGGTCGTAGAACCAGTAATTCAGGAAGATTTGGAAGTAGAACCCAATTTGACTGTGGTTAGAAATCCAGTTTGGATTGTGGATCAAGACGAGAAGCAACTCAGGAGCAAAGTGGTGAAACTCGTAAAAGTACAGTGGAGCGAGGATCCCAGAGATTGTACGTGGGAAACTCTCGATAGTTTCAGGAAAGCTTATCCAGATTTATGTCTGGATAACTAGTGATGTTTGTTAGAATAGACTGTTTGATTGTTAGCTATTGTATGGATGATATGTATGTTTGGATTGTTAATGTAAAAGCTTTTGAATTAACTGTTGTTTTAAATTTCGGGGACGAAATTCATTTAAGTAGGGAGGAATGTAACGACCAGGAATTTTGACAATATATTTTAATAATATTTAATCTAATTTAAATTAAATACAAGCCTTTCAATTTATAAATTGATAAGATTTTAGAATATTTAACAGTTATAAATGCATATATATGTTTTGTAAAGGAAGTTTTGATTTAAAAACTTAAAATAAAATCTTTGAAAAATGTTTATAACAAAATCTCTCTTATTCAATAAAAATCAAAGATTCTATATTTTTAATATTTGATAATATACATATGAATATTAAACTTAAGCATAAATAATATATATGGTTATAAACCTAAACATACTAAACATAAGTACAAAAATGTAAATATAAGACATAATTATAAAATATAAGTTATAACTAGAAATATAAAATTTACAAATACATTGTTATGAATCAAATGCTAGAGAATTAAATTACAAATAGAATACAACTAATATAGTCAAAATAATAACTATATTAACTTTACTCAAACATATAAGATAAGTTAAAAAGAATAACCTGTAACATATATTTATACAACACAAAATCTTTAACAAAGATCATATCAAGCTGCTTTAAAATTATGTATGCATAAGAAAACAAAGTATTCACAATATTTAAATACAAAATACCTTTATACATATACAAATATCTTTGTACAAAATACAAGTATCAGAAACCATTAATTATATGTAATCATAATTGAGGACACATGCATTAATTAGCACAACTTTGTGTCAAGAAAATCCTTCAGCCGAATGCAAGATCATTTCAATTTTTGCATAAATTTAATACAAGTCATATATGGTCAAACAAGTAAAAGTTGTCCAGTTATTACCTATACTGTTCAAAGTCTTTCTATTTATACACATCATATTATTGTGTTCGTTTATAAAACTTAACAAAACTTAAAAAAAAAACAAACCTGAAAAGAAAAAGAAGAAAGGAAAATAAACATTATTGCCTTGCAACTCAAACAAATTCAAACAGCAAAACAAAAGGGAAGCTTTCAGGAAATTCATCTGCAGTTTTATTCGTCAACCTTGCTTTCTGTTCAACAATTTTTAGGGTGAGTAAACATACAAATTTTTAAGCTTAAGTTGGTAATTAGTTCATGTATATCCTGTGAATGCTATATCTTGTACTATGTGGTTCTGAGATGATATCTGGAAGATTTAATATGTGATGATCTCCTATATTCTAAAGCTATGAGCAAAGAAGTGAAAGAAAACTAATATTCTTCATTTAAACCAATTTAAACTTAGGAATGAAAGCTAATTTAAGTTGTTTATCTTAAATCAAAGGTCTGGAAACTTGTTTGAAGTTTAACAGTATGATATATATACTGTTTAATCAAGTACAGTAAAAAGAAATCAAAAGCTAAAAGTCGAATGTTTTAATTTGAAAATTTGATCCCATATCTTGATTTAGCATACAAAGTTAGGATTTTTAAAATAGAAACGATGATTTTTAGATCAATATTGAAGGTGCAGTTTGAATATGAATAAAAGTTACATTTTTGTCAATATCTGTTGATTCAATTAATTTTAATTGTTGAAATTTATTATGATGCAAGCTTGAAGATGTATTAACATAGGAAAAATGCTAAATAATTTTTCCAATGCAAGAACGTTTGTGACGAATCGAAAGTAGGGTTTCGTTCGAATGTTTTTCAATGTTCTGTAAATTACTGTTTGTGTCGTCGTCGCTTGATCGAGTGGATCGCGATTCTGGGATGTGTTAGGGGAGGATGTGGTCGAGGTATGGGCGGAGTTCCATCGCTTCTGATGGTCGCCGTTGATAGGTCGAAGCGATTTTACCCGGTGCATTCGTATTATTAGTTCAAGCTTTAGGTGATTTTTCGATTTCGACCTTTATTCGAAATTCTGGGTTTTGATTATGAGTGTGAGGTCGAATCGTGGTTTGCTAGCGGTAGCGTGAGCCATCGGAGGTGCGGCGAACCACCGTGCACGTGCACGGTGGCGATCAATGTCGGTGAGGCAAGTTTGGTTTGTCGCGAGTGTTGCACGAGATTTTTGGGATGTTGCTTCATGTCGAACCCAGGCGCGTGAGTATGTTCAAAATACTGCTGTTATATTTTTTTAACTTAATCTTAAGAAAAAAAAGGGAGAAGTAAAAGAACAGGTAGGTGAAGAAGAAGGAAGGTTGGGAAAAATGGAACACGGGAAAGAACAGGGATCACGCGAGTTTTACTCGGGTTAATCAAGTAATTGTCTCGGGTTTATTTTCTATGTAAATTAGCCTATTAACTTTTATGTTATTTTGTTAAATAAAGGTTTAGTATTAGTTAAGTAAATCATGTTGACAAAATTAAAGCTAAGATATGATTTAAAATCATTAAGAGAGACTAGATTTATAATTAATTTATATGGAAAGTTAATTGAGAATGTAATTAATTTATAATTGTAATTATATTTTAATAAATGTGTATTTAAAGATTGATATAAATAAATTTGTGTTAAAATCAATTTAAACTTAAAAACTTTAATTAATTATTTAAAGTTAATTAATAAATAAATGGTAGTTAACTTAAGTGATTAATTAAGGATTAAATGATAAATTAATTAATATAAATGATTAATTAAATAATTTGTGATAATTAAATAAGTAATTAACTTTTATTAATTAATGATTTAGATTATTAATTGATAATTAAGAATCAATTAGTTAAGTAAGTTATTAAGTAATAATTAATAAAATTTAATAAGTTAATTAGTAATCAATTAAACAGAATTATAATGATTTATCCCTAAGTAATTAATTAAGTTAAGTAAATCAAACTATATTGATATGAACTGATGATTCTTGTTTGATTGACTCTGATATCTGTTTGGTGATATTCTGTGATATGTTGTGATATATTCTGGATATATCTGTGATGACTGTGTATGATTTCTCTGTGATATCTGTTATGTAAATTCAAAGAATTGAATTAAACTGTTAAGACTAAATAGACAACTTGGCCCTTAAAATGGCGTTTGGATTCCGATGAGACCGGGATCGGGTATCAATTCGATATTCCAAAGACCACATCGATCCAAATTAATCGATAGGTCGTGATATCAATTGAGATCGAGATGGTATTTCAGAATGCAAGGGTTATCGTCGTTAACTCTGAGGGTGATTCCAAAACGAGTGTAACGAGATATTGCCTTCGGTTTCGTTCAAACCCGGAATGAACTTGTATGGATTGAATGCTTTCAGCACATCGTCAGGCGGACGATGAGCATTCTAAGAAATATGTTCTTTAAAAGGTAATCGCAGCCTCAAGCCTAATCAACCGGGATTGGCTAAAATAGAGGAGATGCAGCAAGGTTAGGTGGGTCATGCCCAAGCAGGACGAGGTATACCCCCGTCTAGATGTCCCTTTATTTCGGCTGTGTGGGCAGTTGTTGGCCACAACTGCTGGCTTATCTTGTTAGGGACTTTTCAGTAAGGAATGGTTCCGGCCTTGTGTTGTAGGGGGTCGGGAGTGATCCTCGGTACGGTGATCTAGGCCCCGTACTATGACGGGCGGTACCCCAGTAGCCCTGCCATTGTTGGAAACCCATTTTCCCTATGAGACCCTATGGTTTTGATTTGTATTACCCACTTTTGTGGCTAGTAGCTGGAATTTAATAGATTTAACAATTTCGGCTATTTTCTATTTACTTGAAAACCCTAGACACTATTATAATATCGCTGGATTTCCTACAATATGTTTTGGTTAGCGTAAGGTAAAAAATTACCCGTGTTTATGTGTGGGGAGTCTTACGTGATACCTTTATTTTCAAATGATTTTCGAAGTTAAACAACTTTAACCCGTTTACTCACACCAGACCCATGTCTGACCCGAAGTTTATATTTTGGTTTTCATAAACTCTTGGGTACTCAAATTTTTATGAGTAGCCAAGTGATAGGTATTTGGAGTATTGATTTCCTGGAGGAGCTTTGGAGAAGAAGACCAGACGTATGTATCTATCTATAGTTCCGCTGTGTAGTTAGTGTATGCTGTATTTTGGATGTATGTATGGACATATATGTATATGACAGTTCTGTTGTATGATATTGTATAACTCTGATATATGTAAAACTATGTAATAGTTATGTGATGTATTATATTTTGTTCCATTCCGCTGTGAGATTCTGATGTTGTTATTCTTTCTTTCTATTCTTTTCTATTTCTATCACTTACTTTCTTAATGATGATACGTCTTTCTAGGGTTAGAAAGGCGGGTCTTCACAGTTGGTATCAGAGATAAAAAAGCTTTATGTTTATTTAGATAGTTCAAGATTTATTGAAATTTTGGATTATATGTGCTTCAGTTTGAATATATGTTGTGATGCTCTGTACTCCTCTAATAAACTATACAGGTTGTATATTTGCTTCCATGTTCAATTTACTCTCATTCAATCATTATTGTGCTTAAAGTTTGTAACTGAAACAAGATGGTAAACCCAAATAAAGATTTTAGAAGATGTTTAAACCATCTTTGAAAAAAATAACAACTGTAACACAGTTCTACAGGAAATCAAATAATAAATTGATAAATTCAATTATTTTAAAAATCTAATTCAAGTTTATAACTTGAATGGTTAGTGAAATTTATGATTTTTAAAACGAACATGAAGATTTTTAGATTTGTATTTAAGTTGCAGTTTGTATATAAACAAAAATTGCGTTTTTGCGAATTTCTTGTTATCGATTTAATTTAAATTGTTGAAATTTGTTTTGGAGATAGTTTGAATATAACTGTGACGACCCGCCCTTCTACTCCCAGAAAGACGTATCATCATTAAGAAAGAAAGGGATAGAAATAGAAAAGAAAAGAAAGAAAGAAACAACAACATCAGAATCTCACAGCGGAATGGAACAAAATATAATACCTCACATAACTATTACATAGTTTTACATATATCAGAGTTATACAATATCAATACATGTGACAGTCATATACATCTGTCAATATATACATCAGAGATACATCATACATCAACTAACACAGCGGAACTCGATAGATATCTACATACGTCTGGAAACTCCTGCTCCAAGCTTCTCCAGAAATCAAAGTCCAAAACCTATCACTTGGCTACTCATAAAAATTTGAGTACCCAAGAGTTTATGTAAAACAAAATATAAACTCCGGGTCAGACATGGGTCTGGTATGAGTAAACGGTTGAAATTGTTTAACTTTGAAAAACATTTGAAAATAAAGGTATCACGTAAGACTCCCCACAAATAAATACGGGTAAGTTTTTACCTTACGGTAGCCAAAACATTTCATAGGAAATCCAGTGATATTATAATAGTGTCTAGGGTTTTCAAGTAAATAGAAAATAGCCGAAATTGTTACATCTGTTAAATTCCAGCTACTAGCCACAAAAGTGGGTAATACAAATCAAAACCGTAGGGTCTCGTAAGGAAAATGGATTTCCAACAACGGCAGGGCTACTGGGGTACCGCCCGTCACAGTACGAGGCCAAGATCACCGTACCGAGGATCACTCCCGACCCCCTACGACACAAGACCGGAACCATTCCTTACTGAACAGTCCTGAACAAGATAACCCCGTGGTTGTAGCTAGCAACAGCCCACACAGCCGAAATAAAGGGACATCTAGACAGGGGTATACCTCGTCCTGCTTGGGCATGACCCACCTAACCTTGCTTCACTTCCCCTGTTTTAGCCATTCCTGGTTGATGAGGCTTGAGGCTGCGATTACCTTTACTGGACATATCTCTTAGAATGCTCATCGTCCGCCGGACGATGTGCTGAAAGCATTCAATCCATACAAGTTCGTTCTGGGTTCGAACGAAACCGAAGGCATTATCTCGTCACACTCATTTTGGAATCACCCTCAGAGTTAACGACGATAACACTTGCATTCTGAAAACACCATCTCGATCTCCACTTGAGATGCCACGACCTAACGTTTAGTTTGGATCGATGTAGTTTTCGGATAATCATAAATGACATCCGATCCCGGTCTCATCGAAATCCAAACGCCATTTTAAAGGCCAAGTTGTCTAATTAGTTTAAACATTTTAAATTCAACACTTGAATTTACATAGCAGTTATCACAGATGAATCATACACAATCATTATAGATATATCACAGCATATCACAGAATATCATCAAACAAATATCACAAATCAGATATTGTACACAACAATCCATAAGTAGTCTTCTTAAATTCTCATTTGTAAATTTAAAATCAATTACTTGAGAATTAACTACTCAACCCTGTTTAATTAATCATTAACTAACAATTAGTTACTTATTACCTTTCAAATTATTTAATTTAATTAATCTTTTCTTAATCAATTATTAAGTCTTAATTATTTAATTAATTACTTATTTTATTTCACACTATTTAATTAATTATTTCTTAATCAAGTTATTTAACTTTAGTTAACCATTTCTTAATCATTAATTAATAATCATAATTATTAATTAATCAAAGTTAATTACCTATTTATTAACTGCTAATTACTTAATTAACCATTTATTCATTCTTAATTAAATTACTTGATTACTCTTAATTATTAATCATTTATTAATTTACTTAAGTAGTTAATTACCATTCATTCATCACTTAAACATTAAGTAATCCAAGTTCTAATCAAAATTAAAAGTTAATCATTCTAAATTATTTTCTAAAAACAATTAATTAATATTAATCATTCAACTTAATTAACATTTTAAAAGAAATCTTCTTTAACTTTTTGCAATCAATTTATTACTACTTACAAACTTATATGTTAATAAGTTTTATACTCATCTTATATTAATTACTTAAAAAATAAAATAATAATTAAGAGTTTAACACATTTTAAAGTATTGATTAAAATAATTAAACTTGTATCTAAGTTTTTAGCCTAACTGTTAGACACTACAAAATTTTACAGGTTTCAAAGCTTGATAAAAAAATGTTTACTTAACATTACTTTAAAACACAAAACTGCTGTAGGAAACAATACCCGAGTACTACCGTGCTAAAACCCGAGAATCTCCTGGTTCCACTCAAGTAATGCTTCGGGTCCTTCATCAATATTTCCCGCGACACTCCACTGTACACCCTTCTTCCCTTCTCTTTTTTTTCCATTAGTTAATTTAAGTTTAAAATTAAGTTAAGAATTAAAGAATCAGGTTCATTACTCACGCGATCAAAACTCGAAGTGAACACCCCATCCACTCGAGCACGACATGAGACAACAAACCACGTCGTCACAGACACGACAACCCACCGCCATACACATGCACGGCGACACCACTGGCCTCCAGTGAGCACCCACAACGTCGGCGAGTCCCAAATCACGTGATAACTCGGAAAACAAACTCGAATCGCCTTAAAGAATTTCGCATCGAAATTTAGCAGTTCCATGGAAAAACTGCAAAACACGACCTTCGGCAAAATGCCTCGCGATCATCAATCAAGCCACCGGAGTCGCCGAAGCTTCGCCCACACGACAACAACTCGACAAGCCACCTTCCACCGAACCCTCGAGCAACTCGATCACGTGAAGAGGCCGAACACACTATGTCAGAGACATGGAAAAAAACTTGAACACAAGCCCTAATTTGCATTCGTTCGATTAATTCTAGAATTAGAAAAATTATTCGACATTTTTCCCAACATCACAGATATACAAACTTGCTTCAAAAGAAATTTCAAAGTTTATTATTGATTTGATTATCAGGAATTGAGAAAAATGCAAACTTTATTCCCTTTTAAACTGCTCTTGAATTTCTTAATTAAAACTCTTCGTTCTTGTTTTAAAAATCATGAAATTCAGTAATATTTCAAATTACGAACATGAATTAACTTTTTTCATCCATTGGATTTATCAAGTTTTTGTTCAATTTCCTGTAAACATAAGTTTGCAGGGTTACTATCTCTCCCACAAGTTTAAAACAGTGTTAAAAATCTTAGTTTAGGGTTTAATCATCTTGTATATTTTGAAATTTTAAAATTACCATGATTTGATGAAAAATACTTGAGTTTTGAAAAAAAAAATTGCAACCTGTAACAACAACAGAGAATACAGAACAACACAGAATTATACAAGATCAAGTATATACCATGTCATATGATCTTGGAATCATGACTATTTTAAGCTGAACTTTAAAGCTTTTAAATTTCTTGTTTACTCACCTGTATCATTCCTAAACAAAGAACACTCTGATGTATTTTTTTGAATCTGCAGTTGAAACTGTCTTGAGCTCTTCCCTGTTTTTGATTGAATTTAAATTTTGATTTTACTTCTTTTCTCTTGTTTTTGTTTTCTCTGGTTTTGTTATATGATTGTTGAACGAACTAGAATTGAATAGAAGGTGGTCTCACACACACACATATATATATATATATATGCACACACACACACACACACACACACATATATATATAAGACATCAGTGGTATGAAGGAAGGTACTTTCTGGTGTAGTTGTTTGTTTTGATATGTGCAGATTTTATTTACTGCAAATGAAAAATATTAGCTAAATATTTTGAATAGACAAAATATTGGGCTGAATAGATAGGCATTAAATGTTTTGTGCTTAATTAGTTTACATAATTATCATTATATTTAGCTGTATATGTATTTGTATGAAGATATGTACTTTAGCAGGTAGGCTTACGGCTTGTGAAAGAAGATAAATTATATACAAATATGTGTCAGGTTTACTTTCATACCATTGGCTTGTTTCATTTTATACTTTGCTTATTTTTAGCTTTATACATTTTGCAGATCGACATTGGTTTTGTATATAAAAATATTTGTTCTGTTATTATGTTATACTTGTTTTTATCTCATTCTATACTTTGTATTTGGTTTTACATTACATTTTCTCCAATTTTATTTTATACTTTGTTCTTACAAACTTATTCATTTGGCTTTTATTTTTATTTCTATTTTGCATTTTAGCCATCAACATTTAAGTTATATTTCATAAATTTACTTACTTATATTTATTTGTATTTGTATTTTAGCTAACAATATTTAAATTATGTATAATATGATTTACTTACATTTATACTTATTTTTATATTTATTTCCATTTGTATTTTATTTAAATTATATACATAAGTTTGACTTATATTTCACATTTATATTTTATATTGCTAAACTTTGATTTTATTTAAACATTATATTCACACCTATATGTTTATCAAATGTTAACAAAGTAAAGTATTTTAATTTAATTATATAAGGTAAATTTTATTATAAATATTATCAAGAGATTTTTATTTCAAATTTTCAAATCAATTCTTTCCTTTTCAAAACACAAATTTATATAAACAAATGGCAATATTTCCAAAATCATATTCATTTTAGTATGATCAGTTTACATTTTATTTAATCAGATTAAATATTTATTAAAATAAACAGGGCCAAAATCCATGGTCGTTACAAGAATGTTAATTCTGACTCGAGTGTTTTGTGTTTAGCTTTATGCTCGGGTTAGATTGAGTATCACAGCATTTGAGACTCACCCTTGGAGCATGGAACTTCGCTTGAAGAACTATCTTATATCTATTCAGCTTGTTGAATTATTTCCAGTTGTTTGTTCAGACTTGTCAGTTGTTTTGTATTAGTGACTCCCATGTACTTGTTGTATTTTGTACTAAACTCTGATGTTTATGTAGTAGCTTCATGAACTTTTATTTATCTATTCCACTGCTTGTTGTTATATTACTCTATGTATGTGATTTTGTGATCTATTTTTATTTACTACATATGCTGAGTTCTGCCAAATATAAATTAACAATCTATTGTTTTGAGCAATTCAAGTTTGACATGAGTGGATGATTGTCGATTTGAATGGTTCGAAATGCTGAGTTGTCGCACAAATAGATGTATATTAAGCTCTTAAGAAAACATGACATTTGCAATAATGCATCTGAGTTTGCGGTTAGCATAGCTAAGTTAGCTGTCAGGTAAAACGTGGACACTAACACAGGAGGTAGATTAGCAAGGTTAAACAAGGCTGAAGAGGTATTGAGACTAAAAGAAGATAAAGATATTTTTTGGAACATAATATAGTTGCAATGAAGGTACATCAACACAAGACAATAAATTCAATACTAGGCCGACTTAGACTGTTTCCACTGCAACTTTATACTAGCCAAAGAATTATTCTATTAGCTTGATACCTGCTATTGAATTCTCCAACTTGTGCATTGTTATTATTATGATTAGTGTTTGAAACTACTCCACTATTCCTTCCCAATCCTATCTAACATAACTAGCATCCTCCATACAATCAACATCTATATCGTTTTCTTTGCATTCTTCTCCAACATAACTCACATAATCGATAGACTCATCTGTCTCTAATTTGCGAATGCCTTGTAGTGGTGCCTTCAAAACAACATACCAATTAGAAGAATCATTTTCCCTTGAATAATTGATTTGTTTCGCTTGAGATGCATGGACATACGGATTTCTTGAAAATAAAGCTTTATTTTGACGTAAATTAACAAGAGTAATCCCATCTTCAACTTTACTCCATTTCCTCTGTTTGCGCAATTACACTTAAAAATGGGAATATAAAAGACATGATAGTCTAACAAAATTATGTCAGTTAAAATTCCATAGTATGTGAAAACATCAACCGCTTGAGACATATCTTTTGCACTTGCTTTACACATGGTAGTGGCATCATAGGTCACCCCATAATTTTGAGTTTCTCCCTCAACATCTTTTGTATGAAAATGTTGTCCATTTATAATATATTCTTTGCAGGACAATGCATTACTGCTCGAATCATAGGCAATCCATTTTAACAATTTATCGTGATCCTTTGATTCAATAGGTATCTGAAAAAATTCAATGTATTTAACACACTTTTCAAGAATAATATTACGAAGCCAACAAAAGAATTTTTACAATAACCTTCTTTTTGATCCAATCACTGAAGTTTTTTATATGATTGTTCCAAAGCAATATCGCACTTTTTTTCATACATTGGTTTGAATTTTCCAACTCCTCCAAATGCAAACTAGCATAAAACAAATGATGCTAATTTATACATGCAGTCACACACGTCAAAGCAATAAAATAAAATGTAATATCTACTTACTCTAAAATTGGTTCTACTATGACCATATTCATCAGGACCGCTAAATGAGCACTTTCTTTCTCATTAGATGACAATGTAATTGACTCAAGCTCTGAAATTTGACATCCTTTGAGTACTAAATTGTTTTCATAACCTTCATTTCGACTTTGTTTCTCCTATATTTATGATGATTTCTTAAAAATTCACCAAAAAATCTCATTGATTCTTCTACAAGATAGGACTTTGCAATACACCCTTCAGATCGTGCATAGTTCCTTACATAATTTTTGAGCTTCTTCATATACCTTTCAAAGGGATAAATCCAAAGAAAATGGATCGGTCCACCTAATCATGCTTCTCTTCCAAGATGAATTGTTAAAGGTATCATTATATCAAAAGGAGAAGGTGGAAAATAACTTTCAAGATTGCATAAAATCATAATGATCTCATCATCGAGTTGCTGCAGCTTTTCTTTATGAAGAACACATTGACATAGTTTATTGGAAAATGAACATAAATGGATTATTTTTTCCTTGTCTTCTTTGGCTACAGTTCTCTTATTACAACCAATAACATTTGCTGCATTAACATATGATAATCATGAGACTTAAAGCCATTAACTTTGCAATCCTCCAATGATGTACATCTTTTGAGATTTGAACAATAGCCATCAGATCCCTTGAAATCATATAATATTTTGAAAATGTTTTTATTTTCACAACTTGATAATGTATATGGAGCCAGTGGAAGATATGTTTTCTTTCCACGAGGTTGTGAAAAAAGACTATTTCGAATCTTCCAATCCTTTAAATCCTTTCTAGATCCATCTTCAGATTTGCAATTATGCAATATTGTGCCAAATAAGCTTTCTCCAACATTTTTCTCAACATGCATTACATCTAAATTGTGTTGCAATGGAAGTTCCTATAAACATCATAGTACGACATTTAAGCATTATAATTTTTTACAGTTAAAACAATGTAGAAAAATAATTTGAACACTAGCCTCACAATACGACAAATCAAAGAAATTAATCTTTTTTCTACCTTGATAACTCTGTTTTTATGGGTCATCATCCTTATTATGTTCATCTTATTTATTGCGGACATGCTTTCTGTTTGTATTCACTCTCTGTTTCTTCTTCTTCTTATTTTGTTTCTTATTATTCTTTGCCTTCTTTTATTCTTCTTCTACTTCTTCTTCTTCCTCCTCGTCTTTCCAAAATCTTTTGGAATTTTTTTCGAAATAACAGAAACATTCTACATGTTAGAATTCTAGGCTTATTTCCATTCTCCATGATATAATCAAACAAGTTTTTTGTTTCCTTAATGGATCTGAAGAAGGTAAAAATCTTCTACCCATATACACATTCTTCCAACTATGATTCAACCATCGATGATGAGTGTTAATGCCGCATAATGGACAAGCTTTCTTACCTTTTACACAACATCTAGCAGATTTCCATAAGCGTGAAAGCCAATTATTGTCCATAGTAAAATTGATTTTAAATTAAAAATTGTTCTACTAAATGCATCATAAATATCAACACCATTACTACACAAGTGATGTAAATCTTCTACCAATGGCGCCATATATATATATATATATATATATATATATATATATATATATATATATATATATATATCATTTTCCAGTTCCTTTGTACCAGGAATCACCAATGTTAACATGATTTTTTCTTTTTTCATGCACAAAATAGGCATAAGATTACATGTCACCAGCATTACTGGCCAGCAACTATATTTAAAACTCTTAATGGTAAATGGATTGAAACCATCTGTAGCAAGATCAAGCTTGAGATTATGTGGATCGGATGAAAACAATTTCCATTTCTCATCCACTACATTTCAAGTTACAGAATCCACAGGATGATGCATTTTTCCATCATTTCTTTTATTGTCATACTGCCACCTTAGATCTTCGACCGTCTTTTGGGACCTAAACATTCTTCTAAATCTTGGAATGATTGGAAAATGTCTCAACACTTTAATAGGGACGCTTTTCATAATCTCTATTGTACTCTTATTTATCTTTCATTTTTAGGAATTACATTTTTGACAACTATTCAAATCTTTATACTCTTTTCTAAAAAGGCAACAATCATTTTTACAAGCATGAATCTTCTTGAAACCCATAACAAATATTTTAAGAAATTTTTTACTTGATGTAAAGTCTTGGAAGTACATTATTCTTTGGCAATAACATCTGTAGCATATTTAATAGATTATCAATACCGGTATCTGATAATCCAGTTTCACATTTAAGATTGTACAAACCAGTAATAGCAGATAATTTTGTTTGGCCTACACAATCGGGATACAATGGAGTTTTTGCATCTTCTAAATTCTTAAGTAAATCACATTCTCATCTTTCACGGCATCATCTATATTATTAGCAATAGAGTACGACAAAGAGTTAATTTTATACCAACCCATATTTGAAAACCCGCGTGAGAATTTCCGTATTCAGCCATAGCGGAAACGCTAATTTCCATGTGAGAACTTCTTCAGCCGCCACCCATTTTTTTCAATTGCCTCTGTTTTTCTCCTTTGATTCCAAGCATTCTTCCGTGTTCCTTATTTCGTGTATGTCTTGTATGTCTCCCTCTATGAATTCCTATCCTTTGTTATCATCCAGTTCAGATCCGTTGACTAGCCCTACTGACCTGCCTCTGGGTTTTCCACCTCGAGCTAATTCTGATTCCACAATACATGAAGTTGATGGTTTTATTCCACTTAGATCTAAACTATGGAAATTCCAAGCTAAACAAACTTCGATGCCATACAAACCCGCTAACGTTTCCTATAGCTCACATTCTAAAAGTTTTAGATCTGCTACTATACAAAATGATCACCATAATTCTGGACATTATCATGATAACAAAAATCATACAGTTCAGATGGAGAATAGATCTGGTATCTCCAAATGGAATTTTTCCACATCCTCCAGTCGGGCGTGGAACAAAGTCATCAAGGGTAACAATATTCTGGTTCTGTCCCACTAAATTTTTATCAACCCCGCAATTTCAATTAAATGTACTATATTAACATGTCTATTGAAGTTGTTCAAAATGCTAAAAAAAGTGGGATAATGCTATAGTGATCTATGTTATTGGTCCTAAACAATACTATCCATACTTTAGGGACTATATAACGAGAGTCTGGAAGCACGAAGATGATTTCTCTATATATTCTAAGGAAAATAGATTCTATGTTATTAAATTTAATAACAAAAAAACTATTATAGAATTCTGGAAGGTGGTCCCTATTACTACAACAAAAAGTTAATGATGATGAAGAGATGGTCTCTAGGGATGCAACTCAATAAGGAACTACTTAATTCTATCCCAATATGGGTTTGTTTCCGTAATTTACCTATGGATTACTAGATGGAAGAGGGGATTAGTCGTATTGCTTTGGTGCTTGGATCTCTTATCAAATTGGATAAATTTACGGAAGGAATAATTAAAATAGCATACGCTAGAGTCTTAATAGAAATCAAAAACACTTTTGATTTCCTAAGAAAAATCCCTATTTTATCAGAGAACGATGAAATTATTTGGCAAGATGTAGAATATGAATGGAAACCATCAATCTGATCTAACTGTACCAATTTTGGTCACGCTGAATCCCACTGCTAATTCAACAAAATATGGATGCCAAAAAACCCTCCCTAGGAACAGACGACTGAAAATACTGAAATGAATATTGATGATTTCAGTCAAAACAAAGAGGAAATAGATGGTTTGACAATTATCCAAGATACATAAGAAAATATGGAACAAGACTATACTCGTATCAATTCGAAAAAAGAAGGGAATAACAAAAATAAAGCATTTACATCAGATAATAATGCTCAAACAGTCCAGTCGAATAGAGTTCTCATGTCTATTAATGTAGATACTAGTATGAATTCAAATGTAATGGTCTATGGTATTAATATACAGGAAAATGATACAAACACAACTGAAGAAAACAAAATGTCAGCCGAAATGTCTAATATAGCTGTTGAAACTCCTCCCTATAGTGCGAATGATATACAGAACACTGAGATGCAACAGGAATGCAAACCAAAAGCCACTCGATTTGTTGTTGAAAAAAATGTTTGAAAAATCAATTTGGAATTTGATTTGGTGTTTGAAAATGAATATTTGGAAGTCGATTTGAAAATCGTACATCAATGGATATCTGAAAATTTAAATTCACAAATGGAAATTTATAAAGAAAAGGGAAAAATTATTTTAAAAATAAATATTAGTTTATTTTTAAAAAAGTGCGACAGGAATTTACGGATTCAGAACGTAAATTTAAAATAAATCAAGAAAGATTTATTAATTAATATGAACAAACAATTTTGAAATGGGAAATGTATTTTCCCTGAAAAGCCGAGTATGATTTTAAAGTGGCCTATAAATATAAATTGTAAATTTTTAAGGATGGTTTTAGAAAGGATACTTTGGATAAATTATTTTCTTAAGCTGGTTTCAAATTTTTAAAGTAAAGATTTATTTAATTAATTATAGAAGGGATTATTTTAAAGATTAAAACTCATATTTGTTTTAGGAAATGGTTATTTAAATTGTTATACCCTATCTACTAATTTTATTTCAAAATTAGTTGGACTTGAAGTCTTATTGTAACGTACGCGGATTTTCGTTGCCGAAAAACCGAATAGTTATGGGTTTTAAAAAGAATTTAAGAAAAGAAAGAGGTAGAAAAAGGTAGAAGAAAATAGAAAAACAGAAAAATAGAACGGCACAGAAAGAAAATAGATCATTTTAAAATAGAAGGAAAAGAGAATAGAACGGAAAAGAAAAATAGAAGAAAATAGGACGGAATAGAAAACAACAGAACAACATCAGAATCTCACAATTCGCAGCAGAACAACATATAATAATAAATGGATAATCTTTAAACAAAGAACTATATCAGTTATTACATTACATTACATTACATTACATCATATCATCAGAGTGTACAACAACAACAAATAGTGCAGCGGAAAAAGAAATACTATATAAGTAATACGCCATGCCATCCAGCTTGCCTCCAGCAACTCCAGAATATCCAGAATATCCTGATAAACCTAACTCTTAACTGCCCGTGTGGAAATTTGGTGGGCACCCAGAGTTTAGGAAGGAAAACAATAAACTCCAAGTCAGTCATGTGACTGGTGTGAGAACTCAAAACAGTTTATTTATCTTTAAAATCAAAATAGAGGAATATTTTTATTTCAATTCGCAATGCTTTTAAAAATGAGACTACCATAAGACCTCCTGCCACACACACAATGCAAACGCAGACTTGGAGAAGATTTCTCCTTATGATAGTCAAACATGCTTGATACGCATTTAAAAAGAACATTTCATATTATTACTAGTGCATAGTGTAGAAAATTCATTTCGAAAGTAGAATATAAATCTTAGCCAGCATAGGTACCATTATATTATGCCTACTATAGCTACTTCCTGAGGAAGCAGGTTCTACAACCAAAACCGTACAAGTCACGTATTGTTTCTTTGGATTTCCAACGAATGGTCAGGCCAAGGAACTTCCCATTGCCACATGAGAATGCCTCTGGAAAGACATCCCCGAGAACCAAACCGGAACTCTGCCAACACAAGGCCGGGTTACCCCTAACTGGGTAACTACTGACACGAGCACGCCATTCCCCGATCGTAAACGACCTTTCTCACGGGATCCCGATAGCCAACAACCATAAAGTAATAAATTCATAGTAACCACATAGGTTAAATATCTGGGCTCCATACCATGATACCACCTCTATCCAGAAGGAAATGTACATACCCTAAAGGGTGCTACCCCTCATAACCTTGCCGCATCTTTCCTGTTTTGACCATTTCCGGGGTGTGAGGCTCGACGAAGTCACGTCCACAAAAACATACTTTATACAAAAGCCATGCTTTGGGTCAACAAATGATCAACACAATGATCACTAAGATAGACGATCAAATAAACGATCCTATCACAATAATCAACACAATGATCATTTCAGCAACACTCAGCATATCACATTACCAAATTGGGAATATATCGCTGATAACTTCAACTATATAACCTCTGAGCTCGTACGTCTCAGAGAAGGGTGTTAAGCTAAAGAATAAATTCTTCGCCACCAACAGAAATATATTTGAAAGAAATCGGCTTTATATCTCAACTTGTAATGTCAGACATACAATCCATACGAGTCTGTTCCGGGCTCGAACAAAACCGAAGGCACTTCTTACGAAGCCCTTGCAATCCGGGTATTCACAATCCCGATCGAATTTCCCATCACTTAAGGAATCTCTATACCAGGAGCTACCCAGTGCAGAGACAATCGATAGGTCATCCTATCGCTTTCACAAATACTCGGTCTTCAACACCGATCTTCAAATGCAATTCACAACGACGTATCACATATTCGGAATGGGTTATACGACCCCATGGTCCTTTCCCGGTTAACCCGAATAGTGAGCGCTTATTCAAAAATAGGTGTGACATTCAAATTCAATCAAATCACATCAAATACCCATTCAAAGGTAAATATTGATAGTCGGTTATTGAACTATCAATTGATATGCACCCATCACCAAATTCCAAATAATTTTCCAAATTATTTATTTTCCAAAATATCTTTACAAGATATATAATTTTCACACTTCAAAAATAAATCAATATTTATTTTCAAACAAATTCTACTTTTCATTTATAAATTCCATAATGAATTTATATTCCAAAATATTCATGCATATACGATTTCAATTATCCATTTTCAATTTATCTTCAAAAAGATAAATTCTAAATATTCATTTCATATTGAAAAACATTTCCATACTTATTAAACATAAGCAATTCACAAATCTTTTTATTTTCAACACTTAGAAAATATTCAATATACTTAAATCGAATTAAGTATATATTTCATTCTTTAAGGAAATCATTTACTTAAACATATTTATTTGGGCCAAAACGAATGTTGCGTGAAACATCGTTACAACAACCCAAAATCACTAGTATAGGGATTCGAAATTAAAATAGATATATAAATCCCAATACTATTCAAACCATTTCCTTTCGGAAATCATTTACTATAACAACAGTGTTATAGTCCACCATTTCCTTTTATTTCTCGAAAACGTCTATTTCAACAATAAATGTTGAAATCTATGGTTTCGAATCTCAACATATTTTAAGACATCGTTAGATCGTTTTAATTCTATTTAAAACATTCACATTCTAAACATTTCTTTAACGTATTATTCACTATTCAAAAACGTGAATATACTACGTTAACAAATTTCATCAATTCTATGCATTTTATTTCAAAGGATTATTCACGGTCTAAAAACGTGAATATAACTCCATACATAAGTTATAATAATTTACTTATCAAAATAAGTCATTTCGAATTTATAAAACAACGTTTATAAATTCCATTTCTATTTATTTATAAAAACTTCCTTTTTATAAATTCTTTTATTAACCTATTCCAGTTTATAACTCAATTATAAACTAAAAGTTCATATTATAAGTTAAATACTTATAAAACGATTATTTTACAAAATCGTTCCTTTAGAGACTTTCCAATTTATAAATCTTATAACTTATAAGATCCATTTATCTAACTAATCTATTCTTCAAATAATTTCACCAAATTTATAAATCTTACTATTTATAAATTTCTTTTATAACTTCACAGTTTATAATTCTATAAATTTCATTCATTTATGAATTTCATTTTCACTTCATTCAAACACTTATAAAAACTCGTTTTATAAGTCAATATTTCAATTTATAAATATCCGTTTATAAATCCCTTAATATAAATCAATTTATATTATTCTTTTAAAACGTCTTTAATTTCCTTTATAGTTTCACCATTTTGATTTATAAAATAATCAAATTTTATAAATCCTATTTTTAAACTTTTATAATATATTCAAAAATCCAATTTAAACTATTTTATAAAATCATAAATCCCCTATTTCTCAAAAATCAACTTTTAACTATATTTCACAAAATTATAATTTTTTATAACTTTAAAAATTATAATGTTTATTTATTTAAAATGGATCAATTCCAAAAATATTTTATCTTTTCAAAAAATCACTTTAAAAACCCTTTTAAAATCCCAAAATTTGGGTCCAATGATGCTACACATCAAATAGTCAATCACGACAACAACGATATCACATATCGTATATGATAATCAACGAATATCAAAATATCCATAATCAAATAAATACTGTTGAGGAATCCAGTTGGATCCCTCCGACCTGTTTTCCTGCATCCAAAAACATTAGCACAATACCAATTTCGCTCCAGTACGAAATTATCGCGGTATATGTTTTTAATAAATATTATCCGCTTAATAACGGCGCAATAGGGTCTCATCCGCTAAACAAAAAATGCGGGAAATCAATAACTCCAACATATACATATGCCAATATATATATATTGCTATTATATATATAATACCAATTTCACTGTTTATGAAACATTCGCGGTATATGTTTTTATTAAATAACATCCGCTTACTAACGGCGTATAATGTCTATTTTAACAATCAATACATAACAATCATCATTCAAACATGCATTCAAATATTTTAAATCTAACTATTTAAAATAAAATCGAAACTGATTCGATTGAGTGAGAAGTTCTCACCTTGATTTTAATTTCCGTTTTAGCGATTTATTTCGAATAAAATTAAACGGACGTTTAATTTTACCCAAAATTATCACTAACTCCAAACGACTCCAAACCAACTCCATAGCGTAATGCTCGTCCATACGATTCCAACGCAACTGGTTTCGCGCGTTTTCGACCTCGTATGAAAAAGATATTGATTTTTGAAGTTACACGATTTTATTTATAAAATTTTACAACTAAACTTTAAAATTTATAACTTAGCAAATATTGGCCGTTGGATTTGCTTATTCCCTCATCACAGCCGCATATGCTTTTCTTCTCCCTCTTCGTTTCCACCTGATATCGGCCGAACCCATCCCATATGAATTAGGGTTAAATTTGCAACCCTCCACGTTGACTTCCAAGTCGATCAACAAGTGCCATCGGAAAGCCCCATCCACCACCTACCTTCGCCCACCATCCGGTCACGTGCGGCCCCCCCTTGGCCTCGTAATCCGTGCACGAACGGCCCGCGTTCAAATGCCCATATCCACCAATCCATCTCGAATTAAACGATCTCCACCGTTGGATATGTGGATCTCCTCACGCTCTACAACTCTCTAGTTGGAAGTTTTCCCTAATTGTCGACTGATTGGAAGAAATCGTGAGAAGAAGATTGGCAACTTTCGGCCATTGATTCCTGTATACGGCGGCTGCGTTTAGGGTTTCCTATATATATATATATATATATTTTTTGAGAGAGAGAGAGAGCTATTTATAGGAATTCGATCGAACACTATTCATCCGGAAATTCTGAACTCCGATTTACGCGCCGAAACTGACGTTCCTAGGGTTTATCCCGCGTTCCGGACACAATGGAACAGGTTTCGGAAGCTAATTCGGACATCTGTGCGAGTTATGGCTGTAAACGCTCAATTTAAATTAAACCGATTTAACTCGATTTCTAGGCGTTTTAATTTGTACCGGACAAACGGTAAATCCAATTGACTTGAAATTTGAAACCTTACAATAATATCACATTATGGATCCGATGAAACTGGTTTCGTCGAAATCCGAGACTTTTTGAAAAATGGCTATTTTGACTCGCCAAATTTAAATTAAAAACGATTCGATGCGTTTCGAGCTGCCACGATCAAACGATAGCTCCGATTGACACGAAATTTGAAATCTGGTAATAACCAACTATTACGGATCCAATGGAACTGGTTTCGTTCAATTCTGAGACTGTTCAAAAACTGACTATTTTCACTAGTCGGTTTAAATATTAAAATATTCAATTTTCACAAATTAACTTTTAATTCGATTTTAAAAGTTCTAAAATATTGTTCTAACTTCCATATGATAAAATAAAATTTTACAAATTATTTACAATCATATTTAACTCAATTTTCAATTATTTCCATAATTTAACGTATTAAATTATCGATTTAATTATTCAATTAAATCCAAAAATTCAAATAAAAATTTATTCGACTTATAAATTCACTTTTTAATATTTAAAAATAATTAAATATTCATATTTTAATTAAATAAAATTCTGGGTCGTTACAATCTTTCCTTCTTAAAAGAATTTCGTCCTCGAAATTAACAAGTAAGAAAGGTTATAGAATCTATTAATTTTCCATAAATCCATAGTTAAACTTCTTACAATACTTTACTAAGTTTTCAAATCATACTTATTTATCTTTTCAGAAACAACTACTATTGTTTAACTTTCAATTCCAAAACAAAGTTATAGTTTTCAAAAAATTTCCAATTTTCTTAAATTTTTTCTAACGCCTTAAATTTTCGGAAAAATTCGCCATAGTCTCCTTTGCGCGGCTCGATCCGAAAAAAAAAAAATGACAGTATATATATCACAAATATACATCTCATCAAGTAATGAGGCATCCCGCAGGGAAAAAAGTGTAAAAGTACGATATTTAATCCGAGATATGTACTTTATATTTTATTAGCAAGCATATACGGATAATATAGCGCGAAAGCGAGCTCCAAATGCGAAGCAAATGCGATCCGCACCTACTAATCACTCAACAAACAACATGAGAACATGCATACATGAAAATAGTATCGATATACAACATATAGCAAATGCAACTATATATGTCAACATAGCAAATGTAACTAAACAACAAATGCAACCATCAACCAACTATCATTCAACTAACATCCATAACCAATATATATTCATTTATATTCCCATTAATATTTAATGAAATAGGTTTTCCATTTAATTCACATTTGATTCATTTACATTGGATTTTATCAACATTCATTCTCAATTCAATTAGTTTATATTCACTAATTCATATTCAAGTTGGTTCACTTCCAATTCAAATTCAATTCTATTCAAATTTATTTACTTCTAATTTGAATTCAATTACTTTAGCTTCCAATTTCATTAACACTCAATGAATTATATACAATCAACTAACAATCAATATCAACCAATGTATATTAATTGCAACCAAATTCCTTTGCTTATATTCATTCAATTTGGTTTAATTAATTTGATTAACATTCAATTATTCAACTTTCTAATAACATTAGATTTTAATGAATTAACACTTAAATTCATTATTCCATATCAACTTAATTTAATATCTCTTAAGTTATATTCCATTTAACTTGAAATTCACCTTTATTTATAACTCATATTTATATAGTTTCACTTCTTATATATATAAGTTTATTTCACAATTGTAATTCACTTTAATTATAATTCAATTCTTATAATTCTTTTTCTTATACAATTATTCTTTTATTTAGATTATTCAAACAATCAAACAATCAACTTATATACACTTTAATAATTTTGAAAAATTATCCCTTTATATATAAAAATATAAATCAAGGTAAAATTATTTCATTTACCCAATTTTTAAAACAATATTGTGTCGAATTGTTCTATTCAAGTGTTTAGAAACCCCTTCGGCATAGTTTGACAGACCGTGCTGACGAAGGTTCATATACCACTCAACAAACCAATCATCACAATATAAAACAATTTTATATTCACTAACAAATACGCTCTCATAGCTATTATTACTCTCAAACTCAATCTAGAGTACTACTGACTCTATCTCTAATGAGTAATACCCAACAGAACCATGGTTGTCGCTTAACCATAAGCTTTGATACCAAATGTAACGTACGCGGATTTTCGTTGCCGAAAAACCGAATAGTTATGGGTTTTAAAAAGAATTTAAGAAAAGAAAGAGGTAGAAAAAGGTAGAAGAAAATAGAAAAACAGAAAAATAGAACGGCACAGAAAGAAAATAGATCATTTTAAAATAGAAGGAAAAGAGAATAGAACGGAAAAGAAAAATAGAAGAAAATAGGACGGAATAGAAAACAACAGAACAACATCAGAATCTCACAATTCGCAGCGGAACAACATATAATAATAAATGGATAATCTTTAAACAAAGAACTATATCAGTTATTACATTACATCACATTACATTACATCATATCATCAGAGTGTACAACAACAACAAATAGTGCAGCGGAAAAAGAAATACTATATAAGTAATACGCCATGCCATCCAGCTTGCCTCCAGCAACTCCAGAATATCCAGAATATCCTGATAAACCTAACTCTTAACTTCCCGTGTGGAAATTTGGTGGGCACCCAGAGTTTAGGAAGGAAAACAATAAACTCCAAGTCAGTCATGTGACTGGTGTGAGAACTCAAAACAGTTTATTTATCTTTAAAATCAAAATAGAGGAATATTTTTATTTCAATTCGCAATGCTTTTAAAAATGAGACTACCATAAGACCTCCTGCCACACACACAATGCAAACGCAGACTTGGAGAAGATTTCTCCTTATGATAGTCAAACATGCTTGATACGCATTTAAAAAGAACATTTCATATTATTATTAGTGCATAGTGTAGAAAATTCATTTCGAAAGTAGAATATAAATCTTAGCCAGCATAGGTACCATTATATTATGCCTACTATAGCTACTTCCTGAGGAAGCAGGTTCTACAACTAAAACCGTACAAGTCACGTATTGTTTCTTTGGATTTCCAACGAATGGTCAGGCCAAGGAACTTCCCATTGCCACATGAGAATGCCTCTGGAAAGACATCCCCGAGAACCAAACCGGAACTCTGCCAACACAAGGCCGGGTTACCCCTAACTGGGTAACTACTAACACGAGCACGCCATTCCCCGATCGTAAACGACCTTTCTCACGGGATCCCGATAGCCAACAACCACAAAGTAATAAATTCGTAGTAACCACATAGGTTAAATATCTGGGCTCCATACCATGATACCACCTCTATCCAGAAGGAAATGTACATACCCTAAAGGGTGCTACCCCTCATAACCTTGCCGCATCTTTCCTGTTTTGACCATTTCCGGGGTGTGAGGCTCGACGAAGTCACGTCCACAAAAACATACTTTATACAAAAGCCATGCTTTGGGTCAACAAATGATCAACACAATGATCACTAAGATAGACGATCAAATAAACGATCCTATCACAATAATCAACACAATGATCATTTCAGCAACAATCAGCATATCACATTACCAAATTGGGAATATATCGCTGATAACTTCAACTATATAACCTCTGAGCTCGTACGTCTCAGAGAAGGGTGTTAAGCTAAAGAATAAAATCTTCGCCACCAACAGAAATATATTTGAAAGAAATCGGCTTTATATCTCAACTTGTAATGTCAGACATACAATCCATACGAGTCTGTTCCGGGCTCGAACAAAACCGAAGGCACTTCTTACGAAGCCCTTGCAATCCGGGTATTCACAATCCCGATCGAATTTCCCATCACTTAAGGAATCTCTATACCAGGAGCTACCCAGTGCAGAGACAATCGATAGGTCATCCTATCGCTTTCACAAATACTCGGTCTTCAACACCGATCTTCAAATGCAATTCACAACGACGTATCACATATTCGGAATGGGTTATACGACCCCATGGTCCTTTCCCGGTTAACCCGAATAGTGAGCGCTTATTCAAAAATAGGTGTGACATTCAAATTCAATCAAATCACATCAAATACCCATTCAAAGGTAAATATTGATAGTCGGTTATTGAACTATCAATTGATATGCACCCATCACCAAATTCCAAATAATTTTCCAAATTATTTATTTTCCAAAATATCTTTACAAGATATATAATTTTCACACTTCAAAAATAAATCAATATTTATTTTCAAACAAATTCTACTTTTCATTTATAAATTCCATAATGAATTTATATTCCAAAATATTCATGCATATACGATTTCAATTATCCATTTTCAATTTATCTTCAAAAAGATAAATTCTAAATATTCATTTCATATTGGAAAACATTTCCATACTTATTAAACATAAGCAATTCACAAATCTTTTTATTTTCAACACTTAGAAAATATTCAATATACTTAAATCGAATTAAGTATATATTTCATTCTTTAAGGAAATCATTTACTTAAACATATTTATTTGGGCCAAAACGAATGTTGCGTAAAACATCGTTGCAACAACCCAAAATCACTAGTATAGGGATTCGAAATTAAAATAGATATATAAATCCCAATACTATTCAAACCATTTCCTTTCGGAAATCATTTACTATAACAACAGTGTTATAGTACACCATTTCCTTTTATTTCTCGAAAACGTCTATTTCAACAATAAATGTTGAAATCTATGGTTTCGAATCTCAACATATTTTAAGACATCGTTAGATCGTTTTAATTCTATTTAAAACATTCACATTCTAAACATTTCTTTAACGTATTATTCACTATTCAAAAACGTGAATATACTACGTTAACAAATTTCATCAATTCTATGCATTTTATTTCAAAGGATTATTCACGGTCTAAAAACGTGAATATAACTCCATACATAAGTTATAATAATTTACTTATCAAAATAAGTCATTTCGAATTTATAAAACAACGTTTATAAATTCCATTTCTATTTATTTATAAAAACTTCCTTTTTATAAATTCTTTTATTAACCTATTCCAGTTTATAACTCAATTATAAACTAAAAGTTCATATTATAAGTTAAATACTTATAAAACGATTATTTTACAAAATCGTTCCTTTAGAGACTTTCCAATTTATAAATCTTATAACTTATAAGATCCATTTATCTAACTAATCTATTCTTCAAATAATTTCACCAAATTTATAAATCTTACTATTTATAAATTTCTTTTATAACTTCACAGTTTATAATTCTATAAATTTCATTCATTTATGAATTTCATTTTCACTTCATTCAAACACTTATAAAAACTCGTTTTATAAGTCAATATTTCAATTTATAAATATCCGTTTATAAATCCCTTAATATAAATCAATTTATATTATTCTTTTAAAACGTCTTTAATTTCCTTTATAGTTTCACCATTTTGATTTATAAAATAATCAAATTTTATAAATCCTATTTTTAAACTTTTATAATATATTCAAAAATCCAATTTAAACTATTTTATAAAATCATAAATCCCCTATTTCTCAAAAATCAACTTTTAACTATATTTCACAAAATCATAATTTTTTATAACTTTAAAAATTATAATGTTTATTTATTTAAAATGGATCAATTCCAAAAATATTTTATCTTTTCAAAAAATCACTTTAAAAACCCTTTTAAAATCCCAAAATTTGGGTCCAATGATGCTACACATCAAATAGTCAATCACGACAACAACGATATCACATATCGTATATGATAATCAACGAATATCAAAATATCCATAATCAAATAAATACTGTTGAGGAATCCAGTTGGATCCCTCCAACCTGTTTTCCTGCATCCAAAAACATTAGCACAATACCAATTTCGCTCCAGTACGAAATTATCGCGGTATATGTTTTTAATAAATATTATCCGCTTAATAACGGCGCAATAGGGTCTCATCCGCTAAACAAAAAATGCGGGAAATCAATAACTCCAATATATACATATGCCAATATATATATATATATTGCTATTATATATATAATACAATTTCACTGTTTATGAAACATTCGCGGTATATGTTTTTATTAAATAACATCCGCTTACTAACGGCGTATAATGTCTATTTTAACAATCAATACATAACAATCATCATTCAAATATGCATTCAAATATTTTAAATCTAACTATTTAAAATAAAATCGAAATTGATTCGATTGAGTGAGAAGTTCTCACCTTGATTTTAATTTCCGTTTTAGCGATTTATTTCGAATAAAATTAAACGGACGTTTAATTTTACCCAAAATTCTCACTAACTCCAAACGACTCCAAACCAACTCCATAGCGTAGTGCTCGTCCATACGATTCCAACGCAACTGGTTTCGCGCGTTTTCGACCTCGTATGAAAAAGATATTGATTTTTGAAGTTACACGATTTTATTTATAAAATTTTACAACTAAACTTTAAAATTTATAACTTAGCAAATATTGGCCGTTGGATTTGCTTATTCCCTCATCACAGCCGCATATGCTTTTCTTCTCCCTCTTCGTTTCCACCTGATATCGGCCGAACCCATCCCATATGAATTAGGGTTAAATTTGCAACCCTCCACGTTGACTTCCAAGTCGATCAACAAGTGCCATCGGAAAGCCCCATCCACCACCTACCTTCGCCCACCATCCGGTCACGTGCGGCCCCCCCTTGGCCTCGTAAACCGTGCACGAACGGCCCGCGTTCAAATGCCCATAGCCACCAATCCATCTCGAATTAAACGATCTCCACCGTTGGATATGTGGATCTCCTCACGCTCTACAACTCTCTAGTTGGAAGTTTTCCCTAATTGTCGACTGATTGGAAGAAATCGTGAGAAGAAAATTGGCAACTTTCAGCCATTGATTCCTGTATACGGCGGCTGCGTTTAGGGTTTCCTATATATTTTTTTTTTATATTTTTTTGTGAGAGAGAGAGAGCTATTTATAGGAATTCGATCGAACACTATTCATCTGGAAATTCCGAACTCCGATTTACGCGTCGAAACTGACGTTCCTAGGGTTTATCCCGCGTTCCGGACACAATGGAACAGGTTTCGGAAGCTAATTCGGACATCTGTGCGAGTTATGGCTGTAAACGCTCAATTTAAATTAAACCGATTTAACTCGATTTCTAGGCGTTTTAATTTGTACCGGACAAACGGTAAATCCAATTGACTTGAAATTTGAAACCTTACAATAATATCACATTACGGATCCGATGAAAATGGTTTCGTCGAAATCCGAGACTTTTTGAAAAATGGCTATTTTGACTCGCCAAATTTAAATTAAAAACGATTCGATGCGTTTCGAGCTGCCACGATCAAACGATAGCTCCGATTGACATGAAATTTGAAATCCGGTAATAACCAACTATTACGGATCCAATGGAACTGGTTTCGTTCAATTCTGAGACTGTTCAAAAACTGACTATTTTCACTAGTCGATTTAAATATTAAAATATTCAATTTTCACAAATTAACTTTTAATTCGATTTTAAAAGTTCTAAAATATTGTTCTAACTTCCATATGATAAAATAAAATTTTACAAATTATTTACAATCATATTTAACTCAATTTTCAATTATTTCCATAATTTAACGTATTAAATTATCGATTTAATTATTCAATTAAATCCAAAAATTCAAATAAAAATTTATTCGACTTATAAATTCACTTTTTAATATTTAAAAATAATTAAATATTCATATTTTAATTAAATAAAATTCTGGGTCGTTACACTTATATATGATAATTAGTATAATATTTTCATATGCAATATTTAAGTAAGTATTTAAGATGGTTTTATTTTAAATGTTCTAAGAATTTTGGATAAGTGATTTGAATTATTTTAAAGTATTCGAACTCGGCAAATTTTCAGTGGAAATAAATAATATTTGTAAATTTATTCCACTTGAGGAAAATGATTTGAAATTTGTTTTCAAAGGGTTGAAAGGTGAAAAGTGATTTGAAATTTGTTTTCAAATGGTTGAAGTGTGAAAATATATCTTTTGAAGATATTTTGAAAGTAAATAACTAGGGGAAAGTTATTTGAAATCTGGTGATTATTGTGAATGTTGATTGATAGTTAAATAACCGACTATCAATATTTGCCTTCAAATGGCATTTGAATTTTGATGCGACCGGGGGTCGGATTCCAAATGGATATTCGAAAACCACATCGAATCTTTGTGATGGATCTTTTTTTAAAAGATCAAGGTGGAAATTGGTTGTGATTTGTTTGAAATGTGAATGTAACACTTATTTTTAAAATAAGCGCTCGTTATTCGGATTAGCCACGAGAGGACTTTGTGTCATAAAACCCATTTCGAATAAAGATACGACGAAATGGGATTGCATTTGAAGATGGTGTTGAAGACCGGGTATTTTCGAAAGTGAAAGGATTACCTGTCGAATGTCTCTGCACCGAGTTGCTTCGGTATAGAGATTATATCACCCTCTGTAATGGGGATTCTGGACACGATTAGTGAATATCTGGATTTGCAAGGGCTTCTTTGAAGTGCCTTCGGTTCCATTCGACCCCGGAATGGACTTGTATGGATGTGTGTCTGACATTACACTTTGAGATGCAAAGCTGGTTTCTATCAAATACATTTCTATGGGTGGAGGAGAATATATTCTCTTAGCTTAACATCCTTCTATGAGACGTACGAGCTCAAAGGTTATGTAGTTGGTGGTTACTAGTGATACATTCCCAATTTGGTAATGTGGCTCATTTGTTGATCGAAGCATGGATTCATGAAAAGCGTAGCTTTGTGGATGAGACTTCGTTTGACCTCACAACCCGGAATGTTCGAAACAGGAGGGATGCAGCAAGGTTATTTAGAGGTAGCGCCCCCTAAGGGTATGTTCATTTCCTTCTGGAAAGAGGTGGTATCATGGTATGGAGCCCAGATATTTAACCTATGTGAATACTGCAAATTTATTACTTTGCGGTTGCTGGTGTTGAGGATCCTTGGATAAAGGTCAGTTATTACTGGGGGATGGCATACTCGTGACAGTTAGTTTACTAGTTACAGAGGTAACCCGGCCTTGTGTTGGCAGAGAGATAATTAAGTTCTCGAGGCATCCCTCCAGAGGCGTATCCATGTGGCCCAAGAAGTTCCTTAGCCTGTCCATTTGTTGGAAATCCAAAGAAACAATACGAGCCTTTACGATTGCAATTGTATAACTTGCCTCCTCAGGAGGTAGCTATAGCAGGCATAATATAATGGTACCTATGCTGGCTAAGACTTTCGAAAGGTTTTATGCAGTATGCACTAATAATAATAGTATCAAAAAGGATTTTGCGTATCAAGCATGTTTGACTATCATAAGGAGAAATCTCCTCCAATCGTGTGCTTGCATTGTGTGTGTGCGGGGAGGCCTTATGGTAGTTTCATTTTCCAAAAGCATAGCGGATTTCTTTTCCTTTCTTTGTGAAAATAACTATTTTTAAGATCTCGCACCAGTCCCATGACTGACTTTGCTTGATACAACATGATAGGGTGTTCTCGCTTCGCATTTGGTGGCAAACGGGAGACTCTTACCCCTACATGTCCCGGAGGAGGGGTTGGTTAGCCGGGTAGGTGAAGAAGTTGAAAGCCTGGCCGTAAAAGCAAGGGCATGGTACCATTGTATACCATGGTGCGGCTGGGATGGTTGAAAAGCCTACCAGTCGAGAGTGGCCGCTATCGATGGTTGAAAAGCCTAGACCGTTACAATTTGGTATCAGAGCATTTGGTTAAGCGACAACCTTGGCTCTGGTAGGGATTACTCATTAGAGATAGAGTCAGTGGTAGTCTAGAATGAGTTTGAGTGTAATAATAGATATGAGTGCATATTCAATAGTGAATATAAAATTGTTTTATATTGTTTTGATTGGTTTGTTGAGTGGTATATGGATTCCAGTCAATACGAGTAATTAACGTTATTGATAGGAATCTCTAAACACTTGTATAGAACAATTCGATACGATATTGTTTTAAAATAGTGTAAATGAAATAATTTTACCCAAATTATTTTTGTATATAAAAGAAAAAAAATTCATAAATTATTATAGTATATGGTTGATTGTTTGTTAGGAAGTGATAATATTAAAATTATTATCATTGATTATTGAATAAGAAATTGAAATCATAACCAAGAGTTAAGAAATAAAATCCACATACAAATGGGATTTGTAAATATAAATTGTAAAAGTGATTTATAATTTGAAATAGAATTCCAGAGAAATATTTGAAAGAATTTGAAAGGAATTGAAAATTTTGAAATTTTGGTGAAAAGTGTTAATCCCTTTGATTTGAAAATGATTTTCAAAGGTTTTGGAAAAGTGATTTGAAGGGATAAAAGTACTAAATCTCTTTTTGGTCGTTGGAAAATAATTCCGATGATGATCGCGACATCATCGGTGTTCATTTTCGAGTTTCCATGAGAGGAATTGCTGCTAAATTATTTAAAATTTGAAGTTGTTTGGAAAACTGGGTTTGGTTTTGGGAATTCAAAAGATAATTTGGATTGATTTCAAAAATGACTTTGAAATGTTGGAAAGACTCGGGAATCTGATAAAAATAGTTATGGAATAAAATTTATAAAGTTGGAAAATAAAATTGTGAATGAATAAATAAATTTACAATTGCAGGTAAATGAAAGTGAAATTGAATGTTGAAATTCATTTCGAATTTGTAAGTAAATTGAATTGGAATTGGAATTGAATTTGATTTGTGATAAACAAAGCAAAGTACTGAAATAAAATTTGTAAGTGAAACTAATTGAAAGAGTGACAAATTAAATATGGTTTGAAATGAATTGAATTCAATAATTATAAATGAAAGGTAAATTTAATTCATATGGGATTGGAAATCCAGTTTAAACAAAGGTATAGATAAAACCGAAGTGGCAAATTGAAAAATAAATATAGGAAGTATGAAAAAAATCCTTGTATCGAACTTAAGAAAAAAAATGGTGTAATTCTTAAGTAAATTTGATATTGGAAATATACAAAGTTAATAACCGAATGAAGGATAAAATGGTAATTGTGAATAAGGGAATGAAAATAATCAATGTGAATAAAAGAAATTTGATATATTTAATAATCAATTGGAATTAATACGTAGGATATACGTGTATTATTTTCGCACAATGATTCAATCCAAAATTCGAGCACAGAATTTCGAGATAGTTATATCGATCCGAGTTGGGATTTTTCACTCAATTTTCGACGGCGAACCTGATATGGATTTTTGGTTGATTCTGGAAATTCTCTATCATAGTTTGTAGCTACGCAAGGAGAATGACAGTTTCTGATCAAGAAACCAGATCTGAGTCCGCACTAGGAAATCGGATGGGCGATACTAGTTCGGAAGTGAAATTGTGTGATTAAGTGAGCGATCGAATTTGATATTGCATACGAATGATATAATTATATCGTATGGACTTGAATAGAAATAAATATTCAAACTTTTGTAAAAGAAAATATAAAATGAGTTTGAAAGCTAAGATTGGATATTATTGTTAAGTAGGCTATACAGGTGATTTAAATGCAAAGGGAATTGGATTTTGATTTCGAAGATAAATTTAAATTGCTCGAAAAGGTATGTATTTAAATTTCTATATGAAATTTGATGATTTTCTTGTCTAGCCGCTTGGCTTTTCATTTTCTTTTTGAATCTGGGGGCCCGTTGTGGCCTTTTGTAGTCATACCGAGCTAGCCGTGCAAAATCGACGCTGGCAAAAATTTTCGAAAATTTAAGGAGTTGGAAAATTTTTCGAGAAAATTTTGAATTTTAAAATTTTGAATTTAAACTTAAATTTGAATTGTGGAATAAATAATGCTGTTTGGAATTTATAGAAGTTTTTGGAAAGTTAGTTGAAGTGCTAATAGGTCTTTGATAAAAAGATTTATTTTGGAAAGTTGATAAAACTATTTAGTTTGGAAAAATAGTAAATGGGTTGAGGATCATTCTTCTTAACTAGTAATTTCGGGACGAAATTCTTTTAAGGGGGAAGAATGCGACGATCCCGAATTTTGAATATTTGAAATTGAAATATTTAGTAGATTTTTAATATTTGGAAGTTATTTTAAACTTGAATTTCAAGTATAACTATGAATTTGATAATTTAATTATTGAATTTAACAACTGGAAATTGGATAAATTGTTAAATCTGAAATTTTATGCTGATTAAAGATATTTTGAAGGCTTAGAAAATTTATATTGATAATACTGAAGATTATGGAAGCTTCAGAATTTAATTTGGAAATGTTTTTGTCCATTTTTAAAATTATATCAATTAAATCGATATTTAAAAATAGCCCTCCAGGGCACAGTCTCGGAATTCGATGAAACTAGTTCCATTGGATCCGTAATATTGTATTATTATTGGATTTCAATTTTCGTGGCATTTGGAGTTGTCGTGTGATCGTACGATAAGCAAAAGTGCTGAAATCTATATTGAAATTTAAAATAAATAATTGGTCGAAAAAGCTATCTTCTCCGTACGATCGAATTTGGACTCGAAATCTTTTCCATTGCGTTCGGAATAGGGGTTCAACATTATAAATGCCTGGCGGCACGCCTCGATTAGAGGTGGAGATTTTGAGTTACGTGATTTTAACGATTTGAATTTAAATTCAAATTCAAATTATAATATATATATGTTTATTTTAATAATATTTTATAAGGCAAATTACACGTTGTTGAATTTTCAAACACGTGTCTTTTTTTTCTGATAAATTTAAACACGCCTCATTTATGGAAAAAATTTACCATCTCGTTCAAAATAAAGTCGAGCCGGTGATAGAAAGAAAATAAAATCGGATGAACGAAAGAAAAAAAAAACCCCTATCTTCATTTCAAAACAAATGATAATGGTCGCAATTTTAAGATATACAAAAATCAAATTCCATCTCAAATTGAAATCCCTCGTTTCCTTATAGAAAAAAAAGAAAAAAAATCATTGCGTTCCTAAATTAAATCGAATAATGGCGGTGACTGGGTGGCAGAATCGAGTCACGACCACTTCGCGACGAGGATCTCGAGTCAAGCTAGGGCAAACTCCGATGGCGATCGTGTGTGCATTTGAGGAGGAGCCGAAGGATTTTGGAGGGTCGCGACAGTGGCCTGGCAGTAGTCGTGGGTCGGTGGGAAGGATAGCGCTCGTGTGCGATGACTTGGATGCGGCGAATTTGCTTGAGCATGCGTAAGAGCGATGCGGAGGTGGCGACGTCAGGGAAGGTGGCATGGGGCGACTCAGGGATCGAATGGCATGAGTGCTCTCGCGTGTGGTCGAGGTCAGCATGTTCTAGTAGGGGTTCTACGTTAGCAAAGTTTCGGCAAGACAAGGGTTTTGGGCGAGTCGAGGCGACTTAGGGTGCATCATCTGTTTTAGGTAATTCGATTTTTAATTTTTTTTTCAAAACTAGTGTTGTTTTGATTTAAAATTGTAACATAATCATTTCGGCTATCAGAACGCAACTGTAACAACCAATTTTTCGACTTCCGAAAGTCGACATCAATACGTCCACTGTATCAAATGTCGCACAATCGAATGCTGGAAAACCGAACCGTTAGGGTTAAAGAAGAAGAAGAAGATAGAAGAAGAAACATAAATAATAACAGAATCTCACATTTGACAGCGAAACAATATATAATAGATAAATGAATATCTTTAAAACAAAGAACTACATCAGTTTTACATACATCACATTATCAGAGTTTACAACACAAAACACAACATTGGCATTCATTAGAACTTGCTTACATGAAAACTTGACTTGCACCAACCCATACGCAACGAACACTATATAATATAAGTGATACGTATTACCATCTAGCTTGAACTCCAGATCTCCACAGCATATTTCTTAATTGACTTTGCTCTAGAATAATGATAACCTGACTCTAGGCTGCCTGTGTGGAAAATTATAGGCACCCGGAGTTTAGAAAGGGAACAATAAACTCCAGGTCAGTCATGAGACTGGTGTGAGATCTTAGAAACAGTTATTTTCACAAAGAAAGGAAAAGAAATCTGCTATGCTTTTGGAAAATGAAACTACCATAAGGCCTCCCCGCACACACACAATTGGAGGAGATTTCTCGTTATGATGGTCAAACATGCTTGATACGCAAAATCATTTTTGACAATATTATTAGTAGTGCATAGTGCAGAAAACCTTTCAAAAGTATAATATTAATCTTAGCTAGCATAGGTACCATTATATTATGCCTGCTGTAGCTACCTCCTGTAGAGGCAGGTTATACAATTGCAATCGTAAAGGCTCGTATTTTTTCTTTGGATTTCCAACAAATGGTCAGGCTAAGGGACTTCCTGGCCACATGGGTACGCCTCTGGAGGGACGCCCTAAGAACTTAACCAGCACTCTACCAACATAAGGCCTGGTTACCTCTGTAACTAGGTAACTAACTGTCACGAGTATGCCATCCCCCGGTCGTAACCGACCTTTATCCGAGGATCCTCAATACCAACAACCACAAAGTAATAAATTTGCATCATTCACATAGGTCAAATATCTGGGCTCCATACCATGATACCGCCTCTTTCTAGAAGGAAATGAACATACCGTCAGGGGGCTCTACCCCAAATAACCTTGCTGCATCCTTCCTGTTTCGACCATTTCAGGTTGTGAGGTCCGACGAAGTCTCGTCCACAAAGCCATGCTTCGATCAACAAATGATCAACAACACTTCGTATGCCACATTACCAAATTAGGAATGTATCACTAGTAACCACCAACTACATAACCTCTAAGCTCGTACGTCTCAGAGAAGGATGTTAAGCTAAGAGAATAAATTCTCCGCCACCAACGGAAATGTATTTGATAGAAACCAGCTTTACATCTCAAAGTGTAATGTCAAACACACATCCATACAAGTCCGTTGCGGGATCAAACATAACCGAAGGCACTTCAAAGAACCCCTTGCAAATCCGGATATTCACTAATCACGTCCGAAATCCTCATCACAAAGGGTGATAAAATCCCTATACCGAAGCAACTCAGTGCAGAGACATCCGACAGGTAATCCTTTCACTTTCGAAAATGTTCGGTCTTCAACACCTTCTTCAAATGCAATCCCATTTCGTCGTATTATTATTCAGAATGGGTTTTATGAAACAAAGTCCTCTCCCAGCTAATCCGAATAATGAGCGCTTATTTTAAAAATAAGTGTTACATTTAGATTTCAAACAAATCACAACCAATTTCCACTTTGATCTTTTAAACAAAAGATCCATCACAAATATTCGATGTGGTTTTCGAATATCCATTTGGAATCTGACCCCGGTCATATCGAAATTAAAATGCCAATTAAAGGCAAATATTGATAATCGGTTATTTAACTATCAATCAGCATTCACAACAATCATCAGATTTCAAATAATTTTTCCCCAGTTATTTACTTTCAAAATATCTTCGCAAGATATATTTTCACACTTCAACTATTTGAAAACAAATTTCAGATCACTTTTCACCTTTCAACCCTTTGAAAACAATTTTCAAATCATTTTCATCACGTGTGATAAATTTACAAATATTATTTATTTCCATTGAAAATTTGCCGAGTTCGAATACTTTAAAATAAGTCAAATGTCTTATCGAAAATATTCTTGGAACATTTAAAATAAAACCATCTTAAATATTTACTTAAAAAACGGTTGTGAAAACATTATTTATGAGTCGAGGCGACTTAGGGTGAAGCGTCTGTTTTAGGTAATTCGATTTTTAATTTTTTTTCAATACTAGTGTTGTTTAGATTTAAAATTGTAATATAATCATTTCAACTATCAGAAGATTTTTTTTCAAGATTAAGATGTTTTGATTTGGGAAAATTAAATTCCAGTAAAAATAGAAATATATGTATAGGTAATATTTTGGTATATTAAGAAATAGATTTTTAGATCTATATTGGTATATTAAGGAAATAAATATGCATGCATATATTTTAATTTATTCAATTATGTTAAAAATAAGTTATTAAGGTGATAAATGGTTTAATTATTATTTAAATTATTTTAGTTACTAAGAAAATTATTTAAAAGAAAATTAGTTTAAAATTTAATAATATATATATTAGTGATCAATTTGTTAACAGACTGATTTAATTTATTTATGATACAAAAGGTTTTAAAAAGGGGAAATTTATCAGTTTGAATCAAATTGTTAGTCTATTAAATTAATTAATAATAAGTGATTGTTCGATTTGTTTGAATATTAGTTAAATCATCAAATGTTTATACAAGGTCAAAACCATGGAAACAAGTCAACGAAAATGAATTTGCATGCATAAGCAAAGGTGAGATGTTCTAACTTAATTGGAATTCCCAGTTTAAATTTAAATAGTTAAATTCAAAATTGTTGATTGTGTGCTTGGATGATAAATTATTATAAGCTGTATTGGATTAGGCCCTATGCGCCGCACAATAGCGGAGGATATTATATAAACCCATATACCGCGATATTACACCTCGAAGTGGAATTGATATTATATATGTATTTGGAGTGATTGATTTCCCGCATTATATAGGGGATGAGACCTTATGCGCCGAATAATAGCGGATGATATTTTATAAATCCCATATACCGCGATATTCCACCTCGAAGTGGAATTGGTATTTAATTATTGTGCTAACATCTGTGGATGCAGGAAAATAGGTTGGAGGGATCCAACTGGATTCCTTAAGTATTTGAATTTGTTTCAATATTATATGTTGATTTATTTATAATCTGTGTATGATTATATTTGTGATTGATATCGTTGAAGGCTATGGTTTAACCGAATATATTTTTGGTATCATAGGATATCAGAAATATGAAATTGGATTTTTGGAAATTAAAGCAGAAGATTTTAAGTAAATTTATTTTAGAAAATTAAATAAATTTAAAAGAAAGAATTTAAAAAGGGTAAATATTGATTTTTGAAATCTTATCGAATAAATTCCAAAATATGGGAAAAAGGTTTGATAAATGGATTTCAAGTAATATTATTCAAAAGTTGAAGAATTTATTTAAAATACTGATACCACTCTTGTAACGACCCAATTTTTCGACGTCCAAAAGTTGACATTAATATGTCCACTATATCAAATGCCGAACAATCGAATGCCGGAAAATCAAACCATTAGGGTTTAAGAAGAAGAAGATAGAAGAAGAAATAGAAACAACCACATAATATCACATTTCGCAGAAGAACAAATATAATAGATAAATGAATAATCTTTAAAACAAAAGCACTATATCAGTTTATACATCACATTATCAAAGTTTACAACAACAACACAAACAATTGTGATCACTTTAACTTTCCCACATGAAACTGAAACTTGCACCAACCCAAACGCAGCGGATAATACATAGTAAAGTGATATGTCTCGCCATCCAGCTTGCCTCCAGATCTCCACAGCATACTTCTTGACTTCGCTCCCGAATAACTGATAACCTGACTCTAGGCTGCCCGTGTCGTTCTTTTATTTGAAAACTGAATGTATCACTTATTTTTTTTAAATATTGTTATGAATGTTGATTGATAGTTAAATAACCGACTATTAATATTGGGCTTTTAATGGCATTTGAATTTCGATGCGACGGAGGGTCGGATTCCAAATGGATATTCGAAAACCACATCGAATCTTTGAGATGGATCTTTGTTTAAAAGATAAAAGTGGAAATTTGTTGTGATTTGTTTGAAATCTGAATGTAACTCTTAGTTTTAAAATAAGCGCTCGTTATTCGAATTAGCCGGGAGTTGACTTTGTGTCATAAAACCCATTCCAAATAATGATACGACGAAATGGGATTGCATTTGAAGATGGTGTTGAAGACTGGGTATTTTTGAAAGAGAAAGGATTACCTATCGAATGTCTCTGCACCTGGTTGCTCCGATATAGAGGTTTTATCACCCTTTGTGATGGGGATTACAGACATGATTAGTGAATATCCGGATTTGCAAGGGCTTCTTTGAAGTGCCTTCGGTTCCGTTCGATCCTAGAACGGACTAGTATGGATGTGTGTCTGACGTTACACTTTGAGATGTAAAGCTGGTTTCTATCAAATACATTTCTGTTGGTGACAGAGAATTTATTCTCTTAGATTAACACTCTTCTTTGAGACGTACAAGCTTAGAGGTTATGTAGTTGATGGTTACTAGTGATACATTTTGAATTTGGTAATGTGGCATACGAAGTGCTGCTGATCATTTGTTGATCGAAGCATGGCTTTGGTGAAAAGCGTAGCTTTATGGACGAGACTGCGTCGGACCTCACAACCTAGAATGATCAAAACAGGAAGGATGCAGCAAGGTTATTTGGAGGTAGTGCCCCCTGAGGGTATGTCATTTCCTTCTGGAAAGAGGTGGTATCATGGTATGGATCTCAGATATTTAACCTATGTGAATGCTGCAAATTTATTACTTTGTGGTTGTTGATGTTGAGGATCCTTGGATAAAGGTCGGTTACGACTGGGGGATGGCATACTCGTGACAGTTAGTTACCAAGTTACAGAGATACCCGGCCTTGTGTTGGCATAGAGCTGGTTAAGTTCTCGGGGCGTCCCTCCAGAGGCATAACTATGTGGCCCAAAGAAACAATACGAGCCTTTACGACTGCAATCCAAAGAAACAATACGAGCCTTAACGAATGCAATCATATAACCTGCCTCCTCAGGAGGTAGCTATAGCAGGCATAATGTAATGGTACCTATGCTGGCTAAGATTTATATTATACTTTTGAAATGTTTTCCACACTATGCACTAATAATAATAATATCAAAGAGATTTTGCATATCAAGCATGTTTGACTATCATAAGGGGAAATCTCCTCCAATTGTACACTTGCATTGTGTGTGCGCGAGGAGGCCTTATGGTAGTTTCATTTTCCAAAAGCATAGCGGATTTCTTTTCTTTCCTTTGTGAAAATAACTATTTTTAAGATCTCACACCAGTCCCATGACTGACCTGGAGTTTATTGTTCCCTTTCCAAACTCTGGGTGCCCATAATTTTCCACACGGGCAGCATAGAGTCAGGTTATCATTATTCTGGAGCGAAGTAAAAAAAAGATACGCTGTGGAGATCTGGAGTTCAAGCTGGATGGTGAAGCGTATCACTTATTCTATGTATCATCCGTTGCGTATGGTTGGTGCAAAGTAAATTTTCCATGTGAGTCAAGTTATACCAACTGCCAATGTTGTATTGTATTGTTGTAAACTCTGATATTGTATGTATAAACAGATATAGTGCTTTTGTTTTAAAGATTATTCATTTATCTATTATATTTGTTCCGATGCAAAATGTGAGATTTTATTGTTGTTTTTGTTTCTTCTTCCATCTTCTTCTTCTTAAACCCTAACGGTTCGGTTTTCCGGCATTCGATTACTCGGCATTGGATACAGTGGACGTATTCATGTCGATTTTCGAAAGTCGATAAATCATATCATTACAAAGTGGTGTCAAAGCATTTGGTTAAGCGACAACCTTGGCTTTAGTGGGGATTACTCATTAGAGATAGAGTCAGTAGTACTCTAGATTGAGTTTGAGTGTAATAGTAGATATGAGCGCGTATTTGTTAGTGAATATAAAATTGTTTTATACTGTGATGATTGGTTTGTTGAGTGGTATATGAATTCTAGTCGGTATAATCTTTACAACTCTATCGATAGGGATCTCTAAACACTTGAACAGAACAATTTGATACGATATTGTTTTAAAAGAGGGTAAATGAAATAATTTTACACAAAACTATTTTGTATATAAAAGGAAATGATTTTCCATAAATTTTATAGATGTATATGGTTGCTTGATTGTTAGGAAGTGATAATATTAAATTATTATCATTGATTATGGAAAAGGAAATTGAAATCATAATTAAAGGTTAAGAAATAAATTCATATATGAATGGGATTTATGAATGTAAATTGAAAATGTGATTTATAATTTGAAATAGAATTCTAGAGGAATATTTGGAAATGCTTTTGAAAAGATTTGAAATTTGGAAATTTTGGAAATTGAACCCCTTTTTAGTTGAAAATGATTTTCCAAGGTTTGGAAATGTTTTTGAAGGGATAAAAGCTCTAAACTCCTTTCGGTCGTTGGAAAATAATTCTGATGATGATCCCGACATCATCGGTGTTCATTTTCGAGTTTCCAAGAGAGGGATTACTGCCAAAAAATTATTTTAATAAAAATTAGAAGTTGTTTGCAAACTGGGTTTGGTTTTGGGAATTCAAAAGATAATTTGAATTGATTTCAAAAATGATTTTTAAATGTTGGAAGGAATCTGGAATTTGATAAAAATAGTTATGGAATAAAAATTTATTAAGGTGGAAAATAAAATTGTGAATAAATAAATAAATTTACAATTACAAGTAAATGAAAGTGAAATTGAATGCTAAAATTCATTTCGAATCTGTAAGCAAATATAGTTGAATTGGAATTGAATTCGATTTGTGATAAACAAAGCGAAGTAGTAAAAAAAAAATTAGTAAGTGAAACTAACTGAAGGAATGACAAAATAAATATGGTTTGAAATGAATTGAATTCAATAATTATAAATGAAATGTAAATTGAATTCATAAGGAACTGGAAATCCAGTTTAAATATAAGTACATATAAAACCAAGTGGTAATTGAAAATTTAATCTAAGAATTATGTAGAATACTTATATTGAACTTAAGAAACGAATAATGAAATTCTAAAGAAAAATTTGGAGTTGAGAAAATATTCTAAATTATAAGTCAACGAAAGTTAAACTGGAAGTTGTGAAATGATAACTGTAAATAAGTGAACGAAAAATCAATATGAATAAAGGAAAAGAAAATTGATATAGCCAATAATCAATTGGAAGTAAATACGTAGGATGTACGTATATTATTTTATTCGTATAGCGATTCGATCCAGAATCCGAGCACAGAATTTCGAGATAGTTATATTGACCCGAGTTAGAATTTTTCACTCGATTTTCGACGATGAACCTAGATATGGATTTTTGGCTAATTCTGGAAATTATCTATCGTAGTTTACAGCTATGCAAGGAGAATGACGGTTTCTGATCAAGAAACCAGATCTGAGTCCGCAATAGGAAGTCGGGTGGACGATACTAGTTCGGAAGTGAAATTGTGTGATCGAGTGAGCGATCGAATTTGATAATTGCGTATGAATGATATAAATACATCGTACGGATTTGAATGAAATAAATATTCAAACTCTTGTAAAGAAATGTGCAAAATGATATTTGAATGCTGTAATTGGATAGTATGGCTAGTAGGATATACAGGTGTGTTACAGGAAAAATATAAATTGGGGTTTAATTTCGAAGATAAAATTAAATTGCTCGACAATAAGGTATGTATTTGAATTTCTATATGAAATTTGATGACTTTCTTTTCTAGCTGCTTGGCCTTTTGTTTTCTTTTTGAAATCTGGGTGCCCGTGGTGCCATTTTGTAGTCATATCGAGCTAGTCGCACAATGGAGACGTTGGCAAATTTTCGAAAATTTAGGTAGTTAGAAAAATTTTGAAATTTTTTTGAAAATTTAGAATTTGAATTTAAATTTGAATAGTTAAGAAAACAATGTTGTTTGGAAACTATGGAAGATTTGGGAAAGTTAGTTGAAATGATAACGTGGCTCTAATTAAAAGACCTGTTTTGGCAAGTTGATAAAACTATTTGGTTTTGGAAAGATAGCGAATGAGTTAAGGATCATTCTTCTTAACTAGTAATTTCGAGACAAAATTCTTTTAAGAGGGGAAGAATGTGACGACCCAAAATTTTGGAACATTTGGAACTGAGATATTTAATTGATTTTAAAATTTTTGAATGTTAATTTGACTTGAATTCCAAAATATCAATATTTATTTGGATAATTAATTATTGGATTTAACAACTGAAAATTGGATAAATTGTTAATCTGAAATTTTATGTTAGTTAAAAATATTTTCGAGGCTTAGAAAATTTATATTGATAATACTGGAAATAATGAAAACTTCAGAATTTAATTTGAAAATGTTTTGTTCAATTATGAAATTTATATCGTTTAAATCGATATTTAAAAATAGCCTTCGTGGGCATAGTCTCGGAATTCAACAAAACCAGTTCCGTTGGATCCGTAATAGTGTTTTATTATCAGATTTCAATTTTCGTAGCATTCGGAGTTGTTGTGTGGCCGTACGATAAGCAAACGCGCAGAAATTAAATCGAAAATCTAATTTAATAACTGGGTTCAAAAAGCTATCTTCTCCATACGATCGAATTTGGACCCGAAACCATTTCCATTGCATTTGAAATAGGCATATAACCTTATAAATGCCTAGCGGCATGCCTCGATTGGAGATCGAAATTTTGAGTTGCGGAACCGAGGCAATTTGAATTTGAATTTAAATTAAACAAATGTAAATATTCTTCTGCAATTGATAAGTTTTTAAACGTTGCTTCCTTTTCAAACACTTGGCAAAAGAATTGAAACATGCGTTCGTTTTCAAATAAAAAAACAAAAAAAACAAGTAAAAACATTATCTCGTTCAAAACTTAAAAAAAAGAAAATTGTTGCTTGAAAGAAAATCAATAGCCGATGGCCGAGGAACAAAGAAAATCGAGATTTAAAATAGAAATTAAATGGCGGCCTCATTCTTTTTTTCGCTCGTTCCTTTTTAATCGCACATCCTCTTCAAAATATAATCAGTTGGCCGAAGGCTCTTTAAAAATCAAAATTGAAAAGTTGGAAATCGAATTCATTTGATTTATATAAAAAAGAAAGGAGCTCGAATTCGATTTGTGTGCAGCTGTTCGTCGATGGTCTGCGTGGAGGTAGGGGTTGCGATTGGGAGGAGGCTCGATTTCAAGCTAATTCATGGCAAGCACGGGTTGAAGCTCGACGCGATGGTGACTCTCGCAAATCACGGTGGACGGCGTTCATCTTGATAGTGAGGTATTCGTTTTTCTCGTATTTCGATAAGCTGTTACAAATTTTTGCTGTAAAGTTTTATATGTTCAGGAGAAAAAAAATATACGAATATATATATATATATATATACACTCACACATATTTTAACATGTATAGGAATTTTCTAATGCTGTTAAGATATATATAAATCATTTTTGTATATGATTTCAAAGGAAAATAAATATACATGCACATGTCAAGATTTGCCAATTACTATAAAAATAAAAATGTGTGTTTAAGGTGATTAGTTTATGTAATTAACCTATTTAATGATTTTAGTCACTAAAAATATTTTTTATTAAAGGAATTTGTTTAAATTCAATTATTTGAAAATCAAATTGTCAAATGGAAATTAAATTGTTCGACTAATTCGAATATTAATAAAAACCTTATGATGTTTGTTACAAAGTTTAAAGGTCGTGAAAAACAAACTGGAATGGAAAATGGATTGCATGCATTGTTAAAGGTGAGATCTTCTCACTCAATTGGATTTTCCGATTTAATTTTAAATAGTTAAATTTAAAATTGTTGATTGTATGATTGGATGATAAATTATTATCAGTTATATTGGATTAGACCTTATGCGCCGCATAATAGCGGATGATATTATATTAAACCCATATACCGCAATATTCCACCTCGAAGTGGAATTAGTATTATATATGTATTCAGAGTATTGATTTCCCGCATTATATAGCGGATGAGACCATATGCGCTGCATAATAGCGGATGATATTATATTAATCTCATATAACGCGATATTCCACCTCGAAGTGAAATTGGTATTTAATTGTTGTGCTAACATCTGTGGATGCAGGGAAACAGGTTGGAGGGATCCAACTGGATTCCTCAAATATTTTAATTTGTTTCATATGTTGTGTGGTGGTTTATTTATAATCTGTGTATGATTATACTTGTGATTGAAACCGTTGAAGGCTATAATTTAGCCGAATATATTTTTGGTATCGTAGGATACCAGAAATAAATAAAATTGGATTTTTGAAATTTGAATAGAAAATTTACAATAAATTCATTTAAAAGAATTGGGTGAATTTAAAAGAAGAAATTTAAATAGATAAAGTTTTATTTTTTTGAAAACTTGTTGAATAAATTCCAAAATATGGGAAAGATTTTAATAAATGGGTTTTGAGTAATATGGTTTAATAGTTAAAAAATTTATTTAAAATTCGGATTTTAAATAGATTGGAAGAGATAAAGGAATTTATTTTAAAAGGGAATAAATTTAGAAATCAAATTTGGAATTTAATTTGGTGATTGAAAATAAATCTTTGGAAAATCAATATGAAAATTGATTTGGTATTTGAGTGAAAATCGATTTGGTGTTTGAAATCAATTTAAAATTTGATTCGGTGTTTGACAATAAAATTTTGAAATCAATTTGGGATTTGATTTGGTGTTTGAAAGTGAATATTTGGAATACGATTTGAAAATCGTATATCAGTGGATATTTGGAAATTTAAATTCACAATGGGAATTTTATAAAGGAAAGAGAATTTTATTTTAAAATAAATGTTAGTTTAGTTTTAAAAAGTATGGAAAGAAATTTACAGTTTTGGAACGTAAATTAAAATAAATCGAGAAGATTTATTAATTGATTTAAATGAACCATTTTAGAATGGAAAGTGTATTTTCCCTGGAAAGCCGAGTATATTTTCAAAATAGTTTTCAATATAAATTAAAAGTTCTAGAGTTGGTTTTTAAAAGAATATTTTGGAGAAATTATTTTCTTATGTTATTTTGAAAATCTTTAAAGTAAAGATTTATTTAATTAATTATAGAAGTGATTATTTAAAGATTTAATTGATAAGTTTTAGAAAATGGCTATTTAAATAGTTATACCCTATCTCCTAATTTTATTTTAAATTAGTTTTGGACTTAAGGTTATATGAGATACCGGTATAATGTTTTCATAGCTATTATTTAAATAAGTGTTTAGAAATAGTTTTTATTTTAAATGTTTTCCAATTATATATTTTTGGATAAGTAATTTAAATAAATTTAAAGTATTTGAACTTGGTAGATTTTCAGTGGAAATGAATAAATATATGGAAATATATCCCGTGTAAGGAAAAGGATTTGAATTTTTTTCAAAGGATTGAAATGTGGAAATTGATCTGAAATTTGCTTTCAAAAGGTTGAAATGTGAAAATATATCTTGCAAAGATATTTTGGAAATAAATAATTGGGGGAAAATTATTTAAATCTTGGTGATTGTTGTGAATGTTGATTGATAGTTAAATAACCGACTATTAATATTGGCCTCTTAATGGCATTTGAATTTCGATGCGACCGGGGGTCGGATTCCAAATGGATATTCGAAAACCACATCGAATCTTTGAGACGTATCTTTGTTTAAAAGATCAAAGTGGAAATTTGTTGTGATTTGTTTGAAATCTGAACGTTTCGGATTAGCCGGGAGAGGACTTTGTGTCATTAAACCCCTTTCGAATAATGATACGATGAAATGGGATTGCATTTGAAGACGGTGTTGAAGACCGGGTATTTTCGAAAGAGAAAGGATTACCTGTCGAATGTCTCTACACCGGGGTGCTCCGGTATAGAGGTTTTATCACCCTTTGTGATGGAGATTCCGGACGTGATTAATGAATATCCGGATTTGCAAGGGCTTCTTTCAAGTGCCTTCGGTTCCGTTCGATCCCGAAACGGAGTTGTATGGATGTGTGTCTGACGTTACACTTTGAGATGTAAGCTGGTTTCTATCAAATACATTTCTGTTGATGGCAGAGAATTTATTCTCTTAGCTTGCCACCCTTCTCTGAGATGTACAAGCTCAAAGGTTATGTAGTTGATGGTTACTAGTGATACATTCCCAATTTGGTAATATGGCATACGAAGTGCTGCTGATCATTTGTTGATCGAAGCATGGCTTTTGTGAAAAGCATAGCTTTGTGGACGAGACTGCATTGGACCTCACAACCCGAAATGGTCAAAACAATAAGGATGCAGCAAGGTTATTTGAGGGTAGCGCCTCCTGAGGGTATATCATTTCCTTCTGGAAAGAGGTGGTATCATGGTATGGAGCCCGGATATTTAACCTATGTGAATGCTATAAATTTATTACTTTGTGGTTGTTGGTGTTGAGGATCCTCGGATAAAGGTCGGTTACGACCGGGGGATGACATACTCGTGGCAGTTAGCTACCTAGTTACAGAGGTATCCCGACCTTGTATTGGCAGAGAGCTGGTTAAGTTCTCGGGGCGTCCCTCCAGAGGCTTACCCATGTGGCCCAAGAAGTTCCTTAGCCTGACCATTTGTTGGAAATCCAAAGAAACAATACGAGCCTTAACGATTGCAATCGTATAACCTGCCTCCTCAGGAGGTAGCTATAGCATGCATAATATAACGGTACCTATGCTGGCTAAGATTTTTATTATACTTTCGAAATGTTTTCCACACTATGCACTAATAATAATAATTTCAAAGAGATTTTGTGTATCAAGCATGTTTGACTATCATAAGGGGAAATCTCCTCCAATTGTGTGCTTGCATTGTGTGTTTGCTGGGAGGCTTTATGGTAGTTTCATTTTCCAAAAGCATAGCGGATTTCTTTTCTTTCCTTTGTGATAATAACTGTTTTTAAGATCTCACACCACTCCAATGACTGACCTGGAGTTTATTGTTCCCTTTCTAAACTCTGGGTGCCCATAATTTTCCACACGGGTAGCCTAGAGTCAGGTTATCATTATTTTGGAGCAAAGTAAAAAAAGATGCTTTGGAGATCTAGAGTTCAAGCTGGATGGAAAAGCGTATCACTTATTCTATGTATCATCCATTGCGTATGGTTGGTGCAAAGTAAATTTTCCATGTGAGTCAAGATATACCAACTGCCACTATTGTATTGTGTTGCTGTAAACTCTGATATTGTATGTATAAACTGATATAGTGCTTTTGTTTTAAAGATTATTCATTTATCTATTATATTTTTTCTGCTGCGGAATGTGAGATTCTGTTGTTTCTGTTTCTTCTTCTACCTTCTTCTTCTTTAACCATAACGGTTTGGTTTTTCGGCATTCGATTGCTCGGCATTGGTATAATGGACATATTGATATCGATTTTTGGAAGTCGAAAAATCGGGTCGTTACAAAGAAATATCTACTGATATACGAATATCAAATTGATTTCAAAAATCATTTCCAAACACTAAATCAATTTCCAAATTTATTTTTAAAATTGTATATCTACTGATATACGATTCTCAACCTCTAATCGAGGCATGCCGCGAGGCGTTTATAATGTTAAACCCCTATTCCTAACGTAATGGAAAATGTTTCGAGTCCAAATTCGATCGTATGGAGAAGATAGCTTTTTGGACCAGTTATTTATTTTAAATTTCAATATAGATTTCTGCGCATTAGCTTATCGTACGATCACTTGACAACTCCGAATGCTGCAGAAATTGAAATATGATAATAATACAATATTACGGATCTAATGGAACTGGTTTCGTCGAATTCCAAGACTGTGCCCCGGAAGGCTATTTTTAAATATCGATTTAAATGTTATAATTTCAAAACCGGACAAAAATATTTTCAAATTAAATTCTGAAGTTTCCATTATCTTCAGTATAGTCAATACAAATTTTTTAAGCCTTCAAAATACCTTTAATCAGCAAAAAATTTCAGATTTAACAATTTATCCAATTTCTAGTTGTTAAATTCAATAATTAAATTATTAAATTAATTCAAGTTTAAAATAACTTTCAAATATTTAAAATCAATTAAATATTTTCAGTTTTAAATGTTTAAATTCTGGGTCGCCATAATTTTTAACTATTTATAACTGTACAAACTATTTCTAAATTTTCAAACTAAGTAAAGTAAAAGTGTTTAAATTCAATTCATTACTTTAAAAAAGAAAATAAGGCCGAATGATGTTATAACCTAAGTTGGAATTTAAATGTATAATGAATTGAATGATGATTTTGAAGTAAGGCCTTAACGTGTTTTGGAACTATGATTTTTGGAAGAACGTATGATTTTGGAAATGATATGATTTGGAAAGTGATATAGTTTTGAGAATATGATATTTTGGTATAAATTGTGAATTTACTTTTGGAAAGGAAATATAATTATCGAACTATGATTTCAAATGTGATATGATTTCAAAGGTGAATATGATTTCGAAAGTAATTAATGATTTTGAAAGTGATATGGTTCGAATCGAATATGATATTTTGATATCAATTGTGAAATGATTTTGGAAATGTAAAAGAACCATCCGGTGTGTAATAAGCGATTGGTTGTTAAAGAGACCGGGATCGGAGATTGTCATACTCTTTGCCAATACCGAAAACCACTTTGACAACTGTGTACGCAGTGAAGATTCCAAAATGAAGTAGGATGGTGGCGATGATCCTATATGAGGTATATACATGGACCTGAACACCATGAATTGGCTTAAGGTGGCTAAAACAGGAGCAATCGACGGTCCAAGTGAGGTCATTCCTCCGATCGGGCACACACCATCGATACTATATTCCGACTTTTGATTTATTTGGTGGCCACTCGCGATTTTTTACGGGAGTGTGTTTCGAGTTGGGCGTTAATTGCGGCTATGCGTTACCAACAGTCTGGAAGTGTAATTGGTATATCTACCCTGGCATTGCCTAGTTGTGCCGTATCACCTACCCTAGCGCACCTTCTACGAGTTTATTTTATGTCGTTCCAATGGGGCACTCTTAGGGGGCCCCAGTTTATGGGGAGTTACAGTACTATATAGACTATTGACATTATAAAATGTGTTAAGAGGGATATGGGTAATGCCTTAACTATTTTAATAGTTTACTTTACTATAGACATTATTATAATAGCGTATATTACTACATAGTAGATAGTTTAACGGATCCTTAGGAGGTGTGAATCCTAAGCGTCTCCTGAGTTACTACACTCATTTTAGACACTGGATAGGAGATGTCAAACCCCGTAAACATCTCTGGCGCCGTCACACGTATATTTACCGTTGATTTAACTTACATAAGATCTTTTAGTCTGACTCGAGTGTTTTGTCTTTTCAATTCGCTCGGGTCAGCCTGAGCATTTCAGGTTTGAAAACCTTATTTCTGAAGGACAAAGACGAAGATGTTATTATTATTTACTATATTGTTCCACTACATCACATTGTTCCGCTGCATTATTATTTATTATTCTCTGGTATGTGTAACTTTGATTTTGTATTGTACAAGTATAATCAAATCTATTTGTAAACAACTTCATGAATGGTTATTTCATTATTATATTTTGACATTCCGCTACAAGATTCTATTTATTTTTTTCCTTCTCCGCTTTTTTATATTCACCTCAATAACAATCCGCCCTTCTGTTTGGTTTGAGTTGGCACGTGTGCCAGCTTAAAACTTACAAAAAGGCGGGATGTGACATTTTGGCAGAGTCTCCTTTGTACGGAGAGGTCCGGGAGAAATAATAATATCAATAATTACCATATATATATATATATGTAATACATGTATCATATTTCAAAAATAAACATCCCAAATAATGAGAAAATAATATAATATTGCTAGAAACCCGTAATCCGAAAACGTACCTATTTGACGGGAAAACAACGCATAATTTGTGAAACCAAAAGCAGTAACTATTGCTTCCGTAAACCTGTACTTTACTTATAAAATCCAAAGAAGTTAATAATTACATGAAAAGAGATATATTTAAGTTGTTTCAATTAACAACCAACAAATCAACACAACATAATAATAGTCACATGCAAGCAAACAACACGACTACCATATGTAACAAAGGAATCAATCATACGTCGATCCATAGCAACCAAACTAATGATTTGTTCAGGTTTAGAAACTTTTAATCGTACAAGATGATAAATAAACTAGAATACCTTATATGCTCAACAGTCTTACATAATTACTTGATAGATTATTTATGCATCCTTATACAGTTAGAAGTATCTTTTCTTAACATCCCATAAGCCAAAACAACCAATAATTTCAACATAATATTTAAGTTTATTCATTTGGTTTCTTTTTACATCATTACTGTTCATTTTTTTCTTTATATAATGTCCTTTTCTTTTTCTTTCATGTACTTGCATAAATTATTTCACAATATTAACTTACGTTCATAACATTTCTTATGCATCAAAATTCCTATTTAGAAATAATTTCATTGAACACTTCCATTACATAAGTTTTACTTGTATAATATTCTATTAAATATTCTATTAACATTTCAACTTATTAAACATTTTTGGTAAGTTATATATATTTTTGTAATTTAATTGAATGTAACATAAGTTTTCAGTATTATCCCTTAAAGAGAAAAGAAATATTTCAATATATCTAAAAACTCAATTAAACATTTAACCTCATTCACTTAGTAAGGATATAAGATATACTTTAAACATCTTCATAGCATTATGCAAGAATTTTCCAAAAGTTTAAACAATGTTAGAAGTTTATATCAAAACATTATGATAAGCCCTTTTTTTTATAAAGTTCCATGAATCCGATAATTTATTAGACTTGTATTTTAAAATAAGTATAACCCTAGATTTTTAATCTGAAACTAATAGTATACTCAAATCTTACATTAAATATCCAAATCAAAGTATAAAATTTCATATCTTCATTATTAATTTTAGATGCTTGTTTAAAATGAATATTCAAATCATGGAAAAACATTTATTACGGTTTAATATAAAAATTCAAATAGTAAATAAACATATAAATTTACTATTAGTGCTTCGAAATCAAGTAAATATTTCAAACCATAGTTTCAAAATAGAGATTCAAATTTATTGGTAAGTATATTACTATAAATAAAACTTCGCAAATCATTTTTTTCCCATTTATATAATATCTTTAAATTATACATTCAAAGAAACTTATATAAATTTTACTTGCAATATTCATTTGAAAATCATTATCTTTAATACTTTACGGAAAAAAATTCATCTGCAAATTTCTTGCTTCATTCATAAATACCACATAATTTTTTAAAGAACATCTTTATAAATATGTGTAAACTATTTAAAATAATTATTTACATCACTGTATATATTTAAAAAGAACTTATTGAAAACCTTAAATCCATTTTTTATAAATTTTATTAGTTTTAAATCTAAAAATACTTTTAAACATCATTAATAAATCAATAATCATTAACTTTAAAAATGTTTTATTTAATTAATGACTTTTCACAATATTGCAACACTAATGATTTACTATTAAACCATGTTGTACATAAATAACAATATTTTAAATATTTTTAAAGTCTTTAAAAATGAAAAATGACCAAAATATTCTTTATATAACACGTTATTAAAATACTTTTATAGCTCGATGTTTTAACAAGTTTATCCTCGTTCTTGCAGAATCTGGTCGTACGTCGATTTGGCGTGAGATTAGAAATCTCCAAGTACTTAGTAAACCTGTTTCAACACCCAGTGAAAAATACTAAAAAAACAGTTATGAGAAGTACCGTTCAAAATCTGATGTCAAATGACGATGTTACAATAGCAGTGGCCCGCTGCTGATCCAGTATCTACGCAGTGGACACAAAACTTTCCAGAAGATCCTTCCACCTTTCGGATTCCAGAAAAATACCGTAGCCATTTCGTAAATAAGGGACCATCGACCCCTGTTGCAAGGGTAACTGTTGATTCAATGATTTACACAATGGGTGCACTTCCTTCCCGAAAGATCCATAAACAATAGATCCCAGGATCGAAAGAGCCTTCGTTGAGTAAACTAAAGAATCATCTACCCTGAAAAAATCATGGAACTCATGAGTTTAAGTCCGGACAACCATATCGGTTCGAATCGATTCTGAATTCACCCAAGTATATTAGGGTTTATCGGTCGAATCCTTTCCTGGATTCCCCAAGTCCATATGGGTCGAAGCATATCATGCTATACTTCTTCGCGGAGGGTACTTCCCCATACCTTTTACTTCAAATAATAGCATACCATATATATAGTACCCTTTCAAAATCATAGCTTCAAATATCGCACTAATTTAAATTCCATTATATATAAGATTTCATTTCAGATAGAGTTCTCTCAAAAATAAATAATCTCGAACATATCAAATCATTCTTATATAAATTCCATTATATATAAGATTTATCTTTTCAGGTCAAATACCTTCCAAGATCAATAGTTTTCAAAATCACTTTTTACTTATATAAAGTCCGTCTTATATAAGAATCAAAAAATTTACAAAATCAATTACACTACATGAAGAGCCATATGGGATTGAACATATTTTCTTTATAAAAGGTTTTGAAAATGCTGCTTAGGCCAGGCCCGCTTTATCGGCTTAGAATAGTTTTGTATATAAAATCGTTTTGTGAAATAGTTTTGTATATAAAATAGTTATGTAAAACAGTTTGAAAATAAAATAATTTGTAAATAGTTTTGTAAATAAAATAGTTTGTGAAACAGTTTTATAAATAAAATATTTTGTAAAATAGTTTTGTAAATAATATAGTTTGTAAAATATTTTTGTAAATAAAATAGAATAAGATAGTTTGTAAAAATAAAAGAAAATAGTTTTGTAAAATGGTTTTAAATTAATAGTAGTTTTGCATAGAAGAAAATTTCCAATTTAAATTACAAAGATATCCAACCCAATAACTTTCATTTTCAACATCAAAGCATATCAATAATATTAGAATATAAGATGTACATATGTCATCATTTCGCAAAATCACATTCGATCGCTTGGTCGATTATACAAGTTCGCTTTCGAACTAGTATTTTTCATTCGAGTTCCCTAATGCGGACTTCGATAAGGTTTCTTGACTAGAAACCGTCATTCTCCTTGCATAGCCATATACTATGATAGAGAATTCTAGAATGAAACCAAAAATCCATACCAAATAGTTTCCATTAAGAATCAAATGAAAAATCCTAACATGAAGTGGTGTAATTCACATAGAACTTGTGTACTCAAATTAGGATTAAATTAATTTTGCGAATAAAATAATATACATAAAACTTATGTAATTATTCAAATTTGTTTCATCAGAATTACATTTTAATTAAATTAATTTTTAATCTCATTGATTAACACAGATATCACTTCATATTTTAATATTTGTTTCACAGAATTTCTCCATTTAATGTAAAGCATTAATATATTCATTCTCATAATATTGCTTATATTTCTCTTCAATTTAAATTACGTTCATTTCACATGTAATATTTCTCATTAATTAATACTACATTTATTTGCAAATCATTTCATAAGGAATTTTCTTTTGTTCATAACCAATTTATAAAAGCTTAATTCCTTTTTATAAGACATTGTTTGAATTTAAAGTTATCACAACTTTATTTATAACCATTTATTGCAACATCCATTTATTTCATAAAAATTTACAAGTCATGGTTTTATTTATAATCATTTCACTATTAATTCATATTTGCTTATCCCATTTAGTTTCACCTTTACCTTTCAATTTATTTATGACACATTTCATGAATGTTAATTAAGTTTATAAACATATTTTTTCCAATTTAATCTCATTTACAACATTTCCTTAATCACAATTTCAATTTAAACATCGTAAGGCATAAAGTTCACACTTGTATATTATCACATTACATGCCAAGAATGTATACCACAATTCTATTCATTTACTAGACATAGATATAATAAATTAAACCTTATTTCACTTGCTTTCAAATTAAGGTTATCAAATTCAACTGTATAATTCAACACAATTTCTAAGTTTCAACTCATATATTGATTCAGAAGGTTTTGATTATCCAAAATATCTCGATATTCCATTTTATTTCAATAGTTGAAACCACCCGTTAACAAACAACGAAATTCACAATAAAATTTCAATTTCATAAACAAATATCCTAATTATTCATTTTATTCTCTTTAATACACCATTATTAAACTAGTGTTTAGTCTATTAACTCAATGAAAATTAATTAGCCAATGCTTATAAACTGACAAAAACTCAACTATTCAACAATAAATGATAATAACTAAATATTACCATTTCATATATCAAACACATTACAAATAACTATATTATTTATAAAAATTCATTCCTTTATGTATATATCATATAATATTAGGAAAAATAATTTCATTTCAAAACTTATATAAACATTTTTATAACACTAACAAAAACGTGCTCTCGTATATATACTTAGACAACTCATTCTAGGGTATTACTACCCTATCTCTTATGAGTTAACCCCAACAGGCTAAGGTATGTCTAAACCAAAGCTCTGATACCAGCTTTAACGGCCCAGCATTTTTGGACGGTTTAAATCGACAACAAACCACATATGTCAACTCACACCATCAAAATGGAGGATTGTAAATGTGGCAAAATAAGAAAATAATAGAAAAGAAGGAAAAACAAAACACAGAATCTCGTAGCGGAATGACAAAATATAATAATCAAATAAACAGTTCATGAAATTTTTTTACAATTGACATTTAATTACACTTTTACAATACAAATAAGAGTTATACATACACCAGAAATAAATAAATAATGCAGCAGAACACATGATTTAGTGGAATAATTAATAATAAATAGTAAACTCATCTCCGTCTTCATCCTCCAAAATAAAACGGTCTTCAATACACTAAAAAGCTCAGACTGACCCGAGCTTCTATTTAATTGAAATAATTAATCATAAATAGTAAACTCATTTTAATTGAAATAAATCCGAGTTTCTATTTAAAACTTAAACCTTTCAAATAATTCAATTCCAGTAAATAATCCAAATTCAAGAAATTATATAGATATATGTCATTTCAACCGGTATCCAAAATCAAAATTTCCAAATCAATGGAAACCGCTCGGGTTATCATTTCAATCCATAGCGATAACAGAGAAGTATACATAAATAAACATCCAATCATCCAAAATGTCAACCAATATCTTCCATCACAATCCAACATTCAAATCAGCCAATAAATCACAACAATCAATTAATTACCATTATCAGGTGTTTAACTAGAAATTTATATTCAATATTAGGAAATTCAATTCAATATAAATTCAAATTTCACTTAAATGACAATTTAAGATACCAAACAGCAATAAATAAATTTCTAATCACATCATAAATTTAATTAACTAACATAAGAGAATTTAATATTCGTGAGTAGGTCAAAACACTCACCTTTGATATTTATAATGTAAAAATCCAAACAAAGATGCCTTTCCAACAGTCACTAAACTTAGTCAAACCTATTTCATGTCGTCGGAAATTCCAATACGAATCCAGCGGAAGAAACTACGTATGTATTGGAGCTTGTAAGTGGGAGATATTAAGGTTATAATGATATATTAAAAAATACATACACATTTAATTATTAAAATAAGAAACTTTAATAACTACAATTTTCAAATTTGATGTACCCAAAACAAAGGCAAGAAGTAGAAAGCCAAAACCATGAAAGCTAATTCTCATTGTTCATTTTTTTGAAGACTTCTTGCAAAGGAAGGCAAGGTGATGAGGAAAGGTGCGGATGTGGTTGAGGAAGAACTAGATGCTCACACTTTTTTTTCATTTTTTGAACATAGCTTCAATAAAAATGAATTGGTAGTAACTAAGTGGAGGTATAAAGCTATGTTGACATTGAGACTATAAGGAAAAAAATAGAGGCCCTAATGTTTGAAAAATAATGAAGTTTTAGGGGAAAGAATGAGATATGATATGAAACAAAAGAGGAAAAGGGAAGTAACAAATGACATAGGTATGGAAGGGACAAATAAAATGAAGCTATATGATCTAAGTAAATGCTTTAGGTAATAAAAAAAATGGAAGATTTGAGATATTCTGTTGATCGTGTATTCGCCCTCGTGAATGCTTCGGCTGCCATTATTAATGGTTCTTGAGTTCATTTAGATTTGAGATATTTTGTTAACTCATTTGGAAGCTTCCGCATTATGGATCCTCTTGTTTGTAATCGCTTTGAACCGATCACTATTTCCTGTATGGGACTTGTTGGCATCTACATGTGGAGTTGTTTTGTTGCTTTCTTTTTTTTGAGTTTGTATGTTGTATGTATTGTGTTATTTGTTCTTGCCCCAAGTTTCACATATGGATGGTTTTGAGTGCGTCCTTTTCCTTGTTTTTACTCCTCCATCTATTTGTCAACTTGAGTTTTGGCATTTGTATCGTTGTACTGTTAATATACGGAAACGATATGTGCTCCTTTTTCTGGCAAGACATATATTTAGATTAGGGGGATTGCTAGATTTTAATGAGGCATATTATGATATATATGATCTCTATTCATTTATAAAGTACATTTATTTCAAAAAAAAAAATCTTCGTCTTCATACTGAACGGTGTGGAATAAGTCATATGTGTCACTCGGATTCATTTCTTCGATCACATTTATTTGTTCACCATGATTATACCATCTTCAGCACTTGTACTTAGGATCCATTTCTTTTATAACCAAATGCTTGAAGACAATAATGTCATAACGATGAATAAAATTTCAACAACCTACAAAAGGACATAAAAAAATTTCCATGGTTGCTAACAAATATGCGCTCATATCTATTAGTACACTCAAGCTCATTCTAGAGCACTATGGACTCTATTTCCAATGAGTAATTCCCACCAGAGCCAAGGTTTTCGCTTAACCTTCAGCTCTGATACCAACTGTAACGATCTGATTTTTTTGACATCCGAAAATCGACATCAATACGTCCACAGTATCAAATGTCGAATAATCGAATGCCGAAAAAACCAGACCGTAAGGGAATGAAGAAGGAGGTAGCAAAAGAGAAAAACAAAACAATATCAGAATCTCACAATCGCAATGGAATAATATATAATAGACAACAACAGATTTTTATATAAAAGAATCTGTAACTGAATAATACATTACATCATCAGAGTACCTACAAACAACAGCCAAATACTGGACAATTTTCACAACTTGTCCTCACCCAAGAGCAGACAATACAGCTTATACCGCACATCAGAATATATATCAAGTATGTTTGATACGTCTCACCATTCATCTCGTCTCCTGAGCTCCATAGCAATCCATCAGAATTTGTACTCTATAATACTCGGTCTGACCCGAGCATTATAGCGAAATAACACCAGAGTCAGTCTGGAATACCAGCGTGTGAAAACACACTCAATTGGATTATTAAAGTTTTCAAAATCCTTTGAAAATCATAGGTATCTCGTAAGACCACGCCATAAATAAACATGCCGGGTTTTTATCGTACGATAACCAAAGCATTTCTTATCAAATCCTCTAATATTATAGTAGTGTCTATATACAAATACTTATTCAAATAGCCGAAATTATTACATTCATTAAATTCCAACATAATAAGTATACAAACAAGTCCGAAGGCACTTATTGGAGATTGGGTTTCCATCAATGGTAGGGCTACTGTGGTACCGCCCATCACAGTACGTGGTCTAAATCACCGTACCGAGGATCCACCCTGATCCCTTGCTACACAAGACCAGAGCTACCCCTTACTGCATAGTCTGAATAAGATCACCCCGCGGTTGGGATCAACAATTGTCCACACAGCCAAATAAAAAGGGACACGTAGACAGGGATGACCTTACCCTAATTAGTTGCTAGCCACTTAGCCCTGCTGATCTCCCCTATTTTAGCCATTCCCGGTTGATGAGGCTCGAGGCTATGCGTTATCTTTTTAGCACACATACACTTAGAATGCTTATCGTCCCCCTAACGATGTTCTGATAGCATTCATCCATACAAGTCTGTTCCCGGTCCGAACGGAACCGAAGGCACTACTCCTACGACATCCATTTTGGAATCACTCTCAAGATTAGTAGCGATTAGCCCTTACAATTCACTGCTCCATCTTCGACTCCAATCTCTTGTCTTCCTCACGAAAACGTTAAAACCATATCAAAGTGGTTTTCGAGAAACTAATCCCGATCCCGGTCTCTTCGAAATGATCAGCGCATTGGCCAATATTGATAGTCGGTTATCTAAATATCAAATAACATTCACAAACAACCATCAGACCTTAACAAATTCCCAAATTATTTATTTCAAAAATATCTTCGCAAGATATTTTCCCCCAAACACTTCAACCCTTTGAAAATAGTTATCAAATCACATTTTCTCTTGTGGAATAAATTCCACCCAACTGCTTATTCCCAATGAAAATCACCAAACCATAATACTTTATATTTTTAAATAATTTAAATCACTTTATCAAAAATATATACTTTAAAACACTTAAAATAAAAACTACTTAAAACACTTTATTTAAAATTCTAGTTATGAAATTTCAAAATAATTTCTCATGTAAAACTTAAGCCAAAACAAAATTTAAAATAAAAGTTATTCTATAAGGTATAAATATTAAATAATTATCTTTTAAATCATAATACTAGTTAAACCTTTAAAATAATTTACTTATATAATTAACTTAATAAATATTTACTTTTGAAAATTTTAAAACCACTAAATAATAATTTCTTTCTAAAACATTCTTTTAAAACCATTTTAAAACCTCTGACTTACACTTGGAAATCTTTCTTTGAAAATATACTTGGCTTTTCAGGGAAATACACTTTCCATTTAAACATCGTCATCTAATCACTTATAAATCCCGCTCGATTTATCACAACTTAATTTACGTCCTCATCCCGTAAATTTCTTTTAACACTTTAAAAATAAAACTACTTTTATTTTTAAAACATACTTCCCATCTCCTTATAAATTCCCACCGTGAGTTTTATACTTTCAAATTTATCCACCGATAAATATTTCACTATATTTATAAACCCAGTTTATAATTTCCATATCTCACTCTCTTTTAATTACTGTTTTCAAATCACTTAATCGATTTAAAAATCGATTCTTCTAAATTTATTTCCCCATAGAATTATTTCTTGATTTATTCAAGTTTATTTAAAATCCATTAATTCTAGATTTACTTCTTTATTATGATTTAGAATCTTATTTAAAACTGAAGATACCAATTTCGCACTTTATTTCAAAATTCTTCTTTTATTTCTTCCGAAACCATTTAAATCCAGAATTTAAAAATAAATTCTTTATTTTTTAAACAATACTAATCAAGCATTTAAAATTCATTTATTTCCATTTATTCAAAAATCTCTTTTCTCATACTAGGGATTTATTTATTAGAGTTTAAAAATCAACTTTTATCTTTTTTTCAATTCATTCTTTAATTTATCCAAATTCTCTATTATTATTTTACTTAAAAATTATTTCTTTATTTCCCTTTAAAAATCCAAATCTTTATATTTTTGATAACTCAATATACCCAAATACATTCAATCAAACCATATCATCCAATATTTCAATTCCCAATATAATCAATAATCTATCACGGGTAATCAATTAATCAATCATAGATTATGAAAAAAATTCAGTATTTTTGAGGAATCCAGTTTGTGACGACCTAAAATTTTGAACATTTGAAATTAAAATATTTAATTTATTTTAAATATTTGGAAGTTATTTTAAACTTTGAATTTCAGATATAACTATGGATTTGGAAACTAAATTATTGAATTTAATTTATTAAAGTTGGGTAAAATGTTAAATCTTGTTTTTTAAGCAGATTTAAAATATTTTAAAGGCTTAGAAAAATCATATTGATAATACTGAAGGTGATAGAACTTTTGGAATCAAATCTAACAGTGCTTTGTTCAGTTTTGAATTTGTATCGTTTAAATCAATATTTAAAAATAGCCTTTTGAGCACAGTCTTGAAATTCGACGAAACCAGTTCTATCTGATCTGTAATATTGTATTATTATCGGATTTTAATTTTTGTAGTGTTTGGAGTGATCGTGTGGTCATACAGATTTAAAACGCGTTGAAAATTTTATCGAAATTTATTTTAATAGCTGTGTCCAAAAAGTTATCTTCTCCATATGATCGAATTTGTACTTGAAACCTTTTCTATTACGTTCGGAATAGGGTTTTAACATTATAAACGCCTAGCAGCATGCTTCGATTGGAGATCGAAGTTTTGAGTCACGGAAATCGAAACGATTTAAATTTAAATTTGAATTTAAAACTAATATATATTTGTGTATTTAATATAATACTATTTCCCAAGGTAAACTACACGTTTCATCATTTCATACACATGGCAAACTTCATTACACGCGTTTTTTTAAAAAAATTAAAAGAAATAAAATACAAATCTCGTTCAAAAAATCAAAAGGAAACGAAATTATTTTTTTCGTTCGAAGAAAAAAGAGAAAAAGAAAAATCATGGCTGTGCTCTTTTCGAAATCTATTCAATCGAAAAATCTTATCGTTCCTCATCTCAGATACGAATTCGTGACTAGATTGCATGCCTGCCAGGTTGGAAGGTTTCGCGGCAACAAAGTGGCATGCGTTCGCAACCGGGTAGTCGTCACGAAGAGGCGAATGCACGATCGCCGTAGGCTCGGCGACGCAATGGGTTTCAAGACCTGGTCATTTCCGTTGGAGGAAGAAGGCTCGATCGTAGATGAAGGCGGCGCATCTAGCTTGCCGCGCGCATCGCAGATAGGGTTTTTTATCGAGCTCGGCGATTTGGGCATAGTCGAATCGAGGAGCCGCGATTATTTTTTTTGGGGGATCGTGGTCGCGACGATGACCAAGGCGAAGGACAGTCTCGTGGCAGTGACGTTTTTGGTCATTGCGATGATAACAGCAGGTATAAAATCCTATTTTTAATTTAAAAAATAATAATAAAATGTTTATAAAGAGAGAAAAAAAAATATAGATATAGATCAGAAGATAAATGTGCTCTAGTAAAGTACAAACATCTCTATTTTAGTTTAATACATATATAAAGATTTTTTGGAAAAAATATAGGATTTGTACAAAATTTGATTTTTTAATCTATATAGGATATTTGTACAAGTATATGTGTTTTCAAAAAACTAAAATAACAATAAACATGCACATGCACATTTTAAATTAACGTATTAAGCTGATTTACTTGTTTAATTAGCTTATTTAATTATTTTAGTTACTTAAAGTAAATTATAAAAAGGAAATTGGTTTAAAAGAAAATTATTAGTCTAAGTAAAATTAATAGATGGAAATAGACTACTGGATAATCTCAAATATTAATTAACTGTATAATGTTTATACAAGGTCAAAACCATGAAATCAAGTCGGAATTGGATTGGATTGCAAATAAAAACAAAGGTGAGATCTTCTCACTCAATTGAAAAATTAGAATTTCAGTTATAGATTGATTGTTTGGTTATATACATGCATATATATATATATATATATATATATATATATATATATATATATATATATATATATTGGAACGATTGATTTCCCGCATTATATAACGGATGAGACCCTATGCGCCTCATAATAGCTGATGATATTATATAATCCCATATACCGTGATATTCCACCTTGGAGTGGAATTCGTATTCAAATTGTTGTGCTAACATCTATGGATGCAGGGAAATAGGTTGGAGGGATTCAACTAGATTACTCACATTGTTGAATTTATTTGTATATGTTGTGATGTGATAATCTGTGAATGATTATATTGGTGTGAATGATTATAATTGTAATTGAAATTTATTGAAGGCTATAGTTTAGCCGAATATATTTAGTATCGTAGGATACCAGAAATATATAATTGGTTGGAAATTAAAGTAGAAAATTTTGAGTAAATTAATTCCAGAGAATTGGATAAATTTAAAAGAAGGATTTTAAAAGTACAAAAGTTGATATTTTGTGATCCTATCGAATAAATTCCGAGCATGGGAAAAGATTTTAATTTAATAGAAATAAATGGATTTCGAGTAATATTATTAAAGAGTCGGAGAATTTATTAAAAATTCAGATTTAAACAGTTTGGGGGATATAAAGGAATTTATTTTAAAAGGTAGTCATTTTAAAAATCAATTTGGAATTTGATTTGGTATTTGAAATAAATTTGGAAATCCATTTGGAATTTGATTTGGTGTTGAAATAAATTTGAGAATCAATATGAAAATTGATTTGGTATTTGAAAATAAATCTTGGGAAATTGATATGAAAATTGATTTGGTGTTTGAATAAAAATTGATTGGTGTCGAAGTGAATATTTAGTAATCGATTTGAAAATCATATATCAGTGGATATTTGGGAAATTTAAATTCACAATGGGAATTTAAATTGGAAAGGGAAATTTAGTAAAAAAAATATTAACTTATTTTAAAAATGTGGAAATAAATTTACAGAATTTGGAATGTAAATTTAAATAAATCGAAAAGGATTTATTAATTGATTTTGATGGACTATTTTGAAATGGAAAGTGTATTTTCCATGGGAAGCCTAGTATGTTTTTGAAGTAGCTTTTAAAATAAAAATTAAAGGTTCTAGAACTGGTTTTGAAAGAATATTGTTGGAGAATTTTTTTTCGAAAATTATTTTTAAATCTTTAAAATGAATATTATTAAGTTGATTATAGAAGTGGTTATTTTAAAGATTGAATTGGTATTTGATTTAGAAAATGGTTATTTTAATAATTACACTTTATCTAATAATTTTATTTTTAAAATTATTTTGGACTTGAGTTAATATGAGATATTGGTATAAAATTTCATAACTAATATTTTAAAATAAAGTATTTTAAAATAGTTTTTATTTTAAATATTTCCAGGTATATATTTTTGGCTAAGTGATTTAAATTATTTTGAAGTACTCGGACTCGGCAAATTTTCAGTGGAAATAAACAATATTTGAAAATTTTGTGTCAAAGGGTTGGAGTGTGAAAATATATCTTGCGAAGATATTTTGAAATAAATAATTGGGAAAAAATTACTTAAAATCTGGTGATTGTTGTTGTTTGCACAAAAAATGGGCAAACACCTCCAAGTCGTATGATTTAGTCGATTTTATGCTGTTCTTAGTGATTTGGGTGATTTATGCAAATATGTAAAAAGCAGGGACTAAATTGTAAAAGACACACAGATTTATAGTGGTTCGTGCAAAATGTGCCTACGTCCACTTCATATGTTATTCTCTTTCATTGTTCAAATTACAAGTACAAAGCTTTGATTACAGTGTACGAAAATTGTTTGAAAGTTCTGTCCGTGCTTGAGCTCTCAAAAACTTTCCTCCATTGTTGTACCCCTACCCCTCTATTTATAGAGTGAGGCTGGGGGTAGGGGTCTTGGATGTATATAGCTGCTGGTGGGCCTGGGCTGTCGTGATCTGGCCTGGCAATGTTGGTCCGGTGACGGTTGGAGCGCGGATTGGTTCGTTAGGGCCTTGATTCGGTAGTGGGAGTAGGTGATCTGGTCCGGTGGTGAGTGGTTCGGTAGGGCCTTGGTTCGGTAGTGGGAATATGTGATTTGGTCCGGTAGTGAGTGGTTCGGTAAGGCCTTGGTTCGGTAGTGGAGTAGGTGATCTGGTCCGCTATTGAGTGGTTCGGTAGGGCCTTGATTCGGTAGTGGGAGTAGGTGATCTGGTCCGGTAGTGAGTGGTTCGGCAGGGCCTTGGTTCGGTGGTGAGAATATGCCCAACATTTGCCCCCCAAAGTGGGGCATATGCCTGCATATGTCGCGCTTTGTTTTCTCCCGTTTGGACACTCTCATTCGGCCCAAGTGCCGAAACAGTTGGTCCGGTCCTCCTACGCTTGCCTATAAGTATGGGCTTCATGCCTCTGTCATTCTTTACTGTTTGAAATAGCCGAATCAATCATATCACCGAACTAGATTCGACTGCCGGACCAGGTGAGGCTTTCTTCTGCCGAATAAACTTTATGCTTGAACTACCGAATGAGATCGGGGAATATGGGTGCCGAATGGATCCTTTGAGTCGAACTATCGAATGAAATTAGGGAGTATGAGTGCCGAATGGATCCTTTGACTCGAACTACCGAATGAAATTAGGGAGTATGAGTGCCGAATGGATTCTTAGATTTGTACTGCCGAATGGATCCTTTGACTCGAACTACCAAATGAAATTAGGGAGTATGAGTGCCGAATGGATCCTTTGACTCGAACTACCGAATGAAATTAGGGAGTATGAGTGCCGAATGGATCCTTAGATTCGTACTACCGAATGAAATTTTATGTTTTGAATTATGAATGAGATTCCAGACTGTATGTACTTGCTTGTTTATATCTCTACACTCCCTATTCTAACAATATGTTTCCTCGTGTTGCAGATAATGTCTCATAAAGTAGAAACTGGTTCTGGCAAGAAGAAATGCAAGGACAAAGAAGAGTCCTCCATAGTGCCCCCAGTTCAGGTAGAACCAGAACGACATGGACCACCCTCGAGATCGTTGGTAGATGGGTATGGTCCTCAAGAGCTCTTGAACTCACCGCCTGACTGCTTCCCCAGCTCCCTCAAAGATGGGCAGCTTGACGTTATATCTAGATCTTTTGGGATCGAAAGAGCGCATATGATGTTGCCGGGGAAAGGAGTGATGCCGTATAACCCCCCTGAAGGATATTTCGCTTATAGTAGGTATCACTGTATGTGCGGAGCCATCCCTCCAATCAACGCTTGGATAGTTAGCTTTATCACATACTTGAAGGTGGCCCCTTTCCAGCTTCAGCCCAACTCCTATGCCATCTTGGTGAGTCTGTTCATTATTTTCCAGCGAAAATACGGGCGTTTCCCTTCCAACCGGGAGATCCGGTACCTGTACAACTTGAGAGGCTACAAGAAGGGGTCTCCCTATATTACCTTAGAATCGGCCGTGTCTTTCAATCCAGTCATGGACTTATATTCAAAATTTAGCATGTTCAAATGAATGGTTTTTTGTCAAGGATGACTCTTTTTCTTTCCACCGCTTCACCTCTGGCTGTAAGTTGAATCTCATTTATAATCTCCGTTCTGACTGCAATGCTCCTCCTTATTGCTTTATTTCTTGCTAGCGACAGGTGGCTTTGCGGTTGTAGAGAACGGCCGTCTGGTTCAGATGGCTGCGGAAATAGAAGCCATTCCGAAAAACGAGAGGGCAGCTTCTTATTTGATCAAGAACGCTACTCTTTTGGGGCTCAACTTGATTCTGCCACGCCAGTCTGTGGTCAAGCAAAGAGACATAGCCAAGGAGAAGGCCGCCAAAGCTAAGGGAGGGGCTACGGCGAAGAGAAGCAAAAGGAAACCCTTCTCGAAACATCCAATTGCCGGGGGGAAGAAACTTAAGAAGTCCGATGGACCCTCCCCCAGCACATGTCCAGATGTCCCGGAGGAGGAAGATGTGGAGGAGGAAAGAGGCGAAGATGAAGGAGGTGAGGCGGAGAGTGGAAGTGGTGGAGAAGGTGATGGTGGCGACGGACAGAGTGGTGATGGCACTGGGGTTTTGTCTTCTGAGCAAGAAGGTGTGATCCAGGAGTGGACAGATGACGCTTTCCGCCTAGCTTTTGAAGGGTTGGAGGAAGGATCGGCTTTAGTGGAGAAGCCTAAGGAAGCTGGCAAGGCCGGGACCGGCGTCGATTCATCTTCTAAGAGCGCTTCAACTAAGGCAATTCCTGCGATTCAAGGTGAATTTTTGACTCCTGCCGACTCCATTTATGATAAGGATTTAGGAATATTTTATGGTCAGCTCCCGTCCTGGAATGAGATCCAGGACTTATTGCAATATCCTACTCCTCCCCAGGGTTTGTATAACAAAAGCGTCTCTTTACTCTTCTTAACTTGATATATTTCTTGAATTATAGCTCATTGTATGCTTGTAACACTTGGTTTTTATCACAGAAGCAGGTAAGGTGGCCAAGACATCAGATGTTCGGCACCATCTTGAACAATACAAACTTCTCAAGGCTTCTACTAAACCAAAGCCTTCGACTAACCGCCCTGGAGACGTAGTCGGCTACCGTCCTCTTCTTGGAGTTATCGAAGAGGATATTCAAAAGAAGAAGAGGAGTCGCTCCTTGTTTGAATCTTCACCTGGTTCTCAGCCCCCAACTCAACCTCTTCAGGATACCACGGAGGAGAATACTGAGTTTATACCTTCTCCGCACCCGTCTGAAAATCCTACCGTTACCCAGATAGATCATCTCGGCTTGGCTCGTAATCCATTTGCGGGTCATCCGGATCTGGATCCGGGTTCTCGTGATATTACCTTTGATGAGGCTACCGGTGAGCACCTTCTCCGTCGTAATCCTATGGTAAGAGTACTAGATGAGCTAAGTCCCTGGACCTTGATTTGCTTACCACTCGGGTCGTAACTTTGGGGGACGAAGCTAAGGCAAACATTGACCGGGTTGCTGAGGAAACCAGGAAGTTGATGGGGCTTCATGCCCGACTGGTCAAGGCTGGAGAAGAAATCGGGAGTGCAAACATTCGACTGCGGTTAATGGTTTTCGACCAGGCCAAACAACTCGCTGATCAGGCCATTCAGATCTCTCGACATGAGGCCGCTTCTAGGCAATTAAAGAAAACCATGGAAGAGGCCAGCAGGGCAGAGTTATGGAAAATGGAGGCTGCTTGTAAGGAACGGATTGATATGGCTATTGCAACGGTGGATGTGGTTCGGAAAGCGGATCTCGAGCGGGTACAGTAGTTATCCGAGAACCTTGAAGCCGCAGAGCTTGCTCAAACCAAGCTGAAGGAGGAGATGGAGGCGATGAGGAAATCCTTTCAGGCTGATTGCTCGCGATACCAATCAGAGAGGGATGCTGCCACTGCAGAGCTATTGGCTTCTGAGGACTGAATAAGGGAGTTCGAGGAGAATGAGGGGATAATGGATGAGATGCTTCAGGATATATACTTTCGCACTTGGAAACAGGGCAACTTATCTTGGATGGATGATTATCCCCGAGTCATGGCCAAGATTTATCTCAGGGCCCTGGTGGAGGCTAAGGCTGATGCAGATAAGGAGGGTGGCGTGGCCTTTAGAATGGACGTGGTTACGGCTCAATTCACCAAGGAGGAGAAAGCGGCGTTGAAGGGGGGTATGCGGCTGCTTACTGTTGAGGAGGTAGGTGTGCAGTTAGAGGATGATGATCAAGGAGCAGATGCTGGTAAGTCTTCCCTTTTAGCTTTTCGTAACTTGATTGCTTATTGTTTATTTAATGGATTCTTCTCCTGAATGGGACAGGCGGGACCTCTGAAACACCAACTATCTCTGGTCAACATGCTGAGAGTTCCAATCCTGCGGTTAAGTAGATCTTGGAGGGCCAGTAGGATAGAGGTGAAGCTCCGATGCAGCCGACTCCTTGACTTGATCTGGATATCTTTTGGTTTACTTGACATTGTTGTCTATGGCAGTCCCAAAACATTAATGTAATTTTTAGGCTGTAATTATGTTATTCGTAACGAACGACTTTATTCTTGGCATGTAATTTTTAACTTAAGCTGATTCTGTCATATTTGAATGCTATCGTTATTTTGGTGTGTTGCATAAGAAATATAGCTGTGCACATTCCTGTGATTCAATTTTGTTTGATGTCAAGTTCTTGCTTAAAATATAATTTCATATCTTGCAATGTTAGTGTGATGTGCGAATAAATTACAGCTACGTATTCATATACAAAAGAAGAAAGTACCGCCTTTTATGTTTTAGTCGTAGACGGTTGCTTTGAATGTCTTGTATGACTGAGCATGGAATGCAGCTGAGTGACCTGTCATCCAGTTGTGAGTTCCTATTCCCATTAGTGAGCGTCTCCTATTTTGTGTCCTGTACTTTAGGGATCGTTATAGAGGATAGGAGGAAAGTTTTTAAACAAAATAGAAATATAAGAAATAGTAAAACTTCCAACCACGGAAGGCCTGCGATGTGCTTAAGTTCGTGGCAAACGGGTTTTGTAGTCACTTTCCCTAGCTGTGGGTCTTGGAGACATTTGTCACCCATCTTACAACTCCGCGGGGAGTTTCTCTTTTTTTCCACAGCCATACTTAAGACACTCGGAGCCGAGATCGCGCACAGTAACTACCCGGGCCATTATGGTCCGCAATCGTGGGTATTATTCGATTTACCGTGGCCGGCTAGCGTGGGTGCCAATCGCCAACTGTGAACTACCCTTGGCTGGCCACACCTTATGTTGGGGCTTAAAGTAGGTTCATAGTTGCCGGCGAGCCGAACGCGGTAATGAGCTGCCTCGACTATAGTCGGCCTTCTCGATGGCTTATAATCGGCTCATTACAGTTGGCTTTAAGGGCCAATCGCGAGCAATGAGTTAACCCACAATAGAGGGATGCTGGAGCAAAAGTGTCTCATTGGCGAGGGCATAGATTCGTATAGTACCTGTTAGGTCTTGTCCAGGTGAAGTCACGCTGTGATGTGTCTTGAATGGAAATGCCATTACACAGGATTTTGTTCAATAGAAAATGATAAAGTTAACAAGCAGCCAAGATATAAAGGAACAAGTTAAAAAAGAGACAAGTTTTTAAAGTGGTTCGGCACGGAAATGCCTACGTCCACTGATTCTCTTTGTTAATTCACTTCATATGGGCAGTACAAGTTAAGAAAAGTATCGACCAAGGTTTGGACGTTCCATGCCCTCTGGAACACCTCTCCGTCCACTGTTGACAAAATATAAGCTCTGTTGTGGAGATCTTTATGAATTACATATGGTCCGTCCCAGATTGGATCTAGTGCTCCGGGGCATGGGAAGACTCGCTTGAGGACAGGATCTCCTTCTTATAAGCTACGATGCTTGACTTTGGAGTTGTATTGTGCTGCCACTTTTTGCTTGTGAGTTGCTTCTTTGAGTGCTTCATCGTTTCTTCTTTCTTCAATTAGATCCAAAGACATGTGAAGGAGTTCTTCGTTCTCTTATGGGTTATAGTGGATCCTACGGTGGGAAGGCACTACAATTTCGACTGGGAGCATGGCCTCCGATCCATATGCCAAAGAGAAAGGAGTATGCCCCGTCGATGTTCTGAAAGATGTGCGGTAGGCCCAAAGTGCCGTAGGAAGTTCATCCACCCACGCGCCTTTTGACTTCTCAAGTTTCTTCTTGATTAGAGTTTTGAGAATTTTGTTGACAGCTTCGACTTGTCCGTTTTCCTTGGGGTAAGCTACAGATGAGAAGCTTTTGTGAATTCCATTCTTTTGGCACCAGTCGACGAACTCTTTGCTGTCAAACTGAAGTCCATTGTCCGATATGATTTTGAGTGGAACCCCGTACCTGCATAGAACATTTTTGATCAAGAAGTTAATAACTTTTGTCGAGGATATTTTATTTAGAGGTTCCGCTTCCACCCATTTGGTGAAATAGTCGACTGCCACTATAGCATATTTGGCTCTGCCTCGGCCCACCGGTAGTTCGCCAATCAAGTCAACTTCCCATACTACAAAGGGCCAAGGGCTGGTCATCTGAGTGATCTCATTTGTTGGTAGTCGAGGAATCTTAGCGAACTTCTGACATCTGTCACATTTTTTGACGAAGTCTAAGGCGTCCTTGTTTAAGGTGGGCCAGTAATACCCATATCGGAGTATCTTCTTTGCCAGAGTCTGCCCTCCAGTGTGATCTTCGCAGCTTCCTTGATGGATGTTTGATAAGATTTCCTTGGCTTCCCTTCTAGCGACACACCTTAATAAGGGGTTAGAGAAGCCGCGCTGATAGAGGATTCCTCCTTGTGTTGTGTAGAGGGAAGCTCTCCTCAAGATTTTCTTGACTTCGTTACGCCTATTGGGCAGTGCGCCATCTTGTAAGAATTTTCGGATGGGAGTCATCCAAGTTTCCTCTTCGATTGCAGCTATCAGATTCACTAGCTCGAAACTCGGGGTTAGTTGCTTTGAGATGGCTACTGTTCCGGAAATGGTACCGTCTTTCATGCTAGCTTGCTTTGCCAGCTCGTCGGCCTCTTGGTTCTCTTCTTGAGGGATGTGTTTGATTAAATAGTGATCCAATTGATCGAGTAGCAGCTTGGTCTTCTTTAGATATGCTGTGAGTCGTTCTCCTCGAGTCTGAAATTCTCCTAGTATATGGTTTACAATAAGTTGAGAATCACTATGAAGACTTAAAGAACTGACTCTAATCTCTAAGGCAAGTTCTAATCCAGCTATTACTGCTTCATATTCTGCATCGTTGTTGGTGGCAACGAATTCCAACCTTAGAGCATAGTGTAGCTTCCTTCCCCTGGGAGTGATTATTACAATACCTGCCCCCAAGCCTTGTTCGTTTGATGCTTCATCCACAAAGAGATTCCACTTGATGTCTTCTGCTATTTCAGATTGCTCCTTACCTTCGTTGGTAGTGAATTCGGCAATGAAATCGGCCATGGCTTGTCCCTTGATGGCAGTGCGAGGATGGTAGGTGGTATCATATTGACTCAGTTAAATGCACCATTTAAGTAGTCGCCCAGAAGTGTCGAGACGATGGAGTACCTGCCTTAGCGGTTGATCGGTTAGAACTCTGATGGAATGAGATTGGAAATAGTGTCGCAGTTTCCGTGATGTGATTAGTAAATAGTATGCTAGCTTCTCAAGTTTAGGATATCTGGCTTTTGCCCCCGTAAACCTCTTGCTTACAAAGTATATTGGCCGTTGCGCGCAGTTGTCTTCTCTCATCAAAGCGGCGCTTAGAGCATGAGATGACATAGCAAGGTATAGGTATAGCTCTTCACCTTCGTTTGGAATTGAGAGTACTGGTGGTCTCTGGAGGTGTTCAATTAGGTTAAGGAAGGCAGTTAAGCATTCGTCAGTCCATTCGAACTTTCCTTTGTCTTTCTTTAGAGCCCCGAAGAAGGGGACGCACTTGTCAGTCGCTTTAGAGATGAATCTGCTTAGGGCGGCCACCTTTCCATTTAGGCTTTGCATTTCTCTTCGAGTGGAAGGTATCCTGATATCTTTCAGGGCTCGGACTTGTTCGGGGCTTGCTTCAATACCTCTGGCATGGACGATGAATCCCAAGAACTTTCCTGATGGTACTCCGAAGGAGCACTTTAGAGGATTCAGCTTCATTCCATATTGGCGAAGTACTTGAAACATCTCGCCCAGGTGGCTTACGTGATCATCGGCTTTCCTTGACTTTACTAGCATGTCGTCCACATAAACTTTCATAGTTCGTCCTATTAGTTCCGCGAACATCTTGTTGACGAGGCGCTGATAAGTAGCTCCGACATTTTTAAGTCCAAAAGGCATTACTCTGTAGCAGTACAATCCCCGGTCAGTGATGAAACTAGTGTGGTCTTGATCGGGAGCGTGCATAGGAATTTGGTTATATCCTGAGTATGCGTCCATAAAAGATAAGAGTTCGTGTCCGGCTGTGCTGTCCACAAGCTGATCGATTCGGGGGAGTGGGAAGCAATCCTTCGGGCAAGCGTCATTTAAGTTGGAGAAGTCAATGCATGTTCTCCACTTCCCATTAGCCTTCTTTACTAGTACCGGGTTAGCGATCCACTCTGGGTAGATGGCTTCTCGTATGAAGTTATTGGCAAGTAGGTTCTTCACTTCTTCATCGAGGGCCGCTGATCGTTCTGCCCCCATACTTCTCTTTTTCTACTTTACTGGCACCTTGGTAGGATCGATGTTAAGTGCGTGGCATGCTACGTCTGGGGAGATTCCAGTCATGTCAGCGTGCGTCAATGCAAATACATCTAAGTTGTGGCGGAGAAAATCAATGAGTTGATTCTTCAATTCTGCTTTTAGCTGAGATCCGATTTTCAATAGTCTACTTGAGTCGTGTTTGTCTACAGATACAAACTCCATAGCCTCTACAGGCTCGGTGGTGGCCTCCTCCTCTTTGTTCCTGAGGTCTAATTCATTGAAAGGATCACTGGTATATCAAAGAGGAGGAGCTTTCTTTAGTTTCTATGCTTCCAAATTTTTCATGCAGAGAGTAGTCTCTGCATTCTTCCCTTTATCCTTCCTGCGATTATTGCGAAGTTCAGTTACATAGCAATCTCGAGCGGCGCCTTGATCTCCCTCTACTTCCCCTATTCCATTGTCTGTTGGAAATTTCATCTTCAGGCACCACGGGGCCAGGACAAGCATGCTTGAATAGGATATTTACTGAGCTTCCAGTGTCTACTAGAATTCGGAAAACTTCGGCTGGGCCGAACCGGGCAGAGATGACCATAGGATCCATGTGAGGGTACTGCCTTCCTTCTAGGTCACGCCTATTGAATGTAATGTCATCACACTCTTTTCGCTTCGGGTGGCGTTCTTCCATAACATAATTAACGCAGCCTTCATTGTTTCTAAGTGACTTTCCGTGTCTTTCCATCTCTGTCCAGTTCCTGTTGGCAATGTGTGGTCCTCCCGATATGGTATGGACCACTATCTTCTCTTGATTGGAGCTGCTGGTGTTGTGATTTCCCCCTCCTGTTTATGAGAGGGGTAGCCTTGGGTTCTCATTGGCAGGAGCTGGGGTCCTATTCTGACCTTTTACATAGCGTTCTAGTCTCTTCCTTCCAATGTGTTCTTCAATTAAGTCCCGGAGATGATGGCATTCATTGGTATCATGCCCATGAGATTCGTGGAAGCGGCAGAACTTTCCAGACTTAATTGCATTATCTGATTCCTTCTTGTACGGGGGGCGTCTGTATTTAACTTCGTCTTGGGTGGCCAGGAAGATGTTTTCGATTGTTTCATTCAAAGGAGTGTAAGTGTCAAACCTTGATCCTGGCCGATATAGACGTTTTTCCCCCTTCTTGCCCCCAACATTATCTCTAAAGTCATTTCTTCGAACGTCCTTTGCTACGGCGGGTGTGTTGCCATGAGCGCCTTAGTTTGTTGCCCCGTATGCCTTTCATTGGCAGCGTCTTCAAGTCTCATATACTTCCCGGATTCATGGAAGAAATCAGGTAAGGTAGCTGGTTTTTATTTCGTTAATCTTCTAGCAAATTTAGTATCAGGATGCACACCACTACAGAGGGCCATTAAGATAAGTTTCTCATCGACATCTTGGACTGCGGCCACTGCGGCATTGAATCGGGTTAGATATTGTTGCACTGTCTCTCCAGGCTTCTGTTTGATATTGGGTAAGGAATAAGCGTCCTTGGGTTGTTCCACATGAATGCCGAACTGGCTGATGAACTTCTCTTTCAACATTTCCCATGAGCTGGTGGATCCTTGGGGTAGATGGAAGAACCAGGGGGTAGCTAGATATGCCAAGAACAGTAGAAAGCATTTGCACAATACTCCTTCCGTGGCTCCGCTCATGAGCATATGCTGTGTGTATCTCTACAAGTGTACAACAGGGTCAGAGATTCCCTTGTAAGGTTCCATTGTTGGCATTTTCCATTCTCGGGGGGTGATAGCAATTTCAATATTGCGGGTGAAAGGGCTGGTTACCCTAGCGCCTATCCCTCGATCTCTTTGATCCCGTTGGACGCACTCCCTGAACAATTGCGCCATCCTTTCATCAGAATTTGGAGTAGATAGAAATGAGTTTGGTTCTTCTCTACGAGATTGATTCCGTCCAGGTGACCTGTAGGGATGGTATCGTCTGTCACTCCTAATATTTTCCAGTGGCCATCTCTGGTCTTCTGGGAGCATGCTAGGGTCAGCTACAGCTGGCCCTTGCCTTGATCTTCCCCTGCTAGGTTCTGTTCCGAGCACTTCCTTGGGTCCAACATTTGGCTGGACTCTAACCCGGCCCCATCCATTGGTGTTTCCATGGCTAGGTAGCGTGACAGGCTTAGCTAAAGCCGACCTTCGCCTGGTACCTCCCCCGCTGGGTTCGGTTCCAAGCGTTTCCTCGGGTCGGAATTCGGGCTGAGTTCGGGCTCGGCTCCTACCATTACTGTTTCTGTTGTTAGCTTCTTCGAAGAAGAAAGATCTTTGTCGCCTCCGAGATCCTCCAGACTAGGACTCATCCCATGATTCAGTGTTGCGGTTAGATTCTTCAGCATCTCTTAAGCGTGACATGAGTCGGTTCACCAAGGCTTCTTGTTGGGATGTGAAGCGGTCAGTCACTTCAGCCACAACTGTAACAAACCCGGTTAGGAGATTACCACTAATATTAAATTATAATGATGACTATAATTTAATATTGGAATTAATTAAATTAATTAGAGGTAAAATGGTGAAAATATTGTTTATTTAATATAAACAATGAAGTTGAGTAAATTAAGCTAATGAAATGAAGAAAATAAAGTTGATCACTTTATTTGAGTCTTGGGATGGGTTGTAAATTTATTTGGGTTTAATAAAATGATATATAATAGTGTATTAATGTTTAAAAAGTGTTAAAACATTTATTTACACTTTATTGGTGGGAAAATATAGTTTTATTTTACAAAATATGTCCAAATTTGCATTATTTTGACAAAATATGCAAATTTGGAGAAAATGAGAGTTTAGTGCAAAAATAACATTTAAATTGATGGAAATAAAGTTTTAAAAACTTTATTTTGAGGTACGGGAGTGAAATTAGTCATTTACCGTATTTTAATTAAGTCAATGTGATAGTATTGATAATTATTGCTAATACTAGCCTTTTATTGAATGTAAAAGGAAAAATATAAAGAAAACGTGTCTTTTAATAAAATAAAGGATGAAATATTGTGCAAAATTACTATTTTGTGGTTTTCAAAAGTGTTAGAATGATTTATGCAAATTTATTTGGCAAGAAAGAAATTTTTATTTAGTTTGTTATGTTAAAAATGGTGTTTTACACTAAAATTGTGTAACTTGTAAAATATTATTAAATATGGGGTTTTAATGTTAAAATAAATAAATTTTTATTGTTAAAATAAATTTAATTTGGTTAAGAAAACAATTTATGTTTATATGCAATTTATGTATAAATTTAACATTGCTTCAAAATAGGAAAACATGAGTTTATATTGTTAAATAAGTGAAATGTGTGCATTTACTTAGTAAATTTCACTAAGTATTGTTATTGGGCTTAATGGGTATATGGTTTAGATCCAAACCCACTCTAGGAGCCTCAGGAAAGAAGAAAAATAACCTGTACGTTGTTTTCCTCTTTGCTCGTTCCTTTCTTCTTCTTCTAAAACAAAGACAGTAAACCATGGCAAACTTCATCTAAAAAAAAAATAAAAAATCTATTTCTATTCAATTTTTGCTGCTAACTACAAAGAGAATTTTCTAAATTGAGAATAGTCAGGTAATCTCCAACCTTTTAGATCCTTTAATCCATCCAAAGTTTGGATTTCTGCATGCTATAATCTTATTTTGATTGATTTCTTTTTTGCATGTCTCTACTTAAGCTTCTACAGGTCCTGCAGGAGCTTGATTTCGTCAAAAGCTTTGTATTTGCTGCCTAAAACCACCATCCTTTGCTGCAAATTGTAAGTATATAACTTACAGCAACTAAATTGAAAGCCTGTGCAAAATCTGTAGCTTTTTGTTGCAAATTCGTACTAGTTTCTTAAGTTTTCGTATATCTCGTTTTGCTGTAAATGCATCATAGTAAAATGGTCATAACTTTCACGTTCTTGTCTGTTTTACCTCAAATTTTTTTTGTTGGAAACAGAATTCGATAAGCAACAATTTATTTTCAGATCATATCCTGAGATTTTGCATTTTTAATGACCGAAAATGAGTTTGATATTAGAAGCCTGATTCTGCCTTTAACAAATCAGGCTTAGTTTGTATTCGTTAGCGAAACAGTCATAACTTTTGACACACAAATCGGATTTTGGTAATCTTGAACTTTTCTGAAAGCTTATTTCATATACTACGACTTTCATTTGTTGAGTTTTCTGTTATTTTGAGGTTAGCTATGACAAAATTGAATTTTTGTACTGCTGACCCGAGAGCAAAACTAGATTTTCCCTGTTGTTGAATCTGAAACGGAATCGGCCATAACTTTTTCGTTTTTAAGCCGAATTCGATGTTCTTAGATGTTCTGGAAAGCTCGTTTTATAAGCTACAACTTTTTCTTTAGTTATATTGCCAGATTCGAATGTTTACTATGCTGAAATTGTGAATATTTGTCTCAGTCCTGTCAATATATGCATACACTATGCTACAGGCTTTGTATAAGATTTTTAGTAAAAAGATCATAACTTTTAGACCGCTGATCGGTATTCAATGATCTTGGTCATTCTGGAAAGCTTAGAAACTAAGCTAAAATCTTTGTTTTTAATCGCGTTGCCAAATTTTTGCGTTTTCTATGCTGAAATCATAAATGTTTTTAAGCATTTTAAAGGGTTTTTAAAACAAGTATTCCTTATTTCCAAGGCTTTTATAAATCAAAAAAAAAATCCGTTTTCTATGGAAAAAATATTTTGTAAATATTTTTTTTTTAATCATTTTTATGTTATTTGAGTGTATGTTTGACGTTTTGATTGTGTTTGAAGCATTTTATCATATTAGTCCATTTGACTAATATTATGCAGATATGGTCCGATGACTCCTAATTAGGAGTATATTCGATAGAGGACCATATTGATGTAGATTTACACTTGCCGAGGATATGAGGCGAGGTTATTTATTATTATGATAAGATACTTATCGATGAAAGCAGACAAGTGTGGTAGTCACATTGAACTCGTCGTGGTACGAAATACGATGAGTTGGAATTTTCTACATTTTGCCGATGATATGAGGCGATGTATATAATTTTTTTTAGGGTTTGATGTTAATTTATAATTACATTACGATGTGGTATCGACCGACGACTAGTAAACCATTAGGTGCTGACGCATGGTATGGGACGTGTGTTAATACCTTTTGGGTTCCTAGTCGTAAAGTTGAGACACATGGAAGTTTGGACTAGTACTACGGACCTCGAGTGAAGGGGGGTTGCAGATTAGTAGTCAACCCTGAAGCATTATGATATTATTATTACTCGGGTCTTTTGACGTCACCGATTGGGATGGAGGAAATTATAGGCTACGTAGTCGTGTGCATAGGCAGGAGAGGTAGAAATGAAGGTGATCCCAATCCCATGATGTATGGTACCAAAGTACAGTACTAGTGGAAGTAAATAGCACGTGCAAAGTATTCTTTTTATTGATGATTTTGATGTTAATCTTTTTGGGTGATGTTTATGTTTTGAATAGCCTCGAGTAAGAATGAGGCGACATGGTCCATGATGTTTCGACCATATTATTACTACTTGCTTGAGATTATGTGATTTATGAAGTTTGACGATCTCTATGATTGATTTGAAGTACTTCGAAATAATTTCCCTTCTTATGATATAAGAATGATCCTTGATGATTCTCATAGATGTATATTCATGATGAACCTTATATTCATTCCGTTGGGAACAATGAAATGATTATCTCATTATCACTTATCATCATTGAGGCCCTTATCTACTGATGAGTTTAGTTGCCTGACCCGTGTGTTTTTCACTCGGGTCAGACCGAGTTGCAGGTTAGCATGGACAACTTCTCTTTTTGGATCAGCTTATCACCTTTTGTGGGACATATCGATTTGGCTAGCTTTTATTTTTAGACCATTTTGTTGACTATCATGATGTATATTCTTTTTGTGGGATGATTGTATGTGATTATCAGTACCCATTTTTGGCACTCATGTATGATGTATTATGTGGGTATGTATGGTGGTGTATGTGTATATATATATATATATATCTGATCTGGGTTTGCTGTTCTGTGACTGTTATTTACTTTCCGCATATATGTATATTACATTAGTTCTGAAATGTCTGTAAACCGCCATAGTGTGCAATAGTTATGGACTAGACATGTCAACCACATATGAGGTAAAATGAAAAAAAAAAATGTTGACACTAATTGACATGTTTAGTTCTTAGCTAGTGTATGCTATGTTGGTCGCCCTTATCCAACCCTATTCTCTGCGTTAGTAGACAGAATTACTCGTTAATTCCCTTTACTAACGTGGGTCTCGGGGTGGGGCGTCACAGCTTGGTATCAGAGCATCGTTTCAGAATATAATGTGATATATACAGAACAGTTCATGAGATACCATACATCAAGTATAATACATCTACATGTATCATCCCATAATCATGATTCGGTTCACCTTACTTTTAATTTTGTCCTTAACCATGTTTTGACCTGTGTCCCTTTTCGATTCCTTTGGGGTAGACAGAAAGGAATACGTCTAGGAATGTTCAGTATATTTCATAGTATTCCTTATTTTCTGTATTTGAATTTTTAATATATCTATTTACCCTGCGAATGATCCTTTTAACCTTTTCTCTCAGCAATGTCTCATCGAGGTAGAGGACGCCATTCAGCGGCGGGACCGTCTAGTGGTTCTCGTCCTGAGGGTGTATATATGTCCACTGATCAGATTCTTGAGTTAGTGCGGAGCATTCAGCCTCCCACTACTGCTACTCCTGCCTCTCCTCGCCGATCAGCTTTTGCACGTATGTGCATTGATTTCACTCATCTCGGTGGCAAGGCCTTTAAAGGCACCGAGTCTGTTCTTGATGTTGAGGCTTGGCTCAGTTCTTTTGAGCGTATTTTTGGCCGTATGGAGATTTCTAGCCATCACCGTGTTCTTGTAGCATCCAGTATGTTGCAAGAACGAGCTCTTCATTGGTATGACCTTCTGATTGCTGAGATTTATGAGTCCACACTTGAGTGGGATCAGTTTCGTGAGCGGTTTGAGCTCAAGTTTATTCCTGATTCTGAGAGGGCTACTCTAGCTCGTCGCTTCCTTGAGATCAAGCAAGGAAGGCTTTCTGTTTCTGAGTATGTTGCTTTGTTTGAGGGTCTTTCTAAGTATGGGTTTGAACATATTCCTACTCCATACAAGAAGAATCTTAGGTTCATTTCCGGACGTAAGAAGTATTTGAAGAAGGCCCTTATGCTTCGCCTTGAGCTTACTTTTGAGAAGCTTGTTGATATGGCCCTTTAGCTTGAAGCGGTCGAGAAGGAAGAGGATAGTGATGATGATGTTAGGGTTCGGGCCAACCCAAATAAGAAGAAGTTCTTTCGCAGGTCTAGGCCCTTTCCTCCTAAGAAGAAGAAGAAGCATGGTGGTTCTTCTTCTCAGCCTCAGTCTACTCCTTCAGCGAAGCCTTTTGCATGCTTCAATTGTGGCTCCCCTGATCACCCTGTTAGAGAGTGTCTCAAACCCAAGCGTTGCCTCTACTGCAAGAAAGAAAGAGGGACACTTAGTTGCTGCTTGCCCCATTAAGGGGAAAGGTTCACGCCAGGGTCAGCTTAATGTGGCTTCTACCTCTGGTGATGCTTCTCAGCCTAGAGGTACACACTCTTCCGTTTTAGAAGGTTCCTTATTATTTCATGATCGTATTATCCAAGTGCTTTTCGATACGGGTGCTTCTCACTCATTCGTATCGAAGGAACTCGTAGATGCTTTGCAGTTGGATGTTTCTTGCTTGCTTACTTCATTGCGAATTGCTAATCCTATTGGAGGATCCGCCACCCTTAGCTTACTTTGTGATGACGCTGAGATCATGATTTGTGGTTTTCCTTTCCGTGCGAATCTGCACGTGATTCCTTCGCTTGGTTTTGATATGATATTTGGTATGGACTGGCTAGTTCGATACGATGCCAAGATTCTTTGTTCTGATAGAGTCATTTATCTCCGCCATCCAGACTCGCCTTCGTAGTTATCTCTTATGCTTCGGGATACAGATTGTGATTCCGTAGCATCCTTATATGCTCTTGATTCTCGAGATGATGAAGATGATGTGTCTCGAATTCCGATCGTTTGTGACTTTGCCGATATTTTTGAGCCTGTTTCGGGGTTGCCACCAAAGCGGGCCATAGAGTTTCGTATTGATCTCATTCCTGGTGCTCAGCCAGCTAGTCGTCCTCCCACGAGGATGTCTACTAAGGAGAACGAGGAACTTAAGAAGCAACTCCTCGAGCTCGAAGCTAAGCACTTCATTCGATCTAGCTCTTCACCGTGGGGTGCCGCGGTGGTATTTGTAAAGAAGTCCGATGGGACTCTTAGGCTTTGCGTCGACTATCGCAAGCTTAATGAGTTAACCATCAAGAATCGTTACCCTTTACCGAGGATCGACGACATGTTCGATCAGTTAAGTGGTGCTAGAGTCTTTTCACAGTTAGACCTTGCCACTGGTTTTCATCAGCTCCGAGTTGCGGAAGATAGTATTCCTCTCACCGCATTCCGCACTCGCTATGGTTCTTTTGAGTGGCTCGTCATGCCATTCGGATTGACGAATGCACCTGCCTACTTTGTCGATCTTATGAATCGAGTATTCCGGGAATATCTCGATAAATTCGTGCTTATATTCATCGATGATATCTTAGTATATTCCAAGTCCGAAGAGGACCATGCTCGACATCTTAGAATTGTTTTGAGTACTCTCCGAAAGCATCAACTCAAAGCAAAACTTTCTAAGTGTCACTTCTGGGAAAAGCAAGTGAAGTTCTTAGGCCATGTTGTATCTTCAGAAGGTATTTCCGTTGATCCTTCTAAGATCGAGGCTATTCAAAATTGGAAGAGGCCTGAAAATGTTCATGAGATTCGTAGCTTTTTGGGATTGGCCGGTTATTATCGTCGCTTTATTAAGGATTTTTCTCGTATCGTGCTTCCTCTTGCAAACCTTACCAGGAAGGGTGTTCATTTTCTCTGGTCTGACAAGTGTGAGGCTGCCTTCCAGCGATTGAAGGAGCTTCTCACACATGCTCCTGTGCTAGTGGTTCCTGAAGGGAACCAAGATCTCATTGTTTATACTGATGCAAGCCACAGTGGGCTTGGTGCGGTTCTTATGCAGAAGGATCGGGTTGTTGCCTATGCTTCAAGGCAATTACGTCCGAACGAGGTTCGGTACGCGACCCGTGATTTAGAGCTTGCAGCCATCGTCTTCGCCTTGAAGATATGGCGTCATTATCTCCTTGGTGAGCATTTCGTCCTTTATACCGATCATAAGTCTCTCAAGTACCTCTTTTCGCAGAAGGAATTGAATATGAGGCAACAACGATGGTTAGAGTTCCTCGCCTCATATGATTTCGATATCGAGTATACCCCAGGGAAGGGTAATCGTGTAGCTGATGCGCTTAGCCGCAAGCATTCGGCAGTTGTTTCTATGATGTTAGCCGAATGGGATGTTCTTGAGACGTTATCCAGCTTCGACATTCGTGATCGAACACCATCATCTGATTCACCGGTCTTATTATTCAGTATGGTGGCTCGACCTTCTCTTCTTGATCATATCTCTGAGGCCCAGAGACGTGATGCTTATATTATGCGCCTCATTCAGTCTTGCTCATCTGAGTCCCGTGATGAGGAGTTACGGGATTATTCGATTGATTCTCATGGTTTCCTTCGTCTGAGGAACCGTATAGTTGTTCCATCTGATTCAGCACTTAGGCGTGACATACTTGATGATTGTCATCGCTCTAAGTACACCATTCATCCGGGTAGCAGTAAGATGTATGCGGATATGCATAGACTTTATTATTGGGAAGGCATGAAGCGTGACATTGCAAGTTATGTAAGTAACTGCATTACGTGTCAGCTTGTCAAGGCCGAGCATCAGCGGCCATCTGGTCTTCTTCAGCCTCTAGAGGTTCCACTGTGGAAGTGGGACCAAGTTTCGATGGACTTCGTTGACGGCCTACCTCGTTCGAGGTCGGGTCATTCGAGCATTTGGGTAATTGTTGATCGCCTCACGAAGTCAGCTCATTTCATTCCTATTAAGTCTAATAGGAATGCTCCTCTTTTGGCAAAGCCCTATATTAAGGAAATTGTTCGATTGCATGGTGTTCCTTCATCGATCGTTTGTGACCGTGATCCTTTATTTACCAGTCATTTCTGGTCCAGCTTTCAGCAAGCTTTGGGAACAAAGCTGAATCTTTCAACTGCTTATCATCCTCAGTCTGATGGACAGACAGAGAGGGTGAATCGTATTCTTGAGGACCTAATACGTGCATGCATTCTTGATTTTGGTGGTTCTTGGGAGGATTACCTTCCATTGGTGGAATTCTTCTATAACAACACCTTTCAGTCTAGTATCCGTATGGCACCACTCGAGGCACTTTATGGTAGACCGTGCCGTTCTCCATCTTGTTGGTTAGAATCTGGCGAGAAGTTTATTCTTGGGCCGGATTCGATTCGTGATTCTTCGGAGAAGATTTCCCTTATTAGACAGAGAATGAAAGAGGCACAGAGCCGTCAGAAATCCTACGCGGACAACCGTAGGAAGCCTCTTGAATTCTTCGTCGGTGACCATGTGTTCATTCGTATATCTCCGATGAAGGGAGTGATGCACTTTAGCTCCACAAAGAAATTGGCTCCTCGCTTTATAGGACCATTTCCAATTACCAAGCGCATCGGTCCAGTTGCTTATAGAGTGTCACTTCCGCCTCATTTATCTGATATTCATGATATTTTCCACGTCTCTCAGCTTAAGAAGTGCTTTCGAGGTTCTGATTCCGTTGTTGATCCTTCCGAGCAGCTAGAGCTTGAGATCTCACCGAGTTTATCCACCGTTCAGCGGCCTATTCGTGTGCTTGATACGGAGGTGAGGCGCCTTCGAAGCAAGAACGTTCCTCTTATTAAGATTCAATGGTCGGAGAATCTCAATGATTGCACTTGGGAAACTAGAGAATCTATCGAGCGTTCTTTTCCGGGTTTTCTATCTTCATTTGAGGATGGTGAGAACTATTATCTCAAGCTATTTCTTTTTCCTTCTGGGTTAAATTGTTATATTTGTTACGGTTTCCCTAGAAATTGCGAGGACGCAATTTTGTTAAGGAGGGGAGTCTGTAACAAACCCGGTTAGGAGATTACCGCTAATATTAAATTATAATGATGACTATAATTTAATATTGGAATTAATTAAATTAATTAGAGGTAAAATGGTGAAAATATTGTTTATTTAATATAAACAGTGAAGTTGAGTAAATTAAGCTAATGAAATGAAGAAAATAAAGTTGATCACTTTATTTGAGTCTTGGGATGGGTTGTAAATTTATTTGGGTTTAATAAAATGATATATAATAGCGTATTAATGTTTTAAAAGTGTTAAAACATTTATTTACACTTTATTGGTGGGAAAATATAGTTTTATTTTGCAAAATATGTCCAAATTTGCATTATTTTGACAAAATATGCAAATTTGGAGAAAATGAGAGTTTAGTGCAAAAATAACACTTAAATTGATGGAAATAAAGTTTTAAAAACTATATTTTGAGGTACGGGAGTGAAATTAGTCATTTACTGTATTTTAATTAAGTCAATGTGATAGTATTGATAATTATTGCTAATACTAGCCTTTTATTAAATGTAAAAGGAAAAATATGAAGAAAACATGTCTTTTAATAAAATAAAAGATGAAATATTGTGCAAAAATACTATTTTGTGGTTTTCAAAAGTGTTAGAATGATTTATTGCAAATTTATTTGGCAAGAAAGCAATTTTTATTTAGTTTGTTATGTTAAAAATGGTGTTTTACAATAAAATTGTGTAACTTGTAAAATATTATTAAATATGGGGTTTTAACGTTAAAAAAAAAATTTATTGTTAAAATAAATTTAATTTGGTTAAGAAAACAATTTATTTTTATATAAACTTTATGTATAAATTTAACCTTGCTTCAAAATAGGAAAACATGAGTTTATATTGTTAAATAAGTGAAATGTGTGCATTTACTTAGTAAATTTCACTAAGTATTGTTATTGGGCTTAATGGGTATATGGTTTAGATCCAAACCCACTCTAGGAGCCTCAGGAAAGAAGAAAAATAACCTGAACGTTGTTTTCCTCTTTGCTCGTTCCTTTCTTCTTCTTCTAAAACAAAGACAGTAAACCATGACAAACTTCATCTAAAAAAAAAAATCTATTTCTATTCAATTTTTGCTGCTAACTACAAAGAGAATTTTCTAAATTGAGAATAGTCAGGTAATCTCCAACCATTTAGATCCTTCAATCCATCCAAAGTTTGGATTTCTGCATGCTATAATCTTATTTTAATTGATTTCCTTTTTGCATGTCTCTACTTAAGCTTCTACAGGTTCTGCAGGAGCTTGATTTCGTCAAAAGCTTTGTATTTGCTGCCTAAAACCACCATCCTTTGCTGCAAATTGTAAGTATATAACTTACAGCAACTAAATTGAAAGCCTGTGCAAAATCTGTAGCTTTTTGTTGCAAATTCGTACTAGTTTCTTAAGTTTTCGTATATCTCATTTTGCTGTAAATGCATCATAGTAAAATGGTCATAACTTTCACGTTTCTTGTCCGTTTTACCTCAAATTATTTTTGTTGGAAACAGCATTCGATAAGAAACAATTTATTTTCAGATCATATCCTGAGATTTTGCATTTTTAATGACCGAAAATGAGTTTGATGTCAGAAGCCTGATTCTGCCTTTAACAAACCAGGCTTAGTTTGTATTCGTTAGCAAAACAGTCATAACTTTTGACACACAAATCTGATTTTGGTAATCTTGACCTTTTAGGAAAGCTTATTTCATATACTACAACTTTCATTTGTTGAGTTTTCTGTTATTTTGAGGTTAGCTATGACAAAATTGAATTTTTGTACTGCTGACCCGAGAGCAAAACTAGATTTTCCCTGTTGTTGAATCTGAAACGGAATCGGCCATAACTTTTTCGTTTTTAAGCCGAATTCGATGTTCTTAGATGTTCTGGAAAGCTCGTTTTATAAGCTACAACTTTTTCTTTAGTTATATTGCCAGATTCGAATGTTTACTATGCTGAAATTGTGAATATTTGTCTCAGTCCTGTCAATATATGCATACACTATGCTACAGGCTTTGTATAAGATTTTTAGTAAAAGATCATAACTTTTAGACCGCTGATCGGTATTCAATGATTTTAGTCATTCTGGAAAGCTTAGAAACTAAGCTACAACTTTGTTTTTAATCGCATTGCCAAATTTTTGCGTTTTCTATGCTGAAATCATAAATGTTTTTAAGCATTTTTGAGGGTTTTTAAAACAAGTATTCCTTATTTCCAAGGCTTTTATAAATCAAAAAAAAAAAAAATCCGTTTTCTATGGAAAAAATATTTTGTAAATATTTTTTTTTATTTTAATCATTTTTATGTTGTTTGAGTGTATGTTTGACGTTTTGATTGTGTTTGAAGCATTTTATCATATTAATCCATTTGACTAATATTATGCAGATATGGTCCGATGACTCCTAATTAGGAGTATATTCGATAGAGGACCATATTGATGTAGATTTACACTTGCCGAGGATATGAGGCGAGGTTATTTATTATTATGATAAGATACTGGTCGATGAAAGGAGACAAGTGTGGTAGTCACATTGAACTCGTCGTGGTACGAAATACGATGAGTTGGAATTTTCTACATTTTGCCGATGATATGAGGCGATGTATATAATTTTTTTCGGGTTTGATGTTAATTTATAATGACATTACGATGTGGTATCGACCGACGACTAGTAAACCATTAGGTGCTGACGCATGGTATGGGACGTGTGTTAATACCTTTTGGGTTCCTAGTCGTAAAGTTGAGACACATGGAAGTTTGGACTAGTACTACGGACCTCGAGTGAAGGGGGGTTGCAGATTAGTAGTCAACCCCGAAGCATTATGATATTATTATTACTCGGGTCTTTTGAGGTCACCGATTGGGATGGAGGAAATTATAGGCTACGTAGTCGTGTGCACAGGCAGGAGAGGTAGAAATGAAGGTGATCCCAATCCCATGATGTATGGTACCAAAGTACAGTACTAGTGGAAGTAAATAGCACGTGCAAAGTATTCTTTTTATTGATGATTTTGATGTTAATCTTTTTGGGTGATGTTTATGTTTTGAATAGCCTCGAGTAAGAATGAGGCGACATGGTCCATGATGTTTCGACCATATTATTACTACTTGCTTGAGATTATGTGATTTATGAAGTTTGACGATCTCTATGATTGATTTGAAGTACTTCGAAATAATTTCCCTTCTTATGATATAAGAATGATCCTTGATGATTCTCATAGATGTATATTCATGATGAGCCTTATATTCATTCCGTTGGGAACAACGAAATGATTATCTCATTATCACTTATCATCATTGAGGCCCTTATCTACTGATGAGTTTAGTTGCCTGACCCGTGTGTTTTTCACTCGGGTCAGACCGAGTTGCAGGTTAGCATGGACAACTTCTCTTTTTGGATCAGCTTATCACCTTTTGTGGGACATATCGATTTGGCTAGCTTTTATTTTTAGACCATTTTGTTGACTATCATGATGTATATTCTTTTTGTGGGATGATTGTATGTGATTATCAGTACCCATTTTTGGCACTCATGTATGATGTATTATGTGGGTATGTATGGTGGTGTATGTGTATATATATATATATCTGATCTGGGTTTGCTGTTCTGTGACTGTTATTTACTTTCCGCATATATGTATATTACATTAGTTCTGAAATGTCTGTAAACCTCCATAGTGTGCAATAGTTATGGACTAGACATGTCAACCACATATGAGGTAAAATGAAAAAAAATGTTGACACTAATTGACATGTTTAGTTCTTAGCTAGTGTATGCTATGTTGGTCGCCCTTATCCAATCCTATTCTCTGCGTTAGTAGACAGAATTACTCGTTAATTCCCTTTACTAACGTGGGTCTCGGGGTGGGGCGTCACAACAACCCTGTCTAGATCTGCCCTAGTAATTGCTGCCGGCTGTTCCGTGGCAGGGGCTGTCGGATTTGCATGATTTTCATTTTGTACTGCTGTTGGAACAGGACGATTCTCTTGATCTGGGATCACTAGATCTGGAATACTGCTAGTTGTGACATTCTTTCCTTTGTAAACATCTTTCCTCTGCCTGGGAGGCATGTTTTCGGAGCAATGAGTGATGCTGTTAGGAAGAAAGTTGAGTGGGAGAAGCTGAAGCTTCGAGCTCCAATTCTCAGTGAAAGCACCAAAAATGGGCAAACACCTCCAAGTCGTATGATTTAGTCGATTTTATGTTGTTCTTAGTGATTTGGGAGATTTATGCAAATATGTAAAAAACAGGGACTAAACTGTAAAGACACAGATTTACAGTGGTTCGGCCAGAATGTGCCTACATCCACTTCATATGTTATTAATCACTTCCGGACTCTCCATCACAAAGGGTGATATAATCTCTATACCGGAGCAACTCAGTGCAGAGACATTCGACAGGTAATACTTTCATTTTCGAAAATACCTTATCTTCAACACCATTTTCAAATGCAATCCCATTTCGTCGTATCATATTCGAAATGGGTTTTATGACACAAAGTCTTCTCCCGGCTAATCCGAATAATGAGCGCTTATTTCAAAAATAAGTGTTACATTTAGATTTCAAGCAATTCACAACAAAATTTCCACATTGATCTTTTAAACAAAAGATCCATCACAAAGATTCGATGTGGTTTTCGGATAACCATTTGTAATCTGACCCCAAGTCGCAGCGAAATTCAAACGCCATTTAAAGGCCAATATTGATAGTCGGTTATTTAACTATCAACCAATATTCACAACAATCACCAAATTTTAAATAATTTCCCCCAATTATTTATTTTCAAATTATCTTCGCAAGATATATTTTCGCACTTCAACCCTTTGACACAAAATTTCAAATCACTTTCCTCATATGGAATAAATTTTCAAATATTGTTTATTTCCACTGAAAATTTGCCGAGTCCGAGTACTTCAAAATAATTTAAATCACTTATCCAAAAATATATACTAGGAAGCATTTAAAATAAAACTATTTTAAAACACTTTATTTTAAAATATTAGTTATGAAATTTTATACCAATATCTCATATGAACTCAAGTCCAAAATAATTTTAAAAATAAAATTATTAGATAAAGTGTAATTATTAAAATAATCAATTTCTAAATCAAATACCAATTCAATCTTTAAAATAACCACTTCTATAATCAACTTAATAATATTTATTTTAAAGATTTAAAAACAATTTTCGAAAAAAATTCTCCAACAATATTCTTTCAAAATCAATTCTGGAACCTTTCATTTATATTTTAAAACCTACTTTAAAAACATACTTGGCTTCCCAGGGAAAATACACTTTCCATTTCAAAATAGTCCATCTAAATCAATTAATAAATCCTTTATGATTTATTTTAAATTTACTTTCCAAATTTTGTAAATTTCTTTCTACATTTTTAAAATAAATCAATATTTTTTATACTAAATTTCACTTTCCATTTTAAATTTCCATTGTGAATTTAAATTTCCCAAATATCCACTGATATATGTTTTCCAAATCGATTACCAAATATTCCCTTTCAACACCAATCGATTTTTATTCAAACACCAAATCAATTTTCATATCAATTTCCCAAGATTTATTTTCAAATACCAAATCAATTTTCATATTGATTCTCAAATTTATTTCAACACCAAATCAAATTCCAAATGGATTTCCAAATTTATTTCAAATACCAAATCAATTTCCAAATTGATTTTTAAAATCACTACCTTTTAAAATAAATTCCTTTTTATCTCCAAATTGTTTAAAACCTGAATTTTTAATAAATTCTCCAACTTTTAAATATATTTCTCGAAATCCATTTATTTTTATTAAATTAAAATCTTTTCCCATACTTGGAATTTATTCGATAAGATTACAAAAAAAATCAACTTTTGTACTTCTAAATTCCTTCTTTTAAATTTATCCAATTCTCTAGAATTAATTTACTCAAAATTTTCTACTTTAATTTCTAAAGATCCAATTATATATTTCTGGTATCGTAGGATACCAAAAATATATTCGGCTAAAATGTAGCCTTTAATAAATTTCAATTACCAATATAATCATTCACAGATTATCACATCACAACACATAAAAATAAATTCAACAATGTAAGGAATCCAGTTGGATCCCTTCAACCTGTTTCCCTGCATCCACAGATGTTAGCACAACTATTTAAATACCAATTCCACTTCAAGGTGGAATATCGCGGTATATGGGATTATATAATATCATATGCTATTATGCGGCGCATAATGTCTCATCCGCTATATAATGCGGAAAATCAGTCACTCCAATATATATACACACACACACACACACACACACACACACTATCACAATCGGATAATCAATCAATAACTGAAATTCTAATTTTTCAATTGAGTGAGAAGATCTCACCTTTGCCTTTGTTTGTAATCCAATCCAATTCCAACTTGATGTCATAGTTTTGACCTTGTATAAACGTTATACGGTTAATTAATATTTGAGATTATCGAGAAGTATATTTCCATCTACTAATTTTATTTAGACTAATAATTTTATTTTAAACCAATAATTTAAATTTAAACCAATTTTCTTTTTATAATTTACTTTAAGCAACTAAAATACTTAAATAAGCTAATTAAACAAGTAAATCGCCTTAATAAATTAGTGTAAAATTAAATGGGTAAGTTTGAAATTTGCATGTGCATATTTACTGTTATTTTAATTTTTTGAAAACACATATACTTGTACAAATATCCTGTATAGATTAAAAAATCAAATTTTGTACAAATCCTATATTTTTCCCAAAAATCTTTATGTATGTGTTATACTAAAATAGAGATGTTTATACTTTACTACAACACATTTATCTTCTGATCTATATCTATATATTTTTTCTCTGTTTATAAACATTTTATTATTATTATTTTTAAATTAAATATAGAATTTTATACCTACTGATATCATCACAACGATCACCAACGTCGCTGCCACGAGACTGCCCTTCGCCTTGGTCATCATCGCGACCGCGATCCCTAGAAAATAATAATCACGACTCCTCGATTCGACTATGCCCAAATCGCCGAGCTCGATCGAAAACCCTAGCCGTGATGCGCGCGGCAACCCAGATGCACCGCCTTCATCTACGATCGAGCCCTCTTCCTCCAACGGAAATGATCAGGTCTTGAAACCAATTGTGCCACCGAGCCCATGGAGATCACGCATTCACCTCATCGCGACGACTACCCTTTTTATCCAGAAGAAAATGGACATGCCCTAAGGGCACGACCCTTAATAACCTTCGCCGCAACTTTCCTGTTTCGATCATTTTCGGGTTGTGAGGTTCGACGAAGTCTCGTCTATAAAGCTACGCCTTTCACAAAAGCAATGCTTCGATTAACAAATGATCAGCATCACTCAGCATGCCACACTGCCAAATTGGGGGTATATCACTAATAACCATCAACTAAATAACCTCCGAGTTCGTACATCTCAGAGAAGGGTGCTAAGCTAAGAGAATAAATTCTCCACCACCAACAGAAATGTATTTGATAGAAACCATCTTTATATCTCAAAGTGTAATGCCTCACATACAACCATACAAGTCCGTTCCGGGTTCGAACGGAATCGAAGGCACTTCAAAGAAGCCCTTTCAAATTCGGATATTCACTAATCATGTCTGGACTCCCCATCAAAAGGGTGATATAGTCTCTATACCGGAGCAACTTAGTGTAGAGATATTCGACAGGTAATCCTTTCATTTTCAAAAATACCCGGACTTCAACACCATCTTCAAATGCAATCCTATCTCATTGTATAATTATTCGAAATGGGTTTTACAACACAAAGTCCTCTCCCTGTTAATCCGAATAATGAGCGCTTATTTTAAAAATAACTATTACATTCAGATTTCAAGTAATTAACAACAAAATTTCCACTTTGATCTTTTAAACAAAAGATCCATCACAAAGATTCGATGTGGTTTTCGAATAACCATTTGGAATCCAACCCCCGGTCGCATCGAAATTCAAACACCATTTAAAAGCCAATATTGTAGTCGGTTATTTAACTATCAATCAATATTCACAATAATCACAAGATTTTAAATAATTTTTCCCCATTATTTATTTTCAAAATATCTTCGCAAGATATATTTTCACACTCCAACCCTTTGACACAAAATTTCAAATCACTTTCCTCATGTGCAATAAATTTTCAAATATTGTTTATTTCCACTGAAAATTTGCCGAGTCCGAGTACTTCAAAATAATTTAAATCACTTATCCAAAAATATATACTTGGAAACATTTAAAATAAAAACTATTTTAAAGCACTTTATTTTAAAATATTAGTTATGAAATTTTATACCAATATCTCATATAAACTTGAGTCTAAAATAATTTTAAAAATAAATTTATTAGATAAGGTGTAATTATTAAAATAACCATTTTCTAAATCAAATACCAATTTAATCTTTAAAATAACCACTTCTGTAATCAACTTAATAATATTCTTTCTAAAGATTTAAAAACAACTTTCGAAAAAAAATTTCTCCAACCATATTCTTTCAAAACCAATTCTAGAACCTTTAATTTATATTTTAAAAGCTACTTTAAAAGCATACTTGGCTTCCCCAGGAAAATACACTTTCCATTTCAAAATAGTCCATCTAAATCAATTAATAAATCCTTTTCGATTTATTTTAAATTTACGTCCCAAATTTTGTAAATTTCTTTCCTTATTTTTAGAATAAATCAATTTTTTTTATACTTAAATTCCCTTTCCATTTTAAATTCCCATTGTGAATTTAAATTTTCCAAATATCCATTGATGTATGATTTCCAACTCGATTACCAAATATTCACTTTCAACACCAATCGATTTTTATTCAAACACCAAATCAATTTTCATATCAATTTCCCAAGATTTATTTTCAAATACCAAATCAATTTTCATATTGATTCTCAAATTTATTTCAACACCAAATCAAATTCCAAATGGATTTCCAAATTTATTTCAAATACCAAATCAAATTCCCAATTGATTTTTAAAATCACTACCTTTTAAAATAAATTCCTTTATATCTCCCAAGCTGTTTAAAATCTGAATTTTTAATAAATTCTCCAAGTTTTAAATTATATTAATTACTCGAAATCCATTTATTTCTATTAAATTAAAATCTTTTTCCATACTTGGAAATTATTCGATAGGATTACAAAAAAAATCATCTTTTGTACTTTTAAATTCCTTCTTTTAAATTTATCCAATTCTCAAGAATTAATTTACTCAAAGTTTTCTACTTTAGTTTCCAAAAATCCAATTATATATTTCTGGTATCCTATGATACTAAAATTATATTCGGCTAAACTATAGCCTTCAATAAATTTCAATTACCAATATAATCATTCACACCAATATAATCATTCACAGATTAACACGTCACAACATATACAAATAAATTCAACAATGTGAGGAATCCAGTTGGATCCCTCCAACCTGTTTCCCTGCATCCATAGATATTAGCATAATAATTTAAATACAAATTCCACTTCAAGGTGGAATATCGCGGTATATGAGATTATATAATATCATTTGCTATTATGCGACGCATTGGGTCTCACCCGCTATATAATGCGGGAAATCAATCACTCCAGTATGTATATATACACACACACTATCACAACCAGACAATCAGTCGACAACTAAAATTCTATTTTTTAATTGAGTGAGAAGATCTCACATTTTTTTTTGTTTGCAATCCAATCCAATTCCGACTTGATTTCACGGTTTTGACCTTGTATAAACATTATACAGTTAATTAATATTTGAGATTATCGAGCGGTCTATTTCCATCTATTAATTTTATTTAGATTAATAATTTTCTTTTAAACCAATAATTTAAATTTAAACCAATTTCCTTTTTATAATTTACTTTAAGTAACTAAAATAATTAAATAAGCTAATTAAACAAGTAAATCACCTTAATACATTAATTTAAAATTAAACGGGTAAGTTTAAAATGTGCATGTGCATATTTATCGTTATTTTAATTTTTTGAAAACACATATACTTGTACAAATATCCTTTATAGATTAAAAAACCAAATTTTGTACAAATCCTATATTTTTTCCCAAAAATCATTATTTAACTAAAATAGAGATGTTTATACTTCACTACAAGACATTTATCTTCTAATCTATATCTATATATTTTTTCTCTGTTTATAGAAGTTTTATTATTATTTTTTGAATTGAAAACATAATTTTTTATACTTGCTATTATCATCGCAATGACCACCAACGTCGCTGCCATGAGACTGCCCTTTGCCTTGGTCATCATCGCGACCATGATCCCCAGTAAAATATAATCGCGACTCCTCGATTCGACTACGCCCAAATCACCGAGCTTTATCGAAAACCCTAGCCACGATGTGCGTGGCAACCCAGATGCGCCGCCTTCGTCTACGATCGAGCCTTCTTCCTCCAATGGAAATGACCAGGACTTGAAACCCATTGCGCCGCCGAGCCCACAACGATCGCGCACTCGCCTCGATAGGAGACTGAGATTTTTTTAGCTCGATACCAAATTGCTGTAATATTATCTACTGTAGTAATAAAATTTCTGTTTCCGCAAGAGGTTTCTGTTGCTGTATATTTTCAATTCTGCATTCAAGTTTTCTGCTTTCATGTTTGGGTTTTCAATTTGGTATCAGAGCCTGGCTAACACTAGGTAAGTCATTCTGTTTTAGATCATTCTGTTTTATATTTTCTGAACTCTATCTTTCTGTATATGTTTTACTGAAGTAGCAAAAAAAAAAAAAGAGTACAAAAATTTTTAAAATTTAAAAATGGCAGCTTAAGCTATTATTTTGAGCATGATTCGTTATGAGTCTGCAAAACTTCTATGACAGCTAAAACTTTTTTCGACTTTTAAGTCAATTCAACGACCTATTGTTTACTGATTACTATGCACTGGAGTAGGAAATGAACCATTGTTGTGCTCTACTTAAGTGAAGCGACGATATAGGCTTGTGGTTGTTAATTCGAGGCCTAACCCTACTATAAAACCACGGTATGCTAGGAAAGCAATAAGGGGTATCGTGTTTAGCCGCTTACGTTAGGGTCAAAACTAATCTATAACTGTAGGTCTGCAAATCAAGACTTATTATTCGAATGAAAGCTTTTATCTATTTACAAATGTTTTGTATAAACACATAATTGAATTGTGTTCAAAAGACCCTCGTTTATGGAAAATAATAAGATTGTTATTCTGGACACACATAAGTGTCAATTTGATCTAAATACCGAACAATATGAGCATGTTGTTCATATCCCCACTCATACAAACCCAGTAAATGGGATTCATAATTTTATGATTGATCTACTTCAAGAAATTAAATTAGAAGTTAAAGATATCAGTAATAAACTTCAAAAACAAACTGCGACCTTAGGATTTGGTCGAAATACACCAACAATCCATTCGCTTAAGAGCATTAGAATGGTCAAATATACTTCTGAAGAAAATAACAAAATAAATGTTGAAGAGATTGATCCCACCTACTATAAAAATTATCTTATTCTTCAAGAAAAAGAACTTGCAGGAGAAATAGATAGTACTGAACTTTATTCTTATTATGAAGATCATTCAACAGCAATAAACTATTTTAAATATAAAGCAAATGAAGAAAATTCTTCATTTGAAGATTCTGAACAAGAATCTGAAAATTCCACAGAATTTGAGTATAATTCAGATACATCAGATAACATTATTTACAACATAAACGCTAATGAAGCCGGATCTAGTAGAGGTGCTCTAAGTTTACCTACGCCACCTCCTCCGGATGCAGCTTCTGTTATAAACGATCTTAACTCTGATATAATTATGGATGATCAAGAACAGGAAGAAAACACATATAATAGGCCTCATACTGATCCTTACCCTGAAATGCTTAGACATGGTACTAGATCAGATAAGATTAAATTTCACTCCTCCAGAAAGCAACTTAAAGATTTTTATAATGAACAACCCTCTTCTACATATACCCTAACATTTAATATAGATAAACTTCTACATAGAAAAATAAGAAAATATATTATAACGTGGCTTCAACATATAAGTGGAACAATCGATTTATTACCTCCAAATATGAATGTGATGGAATACATCCATTACGCTACCAGCTATTGGACAGGAGATGCTTTAGCTTGGTAATTAAACCTTGAAAGAATAAATCCAAATGAATTACAAAGAATTAGAAATATTCAATCTAAACAAGAAGCTCTTGGGGAATTATTAAAATTATTATTAGCAGACTTTACAGGAGAAATTTTCCTAGAAGATACTGATTATGAAAAACAATTATTAAAAATACAATTATGCGACATATGTATGTTAGAAGAATTCGCTGCAAAATACATAGGCCTACTTTTCCATTTAAAAAATAATGACCAGAAAGTTTTCTGGGTAAAAGGCTTTTTTACGAAAATACCTTATCCATGGAATAATATTATTCAAGAAAGATACGACATTTTAAGACAAAGTAATACGGATGAAAACCATAACACAGGCTTATTAAAAAAGGCATGTATGGATACTATGGAAAGAGTTTGTGAACAAGCTAGTGCACACAAACAAATGAAAAATAAAATTAGAAACTCAAAACTGGGATTTTCTTGTTGTACCAAATACACTGAAGATATTAACACACAGTTTGGATGTTCTCCTGAATTCGAACGAAAGAGAACAAGAAATTTCAAAAGAAGAATAAAACCAAAATATCGTATCACTAGGAAAAAATGGAAACCAGAATATAAGAAAAAATTTAGAAAAGAAAACAAGTTTTCTAAGAAAAAGTTTATTAAAAAGAAAAATTTCCATAAAGGCTGCAAATGTTTCAAATGTAATAAAGAAGGACATTATGCAAATGAATGTCCTACGAATATACAAAATATCGTAATATCAAATATCGAAGAATACGGTATTAATGTTGGCACTATCGAAGATATTTCTAGTGATGCTAATTCATCTGTATATGAAATTGAATCAGTTTATTCTGACACTACTGAAAATGAAGACGAAATTAATAATTCCTTTGATAATTTTAAAATAAACATGATCACAATCAATCAGACACATAACCAAATAAAAATTATTCCGTTAACCATTAATGCTATACTTCCCAAAAAGGAAAAAGTAAATTCTCCAGGTTATACATTATATGAAGCAAAATGCTCCAAATTAAGAAGGTACTTCACAACCGAAGTATTCTTAGATCTACTAATAAAAATCCCACTCGCATATTATGGAAAAATTTATAATATACCTAAACATACTAAAGAAAATATTTTTATAACTTATGGATTAATAGAACCTCTTTCTAAAACTAACACTTCTATACTATTTAAAAGTACTGGTATGGAAGATAAAGACTATATTATAGAGCAAGGAGATCCATTAGGACTACTTGTTATACATAAATATGAAGACCTTCCAATTATAAAAGATGAAATATACGATCATGATCTATCTACCCCATTAAGTGGTTCTACATCCTGATCATCAAGGAATAAAGATTCAGAATCATATCACGAATATAGGATATACATGAACACTTTTACTTCAGAAGAAACATCTAACCCTCAAATGCAAGATAGCACAAGAGAACAATTTGAGGTCACGGACGAAGATTTAGAAAAATTAAAAGAAGCAATCCCTCATTCAGATAAAAAGGATATTTATAAACCTTTAACTTTTAAATCTAGATTTTTGAATAAACATACATATATATTTGAACGTATGCAAGGAAATGTAGAGTTAAAGGGAGAAGAAGATTTTACTTCCATAAGTCTTTTAAATAAAAATAAAATAGAAAAACTAAAAGCCAAATATCCAAAAATGAAATACCTTCATATAGGTCTAATACAACTAAAAATAACAGGATTGTTTAGATCCGGAATTGATACTCCAATAATGATAGTTTGTATGGATGAAAGAATTATCAATAATCCTTTAAATAGTATTATTGGCGGAGCTAAGTCAAATTTAGCAAACAGATTATTTGGAGTAAATATACATCCCGATTTTTGTATAAGTCTTGATGATCAAAATATAGAAAAAGCTTGTGCATTATCAGTAAATTTACAAAATATAGAACTTCTTTCAGGATCCAAAGTTCTTGGCATACAATGGGAACATTGTATGGCCTCAATGATACTGCTACGTTCAAATCAATTACACCCAAACAATTTGTTAAATTGTTCGAAGTCGGATTAGGAAAAACAATTCAACCCAGATTGATTGACATAAGACATTTAAAATTCGATAACGAAATTCAAGTTTTTGTGAAATCACTTAAACCAAGAATTCAATTACCTACAGAATATCTTGTAGCATCTGGAAATACTATTTCCACCATAACCAAGAATAATGAGGAAAATGCACATTCATCCAACACATTAAAATGAACTCAATCATACAATAAAATGTCTGATGTGGAATTAATTCCTGATATATTAAAAACCATCAGTCATCGTATGAGCTTTAAACAAGACAATCCAATAGAAGGAAGAACAATGAGAATACTTGAAAAACAAAAAGAACAGGAATCAAACCGAATGGTTATCAAGGTTCCTACAGAAAATATAAAACATCATGATTAGATCCATAGATCTTAAAAGAAAGGCACAATTACATATATATCTTCCAATAACGATATGTATTCTTGAATATCAAGAATTCACGGTACATGCGTTACTGGATTCTGGTGCAGAAGCCAGTTTATTACAAGAAATATTTATTCCCCAGCAATTCTGGGTACCATTAGACAAAAAAGGAATGCTAAATGATTTTATGGGAAGACAAGTTCATGTTACTCACAAAGCAAAACACTTACAGGTACAAATACCTGATATACATGGAAATAATAAACTATACAACTTTGACTTTGCATTACTACCAAAGGAATTTGATAGTGATTGCATCCTGGGGATGGACAATTTAAGACATCTCCCTCCATTCAACAAATATTATTTTGAACTGGATGGCGTTCTTGTGCCTCGAGTAACGCTCCCCGCTACAATTGCACCACATTATACTCCGGCAGCACAGCGTGGTGAAAAACCTGTTACATTAATTGAACATGTAAAAACACCGAACATCATACAACCAAAGATCTGTACATACAATATACCAACCACCAACGAATTTGAAATATTAATACACAATATGTTAGAACCTCTTTATTCAGACAATCCATTAAAATGGTTTGACAAAGCGCCACGGTATTGTAAAATTGAATTAATGGAACAATACAAAGACGCTAAAGTCAGAGTTAACAGTATCATGGTATCACCAACTGATAAAGAAGAATTTGCAAAACAAATAAAAGACCTCCTAAATTTGAAATTAATATAGAAAAGTTTCAGTACCCACTCCTCTCCAGCTTTCTTAGTACGAAATCATGCTGAAATTAAAAGAGAAAAAGCTCGAATGGTAATAAACTATAGAAAACTTAACAGCTATACAAAATTTGATGGATATTTTATTCCTTCTGCTGAACACCTAACAAAACAAATCCAAGGAGCAAAATATTATAGTTAATTTGATGCAAAATCAGGTTTTTGGCAATTAAAACTTGCTGATAAACAGTCCATAGAGCTAACCGCCTTTAGTTGCCCACAAGGACATTTTGAATGGTTAGTGATGCCTTTTGGATTAAAAAACGCACCACAAATATTTCAAAAATGGATGAATTCTATGTTCGGACATTTACCTTTTGTATCTGTCTATATAGACGACATTCTTGTTTTCTCTAATTCTGCAGAAGAACATAAACAACATCTTCTGATAGTTGTTCAAATATTACTTCAAAACGGTGTTATTTTAAGTCCTAAAAAAATTGAATTATTTAAAAAAGAAATAGATTTTCTCGGAAAACGAATTAAAAATGGACAAATAAATTACAACAACACATTTATACTAAAATTAAAGATTTTCCCGATACATTTAAAACATTAAAAAGAACTCCAAAGTTTCTTAGGATTATTAAACTACGGCAGAAAATTTATTCCTAATTTATCCGCTAAGACTCAAAATTTACAGAAAAAGCTTACTGACGAACAAGCAAAATATAAACAGCATAATGGAGAACAACCAAGAAGATGGAACACAGACAAAATTCCGATTACCTTACAAAAGCAAGAAGAAGAAGAAATACAAAAGATTAAAGACCTAATAAAAGATCAAAAGATCCTCTATTTTCCTTCAGATGAAGAATTACTTACACTACAAACTGATGCTTCTGACAATTTCTGGGCAGGAGTATTAATTGAAAAACAAAAAGAAGTTGTAGCATATTCCTCTGGAAAGTTTAGTAAACCTCAGATTAAATACGCTACATATGACAAAGAATTACTAGCTATTAAATTAGCAATCAAAAGTTTACGAATTTACCTCTTGCATAGACAGTTTATAATAGAAACAGATAACAAATCTGTTGCTCAATTCTTAAAAAAGAAAACTATAAACAATCCAGAAGAAAACCTTCGAAGAATTAGATTAGCTATGTATTTAGAAATTTACAACTATGATGTCAAATACATTCCGGGCTACACTAACTTTGCCGCTGATCTTCTTATCAGGTTATGAAACATGGATGAGGACGATATAAAAAGAATCAAAGAATTATTAGAAACCATGAAAAGACAAGAAGATTTCAAACAAGTGAAATCATCTAAAAAACTAAGCAAACCTCCACAGAGGCTTCATCTTCACAGGAATCTGAAGAAACTAATGCTCCCACAGGAGTAAATGAAGAAAAGGTCCAACAGACAAAAACCACTCCAACAAACAAAGGCAAGGCAACACCTTCCAATACAAATCGGAAATTTGTTCCAATGAACAAAGGAAAAGCAATTGCTCCCATAGGAATACAAAGACCATACATCTCAGCGGTGGTCAAAGATTGGTACAATCTAGACATGAAAGCATCGAATCCTAACTTATATGACAATTTCAATGGATGTTTTAAAGCCATCCAAGCTGCAGACCATAGAGCTGCAAATTTCTGGTTAACTCAACTAGAAAAGGCTTATCTGTGATTAAAGCATACTATATCCCAGAAAGAGAAAAAGTTACAAGAAACTCAGAAACTAGTGACTAAATTGTCACAACATTCTTTTACATCTAGATCTGAAGCTCTAGATTTGAAAGAAGCAGAGTTGTTCACTGATAACATAGCTGAACACAGTCATTTGAAAACAATATTTTCTCAAATGCAAACCTCCGATCTCGTAAATCTAAGAATTCAAGATTTTCTAGAATTACTTAGACTTTATGAGATAGATAACGTAAAAACCAAAGAGATGGAGGCTGAAATGACAGTCCAGGATATGATCTCCTTATATCAGCAACATCTCATCGATGAAAGCAATCTTCTTCTATTCTTCAAAAAGTTAGAAGACACAGAACTAGTTAAACTCTTAGAAAATGAAGAGTTAATTCTCAATAACAACAGAAGACCACGGCTTGTAGCCTGTTTTTCTGAAATACAAAAATATCAAAAACATATCAAAAAGGGCTTAGTACACGAAATTTATGTAAACACAAGCCATCCTGAAGAATATTCGGGTTATATTCTAGAAATATGTACAGCAAAACTTGCTGAACATACAAGCAGATTTTTTACTATGTTCATGTTCAGAATTTAGAGCGTTTGGGAAGAAAGACAGTACATACGTCTTTATCACTCCATCCAATTATGGGAATTACATCGGGTAACCGAAAATCCTCAACATGAATTAGTTAAATTCGACCGCAAAGAATTTAATGAAGAAAGTGAAAGAATCCTAGCAGCACAAGAATTCTTCTCAGAAGCCATTAACAAAGGCGAAATCGGATCACACTCTACCACTGAAGGCAAAACAGTTTTACTATTAGACTACATATCGGCTTTCGAACCATCAACCGAAAGAATAATGAAGGTTCAGCGTTTTTTAGACAGTCTCAAAATTCGCCCAGTTGGTACAATGGCTCAAGAAGAATACTTTGAAGAACAAGTACAAAAGGAAAGACTTAGACAAGACTTTATAATGAGAGATACTATGGGTACCGACCCTTTTGATGATGAATCTCTAGCCAATCTAGAAATTCAAAATTAAAACAGAAGCATGGTGGACCAGCATCCAGGAAGCATCCTTTAAACTAGGGTGACATATCACCTCCTAGCCTTTCCAACTCATCCTCTGCACAGAATAAGCTAAAGGACACATCCTCAGCCTAAAAGTCTAAAAGTCATCCCATAGCCTTTCCACCTAATCCTCTGCAAAGAATAAACTAAAAGGACACATCCTTCAGCCTAAGAGCCTAAAAGGCACACATATTAGCCCTATACTAGACAGATGTCCAGCCTAAGTAATAAAAAATAAAGGAGAGAAGACACTATAAAAGGAGGGGACTACTCTGAAGAAGATCATCAGAAAAATTTTCTTCATTTTCGTGCTTTCTCTTCATTGTATCTGAGTCCTGTAATATTATCTACTTTAGTTATAAAATTTCTGTTTCCGCAAGAAGTTTCTGTTGCTGTATATTTTCAATTCTGCATTCATGTTGTTCATATCCCCACTCATACAAAACCAGTAAATGGGATTCATAATTTTATGATTGATCTACTTCAAGAAATTAAATTAGAAGTTAAAGATATCAGTAATAAACTTCAAAAACAAACTGCGACCTTAGGATTTGGTCGAAATACACCAACAATCCATTCGCTTAACAGCATTAGAATGGTCAAATATACTTCTGAAGAAAATAACAAAATAAATGTTGAAGAGATTGATCCCACCTACTATAAAAATTATCTTATTCTTCAAGAAAAAGAACTTACAGGAGAAATAGATAGTACTGAACTTAATTCTTATTATGAAAATAATTCAACAGCAATAAACTATTTTAAATATAAAGCAAATGAAGAAAATTCTTCATTTGAAGATTCTGAACAAGAATCTGAAAATTCCACAGAATTTGAGTATAATTCAGATACATCAGATAACATTATTTACAACATAAACGCTAACGAAGCCGGATCTAGTAGAGGTGCTCTAATTTTACCTCCGCCACCTCCTCCGGATGCAGCTTCTGTTGTAAACGATCTTAACTCTGATATAATTATGGATGATCAAGCACAGGAAGAAAACACATATAATAGGCCTCATACTGATCCTTACCCTGAAATGCTTAGACATGGTACTAGATCAGATTGGATTAAATTTCACTCCTCCAGAAAGCAACTTAAAGATTTTTATAATAAACAACCCTCTTCTACATATACCCTAACATTTAATATAGATAAACTTCCACATAGAAAAATAAGAAAATATATTATAACGTGGCTTCAACATATAAGTGGAACAATCTATTTATTAACTCCAAATATGAATGTGATGGAATACATCCATTACGCTACCAGCTATTGGACAGGAGATGCTTTAGCTTGGTTATTAAACCTTGAAAGAATAAATCCAAATGAATTACAAAGAATTAGAAATATTCAATCTAAACAAGAATCTCTTGGGGAATTATTAAAATTATTATTAGCAGACTTTACAGGAGAAACTTTCCTAGAAGATACTGATTTGAAAAACAATTATTAAAAATACAATTATGCGACATATGTATGTTAGAAGAATTCGCTGCAAAATACACAGGCCTACTTTTCCATTTAAAAAATAATGACCAGAAAGTTTTCTGGGTAAAAGGCTTTTTTACGAAAATACCTTATCCATGGAATAATATTATTCAAGAAAGATACGACATTTTAAGACAAAGTAATACGGATGAAAACCATAACACAGGCTTATTAAAAAAGGCATGTATGGATACTATGGAAAGAGTTTGTGAACAAGCTATTGCACACAAACAAATGAAAAATAAAATTAGAAACTCAAAACTGGGATTTTCTTGTTGTACCCAATACACTGAAGATATTAACACACAGTTTGGATGTTCTCCTGAATTCGAACGAAAGAGAACAAGAAATTTCAAAAGAAGAATAAAACCAAAATATGGTATCACTAGGAAAAAATGAAAACCAGAATATAAGAAAAAATTTAGAAAAGAAAACAAGTTTTCTAAGAAAAAGTTTATTAAAAAGAAAAATTTCCGTAAAGGCTGCAAATGTTTCAAATGTAATAAAGAAGGAAATTATGCTAATGAATGTCCTACGAATATACAAAATATCGTAATATCAAATATCGAAGAATACAGTATTAATGTTGGCACTATCGAAGATATTTCTAGTGATGCTAATTCATCTGTATATGAAATTGAATCAGTTTATTCTGACACTACTGAAAATGAAGACGAAATTAATGATTCCTTTGATAATTTTAAAATAAACATGATCACAATCAATCAGACACATAACCAAATAAAAATTATTCCGTTAACCATTTATGCTATACTTCCCAAAAAAGAAAAAGTAAATTCTCTAGGTTATACATTATATGCAGCAAAATGCTCCAGATTAAGAAAGTACTTCACAACCGAAGTATTCTTAGATCTACTAATAAAAATCCCACTCGGATATTATGGAAAAATTTATAATATACCTAAACATACTAAAGAAAATATTTTTATAACTTATGGATTAATAGAACCTCTTTCTAAAACTAACACTTCTATACTATTTAAAAGTACTCGTATGGAAGATAAAGACTATATTATAGAGCAAGGAGATCCACTAGGACTACTTGTTATACATAAATATGAAGACCTTCCAATTATAAAAGAAGAAATATACGATCATGATCTATCTACCCCATTAAGTGGTTCTACATCCCGATCATCAAGGAATAAATAGTCAGAATCATATCACGAATATAGGATATACATGAACACTTTTACTTCAGAAGAAACATCTAACCCTCAAATGCAAGATAGCACAGGAGAACAATTTGAGGTCACGGACGAAGATTTAGAAAAATTAAAAGAAGCAATCCCTCATTCAGATAAAAAGGATATTTATAAACCTTTAACTTTTAAATCTAGATTTTTGAATAAACATACATATATATTTGAACGTATGCAAGGAAATGTAGAGTTAATGGGAGAAGAAGATTTTACTTCCATAAGTCTTTTAAATAAAAATAAAATAGAAAAACTAAAAGCCAAATATCCAAAAATGAAATACCTTCATATAGGTCTAATACAACTAAAAATAACAGGATTGTTTAGATCCGGAATTGATACTCCAATAATGATAGTTTGTATGGATGAAAGAATTATCAATAATCCTTTAAATAGTATTATTGGCGGAGCTAAGTCAAATTTAGAAAACAGATTATTTGGAGTAAATATACATCCCGGTTTTTGTATAAGTCTTGATGTTCAAAATATAGAAAAAGCTTGTACATTATCAGTAAATTTACAAAATATAGAACTTCTTTCAGGATCCAAAGTTCTTGGCATACAATGGGAACATTGTATGGCCTTGAACGATACTGCTACGTTCAAATCAATTACACCCAAACAATTTGTTAAATTGTTCGAAGTCGGGTTAGGAAAAACAATTCAACCCAGATTGATTGACATAAGACATTTAAAATTCGATAACGAAATTCAAGTTTTTGTGAAATCACTTAAACCAAGAATTCAATTACCTACAGAATATTTTATAGCATCTGGAAATACTATTTCCACCATAACCAAGAATAATGAGGAAAATGCACATTCATCCAACACATTAAAATGAACTCAATCATACAATAAAATGTCTGATGTGGAATTAACTCCTGATATATTAAAAACCATCAGTCATCGTATGAGCTTTAAACAAGACAATCCAATAGAAGGAAGAACAATGAGAATACTTGAAAAACAAAAAGAACAGGAATCAAACCGAATGGTTATCAAGGTTCCTACAGAAAATATAAAACATCATGACTAGATCCATAGATCTTAAAAGAAAGGCACAGTTACATATATATCTTCCAATAACGATATGTATTCCTGAATATCAAGAATTCACGGTACATGCGTTACTGGATTCTGGTGCAGAAGCCAGTTTATTACAAGAAATATTTATTCCCCAGCAATTCTGGGTACCATTAGACAAAAAAGGAATGCTAAATGATTTTATGGGAAGACAAGTCCCTGTTACTCACAAAGCAAATCACTTACAGGTACAAATACCTGATATACATGGAAATAATAAACTATACAACTTTGACTTTGCATTACTACCAAAGGAATTTGATAGTGATTGCATCCTGGGGATGGACAATTTAAGACATCTCCCTCCATTCAACAAATATTATTTTGAACTGGATGGCGTTCTTGTGCCTCGAGTAACGCTCCCCGCTACAATTGCACCACATTATACTCCGGCAGCACAGCGTGGTGAAAAACCTGTTACATTAATTGAAATTTTGTCTGTGTTCCATCTTCTTGGTTGTTCTCCATTATGCTGTTTATATTTTGCTTGTTCGTCAGTAAGCTTTTTCTATAAATTTTGAGTCTTAGCGGATAAATTAGGAATAAATTTTCTGCCGTAGTTTAATAATCCTAAGAAACTTTGGAGTTCTTTTAATGTTTTAAATGTATCGGGAAAATCTTTAATTTTAGTATAAATGTGTTGTTGTAATTCTATTTGTCCATTTTTAATTCGTTTTCCGAGAAAATCTATTTCTTTTTTAAATAATTCAATTTTTTTAGGACTTAAAATAACACCGTTTTGAAGTAATATTTGAACAACTATCAGAAGATGTTGTTTATGTTCTTCTGCAGAATTAGAGAAAACAAGAATGTCGTCTATATAGACAGATACAAAAGGTAAATGTCCGAACATAGAATTCATCCATTTTTGAAATATTTGTGGTGCGTTTTTTAATCCAAAAGGCATCACTAACCATTCAAAATGTCCTTGTGGGCAACTAAAGGCGATTAGCTCTATGGACTGTTTATCAGCAAGTTTTAATTGCCAAAAACCTGATTTTGCATCAAATTTACTATAATATTTTGCTCCTTGGATTTGTTTTGTTAGGTGTTCAGCAGAAGGAATAAAATATCCATCAAACTTTGTATAGCTGTTAAGTTTTCTATAGTTTATTACCATTCGAGCTTTTCCTCTTTTAATTTCAGCATGATTTCGTACTAAGAAAGCTGGAGAGGAGTGGGTACTGAAACTTTTCTGTATTAATTTCAAATTTAGGAGGTCTTTTATTTGTTTTGCAAATTCTTCTTTATCAGTTGGTGATACCATGATACTGTTAACTCTGACTTTAGCGTCTTTGTATTGTTCCATTAATTCAATTTTACAATACCATGGCGCTTTGTCAAACCATTTTAATGAATTGTCTGAATAAAGAGGTTCTAACATATTGTGTATTAATATTTCAAATTCGTTGGTGGTTGGTATATTGTATGTACAGATCTTTGGTTGTATGATGTTCGGTGTTTTTACATGTTTAATTAATGTAACAGGTTTTTCACCACGGTGTGCTGCCGGAGTATAATGTGGTGCAATTGTAGCGGGGAGCGTTACTCGAGGCACAAGAACGCCATCCAGTTCAAAATAATATTTGTTGAATGGAGGGAGATGTCTTAAATTGTCCATCCCAGGATGCAATCACTATCAAATTCCTTTGGTAGTAATGCAAAGTCAAAGTTGTATAGTTTATTATTTCCATGTATATCAGGTATTTGTACCTGTAAGTGTTTTGCTTTGTGAGTAACAGGGACTTGTCTTCCCATAAAATCATTTAGCATTCCTTTTTTGTCTAATGGTACCCAGAATTGCTGGGGAATAAATATTTCTTGTAATAAACTGGCTTCTGCACCAGAATCCAGTAACGCATGTACCATGAATTCTTGATATTCAGGAATACATATCGTTATTGGAAGATATATATGTAACCGTGCCTTTCTTTTAAGATCTATGGATCTAAACATGATGTTTTATATTTTCTGTAGGAACCTTGATAACCATTCGGTTTGATTCCTGTTCTTTTTGTTTTTCAAGTATTCTCATTGTTCTTCCTTCTATTGGATTGTCTTGTTTAAAGCTCATACGATGACTGATGGTTTTTAATATATCAGGAATTAATTCCACATCAGACATTTTATTGTATGATTGAGTTCTTTTTAATGTGTTGGATGAATGTGCATTTTCCTCATTATTCTTGGTTATGGTGGAAATAGTACTTCCAGATGCTATAAAATATTCTGTAGGTAATTGAATTCTTGGTTTAAGTGATTTCACAAAAACTTGTATTTCGTTATCGAATTTTAAATGTCTTATGTCAATCAATATGGGTTGAATTGTTTTTCCTAACCCGACTTCGAACAATTTAACAAATTGTTTGGGTGTAATTGATTTGAACGTAGCAGTATCATTCAAGGCCATACAATGTTCCCATTGTATGCCAAGAACTTTGGATCCTGAAAGAAGTTCTGTATTTTGTAAATTTACTGGAAACTTAATCCAATCTGATTGGGAACGTAGCAACATAAGAGGGTTGTTCATTATAAAAATCTTTAAGTTGCTTTCTGGAGGAGTGAAATTTAATCCAATCTGATCTAGTACCATGTCTATGCATTTCAGGGTAAGGATCAGTATGAGGCCTATTATATGTGTTTTCTTCCTGTTCTTGTTCATCCATAATTATATCAGAGTTAAGATCGTTTACAACAGAAGCTGCATCCGGAGGAGGTGGCGGAGGTAAAATTAGAGCACCTCTACTAGATCCGGCTTCATTAGCGTTTATGTTGTAAATAATGTTATCTGATGTATCTGAATTATACTCAAATTCTGTGGAATTTTCAGATTCTTGTTCAGAATCTTCAAATGAAGAATTTTCTTCATTTGCTTTATATTTAAAATAGTTTATTGCTGTTGAATGATCTTCATAATAAGAATAAAGTTCAGTACTATCTATTTCTCCTGCAAGTTCTTTTTCTTGAAGAATAAGATAATTTTCATAGTAGGTGGGATCAATCTCTTCAACATTTATTTTGTTATTTTCTTCAGAAGTATATTTGACCATTCTAATGCTGTTAAGCGAATGGACTGTTGGTGTATTTCGACCAAATCCTAAGGTCGCAGTTTGTTTTTGAAGTTTATTACTGATATCTTTAACTTCTAATTTAATTTCTTGAAGTAGATCAATCATAAAATTATGAATCCCATTTACTGGGTTTGTATGAGTGGGGATATGAACAACATGCTCATATTGTTCGGTATTTAGATCAAATTGACACTTATGTGTGTCCAGAATAACAATCTTATTATTTTCCATAAACGAGGGTCTTTTGAACACAATTCAATTATGAGTTTATACAAAACATTTGTAAATAGATAAAAGCTTTCATTCGAATAATAAGTTTTGATTTGCAGACCTACAGTTATAGATTAGTTTTGACCCTAACGTAAGCGGCTAAACACGATACCCCTTAATGCTTTCCTAGCATACCGTGGTTTCATAGTAGGGTTAGGCCTCGAATTAACAACCACAAGCCAATATCGTCGCTTCACTTAAGTAGAGCACAGCAATGGTTCGTTTCCTACTCCAGTGCGTAATAATCAGTAAACAATAGGTCGTTGAATTGACTTAAAAGTCGAAAAAAGTTTTAGCTGTCGCAGAAGTTTTGCGGACTCATAACGAATCATGCTCAAAAGAATAGCTTAAGCTGCCATTTTTAAATTTTAAAAATTTTTGCACTCTTTTTTTTTTTTTTTGCTACTTCGGATAGATTTCAGAAAATATAAAACAGAATATCTAAAACAGAATGACTTACCTAGTGTTAGCCAGGCTCTGATACCAAATTGAAAACCCAAACGTGAAAGCAGAAAACTTGAATGCAGAATTGAAAATATACAGCAACAGAAACTTCTTGCGGAAACAGAAATTTTATTACTACAGTAGATAATATTACAGGACTCAGATACAATGAAGAGAAAGCACGAAAATGAAGAAAATTTTTTTGATGATCTTCTTCAGAGTAGTCCCCTCCTTTTATAGTGTCTTCTCTCCTTTATTTTTTATTACTTAGGCTGGACATCTGTCTAGTATAGGGCTAAAATGTGTCCCTTTTAGGCTCTTAGGCTGAAGGATGTGTCCTTTTAGTTTATTCTTTGCAGAGGATTAGGTGGAAAGGCTATGGGATGACTTTTAGACTTTTAGGCTGAGGATGTGTCCTTTAGCTTATTCTGTGCAGAGGATGAGTTGGAAAGGCTAGGAGGTGATATGCCACCCTAGTTTAAAGGATGCTTCCTGGATGCTGGTCCACCATGCTTCTGTTTTAATTTTGAATTTCTAGATTGGCTAGAGATTCGTCGTCAAAAGGGTCGGTACCCATAGTATCTCTCATTATAGAGTCTTGTCTAAGTCTTTCCTTTTCTACTTGTTCTTCAAAGTATTCTTCTTGAGCCATTGTGCCAACTGGGCCAATTTTGAGACTGTCTAAAAAGCGCTGAACCTTCATTATTCTTTCTGTTGATGGTTCGAAAGCCGATATGTAGTCTAATAGTAAAACTGTTTTGCCTTCAGTGGCAGAGTGTGATCCGATTTCGCCTTTGTTAATGGCTTCTGAGAAGAATTCTTGTGCTGCTAGGATTCTTTCACTTTCTTCATTAAATTCTTTGCGGTCGAATTTAACGAATTCATGTTGAGGATTTTCGGTTATCCGATGTAATTCCCATAATTGGATGGAGGGATAAAGACGTATGTACTATCTTTCTTCCCAAACGCTCCAAATTCTGAACATGAACATAGTAAAAAATCTGCTTGTATGTTCAGCAAGTTTTGCTGTGCATATTTCTGGAATATAACCGAATATTCTTCAGGATGGCTTGTGTTTTCATAAATTTCGTGTACTAAGCCCTTTTTGATATGTTTTTGATATTTTTGTATTTCAGAAAAACAGGCTACAAGCCATGGTCTTCTGTTGTTATTGAGAATTAACTCTTCATTTTCTAAGAGTTTAACTAGTTCTGTGTCTTCTAACTTTTTGAAGAATAGAAGAAGATTGCTTTCATCGATGAGATGTTGCAGATATAAGGAGATCATATCCTGGACTGTCATTTCATCCTCCATCTCTTTGGTTTTTACGTTATCTATCTCATAAAGTCTAAGTAATTCTAGAAAATCTTGAATTCTTAGATTTACGAGATCGGAGGTTTGCATTTGAGAAAATATTGTTTTCAAATGATTGTGTTCAGCTGTGTTATCAGTGAACAACTCTGCTTCTTTCAAATCTAGAGCTTCAGATCTAGATGTAAAAGAATGTTGTGACAATTTAGTCACTAGTTTCTGAGTTTCTTGTAACTTTTTCTCTTTTTGGGAAAAAGTTACAAGAAACTCAGAAACTAGTGACTAAATTGTCACAACATTCTTTTACATCTAGATCTGAAGCTCTAGATTTGACAGAAGCAGAGTTGTTCACTGATAACACAGCTGAACACAGTCATTTGAAAACTATATTTTCTCAAATGCAAACCTCCGATCTCGTAAATCTAAGAATTCAAGATTTTCTAGAATTACTTAGACTTTATGAGATAGATAACGTAAAAACCAAAGTGATGGAGGCTGAAATGACAGTCCAAGATATGATCTCCTTATATCAGCAATATCTCATCGATGAAAGCAATCTTCTTCTATTCTTCAAAAAGTTAGAAGACACAGAACTAGTTAAACTCTTAGAAAATGAAGAGTTAATTCTCAATAACAACAGAAGACCACGGCTTGTAGCCTGTTTTTCTGAAATACAAAAATATCAAAAACATATCAAAAAGGGATTAGTACACGAAATTTATGAAAACACAAGCCATCCTGAAGAATATTCGGTTATATTCCAGAAATATGCACAGCAAAACTTGCTGAACATACAAGCAGATTTTTTACTATGTTCATGTTCAGAATTTGGAGCGTTTGGGAAGAAAGATAGTACATACGTCTTTATCCCTCCATCCAATTATGGGAATTACATCGGATAACCGAAAATCCTCAACATGAATTCGTTAAATTCGACCGCAAAGAATTTAATGAAGAAAGTGAAAGAATCCTAGCAGCACAAGAATTCTTCTCAGAAGCCATTAACAAAGGCGAAATCGGATCACACTCTGCCACTGAAGGCAAAACAGTTTTACTATTAGACTACATATCGGCTTTCGAACCATTAACAGAAAGTATAATGAAGGTTCAGCGTTTTTTAGACAGTCTCAAAATTGGCCCAGTTGGCACAATGGCTCAAGAAGAATACTTTGAAGAACAAGCAGAAAAGGAAAGACTTAGACAAGACTCTATAATGAGAGATACTATGGGTATCGATCCTTTTGACGACGAATCTCTAGCCAATCTAGAAATTCAAAATTAAAACAGAAGCATGGTGGACCAGCATCCAGGAAGCATCCTTTAAACTAGGGTGGCATATCACCTCCTAGCCTTTCCAACTCATCCTCTGCACAGAATAAGCTAAAGGACACATCCTCAGCCTAAAAGTCTAAAAGTCATCCCATAGCCTTTCCACCTAATCCTCTGCAAAGAATAAACTAAAAGGACACATCCTTCAGCCTAAGAGCCTAAAAGGGACACATATTAGCCCTATACTAGACAGATGTCCAGCCTAAGTAATAAAAAATAAAGGAGAGAAGACACTATAAAAGGAGGGGACTACTCACACGACAACTCTAGATGTTATGAAATTTGAAATTCGATAATAATACGCTATTACGGATCCAATGGAACTGGTTTCGTCGAAAGCCGAGACTGTGCCTTGGAAGACTATTTTTAGACGTCGATTTAAACGATATATTTTAAAACTGAGCAGACCACTTTTAAATTCAGTTTCAAAAGTTCTATTACCTTCAGTATTATCAATATGAATTTTACAAGCCTTCAAATTATTTTTAACAGGATTAAAACCAAGATTCGCTATTTTAACCAATTTTCAATTATTAAATTCAATTAAATTCAATAATATAATTGCCAAAATAAACAGTGATATTTGAAATTCAAGTTAAACTAACTTTCAAATATTTAAAATCAATTAAATATAACAATTTCAAATATTCAGAAATTCCGGGTCATCACATTCCACCCTCTTTAAAGAATTCCGTCCCCGAAATTGCTAGTTAAGAAGAATAATCTAGAACCCGTTAACTATTTTCCTAATCCAAATAATTTTAACAATATCCAAAACAATCTTTTTATTAAAGACACTATCACACCTACTAACTTTCTGAACTCATCCTTAACTTCCAAACAATCTTATTAACTCAATCAGTTCAAATTATAACTTAAAATCCAAATTTTAAATTATCAAAATTTTCTCAAAAATTTTCTAACCCTCTAAATTTCGAAAAATTTCGCCAGCGTCTCCTTTGCGCGGCTAGATCGGTACAACTACAAAATGCCTTTACGGTCCTACAAATTTCAAAAGATAATAAAATGCCAAGTGGCTAGATCAAAAAATCATCAAATTCATACAGAAATTAAAACACATACCTCTTAGCCAACAATCAAACTTTATCTTCTAAAATCGAAGATATCAATTTATCCTTTTCTTTTAAATACCTGTATACTACTTAGCAATAATATCCAATCACAACATTCAAAATCATTTTATACATTTCTTTACAATCGTTTCAATATCTATTTCATTCAAGCCCGTACGATGCACATATATCATCCGTACGCAATACCAAATTCGATCGTTCATTCAATCACAAAATTTCACTTCCGAACTAGTATCATCCAAACGACTTCCTAGTGCGGACTCAGATCTGGTTTCTTGACTAGAAACCGTCATTCTCCTTGCATACCACAAACTATGATAGAGAATTTCTAGAATCAATCAAAAATCCACATCCAGGTTTCACCGTCGAAAATCGAGTGAAAAATCCCAACTCGGATCGATATAACTATCTCGAAATTCCATGCTCGAATCTGGATCAAATTGTTATGCGAATAAGATGGTATACGTACATCCTACGTATTTATCTCAATTGATTATTAACTATAATATTCTCTTTTTATTCACATTTATTCAAATTTCCATTCATTTATCCACCATTATCCCATTTCGCAACTTTACTCGATCTTCATCTAAATATTAGCTTAGTATAATTCTAATACCAAATTTTACTTAAGAATTTCACCATCCATTACTTAAGTTCAATGTAAATATTTTGTACACTCCTTATATTAAATTTCACTTCACCACTTAAGCTTTTTTTATCTATTTTCATTTAACTCAAATTTTTAATTCCACTCTAAATTCAATTTACCTTTCATTTTTAAATATTGAATTCTATTCATCTTATTTCAAAACATATTTAATTAATCATTTTCTTTAATTAGTTCCACTTACTAATTTATTTTAAATCTCAATGGACTTTATTTCCAAACTTTTATTATTTTCTTCCACTTCGAACTAAATCTTCACTTTACTTTGTACAATTTAAATTAAATACCATACCAATATTCAATTTCAATTCATTTTCTTAACCACTTAAATTAATTAGTTTACTTACTAATTTTAATTCCAATCTTTGTTTTGTTTAGTCCAGCTTGACTAATTTTCATTTCACCTTATTCAACACAATTCAAAATGAATTCCAATATTCAGTTTAAGTTCCATTTACTTACACATATAAATTCATTTGTTCATTCACAAATTTATTTACAATCTAAATAAACTTATCCTCAATAATCATTTCCTTTAACCTACTTAGGCTTTTTCCCTCAAATCACTTTTACTTAACTAGATTCAATTATCTTCCAATTAAATTCAAATTTTAAACTTCTATAAGTTTTCCAACTTATTTATATTCCATAAACATTTTTAATTAACTTCCAGAGTTTAAGCAATTTCTCACATTTCAAAATCACCTTTGAAATTAACTATATCCAAAATCCTTCGGTATCAAATTATCTCTTGAATTTTAAAACCAAACTTAGTTTTGCAACAACTCCAATTTAAAACATTTAGGTAGCAATTCCTCTCTTGGAAACTCGAAAATGAACACCGACGATGTCGCGATCATCATCGGAATTATTTTCCAGCGACCAAAAAGAGTTTAGTGCTATATCTCTTTAAAATCTTTTCAAAATATTTTGAAATTCCAAATCCCACCAGATTTCAAATTCGATTCAAAAATATTTCTGAAATAATACCATTATTATTTCTCCAAAACTTTTGAAAGCATTTCCAAACCCAAAGGAATTTAAACTTTACCTAAAATTTCACATTTTAAATTCTTCCAATCTATATTCAAACATTACTCTAGAATTTTATCTCATTTCAATTATAAATCACATTTATAATCTACATTTTCCAATTCCATTTTGTTATATAATTATTTCACTTAACTTTAGTTAAATTTCAACTTTTATTCAATTTTCCTAACAGCAATGATAATAATTCCATATTATCACTTCTAACAACCAAGCAACCATATACTATAATAACTTACAAAAATTATTTCTTTTATATACAAAAATAATTTGGGAAAAATTATTTCATTTACCCACTTTTAAAAACAATACTGATTTGCCTAGTTTAAGAGTTTAGAAATCCCTATCGATACAGTTGTCCAGACTGCACCGACCAGAATTTATAAATACTCAACCATAAGTCGACACAATAAAAAAAAAATTTATATTCACTAACAAATACACGCTCATATCTATTAATACACTCAAACTCGTTCTAGAGTACTACGGACTCTATTTCTAATGAGTAATTCCCACCAGAACCAATATTCTCGCTTAACCTTCAGCTCTGATATCAACTGTAACGACCCGATTTTTTCGACGCCCGAAAATCGACATCAATATGTGCACTATATCAAATGCTGAACAATCGAATGCCGGAAAAACCAGATCGTAAGGGAAAGAAGAAGGAGGTAGAAGAAGAGAAAAAAACAATATCATAATCTCAAAATTGCAGCGGAATAATATATAATAGATAACAAGAGATTTTTATATAAAAGAATCTGTAACTGAATAATACATTACATGTAACATACCAAATTTCATCAATTTAAATTAGTAAATGTTGAACTTTTATAATATAATTTAAAAAAATTTAAAAATAATAAATATTAAGTGATAATTTAAATGAATAAGAATTTCAAATTTCTTTTGAGTTTAAAATTTGGAAATACTAAAAGTTTTTAAAATCATTTGAATCTAATTTTTTTTTACATATATGTGAATATGTATGTATAAGTGCATATGTGGGTAAATTTGAATTTTATATATTGAATTTGATATTTTATTTGAATTTAAATTTTAAAATAAATGTTTTGTAAAATAATTTGGATTTATAAATGTATACCTATGCAATTTATGTAATATGTATTTAAAAAAATTCAAAACACTCTCTTTTGATAATATGCATTAATATAAAGCTAATATTTGTTAATGGGAAATATAAGTTTAAAAATAATTTATATAATGTAAATTATTATGTTAATAAAGAAGAATTTTTTTACAAGTGCTAAATTAATAATAACTATGGTGACAAGTGTTAATCATGAGAGAGAAAAAATACAAGTGTCATTTGTATCATTTTCTTTTACTTAAAAAATTTATAGAAAAGAAGTAGAATTATACAAGTCATTTATCTTCTCCTCTTATTCATTTCAAAGAAAAATCTGTGAAATCTTTACTTCAGAAGAAAAAAATCATCATAAAAAACAAACCTACTTTGCCTCAACAATTAAATCAAGAAAACTAATTCCAGAAAAAAAAAGAATCTATAGCAAATTTTCCTTTCAGTTTCTCAAGCTAGAAGAAGAATGCAAGGATAATTCTAATCTTCAACAAACACTACAAAATCAAGCAAGAACTTCAAAGATTAAGGAATGCAGGAATCAAATTTAATAGAAGAAAAAAATAGCAGACACAAGCTTTTAAAGTTACAGGCCAGGGCTTTTCTTTCCCCTATCCAAACTAGGAAGTTACTGTAAGTAATTTTACCTTTAATTTGTTGTTAAAAAAAATTAAGTAAATTAAATCAAAAATTTAAACAAGTTCATACAAAAATTTGTTACAGCTATCAAATTCAGATCAAGCTAAGAAGAAAAAGAAAAGGCAGTCTAAATTTTTGACTTTCAGAAAGAAACTCTCTCTGATATTTCATAAGTGAGTAAACCTGTTTTTTTTTTTAAAACTGTTTGAACCTATTCCTTTACATATCTTGCCTGGGTGATGAATTTGGTAATGATATGATGAACAACTTTTACATGTATGAAGTATGTATAAATATACACATGTAGTTGTATGACTGTATAGGCATGCAAATAGATATAGGTGTTCTCGGTTCTTTGTTCAGGTTCAGTTTTGATAGAAAAAAAAATCTTACCTTCATTATATTTAATTTCAGGCTTGATCATGTAAATGAAAAGGTTTTCTAACAATGTAGTTCGAATTTTAAAAATAGATTCAAGGGTATGAAATTAGTATTTAATCTTAATTTTAAAAATTTACAGTAAAAATCAAGAAAAGGGTAAAAATCAAGCTAGTTAATTTTAATGTTCGATTATGCAAGCTGAATCATTGTACCAAATCATGAATTTTGGTATAAGAAATTGAATTTCTAGTTTGGGATTTAGGAAGACATTCAGGGTTATAAGATTTTGGGATTTATGTCAATTGCCGCCGATTGGTGATGGGTTGTGCAGCAAGATTTGACCTGATGGTGGTCGGGGTGTCGGAGATTGCTAGAAAAATGGGGGAAGATTTTTTTGTCGACCGTGGCGGCTGAAGAAGGAGGAAGTAGGGTTTTAGGGGATGTTTTGTTGATATGGGTTGTTGAGGTGATCTCGGTGACATATGAGCGTCGGAGCTGATCGCTTGGGAGGGGATTTGATCTTCAGGACGTGGCGCGGCTGTGGGATGGACGACGCGTATCCCAGAGGTCGGAAGTGATGGACAGAGGCGATTTCCAAACGTGAGAATGGGTTCCAGTTCAATCGCGACGCCCATTTTTGATTTGCCAGCGTTGACGTTGATCTGGGTTAACGGGGGTGATGGGGTAGTTGATTCAAATTTGTGGATGGCCTAGAAGACGATCAACGATGATCGGAATGACGTGCATGGTGCACGGTGATCGTGAGTGTGTCTGATTTTGTTTGTTAGGAAGAAAGGGAAGATGACTCAAAGAAGAGTTCGGGAAGAAGCAAGGGTAGCTCGGGCTTCAACTCGAAGTGGTTTAGGGGTTGTACGAGTTGTACTTAGAAAAATTTTAAAGAGGAAAAAAAATATCAGCACCCGGGTCAAATTGTGAAGAAACTCGAAGCAAGAGAGAGGGAATCTCGGGGAAGACTCGAAGGAGCTCAGGGAAGTCAGCATACCAGGGTGGTTTGCCCATGTAAAAACAATAAATTTCAAAACTTTTAAAATTTTAAAACTCATGTTTTAAAAGATGGTTTTGATTTGGATTTAAAACAAATTAAAGTTAAGAAAGACATTTTTTAAGTACTTTGATTTAATTTAAATTTTGTTGCATTTCTTATAAAAATCAATCATAAAATGTAATTAAAAATGCTGTTACAATGAAATGGTTTAAAAAATATTTTCGGTCTCTCAAGTCAATTCACACGATGAATTTAAATTAGATATACAAGGAAAATCAAAATGGTTAACAAAGATAAGAAGTTTATCTTTTGAATTAAATAGGTAATTTATGATTTACTTATGTAATAAATGATTTAATTAAAATAATTCTTTAAATTAATTACTTAAAATTAAATGATTAATCAAGGATTAATTTATTAAGAAAATTAATTAAGAAAATAATTAATTAATAAGAGTAATTAATATTTAATTAATGAGTAATCAAAGATGAATTAATTAGGGTAATTAATTAAGGAATGATTAAATTATGAAGATGATTAAAGATTTGATTAATTTTAATTAAGGATAATGAATTATTAATTAAAAATGATTGATGAATTAATTTTGTGATTAATTAGTTTAATTCACACGATTGATTCATCGTAGTTGTATATGACCGATAACTATTGTATGATGTGTATTGATTGATATCTCTGATTTTTATTTGTGATGCTTTGCGATTGAATTGCTTTATGCCAAGCTATGATGAATATATTTCTGTGTGAATATGAAACCCCTTTTTTGCCCGTAAACGGCATTTAAACTTCGATGCGACAGGGAGTCAGATTTCATGTTGTTATCCGAAACCCACATCGAACCTTGAATGTGAATCTTTGTGATTGATACACCCACATGTTTTAGATTTGAGCGCTCACTATTCGTATTAGCCGGGAGAGGACCTTTGTGTCATATAACCCATTCCGAATAGTGAGTCGACGAATGGATTGCATTTGAAGACCGGTGTCGAGGACCGGGTGTCTTCGAAAACGATAGGATAACCTGTCGATTGTCTCTGCACCGAGTTGCTCCGGTATAGGGATTTTCTAAGTGATGGGAAGTCCGATCGGGATTGTGGACGCCCGGATTTGCAAGTGCTTCTTCCTTTATTGGACAAAGTGCCTTCGGTTCTGTTCGAACCCGGAACAGACTTGTATGGTCGTGTGTCTCACACTACACTTTGAGATATAAAGCCGATTTCTTTCAAATACATATCTATTGGTGGCAGAGAATTTATTCTCTTAGCTTAACACCCTTCTCTGAGACGTACGAGCTCAGAGGTTATGTAGTTGAAGGTTATCAACGATATACTTCCAAATTGGTAGTGTGGCATGCTAAGTGCTGCTGTGTGATGATGATCAATTGCTGATCATTTGTTGATCAAAGCATGACTTTTGTGAAAAGCGTAGCTTTGTGGACGAGACTTCGTCGAACCTCACAACCCGGTAATGGTCGAAACAGGAAAGATGCAGCAAGGTTACTGGGGGTAGCGCCCCTTAAGTTATGTGCATTTCCTTCTGGATAGAAGTGGTATCATGGTATGGAGCCCACATACTTAACTTATGTGGATATCGCAAATATATATATTACTTTGTGATTATTGTTGTTGGGGCCCCGGATAAAGGTTGGTTACAACCGGGGGATGGCATACTCGTGTCAGTAGTTACCTAGTTATAGAGGTAACCCTGCCTTGTGTTGGTAGAGATCCGGTTAGGTTCTCGGGGCGTCCCTCCAGAGGCGTACCCATGTGGCCCAGGAAGTTCCTTAGCCTGACCATTTGTTGGAAATCTAATTACCAATACGAACCCAGTACGGTTTTAGTTGTAGAACCTGCCATTTAACATGGTAGCTATAGTAGGCATACTATAATGGTACGTATGTTGGCTAAGATTAATATCATACTTTCGAAAATGTTTTCACACTATTCACTAATAATAATATTTAAAATGTTTCCTCGTATTAAACATTTTTGACTGTCATAAGAAGAAATCTCCCCCAAGTCTGTGTTTGTATTGTGTGTACGGCGGGAGGCCTTATGGCAGTTTCATTTTCAAAAAGCATTGCGAATTTCTTTCAAATTCTTTTGTTGCTTTTGATTTAAATAAACTGCTTTTATTTCAAACAAATATTTTGTTTACTCATACCAGTCCCATGACTGACACGGAGTTTATTGTTTCCTTTCTAAACTCTGGGTGCCCATAATTTCCACACGGGCAGCCAATAGCAGGTCTTTCGTGTGTTGGTGCTAGCTGGATTTTGAAGTCTTTTGGTTCGGGAGCTATTGGTTTTTGAAGGTTTTTAACAGGGAGATATTTTGAAAACTTTTGGATCTCAAGGTTCTTAGTTGGATGTCGCTATCATTTCATTTCATTTGGAGACTTTCTTGGAATGCAATCACATGTTGTTCTTTTGTGATGGCCTATTTTAGAGTAGTGTTGTATATGTATAAAATACTCTGATGTTGGTGTTGTTGTTGTAATGATATTGTGATGTTGTATCTGGGATATTATTGTTGGCAGTTTATTTTGTTTTCCGCTGTTTATATTCATCTAATGTTGTTATAAGCTCTATCCGAACTGAAATTTAACGTTCGAATCTCCGACAGTCGAATACAAGTGAGGTATTTGATGTCAATTTTTGAACGCTGAACTTCGGGTCGTGACAAGTGGTATCAGAGCTAAAGGTTGAGTAAGAACTTTAGCTACGGAGTATAACACATTAGATGACTCATTAGAGATAGGGTGAAGTATACCCTAGAATGAGTACGAACCGAGACTGAAACCTCAAATTTTCTTAGTCTATTTTCTTTAACTGCTGATATTCCTTAAGATATCTCGTCCGAATCTCTAAATCAAGTTTATTACGAATTACAGATACTAAGAATGAGCGGCCAAGGAGGCAGAACTGGGGGTCAAGGGAATGCTACAACAGCTAGTCAATTTTCTCCTTCAGCAGAAGCAGTTATGCCTACTCAGAATCAGCCGAATCTGGCTGACTTGTATAAGAGTTTCTCAAGGCTTGGTGGTAGGCCGTTCATTGGCAAAGAGTCAATTATTGAGGCCCAGGCATGGATAAGATCATGTGAAAAGATCTTTAAAGGGCTTAAGCTGCAAGATGATCAAACGCGTCTCATTTCTTCTTGGCAACTCCAAGATGAAGCCTCAGCCTGGTGGGAAACGGTTGCAATAGATGAACCAGAAGAAGAATTTACTTGGAGTCGATTTAAAGAGGTGTTTGAAAAGCACTATATGCCATCGGCTGGAATTTCCCGAATGTATCAAGAATTTCTGGGCTTAAAGCAAGGAAGCTTGTCGTTTGAGGAGTACTTAAACAAGTTCAACGAACTATCCCGTTTTGGTCCAGAGTTGGTAAATACGCCTCTAAAGAAAAATGAAAGGTTCATTCGTGGGATGAACAAGAAGTATCACGAAAGGATGACAGCACACGTCAAAAAATCTTTTTCGTATCTTATTGATATGGGGTACAGGTATGCCACTCTGGATATGCAGGAGATTCCAAGGGAAAGCGGAAATTCAAGTAATCAGAATTGGAAAAAAAGAAAGTTTGGGGGTAAGAGGCCACATCAAGGCAAGGATAAGAGGAGCAGCCTAGGAAATTCAGCTAGAAATGTAACTTGTTACAATTACAAAGAAAAGGGGGATTATTCAAAAACTGCAAAAACCCGAAGAAGCAAGTTAAGAAGGAGCAACCTGCGAAGAATGATCAAGGAGTTAGAGAATGATATAATTGTCACAAGCCTGGACATGTTGTTAAGAATTGCCCGGTGATGAAACAAGCAAAGGTGGCAAATGTTTATGCGATAAAGGAAGACACTTCAACTTCGAAAGCAGATAAAGGAAAAGGTGTTCTGGAAGGTAACCTTACTATTTATGATAAAGTTGTTAGAGTTTTGTTTGACACGGGAGCTTCACATAGCTTTATCTCCCAACAAGCCGTAAATGAATTAGAACTTAAAACTGAATTTGTTGACGACCCTATTTGCGTGAAAAATCTGGTTGGAGGTCCCGCAAATCTTTGTTTGTATTGTAGGAAAGTTCCTATTTCTTATGCTTGCTATCAATTTCCTATCAACCTTTATATCCTCGAATTTAATGAATTTGAAATCTTACTTGGAATGAACTGGTTATCGAGATACGAAGTTAATTGTATTTTAATAATCGGACAATTTTAGTCAAAACAAACCTTGGAAATTTTATTGAAATCTCTTGTGAGGATCCAAGTCCAAAGAGAGATAAATTAATGTATACTTTGGGATATCCTGAACCCAGTCTGGAGTCTATACCTGTTGTTTGGGAATTTCCCGACATATTTGAAGAAGTGAAATCCTTACCTCCACACAGGGAAATAGAATTCCGAATTGACTTAGTACCCAATGCCCGTCCGGTCGTCTACGCAAGTCGCAGGATGGCACCTAGGGAAAGAATTGAATTTGTCAATCAAACTCGAGATTTACTAAAGAAAGGATTGATTCGCCCTAGTGTTTCTGAATGGGGTTCAGCTGTCGTGTTTGTGGCTAAATCGGACAGATCTTTTAGATTGTGTCTAGATTACCACGATCTCAATAAACAAACTCTCAAGAACAAATTCCCTTTACCTAGAATCAACGATCTATTCGATCAACTTCATGGCGCTCGATTCTTTTCTAAGATGGATTTAGCTCAGGGATTCCATCAACTACGAATAGCTGAGGATTGTGTTCATTTAACTGCCTTTAGGGGTCCTAACATGTTCTATGAATGGTTAGTCATGCCCTTCGGACTAATCAACGCTCCAGCGTATTTCGTAGATTTAATGACCCGAGTGTTTCGAGAAGTACTGAACAAATTTGTCTTTGTATTTATTGATGATATTTTGATTTACTCCAAAACTGAAGAGGAGCATGCCGAACATCTCAGAATTGTTTTGAAGATATTGAGGAGGAATATCCTATTCGCTAAATTCTCTAAATGTCACTTTTGGGTCAAACAAGTCAGATTTCTCTGTCATATTGTTAATGAAGAAGGGATTTTTGTGGATCCAAGCAAGATTTCTACAATTCTGGACTGGAAGCGACCCACTACTCCTAGAGAAGTTTGAAGTTTTTTTGGTTTAGCGGGATATTATAGAAAGTTTGTCAGGATTTTTCTAAGTTGGCCAGTCCACTGACTAAGCTAACAATGAAGAATGCTAAATTCGATTGGACTCCAAAGTGTGATATAGCTTTCCAGGAATTGAAAAGGAGATTAACTACCGCTCCCGTTCTCGCTATCATTAACAGAAACCAAGGGTTATCTGTCTATACTGATGCTTGTGGAGATGGTTTGGGTGCGGTACTAATGCAAAATGGGAAAGTAATTGCCTAGGCGAGTAGACAATTACGGCCGCATGAGAAAAATTACCCAACACACGATTTGGAGCTTTTAGCTGTTATTTTCGCTTTGAAAATCTGGAGACACTATCTTGTGGGTAAGAACTTTTTCAGCTTTCTTAACAATATAAGAAATTTAACTTAACTAAATAAATATGCTTGATGAACTCTCCTTGTTTAGGTGAAAATTTTGAATTATTCACCGACCATAAATCCTTGAAATATCTCTTTACCCAGAAAGATTTAAATCTACGGCAACAACAATGGTTAGAATTTCTAGCGTCATATGACCTAAATATTCTGTATACACCCAGTAAAGCCAATGTAGTTGCTGATGCTTTAAGTAAAAAAGCATGCTACTCTTTCTCATCTTGTTGTCACTCCTACTCTCCTTGAGAAAATCGCCAGCAAGCAAAATGAAGACAAATTTCTTCAGCGAATCTATGGAAGCATTTGTCGAGGTGAAGATTTCAGTTTTGGGATCGATAATAGTGGAGTTATTAGGCTGAAAGGCAGGTTATGTGTGCCAGATATCCCTGAAATAAAGCGTGAAGTTTTAGATGAATGTCATAAGTCAAAACTCAGTATCCATCTAGGAGTTAATAAAATGTATAGAGATATCAAAAGAACCTTCTGGTGGAAGACAATGAAAAGAGATATATCTATATATGTGAGTTGCTGTGCTACCTGTCAGCAAATTAAAAGCGACCAGAAGAAGATGGCGGGTTTACTCCAGCCTTTGGAGGTACCAAAATGGAAATGGGATCAGGTATCAATGGATTTTATTGACGGATTGCCACGAACCAAGAAGGGAAATGAAGCAATTTGGGTTATAGTGGACCGTCTAACCAAAACTGCTTACTTCATTCAAGTGAAATCCACTCGGACAGCAGCAAGTTTAGTTGAGCTATATATCAAAGAGTTGTCCGTCCCCATGGTATACCGAGTAGTATAGTGAGTGATCGTGACCCGATCTTCACTAGTAGATTTTGGGAAGCGTTTCAGGCCACGTTGGGAACAAAGCTAAATTTCAGCACTGCTTATCACCCACAGTCTGATGGGCAGACTGAAAGGATAAATCGAATATTAGAGGATCTTTTGTGAGCTTGTATTCTCGACTTTGGTGGTTCTTGGGAAGACTATTTACATTTGGTCGAATATTCATATAATAACAGCTATCAAGCCAGTATCGAAATGGCTCCTTTTGAGGGTTTATATGGTCGACCGTGTTGATCACCGGCATGTTGGATTGAATCCAGTGATAGACTCGTTCTTGGACCACATATGGTTAAGGAAGCCACTCAAAAGGTTTATTTTATTCGAAAGAAGTTAATAACTGCTCAGAGTCGCCAGAAGAGTTATTATGACCGTAGAAGAAGAGCTTTGGAATTTCAAGTTGGAGATTCCGTTTTCTTGAAATTATCTCCAATGCGGGGTGTGTTAAGATTTGGGAAGACTGGTAAATTGGCACCGCGATACATTGGTCCTTTTCCTATTTTGGAAAGGATTGGTCCTCTAGCATACCGAATGCAGCTACCTAACTGGTTATCCGGCGTACACGATGTATTTTATGTTTCACATCTTCGAAAGTACGTGCCCGACCCAGACAGTATTATCGAAAAGGCAGCTCAGCAGGATCTACAGATCACACCAAATTTAACAGTTAAAAGAGAACCAATTAAGATTGTGGATCGGGACGAAAAGCACTTGAGGAATAAAATTGTGAAACTGGTTAAAGTGCAGTGGAGCGCTGATCCAAAGGACTATACTTGGGAGACAGAAGACAGTATGCAAAAGTCTTATCCTAAATGCAGAATGGATATCTCGGCTTAAACTGGTAAGCCATTTCTCTATTCTTTTCTGAATTCGTATATTCTTTGTTTGCTTTTCTCTCTCTTTCAAATTTCAAGGACGAAATTTTAAAAAGTAAATGTTGAACTTTTATAATATAATTTAAAAGGTTACAAAAATAATAAATAATAACTGATAATTTAAATGAATAAGAATTTCAAATTTCTTTTGAGTTTAAAATTTGGAAATACTAAAAGTTTTTAAAATCATTTGAATCTAATTTTTTTAAACATATATGTGAATATATATGTATAAGTGCATATGTGGGTAAATTTGAATTTTATATATTGAATTTGATCTTTTATTTGAATTTAAATTTTAAAATAAATGTTTTGTAAAATAGTTTGGATTTATAAATGTATACCTATGCAATTTATGTAATATGTATTTTAAAAAATTCAAAACACTCTCTTTTGATAATATGCATTAATATAAAGCTAATATTTGTTAATGGGAAATATAAGTTTAAAAATAATTTATATAATGTAAATTATTATGTTAATAAAGAAGAATTTTTTTTACAAGTGTTAAATTAATAATAACTATGGTGACAAGTGTTAATCATGAGAGAAAAAAATTACAAGTGTCATTTGTATCATTTTCTTTTACTTAAGAAATTTATAGAAAAGAAGTAGAATTATACAAGTCATTTATCTTCTCCTCTTATTCATTTCAAAGAAAAATCTGTGAAATCTTTACTTCAGAAGAAAAAAATATCATTATAAAAAACAAACTTACTTTGCCTCAACAATTAAATCAAGAAAACTAATTCCAGAAAAAAAAAGAATCTGTAGCAAATTTTCCTTTCAGTTTCTCAAGCTAGAAGAAGAATGCAAGGATAATTCCAATCTTCAACAAACACTACAAAATCAAGCAAGAACTTCAAAGATTAAGGAATTCAGGAATCAAATTAAATAGAAGAAAAAAAATAGCAGACACAAGCTTTTAAAGTTACAGGCCAGAGCTTTTCTTTCCCCTGTCCAAACTAGGAAGTTACTGTAAGTAATTTAACCTTTAATTTGTTGCTAAAAAAATTAAGTAAGTAAATTAAATCAAAAATTTAAACAAGTTCATACAAAAATTTGTTACAGCTATCAAATTCAGATCAAGCTAAGAAGAAAAAGAAAAGGCAGTCCATATTTTTGACTTTCAGAATGAAACTATCTCTGCTATTTCACAGGAGAGTAAACCTGTTTTTTTATAAAAAAAAACTGTTTGAACCTATTCCTTTACATATCTTGCCTGGGTGATGAATTTGGTAATGATATGACGAACAACTTTTACATGTATGAAGTATCTATAAATATATACATGTAGTTGTATGACTGTATAGGCATGCAAATAGATATAGGTGTTCTCTGTTCTTTGTTCAGGTTTAGTTTTGATAGAAAAAAAATTCTTACCTTCATCATATTTAATTTCAGGCTTGATCATGTAAATGAAAAGGTTTTCTAACAATGTAGTTCGAATTTTAAAAATAGATTCAAGGGTATGAAATTAGTATTTAATCTTAATTTAAAAATTTACAGTAAAAATCAAGCTAGTTAATTTTAATGTTCGATTATGCAAGCTGAATCATTGTACCAAATCATGAATTTTGGTATAAGAAATTGAATTTCTAGTTTGGGATTTAGGAAGACATTCAGGGTTGTAAGATTTTGGGATTTATGTCAATTGCCGTTGATTGTTGATGGGTTATGCGACAAGATTTGACCTGATGGTGGTCGGGGTGTCGGAGACTGCTAGAAAAATGGGGGAAGATTTTTTTGTCGACCGTAGCGGCTGGAGAAGGAGGAAGTAGGGTTTTAGGGTATGTTTTGTTGATATGGGTTGTTGAGGTGATCTCGGTGACATATGAGCGTCGGAGCTGATCGCTTGGGAGGGGATTTGATCGTCAGGACGTGGCGCGGCTGTGGGATGGACGGTGCGTATCCCGGAGGTCGGAAGTGATGGATAGAGGCGATTTCCTGACGTGAGAATGGCTTCCAGTTTGATCGTGATGCCCATTTTTGATTTGCCAGCGTTGACGTTGATCTGGGTTAACGGGGGTGATGGGGTAGTTGATTCAAATTTGTGGATGGCCTAGAGGACGATCCACGATGATCGGAATGACGTGCATGGTGCACGGTGATCGTGAGTGTGTCTGATTTTGTTTGGTAGGAAGAAGGGGAAGACGACTCGAAGAAGAGTTCGGGAAGAAGCAAGGGTAGCTCGGGCTTCAACTCGAAGTGGTTTAGGGGTTGTGCGAGTTGTACTTAGAAAAATTTTGAAGAGAAAAAAAATATCAGCACCCGGGTCGAATTGCAAAGAAACTCGAAGCAAGAGAGAGGGAATCTCGGGGAAGACTCGAAGGAGCTCGGGGAAGTCAGCATACCAGGGTGGTTTGCCCATGTAAAAACAATAAATTTCAAAACTTTTAAAATTTTAAAACTCATGTTTTAAAAGATGGTTTTGATTTGGATTTAAAACAAATTAAAGTTAAGAAAGACATTTTTTAAAGTAATTTGATTTAATTTAAATTTTGTCACATTTCCCATAAAAATCAGTCATAAAATGTAAATAAAAATGCTGTTAAGATGAAATGGTTTACAAAATAATTTCGGTCTCTCAAGTCAATTCACACGATGAATTTAATTAGATTTACAAGGAAAATCAAAATGGTTAACAAAGATAAGAAGGTTATCTTTTGAATTAAATAGGTAATTTATGATTTACTTATGTAATAAATGATTTAATTAAAATAATTCTTTAAAATTCATTACTTAAAATTAAATGATTAATCAAGGATTAATTTATTAAGATAATTAATTAAGAAAATAATTAATTAATAAGAGTAATTAAGATTTAATTAATGAGCAATTAAAGATGAATTAATTAGGGTAATTAATTAAGGAATGATTAAATTATGAAGATGATTAAAGATTTAATTAATTTTAATTAAGGATAATGAATCATTGATTAAAAATGATTAATGAATTAATTTTGTGATTAATTAGTTTAATTCACACGATTGATTCATCGTAGTTGTATATGATTGATAACTATTGTATGATGTGTATTGATTGATATCTCTGATTCTTATTTGTGATGCTTTGTGATTGAATTGCTTTATGCCAAGCTATGATGAATATATTTCTGTGTGAATATGAAACCCCTTTTTTGCCCGTAAACGGCATTTAAACTTCGATGCGACAGGGAGTCAGATTTCATGTTGTTATCCGAAACCCACATCGAACCTTGAATGTGAATCTTTGTGATTGATACACCCACATGTTTTAGATTTGAGCGCTCACTATTCGTATTAGCCGGGAGAGGACCTTTGTGTCATATAACCCATTCCGAATAGTGAGTCGACGAATGGATTGCATTTGAAGACCGGTGTCGAGGACCGGGTGTCTTCGAAAACGATAGGATAACCTGTCGATTGTCTCTGCACCGAGTTTCTCCGGTATAGGGATTCCCTAAGTGATGGGAAGTCCGATCGGGATTGTGGACGCCCGAATTTGCAAGGGCTTCTCCCTTTATTGGACGAAGTGCCTTTGGTTCTGTTCGAACCCGGAGCAGACTTGTATGGTCGTGTGTCTGACACTACACTTTGAGATATAAAGCCGATTTCTTTCAAATACATATCTGTTGGTGGCGGAGAATTTATTCTCTTAGCTTAACACTCTTTTCTGAAACGTACGAGCTCAGCGATTATGTAGTTGAAGGTTATGAGCGATATACTTCCAAATTGGTAGAGTGGCATGCTAAGTGTTGCTGTGTGATGATGATCAATTGCTGATCATTTGTTGATCAAAGCATGGCTTTAGTGAAAAGCGTAGCTTTGTGGACGAGACTTCGTCGAACCTCACAACCCGATAATGGTCAAAAAGGAAAGATGCAGCAAGGTTATTAGGGGTAGCGCCGCTTAGGGTATGTGCATTTCCTTCTGGATAGAAGTGGTATCATGGTATGGATCCCAGATACTTAACTTATGTGGATATCGCAAATATATATATTACTTTGCGATTATTGTTGTTAGGGCCCCGGATAAAGGTTGTTTACAACCGGGGGATGGCATACTCGTGTCAGTAGTTACCTAGTTATAGAGGTAACCCGGCCTTGTGTTGGCAGAGATTTGATTAGGTTCTGGGGGCGTCCCTCCAGAGGCGTACCCATGTGGCCCAGGAAGTTCCTTAGCCTGACCATTTGTTGGAAATCCAATTACCAATACGAACCCAGTATGGTTTTAGTTGTAGAACCTGCCATTTAATATGGTAGCTATAGTAGGCATACTATAATGGTACGTATGCTGGCTAAGATTAATATTATACTTTTGAAAATGTTTTCACACTATGAACTAATAATGATATTTAAAATATTTCCTCGTATTAAACATTTTTGACTTTCATAAGGAGAAATCTCCCCCAAGTCTGCGTTTGCATTGTGTGTGTGGCGGGAGGCCTTATGGCAGTTTCATTTTCAAAAAGCATTGCGAATTTCTTTCAAATTCTTTTGTTGCTTTTGATTTAAATAAACTGCTTTTATTTCAAACAACTGTTTTGTTTACTCATACCAGTCCCATGACTGACCCGGAGTTTATTGTTTCCTTTCTAAACTCTGGGTGCCCATAATTTCCACACGGGCAGCCTAGTAGCAGGTCTTCCGTGTGTTGGTGCTAGCTGGATTTTGAATTCTTTTGGTTCGGGAGCTACTGGTTTTTGAAGGTTTTTAACTTGGAGATATTTTGAAAACTTTTGGATCTCAAGGTTCTTAGTTGGATGTTCGCTATCATTTCATTTCATTTGAAGACTTTCTTGGAATGCAATCACATGTTGTTCTTTTGTGATGGCCTATTTTGGAGTAGTGTTGTATATGTATAAAATACTCTGATGTTGGTGTTGTTGTAATGATATTGTGATGTTGTATCTGAGATATTGCTGTTGGCAGTTTATTTTGTTTTCCGCTGTTTATATTCATCTAATGTTGTTATAAGCTCTATCCGAACTGAAATTTAACGTTCGAATCTCCGGCAGTCGAATACAAGTGATGTATTTGATGTCGATTTTTGAACGCTGAACTTCGGATCGTGACATTACATCATCAGAGTACATACAAACAATAGCCAAATACTGGACAATTGTCACAACTTGTCCTTACCCAAAAGCAGACAATACAGCTTATACTGCGCATCAGAATATATATTAAGTATGTGTGATACGTCTCGCAATCCAGCTCATCTCCCGAGCTCTATAGCAATCCATCCAGAATCTGTACTCTATAATACTCGGTCTGACCCGAGCACTATAGCGAAATAACACCCGAGTCAGTCTAAAATACTAGCGTGAGAAAACACACTCGATTGGATTATTAAATTTTCAAAATCCTTTGAAAATCAGAGGTATCACGTAAGATCATGCTACAAATAAACATGTCGGGTTTTTACCTTACGATAACCAAAACGTTTCTTATCAAATCCTCAGATATTATAGTAGTGTCTATATACAAATACTTATTCAAATAGCCGAAATTGTTACATTCATTAAATTCCAGCATAATAGGTATACAAACAAATCCGAAGGCACTTATAGGAGATTGGGTTTCCATCAATGGTAGGGCTACTGGGTACCGCCCATCATAGTACGTGGTCTAGATCACTGTACCGAGGATCCACCCTGATCCCCTGCTACACAAGACCGGAGCCACCACTTACTGAATAGTCTGAATAAGATCACCCCGCGGTTGGGGTCAGTAACCGCCCACAGAGCCGAATAAAAAGGGACATCTAGACAGGGATGACCTTACCCTAATTAGTTGCTAGTCACTTAGCCTTGCTACATCTCCCATGTTTTAGCCATTCCCAGTTGATGAGGCTCGAGGCTATGCGTTACCTTTTTACCACACATACACTTAGAATACTCATCGTCCCCCTAACGATGTTCTGATAGCATTCACCCATACAAGTCTGTTCCCGGTCCGAACGGAACCAAAGGCACTACACCTACTACATCCATTTTGGAATCACCCTCGGGATTAGTAGCAATTAGCCCTTGCACTTCACTGCTCCATCTTCGACTCCAATCTCTTATCTTCCTCACCAAAATTTTCAAACCGGATTGAAGTGGTTTTCGAGAAATTAATCCCCGTCCCGGTCTCTTCGACAATCAGCGCATTGGCCAATATTGGTAGTCGGTTATTTAACTATCAAATAACATTCACGAACAACCATCAGACCGTAATAAATTTCCAAATTATTTATTTCGAAAATATCTTCGCAAGATATTTTCCCCCATACTTCAACCCTTTGAAAATAGTTTACAAATCACATTTTCTCTCGCGAAATAAACTCCACCCAATTGCTTATTCCCACTGAAAATCACCAAGCCTTAATACTTTATATTTTTAAATAATTTAAATCACTATATCAAAAATATATACTTTAAAACACTTAAAATAAAAACTACATAAAACACTTTATTTAAAATACTAGTTATGAAATTTTAAAACAATTTCTCATGTAAAACTTAAGCCAAAGCTAAATTTAAAATAAAAGTTATTCTATAAGGTATAAACATTAAATAATTATCTTTTAAATCATAATACTAGTTAAACCTTTAAAATACTTTACTTACATAACTAATTTAATAAATATTTATTTTTAAAATTTTTAAAATACTAAATAATAATTTCTTTCTAAAACATTCTTTTAAAACCACTTTTAAAACCTCTGACTTACACTTAGAAATCTTTCTTTGAAAATATACTTTCCATTTGAACATAGCCATCTAATCACTTATAAATCCCGCTCGATTTATCACAAATTAATTTACGTCCTCATCTCATAAATTTCTTTTAACACTTTAAATACAAAACTACTTTTATTTTTAAAACACAATTCCCATCTCCTTATAAATTCCCACGGTGAATTTTATACTATCAAATTTATCCACCGATAAATATTTCACTTTATTTATAAACCTAGTTTGTAATTTCCGTATCTCACTCTCTTTTAATTGCAGTTTTCAAATCACTTAATCGATTTAAAAATCGATTCTTCTAATTTATTTCCCCATAGAATTATTTCTTCATTTATTCAAGTTTATTCAAAATCCATTAATTCCATATTTACTTCTTAATTATGATTTAAAATCTTATTTAAAACTAAAGATATCAATTTCACACTTTATTTCAAAATTCTTCTTTTATTTCTTCCCAAACCATTTAAATCCTGAATTTAAAAATAAATTCTTTAATTTTTAAACAATACTACTTAAGCCGTAATTCATTTATTCCCATTTATTCAAAAATCTCTTTTCCCATACTCGGGATTTATTTATTAGAGTTTAAAAATCAACTTTTATCTTTTTTCCAATTCATTATTTAATTTATCCAAATTCTCTATAATTATTTTACTTAAAAATTCTTTCTTTATTTCCTTTAAAAATCCAAATCTTTATATTTTTGATAACTCAATATACCCAAATACATTCAATCAAACCATAGCATCCAATATTTCAATTCCCAATATAATCAATAATCTATCACATATAATCAATTAATCATATCATAGATTATGAAAACAAATTCAATATTTTTGAGGAATCCAGTTGGATCCCTCCAACCTATTTTTCCCTACATCCATAGATGTTATCACAGTATAATAATACCAATTCCACCTCGAGGTGGAATATCACGGTATATGGGATCATCCTCTATTATGCGGGGCACATAGGGTCTCGTCCTCTATATAATGCGTGAATCAATCACTCTAATATATATATATACACGATTATATAAATTTTACATCTAGTCAATTCAATCATTCAACCAATAATTTAAATTAAATTTAAATGGTAATTCAAATGAGTGAGATTAACTCATCTTTGTTTTGTTTGTAACCTATTCCCGTCTCGACTTGTTTTCTTTATGATTTTGACCTTGTATAAACAATTCAGATTTATTACTATTTGAATTAATCAAACAATTAATCACCATTTTAAGTTAATTAACTCATGATTTAATTTAAACTAATGATTTCCCTAAAAAAATATTTTTAGCCACTAAAATAATTAAATAAGTTTATTGAACAAATTAATCACCTTAACAAATTATTTTTAAAATAAACTAGTAAGTTTAAATTGTGTATATGTATATGTATATGTTTATATATATGTGTGTGTATATATATATATATTCAAAATCTTTTCTATGTAAAATTTCCTCTGTTTATTTACAATTAAAATAGGCAGGAGTATGCTTTTCCATATTGTTTACATAAATAAATCGTGACATTGAAAATAATAAATTGTTTATATATATTGATGCAGCTTTAAAATCTTAGCCTTTTATATATAATTTAATAAAAAGAAACTACCCTTATTTCTAAACCTAGATTAAAACAGAGAAGAAAAAGGAAAAGAACCCATACCCAAACCCACCAGCTCGGCGACACCCTGTCTTCATACTTCCATCGAACACCATCACAAAAATCACGGCACCGCTATGCTCGAGTACGAGCCATCCTCAATTGAAACTGCGACAATCAAAACCCTCGCGACTTCGCCAGAGAGCTTCTAGGCCTCCAACGCCTCATGCGAACTCACGAATTCGACCTCACCTTCTTCATTCACGATTTGATCGTGAATGCTCCCCTCCCTCAGTTGGTGACAACTTCTGAAAACCCCTCCACTACATCGGCTTTGCCACTTCACGTCGATGATGAACTTGTCGCGAGCCTTCCCTTTGACCTGGCGACCAGGATTAGCTTGCGCGAATGGGTTTAGAGGAAAATGGAAAATAGGGTTTCAGCCATGTTTTATTTGATTTAGAATTTTAAGTCTACTATGGCCATTACTTGATTCGAAAAGGAGAAAAAATCAAATGAAGGCTCGATTGCATTTGTGTTTTTTTATTTTTCTTGGCTGGCTGATTTTTTTATTTATTATTTATTCTTGAGATGTCATGTGTTAATAGGGAGGACATGTGTTTGAAAAGGAAGGCTACGTGTTGAATCACAGTGACTTGCTTTTGACTGTCACAATATAAAATTTAATTTGAATTTGAATTTAAACGTCTCAAAATCGAGCTAAAAAATCTCGATCTCCAATCGAGGCATGCCACTAGGCGTTTATAACGTTACACCCTTATTCCGAACGTAATGGAAAGGTTTCAAGGTCTAACTCGATCGTATAACGAAGATAGTTTTTTGAACCCCGTTATTATATTATTTTTTCGATATAAAATTCAGCGCGTCTATATATCGTACGACCACATGACAACTCCAGATGTTACGAAATTTGAAATCCGATAACAATACATTATTACAGATCCAATGGAACTGGTTTCGTCGAAATCCAAGACTGTGCCTCGAAAGGCTATTTTTAAACGTCGATTTAAACGATATATTTTAAAACTGAGCAAACCACTTTTAAATTCAATTTCAAAAGTTCTATTACCTTCAATATTATTAATATGAATTTTACAAGCCTTCAAATTATTTTTAACGGGCTTAAAAACCAAAATTCACTCTTTTAACCAATTTTCAATTATTAAATTCAATAATTTAATTGCCAAATAAACAGTGATATTTGAAATCCAAGTTAAACTAACTTTAAATATTTAAAATCAATTAAATATTTCAATTTCAAATATCCAGAAATTCTGGGTCATCACATATATGATTGTATATAGGAGACAAATAACAAAGTCTCTCACCTAAAGTAAGTATCATTGATTGTATATGATTTGTTAATGCATAAATTAATTAAAATTAAAATATAAAAATAAGATAAATCTTCATTACTAATAAAGAGAATTAATTGTATATAATTCAATAATGCATGTCATTTCAATTTTCATCAAGCTGTATACATTAAAACAATAAATAAAAATTTCACATACATGGTTAAATCCAAAAGCAGAAAAAAGTTGTAACGGCCCGAAATTTTCGACCCCGAAAATTCGACACTAATACGTTCACTGTAGAAGTGCCGAGCAATCGAATGCCGAAAATTCTAGATTGTTAGGGTAAAGAAGAAAAAGAGGTAGAAGAAGAAACAGAAAACAATAGCACAGAATCTCACAAATGCAACGGATTAAAATATAATATGCAAATAACAACATTTACACAAAGGAAGCTGTAAATGTCAATTTACATACAATATATTAGAGTACAATCATTCACAATAAACTGGACAGTTATAGTTAACTTGCCCCTAGATACAGACTATATAGTCTTAAATACACCATGAAATAATCAAAATGTCCTTGCCATCCAGCTCGCCTCCTGAGCTCCAGAACGTCCTAACCTGAAAATCTGTAATACTCGGTCTGACCCGAGCATTGCAATAAAGTAACACCCAAGTCAGGCTAGAAACCAGCGTGTGTGACGCCCGACCTCTATACCGACCCTAGCCAAGAACACTACGGTGTAGTGCTATCAACTAGCACGGAGAATAAGGCTGTTGAGGAGCGACCTTCCATGTGATTTCTTATCACACGGTGGCTATAAATAATCTTCGGAAACAAACATAGAAATAAGCATAACACAAATCAGTCACAGACATCCATATCACAAAGGCGGAAGAAGATATGAATATATAACTAACACATGAAAGTGTACATCAGAGTAGTGGTCAAAAAGATCCACAATAATACAAAAGAATAGCAACACATGCTATACAAAAGAATACAACTATGAGTCTATATCTCAAGTGTATACAACAAAAACTACTAATCTAAATAGTTATCCAAAAGTCAGAGTAGCAAATCCCGGGAAGAAGTCAAGCAGAAGCACCTGTAACATCTCGGTCTGACCCGAGTATTATTTAAGAAAATAATAAACGGATCAGTCTAGCTATAAATATCAGATGACATCGTATAAAATAAAAGATATGGCATAAACATAAAATATCCATACTAACATACTACTATAAGTATGCAAATGATGATCAACAGAAGATCAATCAATAAGAGATAAATCAATATCACAAGAATCTTCTCAAAGATCCAAAGAGGTCATCATACCCTAAACTTGTACTCATAACAAGTCAATGACATAAATTCCAGAAATCAACACAAGAAATCCAGAAATCACAGAAAAAGGGAAAGAGGCCTATCACATGACGGTCCGAAGACCACGGGGAGCTACCCCATATGGGTGAGTCGGAATCACCCAGATGAGGTCTAGGCTAACCAAAAAGCAAAAAGGTATGTGTGAGTGGAATCACACAAATGGTGTCTAGCCTAACCTCGCAACAAAAGGTATGTGTGAGTGGAATCACACAAATGGTGTCTAGACTAACCTTGCGGACAAAGAGATATGTGTGAGTTGGAATCACACCCATGAGGTCTAGTCTAACCTTGCAAACAAAGAGACATCGCACAATTGCTAGTCTAAATCATAAAATGATCGTCATGATCAACGAGAAGTGTTAATTACACTAAGCTAGTAAATATAAAAGTTTATCTTCGTGTCCCATAACCACTTGCTTAACTTAAATATTTACGAACAAACTGTAAATCTTCACTACAAAATTGTCACAAGAGGTTCAATCGAACAAGTCCAAGAATTAACCGACGAAGTGAATGCAAGCGTTTCATTCCACTTGTTTTACTAAGCCGTTTAATTAGATTTCTCATCCGAGTGAGGTAAAGGTTTGTATATACTAGTAGATTGGAAAACGGTTTAAGAAAAGAGCTTTGTTATTGAAAATAGAGTTGAAATCATTTGGTTGAAAGAGTTTTGATATTTACTACTAGTATTGAAACCTTCATATTTCTAAAGTTGTTATCCCGCTTTTATAGCAAGGCCGTGATACCATAAAATCGACCGAGAAGCCAAAGATAGTTTGTCTCGAAGAATGGTTAACTCAGCATCTCAACAAAGCAAGTTCTGTTGAATGTTTTTCAGATAAGATCCCCTACGGAGGGGGGGTCCAGGGGGGTAGAAACCCCCCAAGGTAGGGGTGCAGGGGCAACACCCCCGCTATGGGGTTCGACCTACCCGGTCAGGTCGTGGGGGTCCAGGGGGCAGCGCCCCCGGCGGGGTGCGGGGCAGCGTCCCGTCCAAAACGGTACGACCTAGTGAAGACCTAAGGGAGGATAGGATCGAGCGACCTAATGGTTGCGACCTAGGGGTCAAAGGGGTCAAGCGACCTAGTGGTTACGACTTAAGCCTAGAAACGACCTATCGGTGCAAGCGACTTAGCATATGGTCGAGCTAACGTGCCACGACCTAAAACTAACGACCAATGGTAAACAGATCGAACGACCTAGGGATAACAAGGGTCGAACGCCATAGGGACACGCGAACTAACAAACGGCATAGGCCGAGCGACCTAGTGGTCATGCGACCTAAAGTTAATAAGGTCAAGCGACCTAACGGCCTACCGGTGTAGCGACTTAAGGGTCGAACGACCTAATGAAACAAGCAAGGTCGAACGAGTTAATTCCCAACGACCTAGGGTCCAATCATCCTAGCCGAGCGACCTAATGGATTTAAGGCCAAACGACCTAAGGAAATAAGCAAGAACGACCCAAGGTCTTGCGACCTAACATGTAAATAAGGTCATGCGACCTAATGAAATGAGGTCCAGCGACCTAAAACACAAACGACTCAAAAACAGGTCGAGCGACCTACGACCTAGCGGCCCACGACCTACGACCTAGCGACCTAACTCCGAAGTGGCATTTCGTGGCAGTGCGACCTAAGTGCAGGAAATCTCCAAGGTCAAGCGACTTGCGACCTACGACCTAACGGCACACGACCTACGACCTAGCGACCTAACTCCGAAGTGGCATTTCGTGGCAGTGCAACCTAAGTGCAGGAAATCTCCAAAAACACTAAAAATTGGAGTTTTTCGCCAAACCAAATGCAAATGTACATGCTAAAGTGATGGGGAATCATTCCCAACAGTCCAATATAGTTATAGAATAGAATTGTGAGATAAAAATCTCACCTTTGGGCCAAAAACGAATGAAAATGAAGCTTTGAAGCAAAGCAAGAATCAATCCACTTTAATCTCAACACAAGAAGCTTGAATCCAATATCTTCTCTTTGAATTTGGAGTTGAAAGATGGATTTGAAGTAGAAGCCTAGGTTTGGAGTTTTAGTTTCCCTTTCCACTCACCATTAATGCTTGAGCTAGAGTTTGGTAGGAATTTATGAAGAGTGAGGAGAAGGAGAGAAGTGGGCTTGAGTTATAATTGCTAGACTAACCCAAAGTCCAAAGCGGGAAAAAATAGTGAAATTTCACTAACTCCAAACCTATCAATGTTTATACTTGAAAAAATTGTAAATGGCATTTCGAACTCAATGGAAGTGGTCTCGAGTCCTAATTCAACCGTTTGTAAAAAGTAGCTTTTCGGACCAATATCCGAATAACGATCAAATATTTAAAAAAAATATTTAAATATATAATCGATAAATATGCGGATTGTTACAGCGTGAGTGAACCCATATAATATGGAAAACTTAAGTTATAAAACTTCTTTGAAAACCAGGGTAACTCGTACATCACTACGAGTTCTTATCTTGTTTTTGACCAAACACTTATTACACAAATCCATTTGTATATAAAATAATACCAAAGTATCGTTGCTTAATTTAAATGGTCTAGTTTACTTAATTTATTCAATTCTAGCCCATTTAATCATATAATCAAATCAGTGGTTAATAATTTGAAGTGGTTCCGGATACGCTGATATCCGAACCCGGTCTCTTCGACTTCAATTATAAATTTTAAATGGGTAAATTGTTTAAAATAAACAATTTATTATTTGGGGTGACTCTATTTAAATATGGGAACTTATTACCAATTTTATTTCCAATAAAATGTATCATTGGCTTTGTCCACCCAATTCGAAACGAATATCCCATAGAATTAAGCAAAAATATATATCGTTAACCCAATTAACGATCTATGATCGATATTCAAACGATTAACTCATGGTTTTTAAATCACATTCTTTAACCGTATCCATTTATATTAAAACCCATTAAATTACAAGATAAACGATATATTAACTATAATAAATATTATAAAATACTATTTATTTTAAGTCAAATAATAATAATTTATCACCATCAAATTATCTCTTTAAAATTATCAAATATCATTTTTTTCCTAATTTAAAATGGGAACATGAATAACCATATGTTTAAATTATAAATTCCTTTCTTCTTTACTTCTTATCTTTTTATTTTTCCTTTCTATTTGTTTCCTTCTTTTCTTCGTTTCTTTTTTCCCTATTCCTTATTTTCCTATCTTTTCTCCCCTTTCTTTTTCTTTTTATTTCTTTCTTCCTATTTCTTATTTTTCCTTCCCTTCTTACCTTTCTTTAATTTCTCCGACCCAAACCTCCGATCCAATCTCCCTCCTTCCCTTCCTTCCCCTTCTCTTGCTTTCTTCCTTACTTTCTCTCTTACCTTACTTCTACACCTGCTATTAACTGATACATGCCAGCATCATTTGCACGTGCACACAACACAAGCGGATCGCCCAACACCGCCAGCACCTCCACAAAGTCATCCTCGACCTCCTCGTTCCCCTCGGCCATCCGAAACTCCTCGAAAATTCCCAAATCGAAAACGGGCAAGAAAGCCTTCACCTTACCTAAAAATCCCACCTCGGCACCACCTCACGCCACCGTCTCTGATCATCGGATGCCACACTACCTTGCCAACAGGTGCGCCTGAGTCTCCTCTAACCTTTCCCCCACCTCCGAGCCAACTCGACTCCACCGCACCACCTCAAATAGCCGTGAACTTCCCTCGACCCAAATCGAAGCCTAAACCCTACAACACCTCCTTCCAGTTACCATGGCGTCCGAGAATCCCATCCACCATTTTTCCCTTAACCGCCCTCACCTCAGCTTCCTTCGACCCGTGTCCCTAAGCTCGAAAGCATCGGGGTTGCCAGAAATACCTCAACGACCAAATCTCGACCAACTCCCCTTATCCCAACAACCACTCAATTAAAAATCAAAAAGAATGCCACCTAAATTCATCATTTTGAACATAGATTCTAGTTATGGATGTGAAAACTTGAATTACACTTATTGACTTTTCTAGAAATATTGATTATCAGTACAAACCTTTATCTAGTGAAATTGCTTATCAATATCTCATGAAATAAATTTTTAAAAACTGCTTTACTCACATATAAACATATTTCCTTCAAATGTCACACCCTATAATTGGTTGGATTTAAAAAGTTTTTTAACCTTTAAAAAGCAAGAATGGAGGCAAAGCAACATATATATAGGCATCCACATATCCATATACAGGCATGAATACATATTCAAAACTAATGCTTTTCACTTAATCTTTAAACATAATATTTATATAAGGAATGTTAAACTTTCAAAAAAAAAACTTACGCACTTTTTTTAACAGAGACACTGCTCTTGGAAAAGAATATTGCTTGTTTCATTATTGATGATCTCCATTGAGTTGGATTATTTGGATTTGTTTATGGAAGTATATTTTCTGGTTTTGGTTTTGTTTTAAAAGATGAAAGAAAGAAAAGAGAGTTGAGGCATATGTATATATAGGTGTACTGTAAATAGCCTTGTTCTCTTCAAAACATCTTATCTATTATTTATTTATTTATTTATTTATTTTAAAATGAAGAAACAAATTTCAAAGAGTACTTGACACTTGTACACAAGACTTCTTCCAAGTCTTACAAATGTCTTATGGATGTATT